>CM042153.1:43413502-43428905 GCA_023376005.1 Doryteuthis pealeii
TTGGCACAAAATACCAAAACCCTCAGATAGATCCTGCACCAGCTCTTGATGAGACATCGACCAGAAATTCTCTCCAAGAAATTACTGTCAGAAGATACCAGCTGTCCTCTTCACCACACACTGTTAAATCTCTCAAACTTGACTCTATACACAGGAAGGACTTTATATTGTTAGCCATTGTTACATTTGTTCTTTAATAAATTGTTGTTGCTTTTATCTTTGTTTCATAAACATTAGTTATTTACCTTAATGGTATATTTGTCACAAAATCCTGAAGCCCAAACCCAAAAAGGAACTAAGCTATTTTGATGGTCTTCTCAGGTATTAGACTATGAACTAATAAATTGTTAGAATTAAACTAAGTTTAATTAATTTATTTGTTTCTGTTTGTCTGAGAATTAAATGCTATACTAACACTAATAGCCCTTAGAACCAAGAAGACCCGTACAGGTTCTTGGTTGAAAATGTAAAATATTACAATCCGTTATTTAACAGCCTGATTGGCTGTATTGTTGCTAGGCAACAGCAATGTAGAAATGAAAACAGTCTGGCTGGAATTCAAGCCACCTGGGTATATTTGATTCTAGATAGAGGTATAAATACTGTCTGCAAGGGTTTTAAGGATTATGGGTTACGTTTAGATCATCTCCCCAGGTAGCCCATGCATCTGTCATTTAAAAGGGGTAGGATCAGGTTCATAGTCTAATACCTGAGAAGACCATCAAAATAGCTTAGTTCCTTTTTGGGTTTGGGCTTCAGGATTTTGTGTCAAATATACCACTAAGGTAAATAATTAATGTTTATGAAACAAAGATAAAAGTAAGATCAATATGACGATCGTTCATTCAAACGCATCATTTTGCTATTGATCCTGAAATTCTCAAAAGCCATGTGTGGCATTAAAGTTTTACTAGGGTATAGTTTCTTTATATGCCCCACCCAAAAGGCTCGCTGCTTAGATGGAAATCTACCCCCATTTTACTCCTTAGGGTATTTCTAAGTCTAATGAAGAAAGTCTTTCCTTAAGGTTTAGGAAAGACATGGGAGAATAATTGGTGTTATCCTATGATGCTTGGCCGGTCAATAGAGGGCTCAGTCTGCCCTACTATTCAACCTGTCACTGGGAAAAGAAGAATAGATCCATGATTTCCAGGAATATTAATACAAAGTGAACAGAAACAGGAAGTTAAATACAGATTGCAAATTCCATTTCCCAGGCAGAAAACTGTTAGTTTACCTTTGGATATATATATATATATATATATATATATATATTATATATAGAGAGAGAGAGAGAGAGAGAGAGAGTGAGGTGCTTGTTATGAAATCATTATCATCGTAAGAAATGGACATGGTGAGCCAAATTCAAATCCTGAATAAGGCCATTTGCATAACACTATTACCTTTGAGAAAGGCATGAATCCAACTATTCTCCCTCCAGCTATGGGATAAATAGTAAGCTAGACTGGACTCTTTCACATTAGTATATCAACTAGTCTTGGAGAATGAAAACTTTTAATTCAAACCTGTTAAACTCTACTTAAAAATATACCTTGTGTCGGAGAAGTTGAGTGTATATATATATATATATATATATATATATATATATACATATATAACTTCATGATCAGTATTATGAAACTATTTGTAATATAGTTATATTTGCTCTACACTTTCTGTGTGCTGAGAACTTTTATTTTTTACTGCTTACAGTTGTAATTATTTGTCACAACTGGGAGATATACTACATTATTTATATATATATATATATATATATATATATATATATAGAGAGAGAGAGAGAGAGAGAGAGGGGGGGAGATACGCATTACTGGTTATTTTATTAAAGACACTTGGCAACAAGTATATTCTAAAACATTTTTGATCAATTTTTCTTGTTTGTATCAAATTATTATAGATATTATCCAAACATTTTGACCATATTCTTGCCAATATCAAAATCAAAGAAACACATGTTTATATGTGTAGGAAAAGCTGTCTACAGCCTGAGGAGAACAAAATATACGTTTTCAGAATGTAAAGACAAAGGGAAAGCACATGTACCTTTAACCTATTTTATTTACATACAAACTTAATGACAGTCAATAAAACAAGTACTTAGGGGCAGTACTTACAATTCAGAATATCTCCCTCGTTGATGGGGGCGTCAGGTCGAGTCTTCGGTTATTACTCCCTCACTGAGGGGCAAGTTCTTTCAGTCAAAAAGTCTGAGAAGAGCGCTTGTTTCTACAAGGCTTCCTGTAAAAAGGGGGTTCTTCACCCGACCTGACAGGGGATGTTACCTTTACTACTTCCTGTCCCTAAAGGCACAGGAGAGTGCTAGTCCCTACATATGTATATATGCATATGGGGTGGGGTGTGTGTGTTATACCCTAGAAACCACCAATGCCTTGAAAGGGGTTAAGCTAATTTTTATTTGGCTTCTGGCCTATGTTGTATCCTTGAATTAAGTCTCCACTGAATGTATATGATATTTCTGTTGAATTTCTCAGTTTGGAGTTGGGGGCCATTGGCCAACCCCTAAAACCTGGAAAAGAATTGCCAAAGAGTATTTTGACTTTGAAGTGAAGTCAACTTTCAGATTAAATTATATTGCAAAAGTTTTTTTAGTGCTGTACACACACACACACACACACACATACACACACACATGTGTATGTGTGCACACATGTGCAAATATAAGAAATACAGAAAAATAAAATATTCAGCAGTTGAATTTGTTTATAAATTATAATATGCTAAAGTTTTAAATTTATATAAGATAATAGGCTAATATTTTGTTTTTGTTGAACCATCTTCAGGGTGATGTTAAAATGCTTCATCTGAAAATTATTTTCAAATGAACAAAAGCAGCACATTCTAACATCACCCTGAAGATGGTTCAACAAAAAACAAAATATTGGCCTATTATCTTATATTAAAAAAATCATCATCTGAATATTTTGTTTTTGCATATTTTTATGGACCATATATATATATATATATATATATATATATATATATATATATGAGAAGAAAATATTTTAAAAATATAACAAACACAGGATGTTATGATCAGGAAACAATTTTTAGTGTCAATACTTAAGCATTTCGGTATATTGTACCATCTTCAGGACACTGTTAGGTAATGTTTATGTGAGGAACAAAATGAAAGATGTTAAGTGTATAGTGGTTGTGTGAATCTGATGCTATTAACCGTTAATTTTTATATGCGCATTATATTACTTTTCGTAAACAAACGCGCATATAAAAATTAACGGTTAATAGCATCAGATTCACACAACCACTATACACTTAACATCTTTCATTTTGTTCCTCACATAAACATTACCTAACAGTGTCCTGAAGATGGTACAAAATACCGAAATGCTTAAGTATTGACACTAAAAATTGTTTCCTGATCATAACATCCTGTGTTTGTTATATTTTTAAAATATGTTCTTCTCATATTGTCGGATTAATTTCCTCATTGTATTTCCATATTTATATATATATATATATATATATAATTACCAATAATGCTGTCAATATTTTACAATGTAATTACATCCAGTTATATCTTTGTAGTAATTTGTGAATAATAGAGCAAAGAAATGAGGAACAGTTTGACATATTTTTAAAAATAAAATATATTGTTAAATATAAAAGCTTAACATGAATTGGTTGTGATAAGAGTAACACTGAAAGTTAAAGGTACTCAATGCAATAAGTGCAGCCCTTCAATGGTTACATAATAGATAGTAGCCTATCCATTGTTTAAAGATGTGTAGAAATAATGGAATTCAAAAGTTAACTGGCAATTCGTTAGAAGTCATTACTCTTCAAATGAATTACCAGTTAACTTACCAGAGAATTACCAGAGATTTGATAGATATCTTTTGACCCTATATTGACCTGGACATGATGTTCTAATTCATTGTAGAATATCACATCCGACATACGACAAGGCGGAAGATAAGTTTAATAAGAAGAATAAGAATGTGATTATTCAACACAATTCTCAGACTTAGGGGGGTCCCCATGGCGTAATGGCTAACATGCTGGAATGTGACATCAAACTCCAGTCATACTATTATATTCGCTTTCAGACTAATACCCTTGGGAAAATTATGAACCCTCCCATCCCTATCTATGGGTTAAGTCATAACAGTACTGTTGTTCTACAAGAATGGCTTTGGCATTAAATAACCCACAAAGATTGATTTGCCATTAAACAAAGAAAATAAACCAAAACTGACTTAGAGTATAAAACTATTTCCAATACAATTTGCAACTTAATCGTGTAGAGGCTGTGTTCATGCTTACCTCAATCATTCTAATTTCTCAAGGAAGATAACTCATTTCTCCACTGATAACATCTAGATGTAAAATTTCTGCTTTTAATTAATTTCACAGTAACAAGATGTCTACCTCTTTATGTTGTAAATATAAAGAAATTAATCAAAGATCAATTCAAGAACTTGTCACTTACATTATCTTCACACTTAGGATAATGGTTATTGTCAATGGAACTAGAATTGGCAAATAGAGCTGAAATCCTTAACAAGGCATTTCACTTTGTAAAATACCCTTGGGAAAGACGTATCCATCCATTCTTCCCCCAGCTATGGTCAACAGTCTGATATAATGGGTTATTTAGCCTTGATAAGACAACCAGTTTAAGGGAAGGAAAAACTCTGAATTCAAACCAGATGTACTCTACGTAAAAGCTGACCTTGTGTCACATCCTATCCATGAGGGAGGGTTGGGTAAATACATATTTCATACAATCCACATTATACCATTAGAATATCAACTTGCATTTCCAATTGAAAGTGTTAACTGCCATGCATCCAGATATTATCATCTGGTCCATTAATTTGAAAAAATTATTTGTCATTAACCGTCCTTTTTGAGGAAAGTTTCAAGTGTATCAGCATAAGTTGGAAGATTTGGTTTGTTTGGTTTGTTTTGTTTTACGGCATATCAACCTCAGTGGGTCATTTAATGCCGATAAAGTTTTGAAATAAATCAATTCTTAATACAATTTTTTATAAATACATTTTTCTATTTAACCCATAGATGGGACCCTAACAGGTACTACCACTCCGGGTCAGGGTGGACCAGGGAGCAATGGTGATGAAGGGGTGCTCCACATTCCCCAAACCTCCAAAACTGGAACCTCACCATCAGATAGAGTTTAACGTCATTCCCAGGACATGTAGACTCGCAGTCACTGCCTTCTAGCACCCATATGATAAAAAAGGGGTTGGGGCTTGCCATAAGGGCAATAGGGTTGGGGCAATCATATAGATGCTAGGGCTCAACGTGACCAGCTGATTGATCGGAGGGGGCCTCTCTGACCGCCCGTCTAGCCCAAGATAGGGCCAAAGTGGAGTATTGCATGTCATGAACTGCTCATCCACCCGGGCTCTATCCTTAAGCATCACGGGTCGCCACCCATGGCCAACAGGTGGTCCCATTGGGGGAGTCTTACCCCTCTGCAGAGGTGCAGTCGATGCATTCCAACGCCCCAGCCGACAGGGCGAAAGTTAAAAGAATATGAAGATCTGCAAGAACAATGTTTCCGAAATGACTAGATAATGAATTTCCTAGTGAGGTCAGATGCTGATGTTTCATTACCAACTCAACCTCCACATTCTTGACTAATCTTGGTCTTTCTCCATCAGACAACAGGAAATACATGATAGATCTAAGATAAGGCTTTAACTGCATCAACATGGATATGGCAATCCAACGGTGATGGCAATTCAACAAAGTTTGGTTGTATCATGAGATGCTACTGAGACATTATGGTCTAGCTGTAATGATGCTTTTTGCCTCAAAACCATTTTTGAACCAAGAATTCATCATTTGATGAAGGCTTTGTTGGAAGCAATGTTACTATGCCAACAACATAGGCTGGGAGTCAAGGGGCACAATCTAGACATTCAAGAATATTCTCAAATGTATTTAAACTAAAATCCTCAACCATTCAGTAATCTGCTTTTTAAAAGATAATAAAAAAATTGTTATAGGTGATACACCCTATAGGAGTAATGCGCTGACAGGTTACTATAAATAACTGGGATAATTGTGGCTTAGCAGTAAGCCAATGCAAGTGCCAATAACTCTGTTCGTCGGACATAATTTACACATCTCTCTATTGTATTTGTCTACTTTCTGTTAATACATTTTTCTACATTTGTTACCCATCGTTTTGTTCTTATTTGCCCCTTAAAACCTCACAACAAAAATGAACAATGGTATTTGTATATTATTTTGATTTTTTGGACTGTTGTCCACATCTTTATTGCATTATGTAAAAACACAATGTCATGGCCGCTGTATCTTCCAGGCTTCTTCAGATGTTCCCTGTCTATCCAAGCATAGCAATGGCCCAACCTAGGAAATCATTTTGAATAGTTTGACTGTTGATCAAACGTCAAAGAACTTTTGAAGATCTCAATCAAATAATGACATTGATTTTGCATGCCTTTGAGATCTTCAAAGGTTCTTCGATGCCTTGTTTGATCAATTATTAAACTATTCAAAATGATTTCCCAGGTTAGGTCATTTCTATGCGCAGATAAACAGGGAACACTTGTATCCTACAACTAAAATGTTATCTTTTTACATACCACAATAAAGATGAGGACAACACTCTAAAAGATAAAAAATTATTCACATCAAACCTCATCTAAAAAACTCAGACAAATAATGGTATTTGTAATTTAAGGATTCAATAAGAAATAACAAAATGGGATAAATATTTTTTCTAATTTTTAGGTGTGAAAGATGCGTATTTGAAATTGAATGGAATTAACCAACTTTTTTAATGTCGGAGGAAGCTACTTATATTCATGAACCTACTTCCTTATACATTTTATATATGTTCTACCTGGGAGGTCTGCAGTTGTTTTTTTTGCATCCTTTCATCTACAAGAAATGATGGAGTAGTGCCCATTTTTTTTTGTATGTGGAACTATGTAGCCTGGATGGTTTGGTATGGAGAATGAGCTGTTACCTAGACAGCAAATCCCCCCTCTCCAAACTGCCACTCTGATCCAAAGTAAAGATAGGAAGCCAATGCAGTTTGGCAGTGGTAGTGTCGCAGGAGTTGCTGTGTAAACACTGGAGTTCAGCATCACACCACCTTAGAGACTCCAGCTTCAGATTTGTTTTCAAGGTTTACAGTAGAATAACAATTATCTGCAGGTGAATAACAATTATCAGTATGAAAATTGAAAAAGAGAATCGCCAAACTGAGTTTGAATTTTGGTTAAAGTAATTGTTTTTGATAACTATTCATTATATTTAATAACCGTATATTTAGAGGTAGTATAAGTGCATCTATTCTTGCACGTATGCATTTGTCTATGGAATGAACATTTTTATATTTCATTCTTTGTACATCCATCTGTAACTTATTATGATAAGAGTGTAGTATCTGTGCATTTGGCCTCGGATTAAAATGTCACTGACTTCCACTTCTGTATAGAATTATAGTGGATTATATGTACAAGTGGAAATACAATTAGATTAAACAAATTTATATATATATATATATATTGTGTGTGTGTGTGTGTGTGTGTATAAAATGCTACTGGTCTATAGGTAAAAAGAAGCTGCTATAAGTTTTGCAGTAATCTGACAGGAATCAAAATTTCTAATAAAAAATATATTATTCTGTATTCTCCTATAATATAATATCTGATGCCAAATCTTTTTTTAATGCAAACTTCAAAAATGCCCTTTACTTGCAAAAGGTATGAATCCATCTTTATCCTGTTGAAAAATCTTTTCTCTAGTAAATCATGGTGGTTGATGTAGAATCAAGATATGATTCTCACTTTCACAATAAAGTTCCAAGTTAGCATCCAGTTGGCAGACAAAGGCAAGTATGCTATAATAAAATACAGAGCATGTACCAACACCCATAACATAGTTATATGATGGGTATATAATTATCAAACACCAACAATCAGAAATCAGAGAATAAGCTTGTCCAAGCTGCATAATGGAATATCCCAGCCTGCTATATAAAGCACCAACCCATTCTGGAATTCTCAGAGCAGAATTAACTTACAATACAGCTGAGTACTGATCTGTGTGTCCAACTAAATCCTGCAGTGGACAGAGAAAACTAGGTGGGTGAACACTTAAGCAAATCACTCTCCCATAAGTATTACCAAAGCAGTAATTACAACGCAACCACATTGGAAAAATCTCTCATTTCTTTAAGCCATTCTATTTAAGCATTCTTGTTGCTTATTGAAAATAATTCCCCTTTGTCCCCATGAAAATAATTCCCTTTTGTCTTCATGAAAATAATTCCCTTTTATCCCCATGAAAATAATTCCCTTTTATCCCCATGAAAATATTTCCCCTTTGTCCCCATGAAAATAATTCCCTTTTGTATCCATGAAAAATAATTCCCCTTAGTCCCCATGAAAATAATTCCCCTTTTGTCCCCATGAAAATAATTCCCCTTTGTCCCCATGAAAATAATTCCCCTTTGTCCCCATGAAAATAATTCCGTTTTGTCCCCATGAAATACTTACAAGAATATTTTTATTATTTAGAATTAAGATAAAGAATGATCTGGCCAGTTCAGAAATTACAAGTGTTTCCTTTAAATTCTTTGAGTTTTTACTCTAGGGTACAGAGATTTTTTTTTAAATTCCTAATACATAAACCTTTGCATAGGCAAATACTTATAGACAGAGAATAGATGAAAATGTCCTAATGGCAATACTTTCCAAATGAAAGCTAAATTGTAGACAATGTCCCTATCAACTTGAATATTAATGACTCTGCTGTGTGGCATAGAGAAGTTCCTAAGGTAAAAACATTTCTTTAATACTTAAGAGGCGCGTGGTGTAATGGTTAGAGTCATAGGAAATGGACTCATTGACCCAAGTTCAAATCCTGGACAAGGCCACAGTTCACATAGTGCTGATACCCTTGGGAAATATATGAATCTAACTATTCTCCCTCCAGCTATGGATAAATAGTAGGGCAGACTGGGCTCTTTAACCTTGGTTAGGCAACCAGGCTAGGAGAAGGGAAATTCTAAATTCAAATGTCTTAAATCTCCACTTGGTGTGATCACTACTAGAATAGGTTCAGGCCTACTTAGTAATCTATTTTAATTTTTTTTTAATAGATTAAATTTATACAATTGAAATATGCTTGAATTCATTTTACCTTTTATAAATTTGCATTGGTTTCTTTATTTTTTTTCTTTTCCTCTAAAAATTTTAAAGCAATTCCAATTCTGTATTCCAAATAGAAAATGCATAAAGGTTGTTGAATATGAGACAAAAGGCTGCTTTCTCTAAACATAATACTGAGCATATAGGGAAGTTCAATGGAGTGGGTGGGATATATATATACCCTTTCAGATATTGTCAAATACAATGGATGAAGTACTTTACATACATAATAGATAATTAGACAGATTCAGGTTTACAATTTTGTGTCTATTTTTTTTATTTTTGTATTGCATTTCTTAACCCATTGTACCTGGTAGGGAAACTAACCTGGCGCCTCCTTGTAAGACAAGGGACGAAAAGGAATGAAAAAGAGAGGAAAGAAGCTGCCAAAGAAAAGAGAACCAGAAGGAAGGAGAGACAATAGCAACTCCAGTAAGCATCACTGTTCGTTTGCAGTCACCACAACAGAGATTATCATTCAAAAATTGGCCTGTTCAGCAACTTATGCAGATATAGTTAAAAAAAAAAAAGTCATCGTCTTTAACAGAGGGAAGGATGCCAATGAGATAATTGGACAGATTCAGGTTTACAATTTTGTGTATATTTTTTTTATTTTAGTATTGTATTTCTTAATCCATTGTACCTGGTACATGACAAAAATTGTAAAACTAAATAGGAATATTTCCTTCTGAGTGGATCTGTAAAGATTACTAATATAAAAAAGTCTATGTCATAGCAAAGGATGAGTTCATTTAGATTTTAATTAATGTGATTGTTAGTATTTACCTAACCCGTTTGCCATAGGCCAGATGTAAGACAACGTTGCAACGTTGTATGGGGCTTGCAGTGAGAACCAAACTTGCTATTCAGTGGATCTGTGAAACTAACTTGCTAACCATTACACAATGATGAGACACTTTTTTTTTTATCCAACCCATTCACTATGGGTAGAATATAACACAAGTAGGGGACATCTAGCGAGGATCAAACTCTCTATTCAATAGTAATGGATCTGTGAGGCTAGCTTGTAAACCATTACACCATGATGCTACGTCTTTAATTACTTGTTTGTAAGTTGTTGGAGTGGCCTAAAGTCGGTATCAGCCGGACAGCAAGGGTTGTCAATCTCCTTTTCACTAGCGCAAGACGAAGGAGAATTATTTTGATGTCTGAGGTGGAGCGCCACACCTACCATCAGCTCCTCACTTTACCGCACAGATCCCTGTGCAACTTATACGTTGAGCTAGTGAGGGCTGGTATCGAACCTGAAACCATGCTCTACTGACTGAGCTTATGCATGCAAAATATTTCCTAAGAACATAATCACTGACATTTACTATAGGTTATTTGCTCTCTCCTAGTGCCTCATTCTCAGGACCTAGAATAAACCAATGCCCTGCAAAGAGTTAAACTCACCCCCCAATTGTATATAACACAAAAATATCATCCAGTCATGAGGATCTAGTTCTGAGGAGCATGCGTCATCCTTATGTTACATTATTTCCAGATCCACTCTGACCCACCCACAGTGCCTTTAGGGTACTATCTATGAGTGAAATAGATTTTGTTTAGAATTATTAGTACTAGATAGGAATAATTGAAACCATATAAAGTAAAAGTAAAGGCATAGTAGTCTATTTTCAATATCAGCTGGACAGGGAGGGAGTCTATCCCTTTTCACTAGTGCTAGACAAGGGAGTTTGATTTTTATTCAAGAATGCATATATTCTAATTATATTTTAATTGGTTTCTATATAAAAAATAATTCATAGGATTGATTTTGATACATTAGAGAATGAAATAATAATATTGAGATCAATAACACAAGTAAATTATCTATTAAACCCGGTTTATTTAAAAACTAGTACACACAAATTAACTACACCATAATTATATAAACTTTTATTTCTTATTGATATATAAAACACATTGCCAGGATTTTAAATGCACTAATAACATGGCTTTTTTGAGGGAAATCTAACTCAGATTTTCATAGGGACATTGTTAATGAATATAAGATTTATTCAATGTATTAATTTTTGCTTGGAGTAGCAGTGATATTTATAGCTTTTTAATTTAGTGGTCTTGAAATGCATTGTATTTGCTTTGAATGAGTCCTGGGAAAATTTATGGTCCCACTAAAGTTTCTTAATAGATTGTAGGGTTTTTTATTTATGATCTGGGGACACAACTAAAGCCGTCTAACCCCCTACCTTGTAATCATTTCTGTGTAATTTGTTTCTAAGAAACTATTGAATGTATTTACAGTTAACTTGAAATGATGAGGGGAAGAAAAAAAAGAAAAACACTGGGACACACAGATACAATTTTACTGCGTCCTTTTAGATCTTTGTGCATTAGGGATGCAGGACGCATACCTATCAGCATCTCTGGGGTAGTATAACTGTATTATTGTATGAGGAATAGTTATTTGATTGTTTACAAATGATTATCAGTCATTTATTTTGAAATCATATTGCTTGAAAAAAAAACTATTTTGGCATTAAATAACCCAATTAGAGTTGATATAGTGTAGAACCAACTTCTTACCAAGAGTGATGGTTTTGGTTTCTTTGTTTATTGGCTTATAAACCTTATGGGTTATTTAACTCTTAACATCCTGTTGAGAATTTTCTAAGTCCAGAGCATTCCTATTAGGATATATTAAAAAAATGGCTCACAAATGTCCTTTGCATCTTAAGTTACCTGTTATTTCCCTTAAATCAAAGACTTCTAAATATGTTTAATATTACATTTAAAGAAAGGTTATCGTTTGGAGTGGATTATAAAAATGAATGAGACTTCCGGCCGGGTGGAATGAGGTGGTAAGGACTTTAAGAGTTAATGAAATAGCCATCCTTATAGAAGAACAGTAATAGTACTATTTAATCCATTGCTGAGAGGTGAGGTATGAGAGAATTTATATATTTTCCAAAGGTATTTGTCCAAAGTGAACAATAATAGAGTGGAGTTTGAAATTGCTCTGTACCATGTTGCAGTCTAGTATGTTAGCACAAATACAACAGGGACTCCCCTTACCAAGATTGAGTGACCATCTAATGACCCATACATGCATACACTATAATCAAGGGCAATTATTACAAATAATTTTCAAACAGTTATATATATTTACCAGCCCCTCCACATGAACAGGATGTGACACAAAGGTCAATTTCCTTCTCCTAGACTGGTTGCCTAACCAAGGTTAAAGAGTCCAGTCTACCCTACTATTTCCATAGCTGAAGGGAGAGTAGGATTCATACCTTTTCCAAGGTATTAGTGCTAAGTGAAATGCAATTACACATCCAGGATTTGAACTCGGGGCGACGAGTCCATTTCCTTTGACTTTAACCATTACACCACGCGCTTCCTTTTTCACACAGTTATTATGGCTTCAAATAATAATGCAGCTTTGGTTTTTGTGTTCATACTGTTAAAGACACTTTTATTAAAAGCTAGCACTTTAGTTTTCATTGTGAAAAGTTAAAAGTTGCTTTTTCCTTTTTTTATTAAAAATTCAACGATATTTTTTTCGTTTTCTTTTCGTTTTGTTAATTACCTAATTCTATCCTATGACTTTGTAAGGTTGATTTTTCACAGTCAAGTGGTTTTTTTTGAAATGTCATTTTATAATAAGGTATCAGTTGATCATTAATAAACAGTTTTTAAAAAATCATAGTTAATTGTTTTTCTCTCAGATATTAAATTGAATATTTAAAATTTTTTCTAGAAATTATAATTAGTTAATTTTTTTCTTTTATTTGATATTGATATTAGATTCTTATTTACTCTACAGCGAGTGTGTTGTCTTGTTCCCTTACCACCATATCATACTAGAAATGCCAAGCGCACGTGCCCGACTGTGTAATGGTTTCAATGCTCTGGGAAATGGACTCGTCGCCCCGAGCATCAATCCCTGGAGTCGGTAATTCGCATAGTTCACTCTTAGTGGCTAACTACGACTTGGAAAGTATGAATTCTTACTCTCCGCTCCAGCTATGGATACACATGGCTCAGGGCCAGACTGGCTCTTTAAACCTTTGCGTTAGGCAACTTACCCAGCCCTTAGGATCAGGCCACAGCGAGTGAGAAACCATTCACTCGAATTCAACAACCGCTGAACTCCGCTTAATAAATTGACCTGCCCTGTGTCCATATCCTGCCGGTGGCGGAGGGTTTGGTTAAATATATATATACTAGTTAAAGCCTCTCTATTGCGCAGGGTTAACCCCTTAACGTTCCTTCTATACCACCCTCCATTCAGGCTCGGCCAGTAATCACATTTGTCTGTCCTTCAATTAACTCACCAAAACGAATTAGACTTGTTAATGAAATATCAAACAATTTAACAGTCTTTAATTTAAGGGAAATAACTCCATGTAACTCTAAAATGAAAAAGAGTCCATTTTTAGCCCATTTTTAAATAATTCTTAATAGCACATGGGCTCTGACTTGGAAAATTTCGAACAGGATGTCAAGCTCTAGAAACATATACCAGCAGGAATGATTTGGTAGGCATCTGTGCTGTAAGTAGTTTCATCATAGGAAATGGACATGGCGAGCACAGGTTCCACGAAATCACTCAGATGAGGCTGGTAGCCATTCACATAATGCTAGATGCCCTTGGAAAAGTCTTAATCAACTATATACTCCTTCCAGGCAATGACTACAATCAGTACGAACAGACTCTGCGCTCTATTAATCTTGATTAGGCAACGCAGTTTAAGGCAGAAGGAAAACTTGCTTCAATTCAAAACCTGCTAAACTGTATTGCTTTGAAAACATAGACCTTGTGTCCCCATTCTGCTCTGTGTGATGGGGTTCGGTGTAATTACACCCTCACATGGCTACATTGTTAACTTACTTGTCCATTCAATATTGAACTGTTTACTCCCGGCACTACTCAGTCTACAAATACTGACTTACTTTTGAATAACACTGAATAACTCACCATAAGATAGAAAAAATGGTTTATACACTATCCTTTATCACCTCTATATTCAGAGCTTATACTCTGACGTGTACTGGGACAAGCAAACAGGAGCAATACTGCTTCCTCATCATCTCGCCAAGAGCTCGCACAGCACTTGCGTCATTGTCCGGAGGCAATGGATACAAGGGCAACATCTCAGAAGGACCTACTGTATGGCCAAAGTTAGTTAAAAGCGGCACCCTACCGCCCAGTCAAGTAATGCGATAATCGCAAGACTAGATTGCTGGATACTGTCTACACCATAATTCCTCTTTTACCACTGAAGCTTGTTCAGCATGGGTAGCTATGTGACAAACAGTTGCCAAGTGACTGGGGCCACCAGAGACTCACTATCACTATATCAGTAATGGACTGTGAAACCTCCAGCCTTGCTCTAAGCCCTATACCACCATCGAGCACCGCTAAAATACTTTTAACTATATGTTCTTAGCAATTCTTCCTTAATTTTCAGTGAGAATTGGCGACATACCTCTTATTGCCTCTCTTCGTCTCTTCTCGTCCACGCTCACTAGTTTCCTTAATCATTTTACATACCAGTCACTGGACCCGATCACTCCTGACTAGTCAATGCTATATATAGTAAAAGTTAAAGTTGACGGGACCAAGCCCAAATCAGGGGCTGGAGGTACGGGCACGTCACGAGGAGTCTATCCCTTTTCCAATAAGCGCGGGAGAAGGAGATTGTTTTTAGCATCTGAAGTGGAGCGTCCCACAGTTCACATACCCAGTCCCTCCGACCCAACTCAGTGTCCACATGACGCAGAATTAGCACCAGGATTCTGTGTGGGGTAAACGTAATATGTACTATATCTCTAATATCATATATATAATCCTTATTATATACGACTATATAGTACACACGACACACACACACCACAACACATCAACCCTCCATATGGAGAGATGTGCCAATACTAGTCATTTCTTCCAAGCGAGAGTGCTTACCTACTTCATAAGCGCGTATGTGCTGCGAGATCCAGGGATAGGAAGAGCCCTAGTCTGCCCTACCTAATTACCCGAGTAGCGTCTCAGAGGGGAGAATCAGCATCGGATTCATACTTTCCAAGGAGTATAACACTCATGTGAAATCATAAACACGCCTGCCTCCAGGCTGCAACACTGGTCCGTTCGGAACGCTAGATGGCAATCTTAACACCATGCCGTCCACATCTGTTAGCACTTCTCTGCACGT
>CM042153.1:43429005-43505099 GCA_023376005.1 Doryteuthis pealeii
ATCTCCTGACTGCTTAAATGTTTGATATTACATTTAAAGCAAAGTCTATCGTTTGGTAGTTAATTAGGACAACAAATTGATACTGGCCGGGGGAAGAGAGTGGTATAGACGTAAGAGTTAACTGCATAGATGGAACTTTAACTAGTATATATATATTACCAACCCCCCGCACAGCAGGATATGAACACAAGGTCAATTTATAAGCGGAGTTCAGCAGGTTTGAATTCAGAGATTTCCTTCTCCGAGACCGGTTGCCTAACCAGGTTAAAGAGCCCAGTCTGCCCTACTATTATCCATAGCTGGAGGGAGAGTAAGATTCATACCTTTCCCAATCGTATTAGCACTAAGTGAAATGCAATTACCACATCCAGGATTTTGATCTCGGGGCGACGAGTCCATTTCCCATACTTTAAACCATTACACCACGCGCTTCCATTTAACTAGTATATATGTGTAAGGAAACAGACAAACACACTCTGTAGAAGTAACATAAGATCTAATATCAAGATCAAATAAAAGAAATAAATTAACTAATTATAATTTCTAGAAAAAATTTTAATATTCAATTTAATATCTGAGAGAAAAACAATTAACTATGATTTTTTAAAAACTGTTATTAATGATCAACTGATACCTTATTAAAAAATGACATTTCAAAAAACCCACTTGACTGTGAAAAATCAACCTTACAAAGTCATAGGACTAGAATTTAGGTAATTAACAAAAACGAAAAGAAAACGAAAAAATATCGTTGAATTTTAATAAAAAAAAAGGAAAACAACTTTTAACTTTTCACAATGAAAACTAAAGTGCTAGCTTTAATAAAAGTGTCTTTAACAGTATGGAACACAAAAACCAAGCTGCATTATTATTTGAAGCCATATAACTGTGTGAAAAATAAGCGCGTGGTGTAATGGTTAAAGTCAAGAAATGGACTCGCTCGCCCGAGTTTCAAATCCTGGATGTGGTAATTGCATTTCACTTAGCACTAATACCCTTGAAAGGTATGAATCCTACTCTCCTTCAGCTATGGGTAAATAGTAGGTAGACTGGACTCTTTAACCTTGGTTAGGCAACCAGTCTAGGAGAAGCGAAAATGCCTTGTGTCACATCCTGTTCAGGTGGAGGGCTGGTAAATATATAAATGTTGAAAATATTTGTAATAATTGCCCTTGATTATAGTGTATGCATGTATGGTCCATTAGATGGTCACTCAATCTTGTAAGGGAGTCCCCTGTGTTTGTGGCTAACATACTAGACTGCAACATGGTACAGAGCAATTTCAAACTCACTCTATTATGTCACTTTTGACAAATACCTGGGGAAAATATATAAATTCTCTCATACCTCACCTCTCAGCAATGGATTAAATAGTACTATTACTGTTCTCTATAAGGATGGCTATTTCATTAAACTCTTAAAGTCCTATACCACCTCATTCCACCCGGCCGGAAGTCTCATTCATTTTTAATCCACTCCAAACGATAACCTCTTTAAATGTAATATTAAACATATTTAGAAGTCTTTGATTTAAGGGAAATAACAGGTATAACTTAAGATGCAAAGGACATTTCTGAGCCATTTTTTTTAATATATCCTAATAGGAATGCTCGGACTTAGAAAATTCTCAACAGGATGTTAAGAGTTAAATAACCATAAAGGTTATAAGCCAATAAACAAAGAAACCCAAACCTCACTCTTTGTAAAAGGTTGGTTCTACACTATATCAACTCTAATTGGGTTATTTAATGCACAAAATAGTTTTTTTCAAGCAATATTGATTTCAAATAAATGACTGATAATCATTTGTAAACAATCAAATATAACTATTTCCTCATACAAATAATACAGTTATTACTACCCAGAGATGCTGATAGGTATGCGTCCTGCATCCCTAATGCACAAAGATCTAAAAGGACGCAGTAAAAATTGTATCTGTGTGTCCAGTGTTTTCTTTTTTCTTCCCTCATTCATTTCAGTTAACTGTAAATACATTTCAATAGTTTTTAGAAACAAATTACACAGAAATGATTACAAGGTAGGGTTAGACGGCTTTAGTCTGTGTCCCCAGATCATAAAAAAAAAACCCTACAATCTATTAAAAACTTGAGTGGGACCCATAAATTTTCCCAGGGACTCATTCAAAGCAAATACATGCATTTCAAGACCACTAATTAAAAAGCTATAAAATATCACTGCTTACTCCAAGCAAAAATTAATACATTGAATAAAATCTTTATTCATTAACAATGTCCCTATGAAAATCTGAGTTAGATTTCCCTCAAAAAGCCATGTTATTAGTGCATTTAAAATCCTGCAATGTGTTTTATATATCAATAAGAAATAAAGTTTATATAATATATGTGTAGTAATTTGTGTACTAGTGTTTTAATAAAACCGGGTTTAATAGATAATTACTTGGTGTTATTGATCTCAATATTATATTCATTCTCTATGTATCAAAATCAATCCTATGAATTATTTTATATAGAAACCAATTAAAATATAATTAGAATATATGCATTCTTGGATAAAATCAAACTCCCTTGTCTAGCACTAGTGAAAAGGGGATAGACTCCCTCCCTGTCCAGCTGATATTGAAAATAGCTACTATGCCTTACTTTTACTTTATATGTTTCAATTATTCCTATCTAGTACTAATAATTCTAAACAAATCTATTTCACTCATAGATAGTACCCTAAAGGCACTGTGGGTGGGTCAGAGTGGATCTGGAAATAATGTAACATAAGGATGACAGCATGCTCCTCAGAACTAGATCCTCATGACTGGATGATATTTTTGGTATATACAATTGGTGGGGTGAGTTTTAACTCTTTGCAGGCATTGGTTTATTCTAGGTCCTGAGAATGAGCACTAGGAGAGAGCAAATAACTATAGTAAATGTCAGTGATTATGTTCTTAGGAAATATTTTGCATGCATAAGCTCAGTCCAGTAGAGCATGGTTTCAGGTTCGATACAGCCTCACTAGCTCAACGTATAAGTTGCACAGGATCTGTGCGGTAAAATGAGGAGCTGATGGTAGGGTGGCGCTCCACTCAGACATCAAAATAATCTCCTTCGTCTTGCGCTAGTGAAAAGGAGATTGACAACCCTTGCTGTCCGGCTGATACCGACTTAGGCCCACCAACAACTTACAAACAAGTAATTAAAGACGTAGCATCATGGTGTAATGGTATTACAAGCTAACCTCACAGATCCATTACTATTGAATAGAGAGTTTGATCCTCGCTAGATGTCCCCTACTTGTGTTATATTCTACCATAGTGAATGGGTTGGATAAAAAAAAAAGTGTCTCATCATTGTGTAATGGTAGCAAGTTAGTTTCACAGATCCCACTGAATAGCAGTTTGGTTCGCACTGCAAGCCCCATACAACGTTGCAACTTGTTTACATCTGGCCTATTGGCAAACGGGTTAGGTAAATACTAACAATCACATTAATTAAAATCTAAATGAACTCATCCTTTGCTATGACATAGACTTTTTTATATTAGTAATCTTTACAGATCCACTCAGAAGGAAATATTCCTATTTAGTTTTACAATTTTTGTCATGTACCAGGTACAATGATTAAGAAAATACAATACAAAATAAAAAAAATATACACAAAAATTGTAAACTCTGAATCTGTCCAATTATCTCATTGGCATCCTTCCCTCTGTTAAAGACGATACTTTTTTTTTTTTTTAACTATATCTGCATAAGTTGCTGAACAGGCAATTTTTGAATGATAATCTCTGTTTGTGACTGCAAACGAACAGTGATGCTTTTACTGAGTTGCTATTGTCTCTCCTTCCTTCGGTTCTCTTTTCTTTGGCAGCTTCTTTCCTCTCTTTTTCATTCCTTTTCGTCCCTTGTCTTACAAGGAGGCGCCAGGTTAGTTTCCCTACCAGGTACAATGGTTAAGAAATGCAATACAAAAATTAAAAAAAATAGACACAAATTGTAAACCTGAATCTGTCTAATTATCTATTATGTATGTAAAGTACTTCATCCATTGTATTGACATATCTGAAAGGGTATATATATATCCCACCCACCCATTGAACTTCCCTATATGCTCAGTATTATGTTTAGAGAAAGCAGCCTTTTCTCATATTCAACCAACCTTTATTGCATTTTTCTATTTGGAATACAGAATTGGAATTGCTTAAAATTTAGAGGAAAAGAAAAAAAATAAAGAAACCAATGCAAATTTATAAAAGGTAAATGAATTCAAGCATATTTCAATTGTATAAATTTAATCTATTAAAAAATTAAAATAGATTACTAAGTAGGCCTGAACCTATTCTAGTAGTGATCACACCAAGTGGAGATTTAAGACATTTGAATTTAGAATTTCCCTTCTCCTAGCCGGTTGCCTAACCAAGGTTAAAGAGCCCAGTCTGCCCTACTATTTATCCATAGCTGGAGGGAGAATAGTTAGATTCATATATTTCCCAGGGTATCAGCACTATGTGGAACTGTGGCCTTGTCCAGGATTTGAACTTGGTCAATGAGTCCATTTCCTATGACTCTAACCATTACACCACGCGCCTCTTTAAGTATTAAAGAAATGTTTTTTACCTTAGACTTCTCTATGCCACACAAGCAGAGTCATTAATATTTCAAGTTGATAGGACATTGTCTACAATTTAGCTTTCATTTGGAAAGTATTGCCATTAGGACATTTCATCTATATCTCTGTCTATAAGTATTTGCCTATGCAAAGTTTATGTATAGGAATTTAAAAAAAAATCTCTGTACCCTAGAGGTAAAACTCAAAGAATTTAAAGGAAACACTTGTAATTTCTGAACTGGCCAGATCATTCTTTATCTTAATTCTAAATAATAAAAATATTCTTGTAAGTATTTCATGGGGAACAAAACGGAATTATTTTCATGGGACAAAGGGGAATTATTTTCATGGGCGACAAAGGGATTATTTTCATGGGACAAAAGGGAATTATTTCATGGACTAAGGGGATTATTTTCATGGATACAAAAGGGAATTATTTTCATGGGGACAAAGGGGGAAATATTTTCATGGGATAAAAGGGAATTATTTTCATGGGATAAAGGAATTATTTTCATTGAAGACAAAAGGGAATTATTTTCATGGGGACAAAGGGGATATTATTTCAATAAGCAACAAGAATGCTTAAATAGAATGGCTTTAAAGAAATGAGAGATTTTTCACAATGTGGTTCGTTTAATTACTGCTTTGGTAATACTTATGGAGAGTGATTTGCTTAAGTGTTCACCCACCTAGTTTTCTCTGTCCACTGCAGGATTTTAGTTGGACACACATATCAGTACTCAGCTGTATTTGTAAGTTAATTCTGCTCTGAGATTCCAGAAGGGTTGGTGCTTTATATAGCAGGCTGGGATATTCCATTATGCAGCTTGGACAAGCTTATTCTCTGATTTCTGATTGTTGGTGTTTTGATAATATATACCCATCATATAACTATGTTATTGGTGTTGGTACATGCTCTGTATTTTATTATAGCAACTTCCCTTTGTCTGCCAACTGGATGCAACTTGGAACTTTATTGTGAAAGTTGAGAATCATATCTTGATTTCTACATCAACCACCATGATTTACTAGAGAAAAGTTTTCAACAGGATAAAGATGGATTCATACCTTTTGCGCAAGTAAAGGGCATTTTTGAAGTTTGCCATTAAAAAAAGATTTGGCATCAGATATTATATTTATAGGAGAATACAGAATAATATATTTTTTATTAGAAATTTTGATTCCTGTCAGATTACTGCAAAACTATAGCAGCTTTTTTACCTATGAGACCAGTAGCATTTTATACACACCACACACACACACACACACAATATATATATATATATATAAATTGTTTTAATCTAATTGTATTTCCACTTGTACATATAACCACTATAATTCTATACAAAGTGGAAGTCACTGACATTTTAATCCGAGGCCAAATGCACAGATACTACAGTCTTATCATAATAAGTTACAGAGGATGTACAAAGAATGAAATATAAAAAAGTTCATTCCATAGAAAATGCATACGTGCAAGAAATAGATTGCACTTATACTACTCTAAATATACGGTTATTAAATATAATGAATAGTTTATCAAAAACAATTACTTTAACCAAAATTCAACTCCAGTTTGCGATTCTCTTTTTAATTTTCATACTGATAATTGTATTCACCTGCAGAATAAATTGTTATTCTACGTAAACCTGAAAACAAATCTGAAGCTGGAGTCTTCTAAGGTGGTGTGATGCTGAACTCCGTGTTTACACAGCAACTCCTGCGACACTACCACTGCCAAACTGCATTGGCTTCCTATCTTACTTTGGATCAGAGTGGCAGTTTGGAGAGGGGGATTTGCTGTCTAGTAACAGCTCATTCTCCATACAAACCATCCAGGCTACATAGTTCCACATACAAAAAAAATGGCACTACTCCATCATTTCTTGTAGATGAAAGGATGCAAAAAAAAAACCAACTGCAGACCTCCCAGGTAGAACATGATATAAAATGTATAAAGGAAGTAGTTCATGAATATAAGTAGTTCCTCGACATAAAAAAGTTGGTGAATTTCCCATTCAATTTCCAAATACGCATCTTTCACACCTAAAATTATAGAAAAATATTTATCCATTTTTTATTTCTTATGAATCCTTAATTACAAATACCATTATTTGTCTGAGTTTTTTAGATGAGGTTGAGTGATAATTTTTATCTTTAGGTGTTGTCCTCATCTTTATTGTGGTATGTAAAAGATAACATTTAGTTGTGGATAACAAGTGTTCCCTGTTTATCTGCGCATAGAAATGACCTACCTGGGAAATCATTTTGATAGTATTAATAAGTGATCAAAACAAGGCATCGAAGAACCTTTGAAGATCTCAAAGGCCATGCAAAAATCCAATGTCATTATTGATTGAGATCTTCAAAAGTTCTTTGACGTTTGATCAACAGTCAAACTATTTCAAAATGATTTCCATAGGTTGGGCCATTGCTATGCTTGGATAGACAGGGAACATCTGAAGAAGCCTGGAAGATACAGCGGCCATGACATTGTTTGTTTTACATAATGCATAAAAGATGTGGACAAGCAGTCCAAAAAATCAAAATATATACAAATTACCATTGTTCATTTTTGTTGTGAGGTTTTAAGGGTCAAATAAGACAAAACGATGGGTAAAACAAATGTAGAAAAATTGTTTTGTATATTATTTTTGATTTTTTGGACTGTTGTCCACATTCTTTATTGCATTATGTAAAAACACCAATGTCATGGCCGCTGTATCTTCCAGGCTTCTTCAGATGTTCCCTGTCTATCCAAGCATAGCAATGGCCCAACCTAGGAAATCATTTTGAATAGTTTGACTGTTGATCAAACGTCAAAGAACTTTTGAAGATCTCAATCAAATAATGACATTGATTTTGCATGCCTTTGAGATCTTCAAAGGTTCTCGATGCCTTGTTTGATCAATATTAAACTATTCAAAATGATTTCCCAGGTTAGGTCATTTCTATGCGCAGATAAACAGGGAACACTTGTATCCTACAACTAAAATGTTATCTTTTTACATACACAATAAAGATGAGGACAACACTCTAAAGTATAAAAAATTATTCACATCAAACTCATCTAAAAAACTCAGACAAATAATGGTATTTGTATTTAAGGATTCAATAAGAAATAACAAAATGGGATAAATATTTTTCTAATTTTTAGGTGTGAAAGATGCGTATTTGAAATTGAATGCAATTAACCAACTTTTTTAATGTCGGAGGAAGCTACTTATATTCATGAACCTACTTCCTTATACATTTTATAATGTTCTACTGGGATCTGCAGTTGGTTTTTTTTTGCATCCCTTTCATCTACAAGAAACGATGGAGTAGTGCCCATTTTTTTTTGGTATGTGGAACTATGTAGCCTGGATGGTTTGGTATGGAGAATGAGCTATTACCTAGACAGCAAATCCCCCCTCTCCACACTGCCACTCTGATCCAAAGTAAAGATAAGAAGCCAATGCAGTTGGCAGTGGTAGTGTCGCAGGAGTTGCTGTGTAAACACTGGAGTTCAGCATCATACCACCTTAGAGACTCCAGCTTCAGATTTGTTTTCAAGGTTTACGGTAGAATAACAATTATCTGCAGGTGAATAACAATTATCAGTATGAAAATTGAAAAAGAGAATCGCCAAACTGAGTTTGAATTTTGGTTAAAGTAATTGTTTTTGATAACTATTCATTATATTTAATAACCGTATATTTAGAGGTAGTATAAGTGCATCTATTCTTGCACGTATGTATTTGTCTATGGAATGAACATTTTTATATTTCATTCTTTGTACATCCATCTGTAACTTATTATGATAAGAGTGTAGTATCTGTGCATTTGGCTCGGATTAAAATGTCACTGACTTCCACTTCTGTATAGAATTATAGTGGATTATATGTACAAGTGGAAATACAATTAGATTAAACAAATTTATATATATATATATATGTGTGTGTGTGTGTGTGTGTGTATAAAATGCTTACTGGTCTATAGGTAAAAAAGCTGCTATAAGTTTTGCAGTAATCTGACAGGAATCAAAATTTCTAATAAAAAAATATATTATTCTGTATTCTCCTATAATATAATATCTGATGCCAAATCTTTTTTTAATGCAAACTTCAAAAATGCCCTTTACTTGCAAAAGGTATGAATCCATCTTTATCCTGTTGAAAAATCTTTTCTCTAGTAAATCATGGTGGTTGATGTAGAATCAAGATATGATTCTCACTTTCACAATAAAGTTCCAAGTTAGCATCCAGTTGGCAGACAAAGGCAAGTATGCTATAATAAAATACAGAGCATGTACCAACACCATAACATAGTTATATGATGGGTATATAATTATCAAACACCAACAATCAGAAATCAGAGAATAAGCTTGTCCAAGCTGCATAATGGAATATCCCAGCCTGCTATATAAAGCACCAACCATTCTGGAATTCTCAGAGCAGAATTAACTTACAATACAGCTGAGTACTGATCTGTGTGTCCAAACTAAATCCTGCAGTGGACAGAGAAAACTAGGTGGGTGAACACTTAAGCAAATCACTCTCCATAAGTATTACCAAAGCAGTAATTACAACGCAACCACATTGGAAAAATCTCTCATTTCTTTAAGCCATTCTATTTAAGCATTCTTGTTGCTTATTGAAAATAATTCCCCTTTGTCCCCATGAAAATAATTCCCTTTTGTCTTCATGAAAATAATTCCCTTTATCCCATGAAAATAATTCCCTTTTATCCCCATGAAAATATTTCCCCTTTGTCCCCATGAAAATAATTCCCTTTTGTATCCATGAAAATAATTCCCCTTAGTCCCCATGAAATAATTCCCTTTGTCCCCATGAAAATAATTCCCCTTTGTCCCCATGAAATAATTCCCCTTGTCCCCATGAAAATAATTCCGTTTTGTCCCCATGAAAATACTTACAGAATATTTTTATTATTTAGAATTAAGATAAAGAATGATCTGGCCAGTTCAGAAAATTACAAGTGTTTCCTTTAAATTCTTTTGAGTTTTACTCTAGGGTACAGAGATTTTTTTTAAATTCCTATTACATAAACCTTTGCATAGGCAATACTTATAGACAGAGAATAGATGAAAATGTCCTAATGGCAATACTTTCCAAATGAAAGCTAAATTGTAGACAATGTCCCTATCAACTTGAATATTAATGACTCTGCTGTGTGGCATAGAGAAGTTCCTAAGGTAAAAACATTTCTTTAATACTTAAGAGGCGCGTGGTGTAATGGTTAGAGTCATAGGAAATGGACTCATTGACCCAAGTTCAAATCCTGGACAAGGCCACAGTTCACATAGTGCTGATACCCTTGGAAATATATGAATCTAACTATTCTCCCTCCAGCTATGGATAAATAGTAGGCAGACTGGGCTCTTTAACCTTGGTTAGGCAACCAGGCTAGGAGAAGGGAAATTCTAAATTCAAATGTCTTAAATCTCCACTTGGTGTGATCACTACTAGAATAGGTTCAGGCCTACTTAGTAATCTATTTTAATTTTTTTTTAATAGATTAAATTTATACAATTGAAATATGCTTGAATTCATTTTACCTTTTATAAATTTGCATTGGTTTCTTTATTTTTTTTCTTTTCCTCTAAAAATTTTAAAGCAATTCCAATTCTGTATTCCAAATAGAAAATGCATAAAGGTTGTTGAATATGAGACAAAAGGCTGCTTTCTCTAAACATAATACTGAGCATATAGGGAAGTTCAATGGAGTGGGTGGGATATATATATACCCTTTCAGATATTGTCAAATACAATGGATGAAGTACTTTACATACATAATAGATAATTAGACAGATTCAGGTTTACAATTTTGTGTCTATTTTTTTAATTTTTGTATTGCATTTCTTAACCCATTGTACCTGGTAGGGAAACTAACCTGGCGCTCCTTGTAAGACAAGGGACGAAAAGGAATGAAAAGAGAGGAAAGAAGCTGCCAAAGAAAAGAGAACCAGAAGGAAGGAGAGACAATAGCAACTCCAGTAAGCATCACTGTTCGTTTGCAGTCACCACAACAGAGATTATCATTCAAAAATTGGCCTGTTCAGCAACTTATGCAGATATAGTTAAAAAAAAAAAAGTCATCGTCTTTAACAGAGGGAAGGGATGCCAATGAGATAATTGGACAGATTCAGGTTTACAATTTGTGTATATTTTTTTTATTTTAGTATTGTATTTCTTAATCCATTGTACCTGGTACATGACAAAAATTGTAAAACTAAATAGGAATATTTCCTTCTGAGTGGATCTGTAAAGATTACTAATATAAAAAAGTCTATGTCATAGCAAAGGATGAGTTCATTTAGATTTTAATTAATGTGATTGTTAGTATTTACCTAACCCGTTTGCCATAGGCCAGATGTAAGACAACGTTGCAACGTTGTATGGGGCTTGCAGTGAGAACCAAACTTGCTATTCAGTGGATCTGTGAAACTAACTTGCTAACCATTACACAATGATGAGACACTTTTTTTTTTATCCAACCCATTCACTATGGGTAGAATATAACACAAGTAGGGGACATCTAGCGAGGATCAAACTCTCTATTCAATAGTAATGGATCTGTGAGGTTAGCTTGTTAACCATTACACCATGATGCTACGTCTTTAATTACTTGTTTGTAAGTTGTTGGGTGGCCTAAAGTCGGTATCAGCCGGACAGCAAGGGTTGTCAATCTCCTTTTCACTAGCGCAAGACGAAGGAGAATTATTTTGATGTCTGAGGTGGAGCGCCACACCTACCATCAGCTCCTCACTTTACCGCACAGATCCCTGTGCAACTTATACGTTGAGCTAGTGAGGGCTGGTATCGAACCTGAAACCATGCTCTACTGACTGAGCTTATGCATGCAAAATATTTCCTAAGAACATAATCACTGACATTTACTATAGGTTATTTGCTCTCTCCTAGTGCCTCATTCTCAGGACCTAGAATAAACCAATGCCCTGCAAAGAGTTAAAACTCACCCCACCAATTGTATATAACACAAAATATCATCCAGTCATGAGGATCTAGTTCTGAGGAGCATGCTGTCATCCTTATGTTACATTATTTCCAGATCCACTCTGACCCACCCACAGTGCCTTTTAGGGTACTATCTATGAGTGAAATAGATTTGTTTAGAATTATTAGTACTAGATAGGAATAATTGAAACCATATAAAGTAAAAGTAAAGGCATAGTAGTCTATTTTCAATATCAGCTGGACAGGGAGGGAGTCTATCCCCTTTTCACTAGTGCTAGACAAGGGAGTTTGATTTTTATCCAAGAATGCATATATTCTAATTATATTTTAATTGGTTTCTATATAAAATAATTCATAGGATTGATTTTGATACATTAGAGAATGAAATAATAATATTGAGATCAATAACACCAAGTAATTATCTATTAAACCCGGTTTTATTAAAAACTAGTACACAAATTAACTACACCATATATTATATAAACTTTTATTTCTTATTGATATATAAAACACATAGCAGGATTTTAAATGCACTAATAACATGGCTTTTTGAGGGAAATCTAACTCAGATTTTCATAGGGACATTGTTAATGAATATAAGATTTATTCAATGTATTAATTTTTGCTTGGAGTAGCAGTGATATTTATAGCTTTTTAATTTAGTGGTCTTGAAATGCATGTATTTGCTTTGAATGAGTTCCTGGGAAAATTTATGGGTCCCCACTAAAGTTTCTTAATAGATTGTAGGGTTTTTTATTTATGATCTGGGGACACAACTAAAGCCGTCTAACCCCTACCTTGTAATCATTTCTGTGTAATTTGTTTCTAAGAAACTATTGAAATGTATTTACAGTTAACTTGAAATGATGAGGGAAGAAAAAAGAAAAACACTGGGACACACAGATACAATTTTACTGCGTCCTTTTAGATCTTTGTGCATTAGGGATGCAGGACGCATACCTATCAGCATCTCTGGGGTAGTATAACTGTATTATTTGTATGAGGAATAGTTATTTGATTGTTTACAAATGATTATCAGTCATTTATTTGAAATCATATTGCTTGAAAAAAACTATTTTGGCATTAAATAACCCAATTAGAGTTGATATAGTGTAGAACCAACCTTCTTACCAAGAGTGATGGTTTGGTTTCTTTGTTTATTGGCTTATAAACCTTTATGGGTTATTTAACTCTTAACATCCTGTTGAGAATTTTCTAAGTCCAGAGCATTCCTATTAGGATATATTAAAAAAATGGCTCAAAATGTCCTTTGCATCTTAAGTTACCTGTTATTTCCCTTAAATCAAAGACTTCTAAATATGTTTAATATTACATTTAAAGAAAGGTTATCGTTTGGAGTGGATTATAAAAATGAATGAGACTTCCGGCCGGGTGGAATGAGGTGGTATAGGACTTTAAGAGTTAATGAAATAGCCATCCTTATAGAAGAACAGTAATAGTACTATTTAATCCATTGCTGAGAGGTGAGGTATGAGAGAATTTATATATTTTCCAAAGGTATTTGTCCAAAAGTGAAGAGTGACTGGAGTTTGAAATTGCTCTGTACCATGTTGCAGTCTAGTATGTTAGCCACAATACAACAGGGGACTCCCCTTACCAAGATTGAGTGACCATCTAATGGACCATACATGCATACACTATAATCAAGGGCAATTATTACAAATAATTTTCAAACAGTTATATATATTTACCAGCCCCTCCACATGAACAGGATGTGACACAAGGTCAATTTCCTTCTCCTAGACTGGTTGCCTAACCAAGGTTAAAGAGTCCAGTCTACCCTACTATTTACCCATAGCTGAAGGGAGAGTAGGATTCATACCTTTCCCAAGGGTATTAGTGCTAAGTGAAATGCAATTACCACATCCAGGATTTGAACTCGGGGCGACGAGTCCATTTCCTTTGACTTTAACCATTACACCACGCGCTTCCTTTTTCACACAGTTATATGGCTTCAAATAATAATGCAGCTTGGTTTTTGTGTTCATACTGTTAAAGACACTTTTATTAAAAGCTAGCACTTTAGTTTTCATTGTGAAAAGTTAAAAGTTGTTTTCCTTTTTTTATTAAAAATTCAACGATATTTTTTCGTTTTCTTTTCGTTTTGTTAATTACCTAATTCTATCCTATGACTTTGTAAGGTTGATTTTTCACAGTCAAGTGGTTTTTTTGAAATGTCATTTTATAATAAGGTATCAGTTGATCATTAATAAACAGTTTTTAAAAAATCATAGTTAATTGTTTTTCTCTCAGATATTAAATTGAATATTAAAATTTTTTTCTAGAAATTATAATTAGTTAATTTATTTCTTTATTTGATATTGATATTAGATCTTATGTTACTTCTACAGAGTGTGTTGTCTGTTTCCTTACACATATATACTAGTTAAATGGAAGCGCGTGGTGTAATGGTTAAAGTCATGGGAAATGGACTCGTCGCCCCGAGATCAAATCCTGGATGTGGTAATTGCATTTCACTTAGTGCTAATACGATTGGGAAAGGTATGAATCTTACTCTCCCTCCAGCTATGGATAAATAGTAGGGCAGACTGGGCTCTTTAACCTTGGTTAGGCAACCGGTCTAGGAGAAGGAAAACTCTGAATTCAAACCTGCTGAACTCCGCTTAATAAATTGACCTTGTGTCATATCCTGCCTGTGCGGAGGGGTTGGTAAATATATATATACTAGTTAAAGTATCCATCTATGCAGGTTAACTCTTAACGTCCTATACCACCTCATTCCACCCGGCCAGTAATCACATTTGTTGTCCTAATTAACTACCAAACGATAGACTTTGTTTAAATGTAATATCAAACATTTAACAGTCTTTAATTTAAGGGAAATAACTCCAGTAACTTTAAAATGAAAAAAGTCCATTTTTAGCCATTTTTTTAAATAAATTCTTATAGGAATGGGGCTCTGGACTTGGAAAATTCTGAACAGGATGTTAAGAGTTAACTAGAAACAATTACAGCAGGATGATTTGGTAGGCATCTGTGTGTAATAGTTCTCATCATAGGAAATGGACATGGCGGCACAGGTTCAAATCCTCGATGAGGCTGGTAGCATTTCACATAATGCTAATGCCCTTGGGAAAAGTATATATCCAACTATACTCCTTCCAGCAATGATTAAATAGTAGAACAGACTTGGCTCTTTAATCTTGATTAGGCAACCAGTTTAGGAGAAGGAAAACTCTCAATTCAAACCTGTTAAACTGTGCTTAAAAATAGACCTTGTGTCCCATTCTGCTTGTGTGGATGGGTTGGTAAATACATACAGTGGGTTATTTGTTAATATGTCATCAATTTGAACTTTACTCCGAACAGTTACAAATACCTATTATTTTGATAAATGATAAATTCACATAAGAGAAAAAATGTTTATACATTCTTTATACCATCTTATTCAGAGTTTATATTGATGTACTGGGACAAGCAAACAGGAGCAATATGTTCCTCATCATCTGCAAGAGATGCTTGCACTGGCTTGGTCATGTCAGGAGGATGGACAAGGGCAACATCTCAGAAGACCTACTGTATGGCAAATTAGTAAAAGGCACCTACGCAGTAGTAATGGATATGCAAGACTAGTTTGCTGATTGTTACACCATAATTCCTTATTTACCTGAATTGTTCAGCATGGGTAGTATGTGACAAAAGTTTGCAAGTGTGGGGCACCCAGTGAGAATCGAACTCACTATTCATTAGTAATGGATCTGTGAAATTAGCTTGCTAAGCCTTACACCATGATGCATTTCTTAAAATAACATTGTAATATATGAATTCTTAGCAATTTTCCTTAATTTGATGAGAATTTGTGAAATTATTTTCCTCTTTTATTCCTCTCTTCGTCTCTTCTCTCTCACTCACTAGTGTTCTTAAAATCATTTTACTCCAGTCATGGACCGGATACTCCTGCTAGTATTATATATAGTAAAAGTAAAGTTGACGGGGCGGCCTAAAGTCGGTATCAGCCAGTCAGCGAGGGAGTCTATCCCCTTTTCAATAGCGCTAGGGCAAGGAGATTGTTTTTAGCATCTGAAGTGGAGCGCCACAGTTCAATACCAGTCCTCGCCAACTCAGTGTATGAGTAGCACAGGGATCTGTGTGGTAAAGTAATTATGTATATATATATATATATATATATATATATATATATATATATACACACACACACACACACACACACACATCAACCCTCCATATGAGTAGGATGTGATACAAGGTCAATTTCTTAAGCAGAGTGTTCCTACTCATAGAGTGGTTGTCTAACCAAGATTAAAGAGCCTAGTCTGCCCTACTATTTACCCATAGCTGGAAGGAGAATAGCTGGATTCATACTTTTCCCAAGAGTATTAACACTATGTGAAATGCAAACAGCCTCCTCCAGGCTTTGAACTTGTCTCGCTGTGGCCATTTCCTATGATGGCAATCATAACACCATGCACGTCCACATCTTATAGCCCTGTCAGCTGCGGCTTTAGAATACACCAACTGCCCTTCTACAGAGGGGGGTAGACATCCCCCCCCCTGCCCCAATAGGGCCACTTAATTCTTAAGAATGGAACTGGTGGCTGAGCAGTCTATGACATTCAACACTCCACTTTGGCCCTTACTTTACTTGGGCTAGACAGGCGGTCTGATCAATCAGCTGGTCACGACTAGCCTTATATATATTAACCAACCCCTTCCGCATGAGCAGGATGTGACACAAGGTCAATTTCTTAAGCGGAGTTCAGCAGGTTTGAATTCAGAGTTTTCCTTCTCCTAGACCGGTTGCCTAACCAAGGTTAAAGAGTCCAGTCTACTCTACTATTTACCCATAGCTGGAGGGAGAGTAGGATTCATACCTTTCCCAAGGATATTAGCGCTAAATGAAATGCAATTACCATGTCCAGGATTTAAACTCGGGGCGACGAGTCCATTTCTGACTAGCCTTATATGATTGTCCCAAGCTTATTGTCAGTACCAATTGAACAGTGAGGGAGTCTATCCCCTTTTTGCTAGTGCTAGATCAGGGAGATTGCTTTTCTGCTGAAGTGGAGCACCACACCTACTGTCAGATCCCAGCTGCTTTACTGCACAGATCAGATTACCCAATCAGTGCTCCTCATGCACTGAATTGGCAGGGATTGGTATCAAACCTGGAGATGCACTATCGACTGAGCTAAACACTATCCTAACTTGTATACACACACACACACACACACACACACATACATACATACATATATATATATATATAATATACTAGTCTTATTAATAAACACTTGCGGAAAAAAAAAAGAAAAAAGTTTGTTAGTAAAAATATACTACCAAACTTTACCTGGGGAAAAAATGAAAAAAAGAAAATGACCAAGAGGGTTGCACCAACTAAAAATAATTAATTAACACTATAACACTTGGCTAAAAGAAGAAAAAAATTTATATATAAAAAATATATATATAAACCGCTAGGACCGCTGTGTGACTTTATTTTCTGTCAATGGAGCTATAGAATACATTGACTATATATATATAATATATATATATATATATATTATATATAGAGAGAGAGAGAGAGAGAGAGAGAGAGAATGAATGAAAAACATTGGTAAATAAATGTTATAAGTTTGTTAATTGGACTGGTTTTAGCTTTAGGCTACCAACAATGGGTGTTAATTTAATGACTGTTTACATTTTAAGACTGATAGACTTATGAACACTTGGAGATCTAGAGATGTTTATTCTAATTATATATATGTATAAACACAGAAGTGTTATTATTGAATAGATATTTATTACTTTAGATAAACTAAGTAAAATTTATGAGATAGAATTTTAAAAATGCTACAAAATTATCTTTTATGATGTGTGATCAAAAAGTAACTAGACTTAAAATGAAGTATTTAGATGAACTTAGATGAAGACATGTACATAGTTTATAAAAGAATATGTTGATCTAGATGAATCAGGATCAGAATTTTACCACCCCCTCCAAAAAAAAAACAGAAAAATATTATAAATGAATCTATGTAACAAAAAAACAAAAAACAAACAATAATACATTTGTCCAATTGGACACATGGCCGAGTGGATTAGGCAGTTGGGTTAAAAAGACAGTTCTAAGTGACAGTTATCTCTGGTTCCCGAGTTCAATCCTGAGTGAAAGCAGTTAGAAAAATAATTAATTAGCACAACTCCTACCCCAGCTATGGTTAGCGGAATGAGAACAGGATACCCCTGTGGAATAAATAAAGGGTTAGGTTCAAAGTTCCGTGATGGCTCCCGAATACAACAAGAAAGTTCCCAAGTTCGAAAAGAAAGTTCCCTAGTCCGAGAAGGTTCCCGAGTCTGACAAGAAATACCTGAAGAAGGCCGGAGGGTATATCGGCCAAAACGTTGTACAAATAACAATGAAGATGGGGACAATAGTCCGAATAACACTAATAATACTAATCTTCAAGCCTCATCTCAAATATTCAGAGAAATAATAATACATTAAATTTTATTCATATTAAGACATTTGATTCTTTTAAAACATTTTAAAACTGCATTCAATCTCTTCAAATTTAATCTGAAAACCTATGAAATAGCAGAGGTGATCACTAGTAGAATAGGCTCAGTCTTAATTAGTGATCATCCTCCACAAATTAATACATTAATTTGAAGTTTTTTTTTTTGTAAAAAAAAAGCAATGTGTGAAAATAAACTTCTTCTTCTTCTTTCTTTCTTTCTTTCTCTTCTTTCTTTCTTTCTCTTTCTTTCTTTTCTTTCTTTCTTCTTTCTTTCTTTCTTTCTTTCTTTTCTTTTCTCTTTCTTTCTTTTCTCTTTCTTCTTTCTTCTTCTCTCTTTCTTCTTTCTTTCTTTCTTTCTCTTTCTTTCTTTCTTCTCTCTTTCTTCTTTCTTTCTCTCTTTCTCTTTCTTTCTTCTTTCTGTCTTTCTTTCTGTCCTCTTTCTTCTTTCTTTCTTCTTTCTTCTTTCTTTCTTCTCTCTTTCTTTCTCTTCTCTCTTTCTTCTTCTTTCTTCTCTTTCTTCTTTCTTTCTCTTCTTTCTTCTCTTTCTTTCTTTCTTTCTTCTTTCTTCTTTCTTCTTCTTTCTTCTTTCTTTCTCTTCTCTTTCTTCTCTCTTTCTTCTTTCTTTCTTTCTCTCTTCTTCTTTCTTTTTCTTTTCTTTTCTTTCTTCTTTCTTCTTTCTTCTTTCTTCTCTCTTCTTCTTTCTTTCTTCTTTCTCTCTTTCTTTCTTTCTTTCTTTCTCTCTTTCTCTTTCTTCTCTTTCTTCTCTTTCTTCTTTCTTCTTTCTTTCTTTCTTCTTCTTTCTTTCTTCTTTCTTTCTCTCTTCTTCTTTCTTTCTTCTCTTTCTCTCTTTCTTCTTTCTTTCTTTCTCTCTGTCTTTTCTTTCTTTCTTTCTTCTTCTTTCTTTCTTCTTTCTTTCTCTCTTTCTTCTTTCTTTCTTCTTTCTCTCTTTCTTCTTTCTTTCTTTCTTTCTTTCTTCTTTCTTTCTTTCTTTCAGTGTGAAAAAAAACCCTTATGAAGCCCATTTCTATATTTCTGAACAAAATGTTTTTTAGCAAAACACAGTATTGTGCAAGTGCAGCGTTCTCAATATTTACCACATCTAGTTCTGTGTGACTTCTTTTTATTTTCTGTCAGTGGATTTATAGAATACATTGACTATATCCTCCTGCAGAGGGTTAAGGCTACCCCCCCCCCCAAAAAAAAGGCTAATCTGGATATAACACTAAACTGCAATTAATTGTGAGGCTCCAGTTCTTAAGATTTTGGGAATGTGGAGTACCCCTTCATTGCCATTACTCCCAGATCCATTCTGATTCAACATACACTACAATCCAAGATTCCTCATCAATCTATTTTGCATATGTTGTATAGAAAAGCATCTAATTTTATGTTAAACCTGTATATAATGTTCCTTTCATTTCCACTATAAGTAAGTAAAGTCGTCGGGGCGGCCATAAAGGCGGTATCAGCCAGTCAGCGAGGGAGTTTATCCCCTTTTCAATAGTGCTAGACCAAGGAGATTGTTTTGTCATCTGAGGTATAGAAAATACACCTACTATCAGCTCCTTACTTTACCGCACAGATCCCTGTGCTACTCGTATGCTGAGTTGGCGAGGACCGGTATCGAACTAGGAACCTTGTGGTTTCTAGCCGAACGCTCTACCGACTGAGCTAACCCACAGGCCTATATTACTTCGAAAAACTTATTTCTAGGAGAACTTCTTTCAGTTAACAGACACCACAATCCAAAAATTCACAGTAATTCCTTTTACATATCTTATATATGAAAACCATTTAATTTCTTGTTAAACCTGTGTATAATGTGTATTCCATTAATTTTCAATGTACTATACTTCATTTTCTGATCTTATATGACTTGAAAATATTACTGCTAGGTAGGAAAGAGGGATTAGTTGGATTATTTGGACTATTGTCCTCATCTTCATTGCCATCTTTTGGGAACCTTCTTTTCATAATCATGAACTTTGAACCTAACCCTTTATTCAGTCCATTGGGGTATCCTGTTCTTATTCTGCTAACCATAGCTGAGGTACAGGTGTTAAGCTGTTTTAATTATTATTCTATGTTACTGCCGCCCCTGACTAGGATTGAAACTGCAGTCTAGAGATAACTGATGTTCCATGATGGCTCCTGATTATGACAAGAAAGTTCCCGAGTTCAAAAAGAAGGTTCCCAAGTCCAAGAAAGTTCCCAAGTCTGACAAGAAATACCTGAAGAAGGCCAGAGGACACATCAACCGAAACATTGTACAGATGGCAATAAAGATGAGGACAGTAGTCCGAATAATCCAAATAATACTAATTATCAAGCCTCATCTCAAAAATTCAGAAAAAAAGGAAGGAGGGAGATAATTCACCAATCACAAGATCTTGCTCAAGGTCACAAAGGGAACAAGATTAACTCCTGCTGACAAAATCTATATACTCTTCATGATCAGTATTTGAATATATAGATTTATTTTCTATATATTTTTTTTTTTCATTGATTTTAAATAACAAATAACTATCTGTGTGGTTACAAGGGCATGTTCAACTTTTTTAACACATAAGGAAGGAAAAAAACACATTTACTTTTTTTCTGTCTCATACAAAGGGGGGGGGGAGATAATGGAAGAAGCAAGAAATATTCAATCTTGTAACTTTTGTTTTTATATCAGAAACAGTTAATCAAATATACTGTGTACAAGGGAAGGTCAAAACAGGAAAAATATATCCAATTTTAACGAGGGAGGGAAAGCAAGAAGGTGGGGGAGGATAGGAAAAAGAAAGAAGAAAAACGAGAAAGGGTGGGAAAACTGAAATAAGGGAGGAAGTGAAATAGGGATGGATGAAAAGAGAAAAGAAAAGGGTTATGTAAAGCAGAAGGAAAATTGAGAAGTATAGAAAAAGTATAGATAGAGTATAATAAAGAAAAGAAATGAAAGGATATGTTGAAATTTATCGAGCTACCTCCATAGGGGTTCAATTAATTTTCTTTGTAGAAGTTATCCCCCAGATAACATAAAAACAACATAATACTCACCATCACAGTGGGATTCTAACTACCATCGAGTTAGCAGACAAGAACAACATGCAAGCTGTAACTTAAATACAGTCCTTGCATGTTGTTGGCACAGTGCAGACTGGGGGCTGAAGAGTGGCTACTTATCCATATCTCTACTCACCCTGAATACCATCAGCCAATCAAAACCCAGGAAGTGAACTTGCCAGAGTACTTAATGGAATAACCCAAAGCTGCATATAAACTACCTGCCAACACTCTGGAGATAGTTTTGTAGTCAGCTTGTAACAGAGCTGAATACTTGACAAATCCAACATTAAAAGTTTTTTATAATTTGCTTGAAGCATTGTGTTTATATTGGTTTGGTGGTCGGCTTTGAAGGCTATCGCAATGCAAATGTAAAGAAAGATGAGGTAACTATGATGTTCTTTGTTTACCTTTGATTTATTCTTAATATTTTCGAGATAAAGATCTCTTCGTCAGAAGATTTCTGAAAGTCTGGAGCTGCTGCTAGGAACTATCCACTCTATTTTGTGCCTTATATCTTCCAAATTCTCTGCATGTGTGTACGTGTAAGTCTCTGTGTGTTTGACAGACACACTCATATAAATACACAAAGACTTACACATACACACATGCAGAGAATTTGGAAGACACAAAACAGAATGGAAAGTTCCTAGTAGCAGCTCCAGACTTTCAGAAATCTTCTGGCGAAAAGATCTTTATCTCGAAATATTAAGAATAAATCAAAGGTAAACAAACATCATAGTTACCTTATTTTTCTTTACGCTTGCATTGTGATAGCCTTCAAAACCAATCACCAAACCAATTTACTTTTTCTTTATTTAATTTAGAACTATTGAGTCAATTCCTTGTAAAGATATTTCTAAAATCTGATATTTTTTTCATTTTACTTATTTATACACCACCCTGTTGACAGGGCTTAGAATATGCTGACTTGCAGTAGGGTAAGAAACCCCCACCCAAGAGATGTCCTGGGTATTGTTGACTGTTTTGGGATATAAGGTGTGGGCTAGATGCCCACTTTTACTAATAGACTCAGCAAGAACCATATGATCTCTCTTGACCAATCACTGGCAGTACTCTGCTGTTGATACAATACTTAACCAGTCAGTACTGGCCATAACTACCTTGCCTTTCGTGGACGACGGACATAGGGTTAAATCACTGGACCTTTAACAATACGCTGGATAGGACTTATTCGCTTACCAAAGGATTCCATAATTCAGGACTTACTTACTTTAAGCCATTTTCAACTGGCCAAGGATGGCAGTTAATAACTTAACAGGTTATGGGCCCAGGAAATAATGAAAGAAGGAGAAATAGATGTGAAGAATTAGAAAAGTAAAGAGTAAGATGAAAAATAAGGGGAAGTCAAAAGCCAAAAATGCAAGGAAGAAAATGTCTCCCAATAAAAAAAGGAAAATAAGCAAAAGAGAAAGAAAAGTGAAGAAAATGAAAAGGAAAAAAGAAAGAAAGAAGAAAGACAACTCATAGTGAGATGGATGAGAAATGGTAGGAGAAAAGGGGGTAGTGAGAGATGAGAAAATGGTAGGAGAAAGGGGGGTAGTGAGAGAGATGAGAAAATGGTAGGAGAAAGGAGGGTAGTGAGATAGATGAGAAAATGGTAGGAGAAAGGGGGGTAGTGAGATAGATGAGAAAATGGTAGGTGAAAGAGGGGGTAGTGAGATAGATGAGAAAATGGTAGGAGAAAGGGGGGTAGTGAGATAGATGAGAAAATGGTAGGAGAAAGAGGGTAGTGAGAGATGAGAAAATGGTAGGAGAAAGGAGGGGTAGTGAGAGAGATGAGAAAAGTGAGTAGGAGAAAAGGAGGGGGGTAGTGAGATAGATGAGAAAATGGTAGGTAGGAGAAAAGGGGTAGTGAGATAGATGAGAAAATGGTAGGAGAAAGGGGGTAGTGAGATAGATGAGAAAATGGTAGGAGAAAGGGGTAGTGAGATAATGAGAAAATGGTAGGAGAAAGGGGTAGTGAGATAGATGAGAAAATGGTAGGAGAAAGGAAGGGGTAGTGAGATAGATAGAGAAATGGTAGGAGAAAGGGGGGTAGTGAGATAGATGAGAAAATGGCTAGGAGAAAGGAGGGTAGTGAGATAGATGAGAAAATGGTAGGAGAAAGGGGTAGTGAGATAGATGAGAAAATGGTAGGAGAAAGGGGGTAGTGAGATAGATGAGAAAATGGTAGGAGAAAGGAAGGGTAGTGAGATAGATGAGAAAATGGTTAGGAGAAAGGGGGGTAGTGAGATAGATGAGAAAATGGTAGGAGAAAGGGGGGCAGTGAGATAGATGAGAAAATGGTAGTAGAAGGGGGGTTAGTGAGATAGATGAGAAAATGGTAGGAAGAAGGGGTGTAGGGGGGTGTAGTAGATTAGATGAGATAATGGTAGGAGAAGGGGAGTAGTGAGATAGATGAGCAAATGGTAGGAGAAAGGGGGTGTAGGGGGGTGTAGTAATATAGAGATAATTGTAGGAGAAAGGGGGTAGTGAGATAGATGAGAAAATGGTAGGCGAAAAGGGGGTAGTGAGATAGTTGAGATAATGGTAGTAGAAAAGGGGGTAGTGAGATAGATGAGAAAATTGTAGGAGAAAGGGGGGGGTAGTGAGATAGATGAGAAAATGGTAGGAGAAAGGGGGGTATCAGCCAGACAGCAAGGGAGTCTATCCCCTTTTCACTAGTGCTAGACCAAGGAGATTGTTTTTTACATCTGAGGTGGTATACCACACCTACCATCAGCTCCTTAGTTTACTGCACAGATCACAGATACGCTGAGTTGGCAAGGGCCAGTATCAAACCAGGAACCTTGTGGTTCCTAGTTGGAAGCTCTACCGACTGAGCGAAACTAAACCTAAAAGAATAAATGATGATAGGAAATAAAGGAAGATAGGAAAGTGTAACGTTCTAATATCGATATATGTTGTATAGCGGGTCTCCAAATTCATGGCACTAAAAAGGTATTTGGTACGCGGCGGTCGTCTTGTCGATAAAAAGGTACAACATGAGAAATATATCGTCACAAGCTGCTTAGCCTTTTTGGGGGGGCTTGTCTCGTGGGTTGTTTTGGAGAGGAGGAAGGGCAGAGAAAAAGAGAGAGAGAACACTGTTAAATTACTGTGATCCCAAAATAGGGACCAGAGGCCCGTCCGTATCCTACGCCTTGGAAAGCAAAAAGAGGCCGGTATTCTTCTTTGTCGTGACTTCCGGTTCCGGTCAACACCCAAAAACTTCCGGTTGGCTTTCAATTCTCCATTCGGGTGTCATGCCCCGGTCAAATTTCTGACAAACTGTTTTGTGATCATCACTTTTTTTAAAACCTTTACTCTCTTTTATTTCTTCTTCCTCTCTTTTCTATAGTAGTCCTCCTAAAAGTCAGGACCTTCATAATCTCGTAACAAAAGGAAAATAGAGGAAAGTGACGAGGAAAGAGAAGAGAAGTAAGGAATATAATAGTTTAAAAAAAGGAAAAGTAACAAAACTAAAAGAAAATGAAGGAAATAAAGAATAGAAGAGAGAGAGAGAGATAGAGAGAGTGAGGTTTGAGAGAAAGAGAATGATAGAGAGAGAGAGAATGGGGTTTGAGAGAAAGAGAATGATAAGAGAGAGAGAGAGAGGTTTGAGAGAAAGAATGATAAGAGAGAGAGATAGAGAGTGGGGTCTGAGAGAGAATGATGAGAGAGAAGAGAGAGAGAGAGAGAGAGAGAGAGAGAGAGTGGGGTTTGAGAGTAAGAGAATGAGAAAGAAAATAATGTGAAAGTTTTTTTGTTTTTTTTAAAGGAAAGATATAAACTAGGCACTGCCAAGGTTGCCGAAAAAATCCGTGTCTTACAAAACAAATTCCACACCCTGCGCGATTTAAAAATATTTACCAAAAATCAGTGAATTATCTGATTTTAATGAAATGTTCTGTGTTGATTTATCAATGAATTAATTTTATAATGCATCAGTTATTTTATTTCAAAATTTTCTAATTTAATTAGGTATTACTGCTATGGTAAATTAATATAGAAAATTCATTTGAAATATGAAAAGCCTAATTTTAAGTTTCAAATTTCATATTTGAAACTTAAAATTAGGTGTCATCTTTTAACAGTGTTTACGGCCATATTTGAGCAAAACTGACTGAAAAAATAGTTTTAAATGTATTAGAAATAAATTACATGTGTAATATTATTTTGCTTTTTTACTGATGCTGATTAACTTACTACTTTTCGACGGAGACAAAAATTTTACTTTAAATAATCGATCTAATTAATTCTAATTCGTTTTTAAAATGAAAAGCAGATGACAAATTGGCAGTGCCTAGTTTAAACACAATAAAGAAAGTAAATAAAACAAAAAGAAAATGAAAGAAGAAAAAAAAAAAGAGAGAGAGAGAGAGAGAGAGAGAGAGAGAGAATGATGAGAAAAGAAAATGAAAGAAAAGAAAAAAGAGAGAGAGAGAGAGAGAGAGAGAGAGAGAGAGAGAGAATGATGAGAAAAAGAGAATGGAAGGAGAAGGGAAGAGAAAGGAAAGGATACAATTTTTTTTTAAATAACAAAAAAGTTAAAGAATAAAGAAAGGTGGGAATTAACATAATAAGGGATGGAAAAGGTGGGGGGAGGACATACCAAAGGGAGATAAACAGAGCAAAATAAGTAGAGGATATAAAAAAAGAAATGAAATTATATTAAAACCTTTTCTTGCCCAAATTGTGATTCAGGTTTCAAAGCAAGGACTGCTTGCTGGTATGTTTACAGGTAAACAGCCCTTGTCTACTTCCTTTGCGTTCCTGAAAATAAATAACTCCTGGTGGCATAAGATTCAAAGAGACTTTATCTACATTGTCAAGCAAGGGTTAGGGCCTTGGTTTGGATTAAAACACAAGGAAAAGGGTGTTGCTTGGCAAAGAGCCTCTTGGATAGATTTTGGTATGAAGCAGGAATGGAAACAGTAAAAGAGCTGATAAATTTCAGCTCTTAGATAGTTAAAGGCTAATATTGATTTTATTACGCATGCCATAGATGTCTGACATGAAAGTTTGGAAAGGGGATAGTGACTTTGGGAGTTGTTAAGGGTACTATTCATTTATGGGCACATACTAAGGGACTAAAGATCAGATTGGGAAACAGACATTGGGAATTGGTTGAAGGTAAAATGCATCCATAGAAAATACAATTGTGGCTAATGCATTATAGACAAGGTCAAAGTGGCTTAAATCTTGAACTGATACATTGTAATTACTTGAAGAAAAAGATTTACCAATGATTAGAATGAATATTTGTTTATGTCTAACTTAAAATAGCTAAAAGTTTTAATTAAAGATTTGAGTAAAAAATCTGGAGAATTTCATTTAAAACACTGAAAAACTTAATTTTTGGAAACGGTGCAATATAAATAAAGTTACAGAAATGCTCTTTAAACATAGAATTTCAGAAAAATGTTTGACAAATACAATATTTTGACTAAAATTTTCAAGAGTTATTTAGGCTCTCAAATTTATATCTATTAATAATGGAGATTTGCTTCCGGTTTTTGTCTGTAACAAAAACGACGTCACTGATTATGTCACACTACATAAAACATCATAACGTAGAATAAATACATTCAAAATTTGAGCATACAATGTTAGACAGTCCTCATTGTTTTTTAAACAAGTTTTAATAAATACATACCTGGTATTATCTATCTATATATAGTTTGTTTTATTTTAATATATATTTAAAGTTATCAGAACTAAGTTTCCATTTCAATTTTTTATATTTTTAACTCCTTTAATAAATTTTTTTAATCTTTTACTCCTTTAATAAATTTGATTTTAATTTACTTATGATACAAACTCTGATATTAAATTTTCAACTCCCATCCCCTCAGGAAATATTTATTTTACGTCGCCCAGAGGGCATTTTTTTTTTATTTTGCTAGTATGTATAAAAAAAATAACAGATTGGAAAAATCCAATAAAATGTGAAAAATATAAATGGAAAGGTGGATAAACCAATGCAAAAAATGATTCAATTAATATTTCATCTTTATTTATTAAAAAACTTTCTCAGAATGAATTTAATAATCTACAAAGATACAGGGAAAAAGAGAAAAAGATGAAGATGATAGACAATGAGGAGAAAGATAAAAGGAGGAGAAAAGAAAAAATAAGGCAAAGATACAGTGAAAAAAGGTGGGAAAGGGAAGAAAATATTAAGAAGAAAAACATGTGTTGGTGTTAAAGTAAAATATGTTGGCATTTATCCACCTTTCTATTTACATATATATATATATATATATATATATATATATATATATAATATATATAATGAACACACACATGTGATCGACTGCAGTTAATCGGTACCTCGATTAATTCAGTGGATTTAACCCTGAAGATCCTTATGGTGAAACTCGAGTAGGTTTCTAGTGTATCCATTTTATAATAAATTTGCTCTACTTCGTATTGAGCACTTTGTATTTGTTATATCGCTGACTTAACTCCTGAATTTTGCACATCGCAACGATCTTGCCCATATTTACTGGTAAGCCACCTTTTATCTTTATAAATACACAATATATATAAATAATATATATATATATAATATATATATATATATATATATATATATATATATATATGTATGTGTATGTGTATATATATATATGTATATATATATGATTAATACAAGAAAGGCTTAAATATTGGTCATGCTGGTGGTTATAAATTTATTTCAACTAAGATTCTCATTTTTGAGAAGCTCAGCCATCTTCAGACAGCCATACAAGTGAGAGAATGAACAATTGAAAAATAATTTGTTAGCAGTAGACTCTTCTCTCAAGTTTTGACATTTAGATTATTTTTTATATAACATATCTATATTAAAAAAAAAGAAAAAGAAGGGTCCTAAATAAAATCATTCCCACCATCAACTTATCTGGTCATATATATATATATATATATATATATATATATAAGAAAAAACAAAGTATTCCAAATATTATATTTATTTGTAGATGGTAAAGTTAATGTTAAAACATTTTGGTTTATTATAAAACCTTCATCAGTATATTAGAATGTGTATAGTGTTGTCTAAACAGTGTTGGAATTCTGTTTAGACAAAACTATATTTATCCTGATGTCCTGATGAAGGTCTTATAATAAACTGAAACTTTTTAATGTTTACTTTACCATCTAAAAATAAATTTATCATTTGGACCACTTTGTTTTTTCTTATTTCAACTGACTGTCAAATTTATTTCCTTATTTCCTTACCACCCATGTATAGTATATATACATATTAATATTGATAATGTAAAGAGAGCTAAATATCATTGAAAGAGCATATACAAGGTGTGTCAAAAAAGTATCAAGATTTTTGTACTTTTTGACACACTTTGTATTCTGAAAAAAAAAATAACATTCCATTCATTAATATTTTTTTCAGAATACAAGGTGTGTCAAAAAAGTACCAAGTTTAAAGCTGTATTTACCAAGATAGAAATGAAGAATGAATGAAATGTTATTTTTTTCCAGATTACAAGGTGTGTCAAAAAGTACAAAATATCTTGATACTTTTTTGACACACATTGTATATCTAAATTAGGGTATTGAAGGCAGCAGTGCTTGGTAACAATCAGCTTTTCACCACTGTGAATTTCACACCAAGACTTGGTTTGAAAATCACATAAGCAAGAAACTGACAATTACGAAGCACTGTTGACTATGTCTTCACTACCCTAACTTATATATATATATATATATATATAATGAGAAAGAAGAAAGTTTGTAGAAACAGATTAACATGTTTTGCTAGTGGTTTAGAATCATCTAAATGAAAATGAATGCATTATGAAAAACGTATCTTGGCAATGCATGATAATTTACTTTTTTTATTCATTTTTTTTACAAATATATAAACTGGAGGCACTTGTGATATAATGGTTATAATCATAGGAAATGAACACTTCATTTGGATGAGTCAAAGCCAATTTGGAAAAAAATTATGAAACCAGTCCAAAGTATAAAATGTTGACACATGCCGTCCACTGAAAGTAAGACTAGAGGAACACCAAAAAGCAGTGGTGTGAGGGGAAATAGAAAATTTGGGTATGGAATGAAAAGGGAAACCATCTGCCCTTATAGAGAACATTGGAGAAGATATCTAAAGAAATCAGCTCATATGTTAGGCTATAGTAAGTCAACCAAGTATAGAGATGAATACAATATTGGAACCAGTAATCAAAAAGGTTAAATTAGATTTTTTTTAAATTGCAATATGAGTAAAGGGAAAAAAAATTATACATAAGTCTAAATGTAAAAATTCTAGGTAAAAAGAACATTAGGTTTTGGTTCCAAAAATATGCTCTGAATTGTTCAGTTAGACAACATGGCACAATGGATATAAGGGTTGAGTTCTAAGTGACAATCATCTGTAGGTTGCAGGTTCAATCCTGACTACAGGCAAAAATAACATAGAATACTTAACATATAAGGTTGTTACAAAAATAATGGCTGATTGAAGTGCTCGGTTTTGAAATGTCATTTTAACATAGAATTTGTTGCTTATTTCAGGGGAATTTTTGCATATATAATAATTAATATGTGCTCAAAAATAAAATTTGATTTATTTTCAGATAGAAAGTATTTTTGAAAAATAGGGGCCTTCAAAGATGAACATGCCTAAACATGACCTTCGCCTTCTTATGTTGCATCAGTTCAAGCTTGAAATACAGCTTCAGTCTCAATACTTTTTTTTAATAAAGTTTTATTTCAATAAATATTGTTTATAAAAGTTTTAAGTTGTTCAAATTTATGAATGAACTATTGTCATTATCAAATATATGACTAAATTCAAATTACACCTATTGATTAGGCCATAGAGGCCTAATCAGTGAGCTACCATCCATTGAAAACAATCATGTCATAACCAATAGATTCTTCTTTTCTTTCTTTTTTTGGAAATCCGTTGTAGACGACAATGATGTCACTCCATGTCTTCAACAGTTGTGGACCCTCTGGTGGCTAGTTAGTCCAATTCTGGATTTGCAGATACGGTCACACACATTGCAAGGGAAATTCCCATCTGCATTTGGTGGTTCATGATGATGAAGACCTCTCTACTCTGCAGCCCTGTTAATCTTGATATTAAGCCACTTAGCTTCTGTGCGGCAGGCGTCTCACCAACCCTGTCTGTTGGAGGCCAGATCCTCCACGCTTGAAGATGTGATTGTGCATATTAAGACAACACTGAAGAAATGCACCAAATATTATGTCATAAGCTACATATCATGTCATAAACAATATATATGTGATACTATGATTGAAGACGAACATGGTCAGAATAAATAAATAAATAAATAAATGAATAAGAAAGAGAATAGGTTAAAGCCAGGCATAAGTAAAAGGGGTGGGTGGCTGACCTTTTTACGAATCCAAAGATTAGGCCATAAAGTTTAAGAAACTTGTACGACCACCATGAAGTTAGGCCATTTAGTGATAATATCTTATGCACCCAGGTATTAAAAGCAAAGAGGCTATTTTTATGAGGAATTCTCTTTTGAGAAAAATTAATGTTCAAAGTATCGAAGACATTAAGTCTGGAAATATATTTAATGGCTTTAATTTTAAGGGTTAATGACGACTAGAAGTTGGCGATTCGATTTAAGTACTGGCCATCTGTGTGGTCCGGAGAAGATGGGTGGGGAAGGAGAGTTTTACATAAATATAGCTAAACTCCAGCACACAGCAGTTAGAACCCAGGCCCTAGAGGTGTTAACGTTGGTAGCAATAGTTAGACCCAAATCCACAACGAGTGAGGTAGCGAGTAGCAGCCAGTTGGATAGACAGCGAAGTCTCACACACCCCTTCTTCCATCTGTGTCTTCTTTACAAACACTTGTAGTTGTTGTTTGTTTTTATTTAATCCTTGTGACCACTGTTTCTGACTTGTGCCCTCAGGTCGACCAGTGCAGAGTGTTACAACGTTTGGGGTTCTGGACATCGTGCATTGAAAGTGCAGAGTGCAGAACAGGTAGTCTCACATATATCTTGTCATAAACTACTTTTTATTTCCACTCCATTGTGTTCAATTGTCACCATGAGCTGAACATTGCCATAAAAACATTAAACGAAAATATACAACTATATAAATGTAGTAACTATGTTAAAGATTTTGATATAACTGAAATAGCATTCTTTAAATTCAAAATTGTTGAAAAGTACATGATTAAAAGATTGAACCTTTGATTGAGGTTTAAAATATGTTAACTGTACCCGTTGTTGCTGGGGAAGACCTCCTCTACAAAAAAGGTAGTGTCCAGGGTATGACACTGTGGTGAGGTTTCAGTTATAGAGTTTTGAGGAGTGTGGGGTCACCCTTTCATTGCCATTACTTCTGGCAGTACCAGTTAGGGTTTCATCTATAGGATAACTAGATATATTTGAAAACTATTTGTATTAGATAGGAATACTTCAAACCATATGACTGTGACTAACAATTTAGGAATAGTTACTTGAAGCTATATATTTGAGTAGAAATTATGAGTATCAAATCTAGAAATAAATCTCGATGTACATGACCACTTCAGGAAACGACGAACATAAAACAATTAACGACAAAGTAAATATATGTACACATTCAGATCAGATCTTGGATTTCGAACAAAAATAATGAAGATTTGATTTATATTCGTGAATATAATTAAAAAATAAAATTTAAATGATAACAGCATGGAATTTTTTTCCATTTAATATTTTGAATAGGAAACATTAATGTTTCTTTTTAGAGTGGCTGAATCAATGCAAGGTCGTTTTTTACGTGAGGATTTTAATGGGGCATCCTGCGACGATCCAACTCACGATTCAGTAATAATGGATCTGTGGGACTAACTTAAAAAAAACAATCCCCCTCTACTCTGGTGATGCTGGGTAGCCGCTTCTAGTTAACTATTATGTAGCTTTATAGGTGTTACTTTTACTTCGATCTTTGGCTGAGTTGGTATAAAAAAATAGAAATGTGTAGCTGAAAACTTGCTCTATCCAATGGTGTTATTGTGCTCTCTGTATCTGCTATAATTTCATGGATGAGAAGTGAAGGATTGAGTAAATCCGACAAAATGTGGAATCTGCCAGGTTCATTGTATTTACCTTGTACCCCACTTGTACGGATTAAGCACAAGGCCCTATTAACGTGGGACCACCCACAAACCGAAGCTCATGGGTGGTGGGTGAAAAATTGCATCGATCCCGTCGGCATTCCCCCTCAAGGGGGGCGCCTCAGGCGCTGGGCAATAAACCCAGCCCTGCCCCTTTAAATCAAGCGGGCAGGTGTTGCCTGGGGGGATGGCCCCCTGGGATCGACGCCGTTAATTATAGCAATCCCCACCCAACGGAATCTGCCAGGTTCATAAACCTTCATTGACAGCAGTCATCACACACTGATCTTCACCCTGGCTATCAAATTTCTTCAAAGGCAATGAATTGACTCCATAAAAATACCATACCCCACAAATTAAACCCATCCTTCCTTTTTTCACTTCCCTTCTCTATACCACACACTCAATCATTTCCATCCCCAACCAGCACCAAAAATTACCGTTTCAGTATAAAAGCAGACTGTAAAAAGCATTTGTCTTCACAATAAATTCTAAAGAAGACTCACTAAATAACATAGAAAAATATCAATTAAATTTAGTTGCTGTGTTGTTATATCCACAATTTCATGAATCTAGATGGACATGGCAAATTCAGTTTTGGCTGTATAGCCAAAAGTGAAAAAATATAGTTTTGTAGCTGAAAACTTACAGTATTCAACAGTGCTCACTATATCTGTTATAATTTCTGTGGAAATAAATAGAAGTCATTACTTTTTGTGTGATCCTTATATAATATACAAATATATTTTCTCTCGAAATAAATGTTCTACCTTGTGGCAAGACATCTAAATACCACCATCATGAATACAGTGATTTTTAACAACTCTACTCTTAACGTTTGGCAGTGACGCCATTTTTAGAATCTTGAAAAAAAAAAAAGAAAGAAGAATGTAATTCTGTCTAGACAGTACAAAGAAGATAATCAAATGTTGTATGCATCACTTTCCAAGTGAGTGCTCACTCTGATTATCTCACTCCACAATAAGTTTGCGTATTCTTCATACAATGAGATTTTTTTTTTCCTGTGAATCAGTCATGTCAAGTTTGCCATATAAAAGCTTAAAAATCTTCTAATATGAAATGTAGGTTTATACTTTAGTGCTGAGCCATATATGAAACACACTGAAACCCTCCAACTAATGCTCATACTACTTGATTTTAACTTTTCTAAACTATTTGATATTTGATCATTATATCTTAATAATTTTATTTTTTTAATATTTTCTTATATAATCATTATATCTTATTTCATTTTTTTCTTATATTCTTATATTTTCTAAAGTAATGGAGGCGCATGGTCAAATGGTTAGAGTCGTAGGAAATGGACTCGACAACCCGAGTTCAATTCCTGGACGAAGCTGTTGGTATTTCACATGGAGCGCTAATACCCTTGGGAAAGGTATGAATCCTACTCTCCCTCCAGCTATGGATAAATAGTAGGGCAGACTGGACTCTTTAACCTTGGTTAGACAACCGGTCTAGGAGAAGGAAAACTCTGAATTCAAACCTGTTAAACTCCGCTTAAAAAATTGACCTTCTGTCGCATCCTGCTCGTTTGGAGGGGTTGGTAAATATATATATATTTTCTAAAGTATTTGATATATTATCATTATATCTTATTTCATTTTTTTCTTATATTCTTATATTTTATATGTTGGTTGGTTGGTTGGTTGGTTTTATAGCAAGTCAACCCTTATTGGGCTATCTTATGCTAAAGTCAATTTAATGATTATGGTCTTCAATTATATATGATAAAAAATGTATCTTCACAATTATTTTAAACAGATAAACACTTCATTATCTCAAACAGATCTATTTGACCCATAGGTGGCACCCTAATAGGTACTACCACTCCAGATTAGAGTGGACCTGGAAGTAATTTTTTCTATATATGAGTCATGTCAAGTTTGCCATATAAAGCTTAAAAAACTTCTAATACATGGTTAGACTTTAGAGCTGGGCCATATATGAAACACACTGAAACTATCCAACTAATGTTCAAACTTTGAACTTAGATTAAGTATTTTGTATATTATTTTTATCTTTTTAAGTTTCATTTTCTTATATTTTTATACTAATTTTTATTTTCTTATATTTTTATACTAATTTTTATTTTCTTATATTTTTATACTAATTTTTATTTTCTTATATTTTTATACTAATTTTTATTTTCTTATCTATTAATAATGGAGATTCGCTTCCGGTTTTTGTCTGTAACAAAAATTGCGTCACTGTTTACATCACATTACCCAAAATCATCATAACATAGAATAAAATTTATTCTATGTTATGATGATTTTTGGCATGTTCAAATTTGAGTGTATTTATTCAATAGAGACACTCAAAATTTGAACATGCAACATTAGACAGTCCCTATTGTTTTTTAAAACAAGTTTTAATAAATACATGACTGGTATTATATATATATATATAGTTTGTTTTATTTTAATACATATTTAAAGTTTACATTTCAAATTGTTTTATTTTTTAATCCTTTAATGAATTTGATAATTTTACTTACTTAGTAATGACATTGAATTTTTTACTCCCACTCCTCAGGCAATATGTTTCAAAAATCTATTTTTACATCGCCCGGAGGACGTTTTTTTATTTTGTACTAGTATTTTTAATGCTGGTCGAATGACATGTCAATCCTTGTTGGGTTATTTTTTGCTAAAGTCAGATTAATGAGTATGTTTTCCAATCATATATTTTACAAAAATATGTATTCCCAATCATTTTAAACAGGTAAACACTTAATTTTCTCAATCCAGATCAGAGTGGACCTGGAAGTAATTCTTGAATCAGTCATGTAAAACTTGTCATATAAAGCTTAAAAAACCATCTGATACAAAATACTCTCCAACTAATGCTCATACTACTTTATTTGAATTTTTCTAAATTATTTGATATATTTCTTTGTTTTTATATATTTTGGTATCTTATACATTGGTTTGTTGGTTGGTTAATTTTACGGCATATCGACTCTTATTGGGTTACTTTATGCTGTTGTCAGTTTAAAAATTATGGTCTCCAATTATATAATTGTACAAAAATGTATCTTTACTATCATTTTAGATAGGTAAACACTTAATTTGACCAAATAGATTTATTTTACCCATAGGTCGGACATTAACAGGTACTACCACTCCCTGTCAGAGTGGACCTCTGACTAATGGCAATGAAGAGGTGACTATATACTCCCAAAAACTAAAGCCTTGCCACTGAAAGCAGTTAAGTATCATATTCAGGACACCCTTTGTTTTTTCCTTTTTTGTTTTTTCAGGGTTTTACTCAGTCAGTGTATTGTAGGCCTTGCTAACAGGGTGGGTATTTTTTTTCATGGAATATATCTGAAATCTCTAAGATAAAATGGGAATTCTTCCAAGTTGTAGCTGTATGAGTACTACTGTATGGCTGCACCACTTTAACAAAACACTTGCAAATAAAGCTAGATGGGAACTATAATAGGACGCAGTGTGCTGTTCTGAACAAATCCTGGAAGTAGCACCATACAAAACAGCAACTGTACAGCCACTTACCTCCTATCTCACAAACCCCCCAAGTAAGATAAACAAGACATGCTGGACACTGCTGGAGAAGTAAGGATGAACACATAAGTGTTGTTCTCTTGTGAACACCTATACATGGACACACCAGTGTTGGCTGAACAGAAAAAAATTTATATACAACAAGTGCAGACAGGAGCAATGGCCAATAGGGATGGTTGGTGAGAAAGTGTCATGGGAATTCATGCTGTCAGCATGACTTGATGATATAGATTAACTGGTATCACAAAGCATTTATTTTTAAGTCTACTAAAACATTGTGACCTTTGTGACTTGCAGCTTAAATTTCTTACATTTATAAATACTAACTTTTAAATTTAAATGAAGACATGTGCACAGCTGAGAAATGTATATAACAAAGGGCTGATGTCTAGACATCTAGACTTCTTCTAGACCAGTGTTTCTCATAGCCAGTCTGCTGGACTGGTGCTGCTCTGTGGAGTACTACCTGCCAGTATGCAAATACCACACATGATTTTTTTTAAATTATATAGTTTTGAACTATAATTAAGATAACATATTTCATATTATCAAAACAAAAAATAATGCAAGTTAAAACAATATGTAAGTGTGACAAGACTTTAGGACCACTCTGTATTTCTCTACATACAGGGTGTTCGGAATAAATTTGACAGTTTTATATTTTTTCTTTGAGTGGGGATTTACATGAAATGGAGACATAAATTGGAAGAAGGCATATTTTCAATATCACTACAAGTCGAAAAGTTTATGTTCTATTATCATTCAGTAATGAACGTAAAGATTGGGGAATTGTTTAAAATTTTCCATGCTGCGTGGAATAGTAAAAAAAACCCAAAAAACCAAAAAAAAACAAACCCATTCAATTGCTTCATTTTTCATTTCTGCTGGCTTGGTGACTCTTTATTTACAATAATGCGACACTCGATTGAAACTTCATAAAAGATGTCATATTTTTTGTTAACATAGTGTTTTAAAGATACTGATGTTATACATATAATCTAAAGTTGGAAATATATTTCTAAAAATATCAGCTTGGTTCATTTTCTGCTCTTTACTATAATGGCATTTTACCAAGTTTTTGCCTATGCTGTTTTATAGAAACTTTTTGTAAATTTCAGCACTGCCACCCTGGTCTCCAAAGAGAAGGACAGCTATTGAGTGCAAGTCCTCACCACTTACTGAAACAAACCTAACAAACGTGGTGCCCTCTTCTATCGAGCCAAGACTTGACCAATTGACAAATAAGAAGTAGTCTCACTGTTCTCATTGACACTACATAGGGGATTAGTTTATATTAATGATAGATTTCTGTATTAAATAATTTTGATATGCCTGCATGAATACTTTTTAATTGAAGTTTAACAAATTCTTTAATTTTATACACCGGTCTGTACATCGATCTAAAAAGATGTCAACCGTTCTGCAACTTCCAAAAGTTTGAGAAGCACTGTTCTAGACATTTCAATGCCAATTCAAATAATATTTTATTTCCAGGTTAAAAAGTATTAACTTCTGTCTCATTTAATTTTTTAAAATATTACTTTGAAAATACTCATTACCATTTTTTTTTTATTTTATGAAAAATTTATTCATAGAACTCGAGAAACTACTTTTCATGAAACCTACTTTAGATCATAATATTTCTTTCTTTTTATGTCACACTCTGAACTTACTTCAAAAGATTAGAGAGAGATTATAGGAATTATTGTTAACTACTTAACTAGAAAGAAGAATGAGAGGTGATCTAATTGAAACATTCAAAATAATTAATGGAACTTCTAATTGTGGTAGACATTTTTAAAATATTTAATAAGACTTTATATAGAATAATATACTGGGTTTGTAGGGCATATGAAGTGTGACAAAAGTAATAAAAAGAGTAAAAGATTGCAGTTACAAAGAAGAGTAACAAAACTAATAAAAAGAGTAAATGATTACAGGTACAGGGAGAAATTGGAGAAATTAGGATTAACTACTTAACTAGAAAGAAGAATGAGAGGTGATCTAATTGAAACTTTCAAAATAATTAATGGAATTTCTAATCATGGTAGACATTTTTTTTAAATATTTCTCATCAAACTAGAAATTTACTGTCAAGGAAAATTTCAAAAACTAAGTCTATTAACCAATTTTATTTTTTTGCTAATAGAGTGATATATTCTTAAAACAAATTGCCTAATCAGATCAAAAATAGAAATAGTGTAAAAAAAAACAAAAAAACTTAAGATTCAATTTGATGATTTCAGAAATAATGGTAAGAAAAAGAACTTAAGGGGATTAATAGTTTTTGAATAATGATTTCCTTATTCCGGACCTATTGGTTTCCTTGTGGCCTGGCCTTAATTATTCTTCTGAATGTATTGTCTTATTTCATATATATTTTTTATATAATTGGTTTTTATCTTAGCCAGAAACTTTCAATTTCATTTATTCCTACACTCTAATGACCTCCTCTAAATAAATTTCATTTTAGTCTTTTGTTATGTCCTTATTTGCTTTCGATAATCGGAATCATGTTACAACATTGTGTTGGTATCTCTCTACGTTATACCATATAATTTTGATATATTTCCTCTCATACAAATGCTAGCTATTTCTTTTGTTCATAGGGTGTATTGCTTTCTTTTTGATGCAGTGATTTGATTATAATCCATACATCTGAACTTGTTAGGAACAATTTTAAAAAAAAATTGAAATAGACCACTAAATAAAAGGTAAAATGAATTCAAGCATATTTCAATTGTATAAATTTAATCTATTTAAAAAAAAAATTGAAATATATCACTAAGTAGGCCTGAACCTATTCTAGTAGTGACCACTCCAAGTGGAGATTTAAGAGGTGTGAATTCAGAGTTTTCTTTTGAAACTGGTTGCCTAACCAAGGTTAAAGAGCCCAGTTTGCCCTACTATTTACCCATGGAGAATAGTTGGATTCATACCTTTCCCAAGGGTATTAGCATTATGTGAACTGTGGCTTCATCCAGGATTTGAACTAGGGTTGATGAGTACATTTCCTACAACTCTAACCAGTACACCACGCGCCTCCATACACCACATGCCTCCTATCAGATGGTTTGGTTTGGTTTCTTTGTTTAATGGTATATCAACCTTCATGGGTTATTTGATGCCAAAGCCACCCTTGTAGAAGAACAGTAATGGTATTGTTTAACCCATAGCTGGGGGAATTATCAGATCAATTACTTAACAGAATTTGTCTCTATTATATTGTGTTTATACATAGCATAGCATAATTGAAGAAATATGTCATCAAATTTCCATGTCTTCCATACTTTGAGGTCTACGGCTTTTCTATTCAATTATTATATGTTAAACATGAAAAAACAATCTCCCTGTTCTAGCACTAATAAAAAGAGGATAGACTCCATCGCTGTCCAGCTGATACTGACAATAGGCCATTCCGTTGATTTTACTTACTTATTTTATTTTAAACATACTAAAATTGTGTTTTTGTTGACAATAGATTTCAATGCAACCTTTTAAACATGGAAAGGTTCCCCACTACTGGTCTACTGCAAGATATCACTCAGGATTATGAACATATTGAGGGTGGGTTGTCAGTCAGTCACTCAGGATTGTGAATATATTGAGGGTGGGGGTACTGCAAATATGTTGTCAATCATTCACTCAGGATTGTGAATATATTGAGGGTGGAGGTACTGCAGATGTGTTGTCAATCAGTCACTCGGGATTGTGAATATATTGAGGGTGGAGGTACTGCAGATGTGTTGTCAATCAGTCACTCAGGATTGTGAATATATTGAGGGTGGTGGTACTGCAGATGTGTTGTCAATCAGTCACTCGGGATTGTGAATATATTGAGGGTGGGGGTACTGCAAATATGTTGTCAATCATTCACTCAGGATTGTGAATATATTGAGGGTGGAGGTACTGCAGATGTGTTGTCAATCAGTCACTCAGGATTGTGAATATATTGAGGGTGGAGGTACTGCAGATGTGTTGTCAATCAGTCACTCAGGATTGTGAATATATTGAGGGTGGTGGTACTGCAGATGTGTTGTCAATCAATTTACAGTGCTAACCACCAATCATTCTCTGGTACAAATATGAAAATGGATGCTGCTACTGATGATGATAATGTCATCATTTCCATCATCATCATCAAATTTTAATTCAAGTAATTTAAAAAAAAACTCAAATGCCTTAAATGCTTTGAAATTTGATTGGAATAATTATTTTGTATTTATTGACAGCAGATTTAATCTTTGTTTTACACTCACAGTAGAATTTGGAAAACAGGATATCTTATATGAATTGTTTAAAAAATAAAATTGAATAAAAGTATAACAAATAAATAAACAAATATTTTCCTGTATTTGTGTGTGTATTTGTGTGTGTCACACAGACCTGTACAATTTGTATGAAATGAAAGTATAAAAGAAAAAGAAAAAGCAAGAAACAGAGAGAAACAACTAAAAGAGTTTTTGTCACTAAACTTGGAAGAGAAATAATATTAGTTATAAAAAAAAAAACAACTTGTTGAATGTAGTAAGAATGACCAAAAGGAACAAAAGAGTTAAAGAAAAAAAATAAGTATCAGTTTATAAGCTGTGATTAAACTTGTTTTCATCTCCCCACACCTGATTATTAAAGGCATGAGCCATTTTTCCCTTCATGCTTTTCAAACCATGCAGCTAAAAACTAGCCACAGACATGCAACTAAAATTAAACATACAAGCTAGTCTATATACATATCTAAATACTAAGAAGCAGAGCTGTAAATAAACTTATTACACCATAACTGAATTGTTTAAATAATATACATTATATTAGTGTGTATCAAAAATATATTTTTGATCTACAGACCTTTACTCCAAACACATTTTAAGATTATGTTATTCCTACTAATATATATATATATATATATATATATATATATATATATTTATTTGTTGAATCTTTTAAATATAATTGTTTTCCATAGGCAACTACCCAGATTTCAAGCTATTTTGCTATCATCAGGTCGCTAATAATTCTTCTGGTGTTTATGTGAAGACATATATTATATATATATATATATATATATATATATATATATATAAAATTCCTACTACTATACATATAATTATCAATATATTAAGTATTATAATACTATTACACTAACAGGACCTGTTGATATACTGCAGTACGATAATTTAATTATTACAATTTTTGACATTTTTACTTAAGAGGTATTGCAAATACTTCAATATGTAAAAAGTATAATAATCTTGATTTAACTCTCTTTCACTCGTTTTTTCTTTATTTTTTTGATTATGTTTGATTAAAACAGATTAGTGTTATTGCTTCTGCATGCTCATCACCCTCCCTCTATCTTTCTTTCTTTCTTATATTTTTTCTGTGTAGCATGTCCTTTTTCTGTCCAAATCCTCAAAAATAAAATGTAAAAATCTAAATCCTGATTATCTGGTGTTCCTTATCCGCTGAATTCTTATTTCTTATGGATGTCATCACCTCAGCTAAATAATGGACCTTTCCATCTTTATGATAAAAAGAAAGGGAAGAAAAAGGACATGCTACACAGAAAAAGTATAAAGAAAGAAAGAAAAAGAGAGAGAGGGTGATGAGTGTGTAGAAGCAATAACACTAATCTGTTTCAATTGAACATAATGAAAAGAAAGAAAAAAAGTTAAATCAAATTTATTATACTTTTTTTTTTTACATGTTGAACTATTTTGCAATAGCTCTTAAGTAAAAATATCAAAATATATTTTTATTATGATGCTTGAAAATACAAGATAAAGGATAATTTGACTTTAAGCATTTAAAAATATTTGGAGGAGCTTTCCATGAACTCTCAGGGGATTAATACCCATGAATACTTTTGATACACCCTAAGAATTAAAAAAAAACTTATTTTTTCAATGAAGTAGCCTGGGTAAGGCTACCCCCCCCCCCCCAAAAAAAAAAAAAATCATTAAGCGTTAATGTACTTTTTGGAATTCCTCTGAAACCCTTGGAAATATTAGAATATTCATATTTTTTTTCTTTTGACTGGACTATTTTCTTAGTCTATGTTTTTTTTTTTATTTACAGTTTCGACTGCATACACAACAGCCTTCTTTTGGTGATGTTGGTTTTATTCAACTAGTGATTTTGGTTTCTTTGTTTAATGGCATATCAACATTTGTAATATACCTAATGCCAAAGCCATTCTTGTAGACGAACAGTGGTAATAGATATTATCACCACTGTTCTTCTACATGAATGGTTTTGGCACCATAGCTGAGGGATAAGCGGGTTCATAATTTTCCCATGTGTATTAATCTGAAAGCAAATGAAATAGAGAAAGTAGAGTTTGAACTTATTTTCAACAATATCACAATCCAGCACATTAGCAACTACACCATAAAGACTCCAATTCAACTTGTGGCAACCAATGTCTATTGTTCTTTACAATTCAAATGTAAATACAAATGCGTCATGCCCCCTTGATGAGCATAGGGTTACAGCCACATTCAATCTGTGATAGTGTTGTGATTTTTATAGCAAGTATTGCATACTGATGTTTTCACGGTACCAAATCGATATAATATCGTATACCCTTTTCTTACTTCTTTACTTCTTACTTGCTTCTATATATTGAACATCTATTCTTCTGGCCGGCTTTGGTTCTATCTTCTAACATCTTGGTCTGGTGTCTTCTAAGGTCTGAACTTTCTTGGGGACTTCGGGTCTGGTTTCTGTTAGGGATTTCTCCTTATCAGAAGCCCTGTGTCATTGTTAGTTTTTAGGTAATAAACACAAGACTTCGATTTATGTTGATGTTACTTTATTTCCAAATCCCCAAACCAGACATCTGCACACATCATACAAGCTCGGTTCCTACTTGCTAACTGCTCAGCTTCTAACTTCTAACTGACTGAGTTACTTAGTATCCTTAAACCGGAGGACAGGGTCTTCTATGCCTTCCGGTTCTCACGATTTATCCCTGGAAGGCAAGGTGAGAGTGAGGTCAAGCGCCGTCACTCACTCTCAAGGCCATCAGCTGCACTAATCGCCATTATGTTTCTACACTATTGCCATAAATATTAGGTATCTAATAATTATGTAACACAAGTAGGCGTTTTTTTTTTGGTGGGGGGTTGCTAGCCCCATGCATTCTGGTCCAGAGTTTTTTCATTCTCCTAAACTGGTTGCATTACCAAGGCTAAAGAACCCAATCTGCCCTACTATTTATCTATAATTAGGGAAAGAAGAAAGCAATTCATGTCTTTCCCATTAGCATTAAAGGGAAATTCAAATATGATTTATTTTTTTATATTTTGAAAATTGTTAAACTGAACATTAGTCAGTGTTCATGACAACAACAAATGTAAATTATATTCACATGGAATCATTTTCATGAAGAGATCTTTTTTTTTTTGTTTAATTATGGCTTACAGATGCTGTCTACATCAATGATCCATTTCATAATGAAGTCATCCAAGCATATTATGTGAGCATCTTCCTTCAGGCATCTTATTTGTCAATCTTTCTCCCTGTCTATTATTCAGACTTCATTTCATAAATGTCTGTGTCCACCTTTTTCCTCACATGCATGGTCAGCTCTACCAGATTTGAAAAGTGCCCCCTCCCCCACATATATTACATTCTTCACTTCTTGTTTTTTGGGGTTTTTTTTTAATATGCTTGTGAAAACAATTCCACATGAATGGGATTCAGTTTAACAATTCTCAAATGATAAAAAAATTGTATTTATATTCTAACGGACATTGGACACAAGCTGTTACCAGTTGAATAAATCCAACACCAAAAGAAGAAGGCCTGAGGGGTTAACAGCTGAAATGCTATAAATAAAAAAGAACACAAATGAGGAGAATTGTTCAGTGAAAAGAAAAGAAAAAAATGAATAAAAAAAACTTGTCTAACAAAATACATATTAAGAATAATTCAAAGCCTTGGATATTATATAAAAAAAAAAATTTACACATGCAATTAAAGAAAGAGAATCTAGTGAAATATATATCTGGGTCTATGCCGTATTGTAAAACTGCTTTTATAATGCAAATCCAAATCTAGACAAGTTACTTTAACCCTATCTTTTACTTAGGTCAACACTGGAGTATTTAGACACCAAAGGCTAATTTGGACCAAATCTCCAATAGGCACCCCAATTCATCAAGTTAATGAAAGGTTCATATTTTAACTTGTCACCGGTAACTTTCGCTTTCAAATATTTGAAAATAAACAAACAGATGATTTTTGCACTTATATTGTATCTGCCAAAAGCAAATTTTACAAATTGTGTGATACTATTTCTGAACAACATCCTTTTATTTAAATAAACATAAAAAATATTTTGTAAATAAAAACTGTATTTTATTTAGATAAACATTTCTCTTTGGTTAAGTAAAAACTATTTTTTTAATTTATCATAAGTGTTGAAAAATATTCATAAAATTCTGATTAAAAAGTATTTATTTAGAAAAAAATTTTGCTATTGAATTTTAATTTGATTACATGTACCAACCATCTATTTATTTAATTTATCGTAAGTTCAACATCTCCATAAAATTCTGATTAAAATTGTTTGTTTACAAAAATTTGGAAGCGGAAGTTGCCGGTGATGAGTTAAAATGTGAACTTTTCAGCCTATTGGAGACTTAATCCACTAATTCTATACTATACAAACTCTATACTATAACTTAATGTAATATCATGAAAATGTATTAGGTGGAAAAGAGAGGGTCTTTCCTCCTAATAAATTTTCATGATATTCCATTAAGTTCTATGATACAAGGGTGAATAAAAAAGTAATGCCATTTTGTTTAGGACAGGTATATTTACCAACACAGGAACATGTATCATACATCAAAATGAAGCTGGTCCTCTGTGGATCACATCCCTACTTCTCCACATAGTCACCATTTCTCTCAATAGCAATGTTCCACCTTCGATTGAGAGCATGTATCCCTGCCCCGTAAAATTCTGTTGACTGTTCTTTGAGCCACTTCTTCACTACAGATTTCCCTTCCTCGTCACTGGAATAATGTTTGCCTCTCAACCCCTCTTTCATGGGACCGAGGAAGTGAAATCTGTAGTGGAGAAGTGAGGAACTGAGCTTCATTTTGATGTATGATATATGTTTCTGTGTTGGTAAATATACCTGTCCTAAACAAAATGGCATTACTTTTTGAGTTACCCTCGTAATAATAGACAATGCTTCATCTAAGAAATTCAACTAAAGACTATTATATCAGGCAAAAACTAATAATAATCAACAATACTTCATCTAAGATTATTATATTAAACAAAAATAAAAAAATAATTGCCAGTGCTTCATCCAAGAAATTCAGAAACTTTAAAGCAATTACGTCCCATTATATATATATTTACCAACCCCTCCGCACGAGCAGGATGCGACACAAGGTCAATTTCTTAAGCGGAGTTCAACAGGTTTGAATTCAGAGTTTTCCTTCTCCTAGACTGGTTACCTAGCCAAGGTTATAGAGCCCAGTCTGCCCTGCTATTTACCCATAGCTGGAGGGAGAATTGGATTCATACCTTTCCCAAGGGTATTAGCGCTATGTGAAATTCAAATAGATTCGTCCAGGAATTGAACTCGGATCGACGAGTCCATTTCCTATGACTCTAACCATTAGACCACGCGCCTCCATTATGTCCCATTATAAGTTGGTGTGAACAAGCAACAAAAATAAGATGAAAGAGAAACTTGTAAAATTTTATGTCAATACTTTGCAAGAATGAAGGAGTGCGTCATTGAAAAAAAAACACAGAAAAGACGGCTCTATGTTACGTACCACGTGCGAGATCTCTTCCGATTTAAGCAACACTAAGAAACGTTGATATTCCACTCAGCAGCTAAGAACATCACCAGATGTGAACATGACCGTATCGTTTTACAAAATGAAAAAAAATACGGCTCCGCACACATGGATTCGTCCATGTTGAGATGGAATTATCAGATAACATTAAAAGGGCCACTTTTTCAACCAATCGGCAACCTTCGCGGTCAAACCAAGGAGACTTGAAATCTGACCCGAGCTGATCCACTCAAGACATATATAAACACACAATTTTCCACAACCAGTAGTTTGGATGAGAGGTGAGGAACAATCAGCATCACTGAACACTGCTGACCAGGCCGTGTCAACTTCCCTCACCTCCTACGCTGAGATACCACCTGTCACCTACCAACCCCGTCATCTCACTGACCACAGCGCACGTTCAAATATCCTTCATCTCACTTCTGTGCTGGCAACTGGTGATATAATCTCTCACATACCAACCCTGACCTCCATTCACGGCAAGCTGATCAACCATTCCTACACTTCTGCACCTACACAGACTATAGTATCAACAACTTGGCACTCAAAGAATGGACAACCTAAATTTGCATTAACCTCGTCAATTGGCTGTACAATTAATTTTCATTGATATAATTAATACAATATTGTTAAACGTTAACCTGTGTTTGTTTTTCCTTGCAACCATATGTTTGATGTAACATCTATAAAAAAAATGAGTTTAGGACCCAAGGAAGTATTCCATTTTTACTGAACTTTGTTGGGTTTTGTTCTGCCTTGTAATACATTTTCTTATAGACTCTTTATATGCGTCTACATGGTTTATGTGTTTGCTTTATTTTCAAATTCCTTGGGGGATGGGGGTATATATATATATATATATATATATATATATATATATATATGCCCTTATATATATATGCCCTTATATATATATGCCATAAAGATGAGGACACCAGTCCGAAAAATCAAAATTATACACATGTTTATTTTGTTTATATAGTTGCATATTTCTATGTGGTCTCTGTTCATATAGATGAATATAGATATAAACCCTTTTTATTTTGGTGTGTGGGGTGGATATATATATATATATATATATATATATATATATATATATATTTTATTTTGGTGTGTGGGGTGGATATATATATATGCTCATCCATCTCATTATATATCCATTAGAGATCTCTTTTTTAAATGAAGCCAATTAATTTGTTCAACTGAAATTGCAACTTTCTGATTAACTTCTATTGAAATTATGGTTTATGGTCTTACTTGAAGATTTTGATATTAATTAATTTTGGACTGTCAAACAAGGTTCACTCACTTGTTGAATAAAAACAGGGAGGTTTCTTTCTTTCTAGTTATTGTCATTGTTGTTCATCATTGCTCTTGATTTTGCCTGCTCGGTTATCTAATAACAAAATTGGCCACTGCTATAGTCAGGACACTATAGTTTAGAAAGTTAGTAACCAGTGTACCTTTGAAAGGTGGCTTAGTGGCAGGAGCCACTTTCTAGCAGTACAACACTATTTTAAAAGAAAGCCTTGGTCTGAAGATCACATAGGTGAAAAACTGTCAGTAACCAGTGCCACTGACACCATGTCAACGCTACCTTAACTTTGATATATATATAAATATATATATATATATATATATATATATATATATATATATAAGTGTGTGTGTGTGTGTGTGTGTGTGTGTGGTTGAAAATAGAGGGAAAAAGTGGATATAACAACACTGCAAATAAATTCAATTGATATTTCACCTCATTGTTTAGCTGAAGCTTTTTCAAAACTTTATTGAAGAGAAGTGCTTTAACATTCTGCTTTTATACTGAAAAAGTAATTTGGTAAGGGGAGGAAGAGGGGGTGGGTGGTATAGAGGAATGAAAAAAGTAAGGGTGGGCTTACTATATGGCGAATGTTCTCTTGACAAGATCAGTTGGTTGACTTTGAAGAAAATTTGATAGTCAGAGTGTAGGTCAATGTGTGATGTCTGGTGTCAGCTGAGGTTTTGTATACTGAGGTTTGTGTATATATTCAATCCTTCACTCCTCATATATATATATATATATTAAATCTTCATCAGTGCATTCAAATATTGCCCATGTCACCAGGCAATATTTGAACATCCTTCTTAAGATTATAAATATATATTTAATTATCAAAATGTTTTAAATGTTAACTTAATTTTCAAATACTAATAAAACATTTTCATAACTTATTTTTCACATTTATTTATTATTTTTTCCACACATAACACTGAAATCACAAATTTCTTCTCTTTCTTTTCTTTGTTTTTCATTCCTCTCCTTACAATCTATCTTTCTTTTCTTTCTGCTTATTCTCTAATATTTTCTTTCTTTTCTTTCTTCTTTCTTCTTCTTCTTCTTCTTCTTCTTCTTCTTCTTCTTCTTCTTTATTTTCTTTTCTTTCTTTTTTACATTCATATTTTTCCTCTCTATCTTTCTTTTCTTTTCTTTCTTTCTGCTTGTTCCTCTCTTTCTTTTTCAGTCCTTTTCTTTCTCTTCTTTCTTTCTGCTTGTTCCTTTCCTTCTCTTTCTTTTCTTGACTTTCTTTCGTTTATCTTTCTTCTCTTTCTTTTTTTCTTTTTCCTTCCTTTCCTTCCTCTATTTTTATTTTATTCCTTTCTCCTTTCTTTCTTTTATCTTTCTTCTCTTTCTTTTTTCCTTTTACATTCCTTTCCTTCCTTTATCTTTATTTTATTCCTTTCTCCTTTCTTTCTTTTATCTTTCTTCTCTTTCTTTTTTCCTTTTACATTCCTTTCCTTCCTTTATCTTTATTTTATTCCTTTCTCCTTTCTTTCTTTTATCATTCTTCTCTTTCTTTCTTTCTTTTTTCTTTTTTTATTCTTCCTCTCTTTTTCTTTTTTCTTTTTCATTCCTTTCCTTCCTTTATCTTTATCTTTTTTCCTTTCTTTTCTTTCTTTCTACTTATTCATATTCATCCTCTCTATCTTTTCTTTTCTTTCTTTATATCTATTCCCTTTCTTCCTTTCTCTCTTTCTTTTCTACCATCTGTCAACATCCAACACGTTTAAAAATCATGTTAGGTCATTCTTGACATTTTTGGGTAACATTTTTTTTTTTCTTTTTAGAATTCTATCACAACAAGTTTAAATGTCACTCTCAGCAGGAAAAAACATTCAAAATCCTCCAAAATAAGAAAATACCGTCTAAAACATTCGATAAGCAAGGAAATACAGGATAATTTATAAACTTTGATAAACAATTTAATACAGTAAAAATTAATGAGAAAATAATTATTATTCTTTATGTTGTGTTCTTAAAAGAGATACAATCAGACAAGATTGTAGTCAAGTGGAAAGACCAGTCAGCATGTTCATAGATTTAAGATAGAGGGTTTTATTGCAGATAGATACAATAAGACAGACAAGGAATAGTGAGGCACGCTACTAATCCTTGAAGCCAGCCCAATATAATGCTGTGCTCACTATATATATATATATATATATATATATATTTACCACCCCCTCCGCACAAGCAGGATGTGACACAAGGTCAATTTCTTAAGCGGAGTTTAACAGGTTTGAATTCTGAGTTTTCCTTCTCCTAGACTGGTTGCCTAACCTAGGTTAAAGAGCCCAGTCAGCCCTACTATTTATCCATAGCTGGAGGGAGAGTAGGATTCATACCTTTCCCAAGGGTATTAGCGCGAAGTGAAATGCAATTACCACGTCCAGGAATTGAACTCGGGGCGACGAGTCCATTTCCCATGACTTTAACCATTACACCACGCGCTCACTATATATATAGTCAGACCACATGGCTGAGAGAGAGAGAGAGAGAGAGAGAGAGAGAGTGTGTGGAATATTCTATTACAACACATTATTACAATAAAGTTCAAACAAGTAACAGAATAAGATTTTTTTTAATCTTTAATTTTAACTAGCAACCCCCCCCCCATATATTTTGTTCGGATTTCATAAAATTAAATAAAAGGAGAGACGACCTAGTAAAAAATATTTCTCCTAATATATTTTAGGAAAAAACTATTTTAAACATAAATTCATCTAAGGGGAAATAGGTATCAAAATTTTTGTGAACATTTGACACTTAATTGATTTTTCATAGAACTTCTTTTTTATACTGTGACGTAAGCGGTGACACAATTTTGGCTACAGACAAAAAGAGACCAAATCTCCATTATTAATAGATTAGTAAAAAAACTAATAGAAATTCTCCATCTGATAAATTCAAATAATGTGAGATTATTGGGTGTATAAAAAAAACAAGTAGATGCATGAGCTCATTTTTCACACAGAAAAAAGTAACATTGTGACCCACCCCCTTTAATTTTTCTGATTTTTTTTCCATGTGTGGATTATATTAAAATACAAGGTGTGTCAAAAAAGTATCGAGATTTTTTGTACTTTTTGACACACCTTGTATTCTGAAAAAAATAACGTTTCATTCATTCTTCATTTTTGTGTACTTTTTGACACATCTTGTATTCTGAAAAAAAATAATGTTCCATTCATTCTTCATTTCTATCTTGGTAAATAGCTTCAGTCTTAACACTTTTTTGACACACCTTGTACAAGCTATTTTGACTAAGACCTAAGACAAATAACTATTCTTGTACAGACAGACAGACATAAGATAAAGCATTATCATTTCTAAGGGCTACTCATTTGGTGTGATGGTTAGCAAGCCATTAGTAGTGATTTTTATTCACACTGGGCACCCCATACTTCTGTTCTTTTCCCACATCTAAGCTAAGCTAAGTAAATAACCATAAAGAATTATCATTTCCTATTTTCACAATTCATTCCTGGCTTTTATTTTTTTAACGAGATGTTTATTATAACCAGGTACCATTCCCCAAGCATAACATCTCAAGATACTAAGGTGAGTCAAAAGTTTTGCAATATTTTGGTAACATGAGGTGCAATTCTGCAGTTCTGGATGCTTTTGCCAAGGTTGAGAAACTGATGAACCACACTGGACTGTGATATGCCAGGTACATATGATACTCTTAGAGTGCTACTCATTGAATTTACCTCTAAGGCACAGCCTCAGAATCCACAGTTTTAGGTCTACTAAGTTGCATGGTGTAATGATTAGAGTTGTAGGAAATGGACTTGGAGACCCGAGTTCAAATCCTGGATGAAGCTACAGTTCACATAGCACTAATACCCTTGGAAAAGGTATGAATCCAACTACTCTCCCTCCAGCTATGGGCAAAATAGTAGGGCAGACTGGGTTGTTTAACCTTGGTCTAGAAGGAAAACTCTGAATTCAAATGTGTTAAATCCTCTTGTGGTGGTCACTACTAGAATAGACTCAGTCTTAATTAGTGATCTATAAAAAAAAAACTTCCAGCTTTGGAGCAACCTTTTAGGGCTATTAAAACTGTAGGATTATAATAAACATGTTATATTTATTCATTAGTTTGGGTGTATTTTTTTTACATCTGAAACACTTAGAATACAAATATTTAGATTTCAAGTTTCTTACAACCTGAGCAAAATTTCTTGCTCCATCTGGTTATTGTACTGTGATCAACTACACCTTCATCTTTTGCACACCAAATGTTTTTGGTAGATTCCATGGCATTATGATCCAGTAAATTCATAAAACATATGTCCACAAATTATACTAAAGTGTATGTTCATCTGTGCAGCATTTAAATCACTCATGGAATAGAACAATGCACATTGTGTCAGTACATCAACTTAAACTGCTTTGCACATGATATATGTGCAGCAAACTTGCACATACCAAAATGCTGCAAAACCTTTGACTTGCTCTAGAAGATTACTCAAAAATGTATTAAAAAAAAAGGCAAAAAAGTAATAACAAAAAATCCATAGAGAAACATCAGTAAGTGACTATTGATATTAAAAACAAAAGGTACAAAAAAGTTTAAAAAAAGATAAAAAAATGGTAATTAAAAGTAAAAAAAGATAAACAAAAAAAGGTAAACAAAAAAAGGTAAAAAAATGTTTCTTATCTGAATAGAAATGAGATAAAATCAATAATCTATCCATGTTTGAAATTGTACGTTTCTAATTCTGACTTTTGAGGAAGATGAGAGATTCGGGGTTTCTATCTTTACTTTGCCAATTCCTCTTCTCAATATAAGCAATTACAAACTCATTCAAAGGTCAGATATATACACCTGGTTGCCATAGTTACAAGAACAGATAAGTAGTTATATAGAATTATATACTAATTATATTTCTGCTTATATTTCTTATTGTATACTTGAGTATAAAGTGGAATAGCAGTGACAAATGAAATAAGGAAAAAATTTGCATTGCATTTGTCAGTATATATATATATATATATATATATATATATATATATATATATATATATATATATATATATATATATAATTTCAAATAAGGATTTACTCTGATGAAGGTCAAATTTTCCTTGTGTGCGGAACATTTCTGCATTTTTTCTATTATTATTATTTAAAAATAATAATAGTTTGAATAATGTACACATGGATAAACTCCTGACCGAAACACGTGTAAGTAATATTGATTGAAATATCCTATATTATCCATTCTATACTTTCTTTCCTCTATTCATTTTTTCTATATATATATATATATATATATATATATAGTTAAAAATTGATGGTAAAATGAATGAATAGATGAAATGAAAATGAATGAAATGAGGGGGGTAAATGAAAAATCCTTTCCAAGGGACCCTTCTCAAAAGTATTAAAACACTTTTTGAGAGTGGGGTCCCTGATAGAAAGTTTTTCTCATCTATTATTAGACTCCTTTGAAGCATCAAGTTAATATAATTATTCTATAAGTTATTAGAGAAGATAAAATTCGTCTCTTACCTTTGCAATATCTGTTGAGAATGGGTTTGAATTTTTTTATTTGTATATATCTAATCTTGTCTAGTTAACTTCCGGTGAATATTGCTACATTGTAACTATATTGAATTTAAAATAAAAACGGTCAAATAGAGGAATTTATTTACTTAGCTTTTTTTTTCAGTTGTAAAATAAAATAAAATATATTAAATTAATTAGATAGATCAGTAAATAAATAAAAATATTATCTTTAATTATATATTGGAAAGATTGATGAATAATTTTAGAAAACTATATTTTATGAGTATTTTTAAATTTCAAATAAATTAAATATTATAAATTAAATATTTAAATTACAAAAGACAAAGTGTTATTTTTGCTTATATTAACAGCTTTAGACTGACTGTAATTTTAAGAGGGTATTACGGTTTAAAGAATTAACTATATGTAAAGATAAATATAATTATTATAGGTATATTACAATATTTAAACTTGTTACCATAAAAGTGTTCACCTTGAACTTATTCCTCTTGGAAACAAAGTAAAAATATGAACTTAGTTAACTAGTGAAGGGGTTTCTTTGTGATATCTTAAATTCAAAACACATACCATGTAATAAAATAATTTTAAAATATATATATCATTGAACAAATGGACTTGCTACTACTAACACACTAGTCTACCCAGATTTTAATAGCAACTCAAACCTGCAAAAACACTTCAATTTTTATAGTTCTTCTATAATGCTCCTCCCTTTCAAAAAATCTATAAACAATTTCTTCAAATAAGAAATTTTCTCCTATCGATGACCTAAGGTCGAAACTAGTTGAGAATAAACAACATATGAGAAATATTCCTGCTTGTCTTATTACTTTTTGTTCATACTATATATATATATATATATATATATGTGTGTGTGTGTGTGTGTGTAAAAAAGTAGACAAACACGGGATGTTACACTGGATGGAAGTTTATTATAGGTGGTAATATATACAGCATTCCGGAGGTTTCAGACCTTCTTCAGGACATAAGCTGAATTCTTGTATTGAAGGATTCAATTCTCCTACTGATGAGTGTCTTGTGGTCATGATTGGGAAGAAGGTGGTGGGGGGTCAATTACTGATGATATGGTGATAAATGTTTGGGAAGGTAGTAGGGGTTAGATGTAGTTGTTGATGTGTATTGGGTCATGTAGTTGATATGCAGCGAATGTTTGGGTGGAAGTGGGGGGTCGTCTATGGTGGTGCATAGTAGACGTTGGGTCTGGAGGTGAGTGAAGATAGAAATGTGGGTCATCTAACAATATATATACACACACACACACACACACACACATATATATATATATATATACATGGAGAGGGATAGGTTTGGTTTGGTTTGTTTTGTTTTATGGCATATCAACCTCAGTGGATCATTTAATGCTGACAAAGTTTTGAAATAAATTAATTCTTAATGGATAATCAGTTTTGTTTATAAACTCACATTTTTCTATTTAACCCTTAATGGGATCCTAACAGGTACTACCACTCCAGGTCAGAGTGGACCAGGGAGCAATAGTGATGAAGGAGTGCTCCACATTCTCCAAAACTGGAATCTCAACATCAGATAGAGTTTAACGTCATTCTCAGAACAAGATGACCCTCAGCCACCGCCTTCTAGCACCCATATAATAAAAAGGGTTGGGGCTTGCCATAAGGGCAATATGGTTGGGGCAGTTATATAGGTGCTAGGGCTATAATAATAATAATAATAATAATAATAATAATAATAATAATAGAAAATTATAAAATATTTAAGTATACAAGGGAAAAAAATGATAAAATATCTAAGTATACAAAGAAAAATGGCCTTTTTCAGTGTAAAATGTTTGATATTTCAATATCAAACATTTTATCCTGAAGAAGGCTGTTTTCTTTGTATCCATAAATATTTCATAATTTTCTATTATTATTATTTTATTTCATAGTTAAAATAATAATAAATAGAATACAATATGTACATGAACAAACTCCCAGCCAAAACACATGTTGGTAATTCATTAAACTAATTTTATCCATTCAACTTTTTTGTTCCTTTATTTATTTATCCTTTCAACATAATGTTGGATTCATTTTCATTTTTCAACTTACACACACACATATATATATATATGTAGTATATTAAGAAAATTGAAAAAACACAGGTTAAAATAAGTTGAGTGGTAAGTTTATTGGCCGACGCTGCAGTGTTTTGATCTATTAATTAGATAATTTTCAGGGCATTTGTTGGTATATGGATAGTGATAAAAAATTTTTATCATAGAATAACGAGAAAAGCAAGTGATAGTCTTTGTTTATCAGCCTGTTCAAAATTTGAAGTCTGAAGAACGGACACTTGCTTTTCTCGTTTTTCTGTGATAAAATGTTTTTATCACCTTCCATATACCTACAAATGCCCTGAATAAATAAGTGCCAATAAACTTACCACTCAACTTATTTAAACCTGTGTTTTTTCAATTTTCTTAATATACTACATACCATCAGATTCACTTCCTTCTCTTCACACACACACACACACACACACATATATATATATATATATATATATATATATATCATGTGTGTGCTTTAAGATGAAATAATGCAAAGTTATAATTCGACCCTTCTCCGTCCATCATAGCCACCTTCCTTTTCTGGACAGATTCCAGGCCAATATCCTGCTACAGATTATCAATGTATCTGACATAATGTCCACCTTCTCACTCCATGTTGTGGATGCTCTGTTAGCAGAACTGAGAATATGCCAACTGAATTCTCAACAGATGTGTAAGAAACCCCCAAAGTATTGAATGAGAATATGTAAAACCCATATAACTGTATGCAAACAAATGATTATTAAATAGAATTATTAATGTTAGATAATGTTGTGAGCGAGAATATTTTTCTCGTAAGAGGTTGGACTTGTCTGACAAAAGGCATAAATAACAAGATACTGACTACACAAGAGAATTAGTAGCTAATTGACAACACATTAACCATTACTGCTATGTAAGAACTGTGCAATTCCTTCCTATTCCTATTCTTATTATATTTTCTGGTTCATAGTTAATAAACGTTATTGTTAACCATTCCAGATTTTTATGTTGTAACAGAGTTATCAGCCACAACAGATAAGAATACATATGGATGCACGTGATGTAATGGTTAGAGACATAGGAAATAGAATTGTCGGCCTGAGTTCAAATCCTGGACAAGACTGTTTCCATTTCTCATAGCGCTAATACCCTTGAGAAAGGTATGAATCCAATTACTCTCACTCCAGCAATGGGTAAATAGTAGGGCAGACTGGGCTCTTTAGCCTTGATTAGGTAACCAGTCTAGGAGAAGGAAAACTCAAACCTGTTACTCTGCTTAAGAAATTGGCCTTGTGTGGAGAAGTTGATAAATATGTGTGTGTGTATGCATATATATATATATATATATATATATATATTCAAGAGTGAGTAAAAAAGTAATGCCATTTTGTTTAGGACAGGTGTAATTACCAACACAGGAACATGTATCATACATCAAAATGAAGCTGGTCCCCTGTGGACATAGTCACCATTTCTCTCAAGAGCAATGTTCTACCTTCAAATGGGAGCATGTATCCCTACCCAGTAAAATTCTGATGACTGTTTTTTGAGCCACTTCTTTACTACAGATTTAATTTCCTTGTCACTGGAATAATGTTTGCCTCTAAAATCCTCTTTCATGGGGCCAAAGAGATGATAGTCTGAGGCAAACATTTTGACTCACATTTTTTTATATATATAATTTTCTTATATATTTCTTTATATTTTTATATCTTATATATTATTTTTTTGTTTTATACTTACTCTATACTTTTTCAGACTTATTCAATAGCTTAATTCATAGTTTAATTTTGTCTGACTACCATCCCCCTAAGAAACCAGACCTTGAAGAGTATCCTTTTTTCTCATTTGACTTCCTGTCACCATGGTGACAGTCTTCCAATGTAAAAATATTTTTTATTTTTTATTTATTTATTTTTTTGAGAAGTAAATTTTTCAGTCATGCAATTCAAATTATCTTGATCTATCATCCGATTAGACAAAATTTTGACAAAATCAACTTAGATTTATAAAGGCCCCAATTTTGGTCGAAATAAATTTATTATTGAATAACGGTGTTGAGTTTTTCCTTCTTTTCAAAGATATATATATATATATATATATATATAGATATATGGGATGTGCAAACATAAATATAGATGGTGGTCATTGATGATGGATTTGGGGATGTTTAATATATATATATATATTATATATATATATATATATATATAGTTCCTACACAAGGATGTTATGTGTGGTCTTTTGACAGGAAATGGCAGCAGCAGATGACAGATCAATGCTCATATTCAATCCTCCCAAAAGTGAGAAGACTGTAGAACATTGACTACATCTGTCAAGATGTTATACATGACATCCTGAAGAGGAAGCTGGTCCTTTTGGATCCACAACATGTAGTAAGAAGGTGTGATGGACATCATGTCAGATACATTGATAATCTGAAGCAGGATATTGGCCTGGAATCTGTCCAGAAAAGAAAGAACGGACAGAGAAGGGTAGGATAACAACTTTGCTGCCTTGGTCCAGGCACGAGATCAGCCTAATTAACTAACATATTTTCAAAACTGATAAATACAGAGTGACCCAAAGAAAACAGAATTTGTGTCCTGTTTTGTTTTTTTGGTTTTTTTTGGGGGGGGGGGGGGCGGGGGGAGTTGTGCTGGTAGTCTACATCGGTAATAGTATATATACAGGATTACCCCCAAAAAACAGAATTTGGGTTTTGTTTTTTGTGCTGGTAGTCGGCATCGGTAATATTATATATACAGAGTGACCCCCAAAAACAGAATTTGGGTTCTGTGTTTTTTTTTTGTGCTGGTAGTCTGCATTGGTAATAGTATGTATACAGAGTGACCCCCAAAAACAACAGAATTTGAATTCTGTTCTTTTTTATGCTGGTAGTCTGCATCAGTAATAGTATATTTACAAGGTGACCCAAAAAAATAGAATTTGGGTTCTGTTTTTTGTTTTTTTTTGGTCACCCTGTATATTCTACCCTGAGGAGTTGTGGCTCAATGCATTTCTTTGTCCTAACATGATAATACTGACATTTTGAAATTGAATTTATTAAAAGAATACATCTATAGACAGGGTTTCTCTGTTGTTGTTTTCTTCTTTTTAAATTGAAGCGTGATAATGATGTATCAAAGAGCTGAGATGTCCAATCTTGAAACTTTGTGACATTTTTGACAAACACTATCCACTGACCTATATTCACTCTTAAAGAAAGAGGAAAGGTTAAATAAAAATTGGAAAAACAAATTCTTGTCTGTGATAACACAAATATATGCATGCACATAATCGGGGTGGTCTAAAGTCGGTATCAGCCAGACAGCGAGGGAGTCTATCCCCTGTTCACTAGTGCTAGACCAAGGAGATTGTTTTTGGCATTTGAGGCGGAATACCACACCTACCATCAGTTCATCGCATACACATACATATATATGTATATTTGGATGTGTGCAGTGTAATCGTTATCATTGTTGGAAATGGACCCACTGTTCAAAGTTCAATTCCTGGACGAGGCTGTTTGTATTTTACACAGTGCTAGTAGGTATGAATCCAACTATAGGTAAATAGTAGGGTAGACTATATATAAGTCATCGGGGTGACCTAATGTTGGTATCAGCCATGCAGCGAGGGAGTCTATCCCCTTTTCACTAGCACTAGACCAAGGAGATTATTTTAGCATCTGAGGTGGAGCACCCCAGCTACCATCAGCTCCTTACTTTACCGCACAGATCCCTGTGCTACTCATATGCTGAGTTGGCAAGGGCGGGTATCGAACTATGAACCTTGTGGTTTCTAGCCAAACGCTCTACCGACTGTGCTAACCCAGCCCTATATATATATATATATATATATAATATATATATATATATATATATATATATAAATAAATTTCTGGTACAAGCAAATTTAAATAATACTTTAAGGGTAATCATTATGATCACCTATATAGGTGGATACGAAGGAAAAGAGTGAAAAAAAAAAAAAAAAAAAAAAAAAATTGTTTTATTTGATAAAAACAAGGGCCCTTTCGTCCGGTTGCTCATCAAGGTTTTTACAGCCGGAGACGACTAAAAGTCAAATTGTAAATACATATGGGTATATATATGAGGGGGTTTTTTAGGGAAAAGAAGAAAAGAAAAAAAAAAAAAAAAAATTTACTTTCTTCTTTTAAGTCCCCATTAGGTGACACCAGGCCCCAGACATATATATATATATATATATATATATATAATTATATTTAAGACTTGCTCATTTATAAGGGAAGAGTGCTCACTAGCAGCAATAGAGTGTAAACTCACCACCAGATAAAATCTAAAACTGTCGCAAAACTAGTAAAATTATTAGTGTTCGATGCACAAAAACACAGAGCAAATATCACAATATTCTAATTATAAAATATAAATAAATTCTCAGATGAAATTCACAAGAATGATCTTCGAATTAGTTGCATAGAAAAACCTGAAGATCATTTTTGTGAAATGTGTGTGTGTGTGTGTGTGTGTGTGTGTGTGTGTGTGTGTGTGCATATATTTGCAATTTAAAATAAAATATTGTTTTCTCTACTGTGCTCAATATCAGGGATAGAACTATGGCCAAGTCATATGCAGACTTTCGCTAAAATTGCTTTTTAGAATTAATTCAGATAATTGATATATAATTGTGAAACAGCCAGAAATGCAAAAAGCTTTTGCTGATTTGTCAGTTTTAGACAGTATAAATACACTATATATATATATATATATATATATATATATATATAATTAATGTTGATATTATGATTTCACACTCATAACTTCAAGTTTCTTGGTAGTCCAATCATCAGATGATTGGACTACCAAGAAACTTGAAGTTATGAGTGTGAAATCATAATATCAACATTAATTATAAAACTGCTCTGCTTTATTAGCATTGAGCACCTTTCCATGCAAATACTTTTCTCATTTTTTCATTCACTATTCATTATATATTATATATATATATATATATATATATATATATATATATATATATATATGAGGTAGGTAAAAGGATAGTGAACAAGAAATGATAACTCAAACAAATCTAAGAGTTGAAATATTTCGTCCGATTTATACGGACATCATCAGGACATCTTTTTTTTTTTTTTTTTGGCTGATGATGTCCGCATAAATTGGATGAAATATTTCAACTCTTAGATTTGTTTTGAGTTATCATTTCTTGTTCACTATCCTTTTACCTACCTCATACTGTCGGATGTCTACTACATCCATCCTATCTTCATATATATATATAAAAAATAATAATAATATAATATATTTAAAAAAAAAAATCCGACAATATTAAGAAATTTGAAAAAACAAGTGTTCCAAAAATAAGATGAATTTATTTATCGACGCTTAAACGTTTTGGTTTCTTTAAACCTTCATCAGGATGTATTAAGGGGTGAAGAAATTGATGGATGTTTTAAGGATGACAGGAGATAAAAAATCTTTATAATGTTACACAACAAAAAAAATTTTATAAAGATTTTTTATCTCCTGTCAACTATAAAACATCCATCAATTTCTTCACCCCCTAATACATCCTGATGAAAGTTTAAAGAAACCGAAACGTTTAAACGTCGATAAATAAATTCATCTTATTTTTGGAACACTTATTTTTTCAAATTTCTTAATATATATTATATATATATATATATATATAATATATATATATATATAGGGGGATTAAAAAAAACTGTTTACACTTCTGTTTAATCACACTCATATATATAGTATACAAGAAACGTGTGCAGATATATATGTAGGCACATTTGTATGTATATGTGCATGCATGTATGTGAACCTACTTGTAATGGTTTTTATATATGGGGTATGTGGTGGTATGTATGTAAGGTGAAGCTGCTTTGTCTTTTGCTATATAACAGTCCTAAACAATTTTTTGTTTACAGTCGATGCATTCATCTTGATGATAGGTGAATAGACATGCAGCTTTAAAACTAAATGAATATATATGTTATAATATATTAATGATTTGAAGGCAATTACAAGGCATATAAAAAATAAAAACAAAAAGATGCTATTTTTGTCTTATCGATTTCAAAGTAGAAACTCCATCTTCAGAGGTGAATATCAGATTTCTGTACAAAAAATCTCGATACTTTGACACACCTTTATATATAATATTATATATATATATATATATATATATATATAGAAGAGAGAGAGAGAGAGAGAGAGAGAGAGATCTGAATACAAAGGGAGAGATAGGCAGATATGAATATGCTGACATAGAAAGGTTGATAGATATGAATATAAAAAGTAAGTAACGTTGTCAAGGTGGCCTAAAGTCAGTATCAGCCAGATAGCGAGGGAGTCTATCTCCTTTTCACTTGTGCTAGACCAAGGAGATTGCTTTTGAGTGTCTGAGGTGGAGCGCCACATCTACCATCAGTTCCTCACTTTACCGCACCGATCCCTGTGCTACTCATACGCTGAGTTGGCGAGGGCCAGTATCGAATCAGCAACCTTCTGACTCCTAGTCAAGTGCCCTACCAACTGAGCTAAATCGGCCCTCTGAATATGCTGAGATAGATAGATAGATAAACATAAGTATACAGAGATTAAAAGATCTGAATAGACCAAGATAAATACATAGATATGGATATGCTGACCAAGATCGATAGATATGGATATACTGTGATGCATAGATATGAATCAACTGAGATGAATACATGCACATTTTTTACTCCAGCATTAAAAAAGAAATTTGTCTAGCATGGAACCATAAGGGATTTCTCTGAAAAAAAAACTGCCTGGTGGCAATGTTGGTGTTAAAGGGAAGGCATCAAAAAATTCTTTGAATCACTTGTTTTAATGCAATGAAGAGAAGTGCTGTCTGAGAGACGGTTCTAAGACCATTTTTAGACTACACCGAGTAACTCTCATTCAAGAGAGAAAACAAATTATAGCTGTATTACTGTCTGAGTCTAGTGAATATTATTATCACAAATTGGACTCTGTTGTTCATGATGCAGAAAAAATGATGGTGATTGGCGGCATGGATATCCAACCTTTCTGGGCTAATCATTGTTTTTATATTTAATAACCAACAAGTCTTTAAGTTTTCTTGATCAAGATTTTTATTACTTATCTAGTCAATGATTAATTTAATTCCATCAGGATTGAGATTTGGGCCCCAGAGAGAAGACTAGCACATCTTTCTCCTTCCAAGTTAGGGTCGAATCTGATAACTAAACTAATTATTCCCATGTTCTGTATTGGAGGTCAGTTGGGGTCATCTAAAATGTCAATCATAACTTCTAACGGTTATGGAAAACTACCCACCTCCGCTTTTAATTCTAACAAACAAAGCATCCAGTATCTGCAAAGAGATGGTTTATGTACATCCTTGCTGGATGACCCATGTCCATGTGCTGGTTTCCACAGGAGGATGTCGCTTATGAGTTCATCTTTACTTCTCCAGCATGTCTTGTCTGTCTTACTCAGATAGTTTGTGTGATAGGGGGCAGGTGGCCATATAGCTGCATTATTGGTGGGTGCAGTTTCCTCAATTTGTTCAAGATAGCAAGCAGCATTCTTGTGCAGCTCCCATCTAGCCTATTCTCCAGGTGCCTCATCAAGGTCCAAGTGGTGCAGCCATATAGTAGCACTGATATAATTATAATAGATAATGATAATCTATGATACTGGAAGAATTGAGACCACCCAAACAACAACATTGTTAAGATTGGCTAGAATACTCAGAAGAGTCCAGGAAACTTGTTGTCACTCAGACAACAGTGAAAGTGTCACCTTATGCTTGTATGAAAAAACTAATAATAATAATAATAATAATAATAATAGACAATCAGAAGAACAAAAAAAATGAGAAAACAGATATGTGAAGAAAAACAATTATATGGATACTTCAAGTGACAAATTGGGAAGATTGCACATAAAAAACAATCTAGATATGGTTGAAAAAAGGAAATCTCAAGAGAGAAACTGTGTCGCTCATAATAGCAGCACAAAACAATGTCATAAGAATAAATTATATCAAAGCAAAAATAGATAAGAGACAACAAAACAGCGAAGGTAGTGTGTGTGCTACTCATGTGCTGAGTTGGCAAGGGCTGGTATTTAACCCAGAACCTTGTGGGCCTAAAGTGTATGCTCTACCAACTGTGTTTTGATTGTAAGAAAAGAAAGGGGAAAATAAATACGCTACACATGAGAGAGAAAAAGAAAGACACAATTAAAAGAAGAAGACAGGGGGGAAGAGAGAGAGAAGGGGGAAGAGAGAGAGAGGGGGAAAGAAGGGAAAGAGAAGAAAGAAGAAGAGAAGAGAGGGAGAGAGAGAGAGAGGGGGGGAAGAGAGAGAGAGAGAGAGAGAGAGAGAGAGAGAGAGGGAGAGGGAAAAGGAACCAATCTTGTTAATACCAGACATTTAATATTTGCTTCAATGAATGTAAGAAAGAAAAAAGATAGAGAAAAAAAATGGAAGGAGAGAGAGAGAAGAGAGAGAGAGAGAGACAGAGACAGAGACAGAGAGAGAAATGCTTCAAAGAAAGAAATGAAGTATTCTTACTTTGAAAATATAATTTGAAAGTTTATTTTTAAACAACAAAAGATAAGATCAAATATCAGGATGCAGCCACTTGCACCTCTTGTAATATAGATATGTCAATATGTAATAAGACGGCTATACAACAAAGGGTTTTTCTCACTTTTGTAGTCCAACAGTTTGACAAACTGAGTTGACTTGTCAGTTTACATAAAGTAAAGGAATTATAATGAAACAAAGCTGTCAGTTTAAAAAGATAAGTTACCTTTTTAAAGATAATAATCTTTACACAGTTTGGTTGCTTACACTTCTACAAGTGTCTTTGTAACAGCCAAATTGCAAGCAGTAAATAATCTATAATTGCATGAGATAGATAACCACTTGAAACTGCCCTGTCGTCTGGGCATTAGATGCACCGACTGCACTCTGCAGAGGGGTAAGATTCCCCAAATGAGGCCACCTGTTGGCCATGGTGGAAAACCCGTGATGCTTAAGGATAGAACCCAGTTGGATGAACAGTCTATGATTTGCAAAACTCCACTTTGGCTCTTTCTTGGGCTAGATGAGCAGTCGGAGAGGCCCCCTCCGATCAAATTGACTGGTCACGGTCAAGCCCTAGCACCTATATGATTGCCCCCAACCCTATTGCCCTTATAGCAAGCCCCAACTCTTTTTATCAGTTGTGTTAAGTAAGGCGGTGGAACCTCACCATCAGATAGATTAACGTATTCCCAGGATGTAGACCTCTGCCACGTCCTTCTAGCCACACAACATGATAAAAGAAGTTGGGCGCTTGCTATAAGGGAATAGGTTGGGCAATCCATATAGGTGCTAGGGCTTGACGTGACCAGTCAATATGATCGGAGGGGGCCTCTCCGACTGCTCATCTAGCCAAGATAGAGCCAAAGTGAGTTTTGCAAATCATAGACTGTTCATCTCACCTGGGTTCTATCCTTAAGCCATCAACGGGTTTCCACCCATGGCCAACAGGTGGCCCCATTTTGGGGAGTCTTACCCCTCTGCAGAGGTGCAGTCGGTGCATTCTAATGCCCAGACGACAGGGCAGTTTCAAGTGGTTATCTATCTCATGCAATTATAGATTATTTACTGCTTGCAATTTGGCTGTTAAAGACACTTGTAGAAGTGTAAGCAAACCAAACTGTGTAAAGATTTTATCTTTTAAAAAGGTAACTTATCTTTTTAAACTGACAGCTTTGTTTCATTATAATTCTTTACTTTATGTAACTGACAAGTCAACTCAGTTGTCAAACTGTTGGACTAGAAAAGTGAGAAAACCCTTTGTTGTATAGCCGTCTTATTACATATTGACATATCTATATTACAAGAGGTGCAAGTGGCTGCATCCTGATATTTGATCTTATCTTTTGTTGTTTAAAAATAAACTTTCAAATTATATTTTCAAAGTAAGAATACTTCATTTCTTTCTTTGAACATTTCTCTCTCTGTCTCTCTCTGTCTCTCTCTCTCTCTGTCTCTCTCTCTCTGTTCCATTTTTATTTCTCTATCTTTTTTTCTTTCTTACATTCATTGAAGCAAATATTAAATGTCTGGTGTATAACAAGATTGGTTCCTTTCCCTCTCTCTCTCTCTCTCTCTCTCTCTCTCTCTCTCTCTCTCTCTCTTTCCCCCCCCTCTCTCTCTCTTCCCTCTCTCTCTCTCTTTCTCTCTTTCCCTCTCTTTCCCCTCTCTCTCTCTCCCCTTCTCTCTCTCTCCCCCCTGTCTTCTTCTTTAATTGTGTCTTTCTTTTCTCTCTCATGTGTAGCGTATTTTTTTCCCCTTTCTTTCTTACAATCAAACACAGTTGGTAGAGCATACACTTTAGGCCCACAAGGTTCTGGGTTAAATACCAGCCCTTGCCAACTCAGCACATGAGTAGCACACACACTACCTGCTGTTTTGTTGTCTCTTATCTATTTTTGCTTTGATATAATTTTATTCTTATGACATTGTTTTGTGCTGCTATTATGAGCGACACAGTTTCTCTCTTGAGATTTTCCTTTTTTTCAACCATATCTACATTGTTTTTTATGTGCAATCTTCCCAATTTGTCACTTGAAGTATCCATATAATTGTTTTTCTTCACATATCTGTTTTCTCATTTTTTTTTGTTCTTCTGATTGTCTATTATTATTATTATTATTATTATTATTAGTTTTTCATACAAGCATAAGGTGGATACATTTCACTGTTGTGATAGTTTCTGACTCTTCTGAGTATTCTAGCCAATCTTAACAATGTTGTTGTTTGGTGGTCTCAATTCTTCCATATCATAGATTATCATTATCTATTATCATTATATCAGTGCTACTATATGGCTGCACCACTTAGACCTTGATGAGGCACCTGGAGAAATAGGCTAGATGGGAGCTGCACAAGAATGCTGCTTGCTATCTTGAACAAATTGAGGAAACTGCACCCCACCAATAATGCAGCTATATGGCCACCTGCCCCCTATCACACAAACTGTCTGAGTAAGACAGACAAGACATGCTGGAGAAGTAAAGATGAACTCATAAAGCGACATCCTCCTGTGGAAACCAGCACATGGACATGGGTCATCCAGCAAGGATGTACATAAACCATCTCTTTGCAGATACTGGATGCTTTGTTTGTTAGAATTAAAAGCGGAGGTGGGTAGTTTTCCCATAACCGTTAGAAGTTATGATTGACATTTTAGATGACCCCAACTGACCTCCAAATACAGAACATGGGAATAATTAGTTTAGTTATCAGATTCGACCCTAAACTTGGAAGGAGAAAGATGTGCTAGTCTTCTCTCTGGGGCCCAAATCTCAATCCTGATGGAATTAAATTAATCATTGACTAGATAAGTAATAAAAATCTTGATCAAGAAAACTTAAAAGACTTGTTGGTTTATTAAATATAAAAACAATGATTAGCCCAGAAAGGTTGGATATCCATGCCGCCAATCACCATCATTTTTTCTGCATCATGAACAACAGAGTCCAATTTGTGATAATAATATTCACTAGACTCAGACAGTAATACAGCTATAATTTGTTTTCTCTCTTGAATGAGAGTTACTCGGTGTAGTCTAAAAATGGTCTTAGAACCGTCTCTCAGACAGCACTTCTCTTCATTGCATTAAAACAAGTGATTCAAAGAATTCTTTGATGCCTTCCCTTTAACACCAACATTGCCACCAGGCAGTTTTATTTTCAGAGAAATCCCTTATGGTTCCATGCTAGACAAATTTCTTTTTTAATGCTGGAGTAAAAATGTGCATGTATTCATCTCAGTTGATTCATATCTATGCATCACAGTATATCCATATCTATCGATCTTGGTCAGCATATCCATATCTATGTATTTATCTTGGTCTATTCAGATCTTTTAATCTCTGTATACTTATGTTTATCTATCTATCTATCTCAGCATATTCAGAGGGCCGATTTAGCTCAGTTGGTAGGGCACTTGACTAGGAGTCAGAAGGTTGCTGATTCGATACTGGCCCTCGCCAACTCAGCGTATGAGTAGCACAGGGATCGGTGCGGTAAAGTGAGGAACTGATGGTAGATGTGGCGCTCCACCTCAGACACTCAAAAGCAAATCTCCTTGGTCTAGCACAAGTGAAAAGGAGATAGACTCCCTCGCTATCTGGCTGATACTGACTTTAGGCCACCTTGACAACGTTACTTACTTTTTATATTCATATCTATCAACCTTTCTATGTCAGCATAATTCATATCTGCCTATCTCTCCTTTGTATTCAGATCTCTCTCTCTCTCTCTCTCTCTCTCTCTCTATATATATATATATATATATATATATATATATTTATATATACAAGGTGTGTCAAAGTATCGAGATTTTTTGTACAGAAATCTGATATTCACCTCTGAAGATGGAGTTTCTACTTTGAAATCGATAAGACAAAAATAGCATCTTTTTGTTTTTATTTTTTATATGCCTTGTAATTGCCTTCAAATCATTAATATATTATAACATATATATTCATTTAGTTTTAAAGCTGCATGTCTATTCACCTATCATCAAGATGAATGCATCGACTGTAAACAAAAAATTGTTTAGGACTGTTATATAGCAAAAGACAAAGCAGCTTCACCTTACATACATACCACCACATACCCCATATATAAAAACCATTACAAGTAGGTTCACATACATGCATGCACATATACATACAAATGTGCCTACATATATATCTGCACACGTTTCTTGTATACTATATATATGAGTGTGATTAAACAGAAGTGTAAACAGTTTTTTTTAATCCCCTATATATATATATATATATATATATATATATATATATAATATATTATTAAGAAATTTGAAAAATAAGTGTTCCAAAAATAAGATGAATTTATTTTATCGACGTTTAAACGTTTCGGTTTCTTTAACTTTCATCAGGATGTATTAGGGGTGAAGAAATTGATGGATGTTTTATAGTTGACAGGAGATAAAAATCTTTATAAAATTTTTTTTTGTGTGTAACTTATAAAGATTTTTTATCTCCTGTCATCCTTAAAACATCCATCAATTTCTTCACCCCTTAATACATCCTGATGAAGGTTTAAAGAAACCAAAACGTTTAAGCGTCGATAAATAAATTCATCTTATTTTTGGAACACTTGTTTTTTCAAATTTCTTAATATTGTCGGATTTTTTTTTTTAAATATATTATATTATTATTATTTTTTATATATATATATGAAGATAGGATGGATGTAGTAGACATCCGACAGTATGAGGTAGGTAAAAGGATAGTGAACAAGAAATGATAACTCAAAACAAATCTAAGAGTTGAAATATTTCATCCAATTTATGCGGACATCATCAGCCAAAAAAAAAAAAAAAAAGATGTCCTGATGATGTCCGTATAAATCGGACGAAATATTTCAACTCTTAGATTTGTTTTGAGTTATCATTTCTTGTTCACTATCCTTTTACCTACCTCATATATATATATATATATATATATATATATAATATATATATATATAATATATAATGAATAGTGAATGAAAAATGAGAAAAGTATTTGCATGGAAAGGTGCTCAATGCTAATAAAGCAGAGCAGTTTTATAATTAATGTTGATATTATGATTTCACACTCATAACTTCAAGTTTCTTGGTAGTCCAATCATCTGATGATTGGACTACCAAGAAACTTGAAGTTATGAGTGTGAAATCATAATATCAACATTAATTATATATAATAATATATATATATATATATATATATAGTGTATTTATACTGTCTAAAACTGACAAATCAGCAAAAGCTTTTTGCATTTCTGGCTGTTTCACAATTATATATCAATTATCTGAATTAATTCTAAAAAGCAATTTTAGCGAAAGTCTGCATATGACTTGGCCATAGTTCTATCCCTGATATTGAGCACAGTAGAGAAAACAATATTTTATTTTAAATTGCAAATATATGCACACACACACACACACACACACACACACACACACACACACATTTCACAAAAATGATCTTCAGGTTTTTCTATGCAACTAATTCGAAGATCATTCTTGTGAATTTCATCTGAGAAATTTATTTATATTTTATAATTAGAATATTGTGATATTGCTCTGTGTTTTTGTGCATCGAACACTAATAATTTTTACTAGTTTTTGCGACAGTTTTAGATTTTATCTGGTGGTGAGTTTACACTCTATTGCTGCTAGTGAGCACTCTTCCCTTATAAAATGAGCAAGTCTTAAATATAATTATATATATATATATATATATATATATATGTCTGGGGCCTGGTGTCACCTAAATGGGGACTTAAAAGAAGAAAGTAAATTTTTTTTTTTTTTTTTCTTTTCTTCTTTTCCCTAAAAACCCCTCATATATATACCCATATGTATTTACAATTTGACTTTTAGTCGTCTCCGGCTGTAAAAACCTTGATGAGCAACCGGACGAAAGGGCCCTTGTTTTTATCAAATAAAACAATTTTTTTTTTTTTTTTTTTTTTTTCACTCTTTTCCTTCGTATCCACCTATATAGGTGATCATAATGATTACCCTTAAAGTATTATTTAAATTTGCTTGTACCAGAAATTTATTTATATATATATATATATATATATATATATTATATATATATATATATATATATATATAGGGCTGGGTTAGCACAGTCGGTAGAGCGTTTGGCTAGAAACCACAAGGTTCATAGTTTCGATACCCGCCCTTGCCAACTCAGCATATGAGTAGCACAGGGATCTGTGCGGTAAAGTAAGGAGCTGATGGTAGCTGGGGTGCTCCACCTCAGATGCTAAAATAATCTCCTTGGTCTAGTGCTAGTGAAAAGGGGATAGACTCCCTCGCTGCATGGCTGATACCAACATTAGGTCACCCGATGACTTAATTATAGTCTACCTACTATTTACCTATAGTTGGATTCATACCTACTAGCACTGTGTAAAATACAAACAGCCTCGTCCAGGAATTGAACTTTGAACAGTGGGTCCATTTCCAACAATGATAACGATTACACTGCACACATCCAAATATACAATATATATGTATGTGTATGCGATGAACTGATGGTAGTGTGGTATTCCGCCTCAAATGCCAAAAACAATCTCCTTGGTCTAGCACTAGTGAACAGGGGATAGACTCCTCGCTGTCTGGCTGATCCCGACTTTAGACCCCCGATTATGTGCATGCATATATTTGTGTTATCACAGACAAGAATTTGTTTTTCCAATTTTTATTTAAACTTTCCTCTTTCTTTAAGAGTGAATATAGGTCAGTGGATAGTGTTTGTCAAAAATGTCACAAAGTTTCAAGATTGGACATCTCAGCTCTTTGATACATCATTATCACGCTTCATTTAAAAAGAAGAAACAACAACAGAGAAACCCTGTCTATAGATGTATTCTTAATAAATTCAATTTCAAAATGTCAGTATTATCATGTTAGGACAAAGAAATGCATTGAGCCACAACTCCTCAGGGTAGAATATTACAGGGTGACCAAAAAAAAAAAAAACAGAACCCAAATTTCTATTTTTTGGGTCACCTTGTAAATATACTATTACTGATGCAGACTACCAGCATAAAAGAACAGAATTCAAATTCTGTTTTTTTGGGGGTCACTCTGTATACAATACTATTACCAATGCAGACTACCAGCACAAAAAAAAACACAGAACCAAATTCTGTTTTTTGGGGGTCACTCTGTATATATAATATTACCGATGCCGACTACCAGCACAAAAAACAAAACCCAAATTCTGTTTTTTTGGGGTAACTCCTGTATATATACTATTACGATGTAGACTCCAGCACAACTCCCCGCGCCCCCCCCCCAAAAAAAACCAAAAAACAAAACAGGACCAAATTCTGTTTTCTTTGGGTCACTCTGTATTTATCAGTTTTGAAAATATGTTAGTTAATTAGGCTGATCTCGTGCCTGGACCAAGGCAGCAAAGTTGTTATCCTACCCTTCTCTGTCCGTTCTTTCTTTTCTGGACAGATTCCAGGCCAATATCCTGCTTCAGATTATCAATGTATCTGACATGATGTCCATCACACCTTCTTACTACATGTTGTGGATCCAAAAGGACCAGCTTCTCTTCAGGATGTCATGTATAACATCTTGACAGATGTAGTCAATGTTCTACAGTCTTCTCAACTTTTTGGGAGGATTGAATATGAGCATTGATCTGTCCACTGCTGCTGCCATTTCCTGTCAAAAGACCACACATAACATCCTTGTGTAGGAACTATATATATATAATATATATATATATATATATATATATATATTAAACATCCCCAAATCCATCATCAATGACCACCATCTATATTTATGTTTGCACATCCCATATATCTATATATATATATATATATATATATATCTTTGAAAAGAAGGAAAAACTCACACCGTTATTCAATAATAAATTTATTTCGACCAAAATTGGGGCCTTTATAAATCTAAGTTGATTTTGTCAAAATTTTGTCTAATCGGATGATAGATCAAGATAATTGAATTGCATGACTGAAAATTTTACTTCTCAAAAAAAATAAATAAATAAAAAATAAAAATTTTTTACATTGGAAGACTGTCACATGGTGACAGGAAGTCAAATGAGAAAAGGATACTCTTCAAGGTCTGGTTTCTTAGGGGATGGTAGTCAGACAAAATTAAACTATGAATTAAGCTATTGAATCAGTCTGAAAAAGTATAGAGTAAGTATAAAACAAAAAAAAATAATATATAAGATATAAAAATATAAAGAAATATATAAGAAAATTATATATATAAAAAATGTGAGTCAAAATGTTTGCCTCAGACTATCATCTCTTTGGCCCCATGAGAGGATTTTAGAGGCAAACATTATTCCAGTGACAAGGAAATTAAATCTGTAGTAAAGAAGTGGCTCAAAAAACAGTCATACAGAATTTACTGGGTAGGGATACATGCTCCCATTTGAAGGTAGAACATTGCTCTTGAGAGAAATGGTGACTATGTCCACAGGGGCAGCATTTCATTTTGATGTATGATACATGTTCCTGTGTTGGTAATTACACCTGTCCTAAACAAAATGGCATTACTTTTTTACTACTCTTGATATATATATATATATATATAATATATATATGCATACACACCACATATTTTATCAACTTCTCCACACAAGGCCATTTCTTAAGCAGAGTAACGGTTTGAGTTTTCCTTCTCCTAGACTGGTTACCTAATCAAGGCTAAAGAGCCCAGTCTGCCCTACTATTTACCCAGTTGCTGGAGTGAGAGTAATTGGATTCATACCTCTTTCTCAAGGTATTAGCGCTATGAGAAATGGAAACAGTCTTGTCCAGGATTTGAACTCAGGCCGACAATTCTATTTCCTATGTCTCTAACCATTACATCACGTGCATCCATATGTATTCTTATCTGTTGTGGCTGATAACTCTGTTACAACATAAAATCTGGAATGGTTAACATAACGTTTATTAACTATGAACCAGAAATATAATAGAGAATAGGAATAGGAAGGAATTGTCACAGTTCTTAACATAGCAGTAATGGTTCAATGTGTTGTCAATTAGCTACTAATTCTCTGATGAGTCAGTATCTTTGTTATTTATGCCTTTTTGTCAGACAAGTCCAACCTCTTACGAGAAAAATATTTCGCTCACAAACATTATCTAACATTAAATTAATTCTATTTAATAATCATTTGTTTGGCATACAGTTATATGGGTTTACATATTCTCATTCCAATACTTTGGGGGTTTCTTACACATCTGTTGAGAATTCAGTTGGCATATTATCTCAGTTCTGCTAACAGAGCATCCACAACATGGAGTGAGAAGTGGACATTATGTCAGATACATTGATAAATCTGTAGCAGGATATTGGCCTGGGTCCCCTGGATCTGTCCAGAAAAAGAAGGTGGCTATGTGGACGGAGAAGGGTCGAATTATACTTTGCATTATTTCATCTTAAAGCAACACACATGATATATATATATATATATATATATATAATATGTGTGTGTGTGTGTGTGTGTGGAAGAGAAGAAGTGATCTGATGGTATGTAGTAATATTAAGAAAATTGAAAAAAACACAGGTTTAATAAGTTTGAGTGGTAAAGTTTATTGGCACTTATTTATTCAGGGCATTTGTAGGTAATATGGAAGGTGATAAAAACATTTTATCACAGAACGAAGAAAGCAAGTGTCCGTTCTTGCAGACTTTCAATTGTTGAACAGGCTTGAAAACAAAGACTATCACTTGCTTTTTCTGTCGTTATTCTATGATAAAATTTATGCACTATCCATATACCAACAAAATGCCCTGAAAATTATCTATTAATAGATCAAAACACTGCAGCGTCGGACCAATAAACTTACCACTCACTTTTTTAACCTGTTGTTTTTTCAATTTTGCTTAATATACTACATATATATATATATGTGTGTGTGTAAGTGAAAAATGAAAATGAATCCAAGCATTTGTTGAAAGGATAATAAATAAAGGAACAAAAAGTTGAATGGATAAATTAGTTTAATGAATTACCACATGTGTTTTGGCTGGGAGTTTGTTCATGTACATATTGTATTCTATTTATTATTATGTTTCTATGATAAATAATAATAAAGAAATTATGAAAATATTTATGGATACAAAGAAAACAGCCTCTTCAGGATAAAATGTTTGATATTGAAATTCAAACATTTTACACTGAAAAGGCCATTTTTATTTGTATAGCTTAGATATTTTATCATTTTTTTTCCTTGTATACTTAAATATTTTATAATTTTCTATTATTATTATTATATTATTATTATTAATATTAATTATTATAGCCCTAGCACCTATATAACTGCCCACCATATTGCCCTTTATGGCAAGCCCGCAACCCTTTTTATTATATGTGGTGCTTAGCGGCGGTGGCTGAGGGCATCTTGTTCTGAGAATGACGTTAAACTTCTATCTGATGTTGAGAATTCAAGTTTTTGAGAATGTGGGCACTCCTTCCATCACTAATTGCTCCCTGGTCCACTCTGACCTGGAGTGGTAGTACTGTTAGGATCCCATTTAAGGGTTAAATAGAAAATAATGTGATTTATAAACAAAACTGATTACCATTAAAAATTAATTTATTTCAAAACTTTGTCAGCATTAAATGATCCACTGAGGTTGATATTGCCAAAACAAACAAACGCAAACCAAACCTATCCCTCTCCATGGTATATATATATATATATATGTGTGTGTGTGTGTGTGTGTGTGTATATATTAATGGTTAGATGACCCACATTTCTTCTTCACTACCTCCAGACCCACGTCTACTATGCACCACCATAGACGACCCCCACTTCCACCAAACATTCGCTGCATATCACTACATGACCAATAACATCAAACAACTACATCTAACTCCCCTCTACTTCCCAATCATTTTATCACCATATTCAAGTATTGACCCCGCACCACCTTCTTCCCAATCATGACCACAAGACACTCATCAGTAGGATGAATTGAATCTTCATACAAGTCAGCTTATGTCTGAAGAAGGTCTGAACCTCCGGAATGCTGTATATATTACCACCTATAATAAACTTCCCATCAGTGTAACATCCCGTGTTTTGTCTACTTTTTTTACAACACACACACACACACACATATATATATATATATATTATATGTATGGAAACAAAAAGTAATAAGACAAGCCAGGAATTATTTCTCATATGTTGTTTATTCTGCAACTAGTTTCGACCTTAAGGTGCATCGATAGGAGAAATTTCTTAATTTGAAGAAATTGTTTTATAGAATTTTTTGAAAGGAGGAGCATTATAGAAGAACTATAAAATTGAAGTGTTTTTGCAGGTTTGAGGTTGCTATTAAAATCTGGGTAGACTAGTGTGTTAGTAGTAGGCAAGTCCATTTGTTCAATGATATAATATATTTTAAAATTATTTTATTAACATGGTATGTGTTTTTTGAATTTAAGATATCACAAGAAACCCTTCAGCTGTTAACTTAAGTTCATATTTTTACTTTGTTTTCCAAGAGGAATAAGTTCAAGGTGAACACTTTTATGGTAACAAGTTTAAATATTGTAATATAGCCTATAATAATATATATTTATCTTTACATATAGTTAATTCTTAAATCGTAATACCCTCTTAAAATAACAGTCAAGTCTAAAGCTGTTAATTATAAGCAAAATAACACTTTGTCTTTTGTAATTTAAATATTTTTAATTTATAATATTTAATTTAATTTGAAATTTAAAAATACCTCATAAAATATAGTTTTCTAAATTATTCATCAATCTTTCCAATATATAATTAAAGATAATATTTTATTTTATTTAACTGATCTATGCTAATTAATTATATATTTTATTTTATTTTAAAGCTGAAAAAAAAAGGCTAAGTAAATAAATTCCTCTATTTGACCGTTTTTATTTTAATTCAATATAGTTACAATGTAGCAAATTCACCGGAAGTTAACTAGACAAGATTAGAATTATACAAATAAAAAAAATTCAAACCATTCTCACAGATATTGCAAAGGTAAGAGAACGAATTTTATCTCTCTAATAACTTATGAATAATTATATACGCTTGATGCTTCAAAGGAAAGTCTAATAATAGATGAGAAAAACTTTCTTCAGGGACCGCGCACTCTCAAAAGTGTTTTAATACTTTTTGAGAAGGGTCCTTGGAAAGGATTTTTCATTTACCCCCTCATTTCATTCATTTTCATTTCATCTATTCAATTCATTTACCATCAATTTTTAACTATATATATATATATATATATATATATATGAAAAATGAATAGAGGAAAGAAAGTATAGAATGGATAATATAAGGATAATTTCATCAAATATTAACTTACACTGTTTCGGTCAGAGTTTATCCATGTGTACATTATTCAAACTTATTATTAAATTTTTAAATAATAATAATAGAAAATGCAGAAATGTTTCCGCACACAAGGAAAATTTGACCTCAATCAGAGTAAATCCTTATTTGAAATTATTATATATTATATATATATATATATTATATATTAATATATAATATATATATATATATATTATATGACAAATGCATGCAAATTTTTCCTTATTTCATTTGTCAAACTGCTATTCACTTTATAACTGCAAGTTATAACAATAAGAATATAAGCAGAAATAAATTAGTATATAAATTTCTTATATAACTACTTATCTGTTCTTTGTAGACTATGGCAACCAGGTGTATATATCTGACCTTTGAATGAGTGTAATTGCTTATATTGAGAAAGGAATTGGCAAAGTAAAAGTAGAAACCCGAATCTCTCATTCTCCTCAAAAGGTCAGAATTACGAAGTACAATTTCAAACAACTGGATAGATTTATTGATTTTATCTCATTTCTATTCAGATTAAGAAACATTTTTTTACCTTTTTTTGTTACCTTTTTTTGTTATC
>CM042153.1:43505109-43527609 GCA_023376005.1 Doryteuthis pealeii
ATAGTGTGATACCTTAAATGTATGAACCCCAATTATTCTCCCTCCAGCTTGATGGTAATTAGTAGGGCACACTTTGCGTCTTTCTAACCTTGGTTTCAGGCAACCAGTCTAGAATGTGAACAACTATTAAACTCTTGTTAAAAATTGACCTTCTGTAACATCCTGCCCGGCTGGGGTATGCGCTAAATATGCGTATACAATGTTCTGGCAGGAATCTGATTACAGGTTAGAAATAAATTTTAAATCCAGATCATTGCTGCTGAACCCATTAATAAAGTAAGTTAAAAAAAGTAAATTCGATCGCAGCCCTAAATGGATCAGCCAGACAGTGAGGAGTCTCATCCCCTTTTCTCTAGCGCTAGACCAAAAGAGATTGTTTTGCATCTGAGGTGGAGCCACCTACTATCCATCAACCTCCTTACTTTACCAACAGATCCCTGGGTTAACTCAATGCTGCGAAGATTGCCTACATGAGGACTGTATCGAACAGACCTTGTGGTTCCTAGTCGGACCACTCTACCGACTGAGCTAAACCGGCCACTCTATTTTTCTTTGTTATTAATTAAAAAAAATATGAAATTAAAAATATGCTGACTGTATCCCTAGGCAGAAGAGTGGAAGATCCCCACAAAAATGTCGTGTTTTAGTTACACATAAACTGCATCTGATAGTGAGTGCTCCAGTTCTGGAGATCTGGGGAGTGTGGAGTGACCCCTCATTGTCATTACTTCCACGGTCCAATCTGACTCTGTTAGAGTTCCTCCATCTATAGCGTCAATTAGATATGGTTGGAATTCTATTGCTTATTTGATAGGCACTTGTGAAAAACAAACCTCTTAAAAATAACTAGACACCAGATACAAAGATGAATGCCCCATGAATGTGATCCCTACCCACCTACTTCTGCACTATAATTCTAGATAGGTTTGACAATGCCATTAAAACACAATCATCAAACAATTTGTAGTGTTTACCCCTCAATATAGGTCCATTTATTTGCGTTTTACTACTCCTTTTTTTGTCTGTGGTAATAACAATGGACAAACAGAAGTTGAACACCATATGCGTAATTATGAGGAAGTACATCCCGGTCTCTGCCTCAAGAGTTGCTGCCGGTGACTATAAAATAACAACCAGCTTCAGTCTATTCAAAAGACTATCCATCTATCTATTCTATCTCAATTGTTCATATTTATTCTATATTACTTAAATATAAGATTGTTTTATTCATGTTGTTAACTATCTTGTTTTTTATTCGTTAAATAAAACAAGAATTACAAACACAAAAAAGATGCGACCCCCCCTCTAAATACATTTACTTGTCGGAAAATATTCTATCTATCTTCCATTGGTTCATATTATCATATATTGTTTGTTGTTATCACTATCTTACTATTCTCAGTCTATTCAAATAACTACTTATCCATTTCATATCTAAACAAGAATCTACGACAAATTACGATAATAAAACAGAATTACGACGAGGCTGGGTTGTTATTTTGATTAGAACACCAGGTAGCAATTTTTGAGCAGGGAGACCGGGATGCACTCTCCTCATAAATTACCACCATCTGTTTTATGTTGTCAGCTATTAAAATTTTAGTCCACCATTGATCATTTTGCCAGCTTGGCCAAGCAGAAGTAGATAGAGAGATACTGTTTATGCTAATCAGGAAAAGACAGAATGAGAACAGAAAGAAAGAAGACAGAAAAACTTGGCTAAGTGATTTCACCGGCGGGGGGATGCATGAATGTTGGGTTGATTCCTGCGGTGGGTCTGCTTTTTCTATTCCCCTTTCTTCTCAGAACTGGATTTTATATGATACCTAAAGATTTTTAATCTAACTAATAATATTTTCCTAATGTACCCATCATGGGCAACCCACAAATATCAACTGTTTCTTTACTTGACCTTTTAATCAATTTTTAAACAACCATTTTAATTTTCATTCCAAAATATTTCTCTAGCTTTTTTATTTGTAAACAAACGTTTATACTCGGATTGTTTTCATTCCCAAAATATTTCTCAAGCATATTTTCTTTGTTTAAAATTAAAGCCAAATACAAATTACAAAATAACAATTGAGATACTTAATTATTTTTACACAAATTAGCTATTGTTAAAAAATTATTGATTTCACTTGGACTTTTTTCCATGAAAACAAATCACTGTTTAAATGGATGACCACTTAGCAACAGCAGAACATAAGTAATGTGGCAAGTCTACCAAATACATAAAGCTAGCGTGTTCCTGTTGCAACGATCAGGAGATTGCAGATCAATCTCTGTAGTGCATGCTACACTCCCCTGATCTCGCTTCATTTTTGCATGCCAGTTATGTTCATGTTCGCTTTGAGCTCCCCCGTAAGTAATTTGTTTTCGCTACATTTGATTATTTAGAAAAATTTTATTTCCAAGTCTCTCTCTCTCTCTCTCTCTCTCTCTCTTCCATTTCTTTTTTGTCTATCTTCCTTCCTTACGTTTTTCCTCCTTTCTTCTTATGCATTTTCATTGAAACAGACGATAAACATTTGATGTATAGCCTTATCTTTCCACCTCTATTTCTCTCAGCTTTCTTTTTTCTTTCTTATCATGTTCATGTTCTTTTTCTTTTTACATAGCATGATTCTTTCACACCATTTCCTGCAGGGAAAACAGGATTACCAAGTCCAGAAGGTTCCCTGAGTTTAACAAGAAACACCTGAAGAAGGCACATCAGCCAAAGACATTGTGTAAGATAACAACTTGTTTACAGCCAAGACGACTCTGGCTGCATCTGTTGGTCCAGAGTGTTTATCTTCTGCTTTGACACCCTTGGCATTGAGTCTGACTGGCTTTCTGTAACTGTAGCAACATGTCCAAGAGTGATGACTAAGTAACACCCTGGAATATTGTCAGCAATGCTAAAAGTAGTAAAGACATCGCTAGCGGGGCAGTCAAGATGATAGTGATTTGCAAACATCATTACCACAGATTCTCAGCAAAGAGAGTATCTTTTTCAAGCTGTGGAATACAACCATGAGCGGATTTGATAGCTTCAAGAAGCCAAACTCTAAACAATTAAAGATAAGAACCAATAGTCCAAATAATGCACTTATTCAAGCCTCATCTAAAAAATTCAGAAAATAGAAAACAGGATTGTCTAGTATTTATCTAATTAATTCATTATAATACTGTATATCATACCCCAAGGTATTCCCTTATATAAAAAAGATAGGTATTGCGTTACAATGTATGCCCATATAATACCATATATGATACCAAGTATTCCTTACTAAAAAGATAGATGTTACAATGTATGCCTATTAATAACATATTATACCATGTATTCCTATATAAACCATATTATAATATCAATATTCCCTATATAATCCAGTATATAATTAACAAGTGCAGCATTTGGACACATCGCCCATGGTTATTCTAATTGGTTGTCTGAAAATTATGAAACACAACCACCAATAGAATAACACATGGGCAGATGTTCCAATGCCCTTGCACTTGTTAATGTAAATCGTAATTATTATATAGGGAATACTTGAATGTTTATAATGGTATTATATTAGCGAAATACATGGCTATATATAGTATTATATATAGCAATACATGTAAATCTATCTTTTTATGAGGGAATACTTGTATCATATATGGTATTCACTATGGGCATACATTGTACCATCTTTCTTTTTAATATAGGAATACTTGGTTTATGATATACGAGTATGACTATATATGGCAATATAATTAGAATAAATAATAGCCAATTCCTGTTTTCTTATTTCTCTGAATTTTTTTAGATGAGGCTTGATAAGTTGCATTATTTGGAACTATTGTTCTTATTTTATTGTTTAGAGTTTTGCTTCTTGAAGCTATTCAAATCCGCTCATGGTTGTATTCCCACAGCTTGAAAAAGATACTTCTTTGCTGAGAATCTGTGGTTAATGAATGTTTAGCAACTAATCACTCATCATCTTGACCCCCCGCTCAGCCAGATGTTCATTTACTACTTTATACAGTTGCTGACATATTCCAGGGTTACTGTAGTCAAATCAACTCCTTGGACATGTTGCTACAGGTACAGAAGCCAGTCAGACTCAATGCCAAGGGTGTCAAGCAGAGATAAACAATCTGGACCAACCAGATCAGCCAGAGTCGTCTTGGCTGTAACAAGTTGTTATCTACACAATGTTTTGCGCTGATGTGCCTTCTTCAGGTGTTTCTTGTTAACTTCAGGAACCCTTCTTGGACTTGGATCCTGTTTTCCTTGCAAGGAAAAATGGTGTGAAAAGAACATCTTGCAAAGAAAAGAACATGAACATCATAAGAAAGAAAAAAAGAAAGGCTGAGAAAATAGAGGTGAAAGATAAGGCTAACATCAAATGTTTATCGTCTGTTTCAATGAAATGCAAAGAAAAAGAAAAGGAGAAAACGAAAGGAAGGAAGATAGACAAAAAAAAGAAATGGAAGAGAGAGAGAGAGAGAGAGAGAGAGAAGACTTGGAAATAAATTTCAAATAATCAAAAATGTAGCGAAAGAAATTACTTACGGGGGACTCAAAGCGGAACATGAACAAAACTGGCATGCAAAAGAGGAGATCAGGGGGAAGTGGTGTAGCATGCAACAGAGATTGATCTTGCAATCTCCTGATCAGTGGCAACAGGAACACGTTAGCTTTTATCTAGTTTGGTAGACCTTGCCACATTTACTTATGTTAATCTGCTGTTGCTTAAGTGGTCATCGCATTTAAACAGTGATTTGTTTTCATGAAAGAAAGTCCAAGTGAAATCAATAATTTTAACAATAGCTTTAAATTGTGTAAAATATTAAGTATCTCAATTGATATTTTTGTAATCTTTAATTGGCTTTTAGATTTTTAAACAAAAAAAATAGCTTTTGAGAAATATTTTGGGAATGAAAAACAATCCGAGTATTAACGTCTTGTTTACAAATAAAAAAATGCTAGAGAAATATTTATGGAATGAAAATAAATGGTTTTTAAAAAATTAAATAAGGTCAGTTTAAAGAACAGTTGATATTTGTGGTTGCCAATGAGGGTACATTAGGGAAAAAATTATTAGTTAATTAAAATCTTTAGGTATATATAAAAATCCAGTTCTGAGAGAAAGGGAGAATAGAAAGACAGACCACCCAGGAATCAACCAAACATCTCCATGCAGCGGTGAAATCACTTAGCCAAGTTTTTCTGTCTTCTTTCTTTCTGTTCTCATTCTGTCTTTTCCTGATTAGCATAAACAGTATCTCTTCTATCTACTTCTGCTTGGCCAAACTGCAAAAATGATGCAATGGTGGGAATAAAATTTATACTGACAAACATAAAACAGATGGTGGTAATTTATGAGGAAGTGCATCCCGGTCTCCTGCCTCAAAAATTGCTACCCGGTGACTATCAAAATAACAACCCCCAGCTCGTCGTAATTCTTGTTTTATTTATCGTAATTTTGTCGTAATTCTTGTTTAGATATGAAGATGGATATATATTGAATAGACTGAGATAGATAGATGATAGATAAACAAAACAAAACAATATAGATAGATATGAACCAAATTGGAGATAGATAGATATTTCGACAAGTAAATGTATTTAGAGGGGGTTCGCTCTTTTGTTGTTGTAATTCTTGTTTATTTTAAACTAAAAACCAAGATATTTAAACAAACATGATAAAAACATCTTAGTATTTAAAGTAATATAGATACTAAATATGAACAAATTGAGATAGATAGATAGATGGATAGTTTTGAATAGACTGAGCGTGGTTGTTATTAATAGTCACCGCGGCCAGCAACTCTTGAGGCAGGAGACCGGGATGTACTCCTCATAAATTACCCATATGTGTTCAACTTCTTTGACCCAAGTTTACCACAAGACACAAAAAAGGAGTAGAAAAACCAAAAAGGACTTTATTGAGGGTAACACTACAAATTGTTTGATGATTGGTTTTTTAATGGCATGTCAACCTATCTAGAATTATTTTATGCAAAGTGTTAGGGAATCACATTCATGGGGCATTTATCTTTGTATCTTTTGTCTAGTTATTTTTAAGAGGTTTTTTTTACACAAAGTCCTATCAAATACAAATAAATTCCAACCATATCTAATTGACCTATAGATGGAACTCTAACAGAGTTCAGATTGGACCGGAAGTAATGACAATGAAGGGTCACTCCACACTCCCAGATCTCCAGAACTGGAGCTCACCAATCAGATGCAGTTTAATGTGATAACTAAAACACACATTTTTGTGGGGATCTTCCACTCTCTGCCAGGGATGACAGTCAGCATATTTTAATTTCATATTTTTTATTAATAACAAAAAAATTATGATGGCCGGTTTAGCTCAGTCGGTAGAAGTGTCGACTAGGAACCACAAGGTTCCTGGTTCGATACCAGTCCTCATCAACTCAGCATATGAGTAACCACCAGGGAATCTGTGGTAAAAAGTAAGGAGTGCATGGAGGTGAGGTGCTCCACCTTCAGATGCACAAAGACACAAATCCTTTGTCTAGCTCGCATAGAGAAAAGGGTAGACAACCTGGCCCTCGATCTGGCTGATACCAACTTGTACGGCTACTGCCCCGACGCAATTTACTTTCTATTTATACTTACTTTATGTAATGGGTTCAGGCAGAATGATCTGATTTTTAAAATTTTATTTACTGAACCTGTCAAATCATTCTGCCAACATGTATACTATTTACCATACCCCCAGCCCGGCAGGATTGTTCACAGAAGGTCAATTTAAAACAGAGTTTATAGGTTCACATTAGATGGTGCCAACCAAGGTTAAAAAGACCAGTGTGGCCCTACACTTTAACCCATAGCTGGAGGAGAGATATTGTTCATTAACATTAAGTGATCAGCAACTATTGTGAAATCCAACATGCCATGTCCCTTTCCCATAGAGTAACCATACACCACAGTGCCTCTGACATGTTGTAACTTAAACAAAATTGCATATTGTTTATTTTTGTTATATACATTTTGACATGAAGATATTGGGTTTATCGCATAGGAATATTGACTTCAAAATCCTTGGAATGGGCTGTTTGCATTCACAGTAGAGTTAATACCTGGAAAGGTACAATCCTAACTATTCTCCCTCCAGCTATGTTAGTAAATTGTATGACAGATTGGCGTCTTTTGACTTTGAGTAGGTTACAATTGAGAAAGCAAAACTCTGATTCAAACCTTTAACTTCAGCTTAAGGAAATTGAAACTTGGTTGATCCTAACTGATGTGAGCAGGGTTTGGTAAATGTGCTAAAAAGATGTTCGCTTGGCCATTGTACAAACAAACGTACTACAGACATATGGAATCTTCTCTGTGTTGACATTCGCCATCGTTTTTCAAACGTTTACAACACTGTTCCATCAGAGACCAAAGAAAAGTGAAAGGTGCACATGCAAAAAAATGGCAAAAGCAAGAACAATAAGACACAATATATATTTTTTAAGACATGGTTATTATTCAGGATAGTCAAGAGTGGGAGGGGAGAAAAAAATGTAAAGTTCATAAGCCATGTCATGTATTATATATATATCCGCCATGGGGATATTTATTCGGGACCAATTTCGAACCCATAACATATGTAAATTGAAGGGAAATATGAGGTGGTAATCTCTATAAAAATTCCATGATGGAATGTTGGCACTATCTTTCGTTTAGTTGCTTCGTTTCCATTTGGCTGTTCATGGGTGGGAATGACCACTCTGGGGTCTAATTGACTTCTAATCCGCATGAGGTGATATCGGGATATCCAACTCGCCATGTAGTAAAATTATTCTTTAGGTTGCATGAAGACTTCATCCACCTATCGCAACGAGGGTAGGAGTCCAACTCTGCCAAAAAAAGAGTGGTGGGTACGTTTCTGTCTATTGCTTTTGCCTTTCCTTTCTCCAAAAAAAACCTGCCATGTGACAATAAATGGCAAAAAATTCTGCTCCAGATTCCTCTTTAAGACTACCGTTAGTTCAAACATTGACCAGTAGTGGGACACGTACCTCAGGCTCTGATGTCACAGAGTTTCAAAGAATGGTTCTCTTTTAAACTTCTTGAGTTTCCGTTCATATCATATCAGTTCTCAAGTAACAATATGTAACATCTGAATTTAACACCTGTTAAACTCACTTAAAAATGACCTTGTGTCATATCCTGCTCATCTGTAGGGTGACAGTAAAATCAAGAATAAAGCTAAAATCCCGTTTCAGAGAAAAAAAGTAAGTATCCCTTAAATACTGAAAGAATTTCAAGAAGATTGGTTTCTGGCAAATATGTACCATTATTTAGAATAGAATCTAATAATACCAGAACTTTCTATAAGAGTATTTTCAAAAGCCCAAAATCTTTCTTTTCTTTTCCTTTTTTTTTATAAAGATCTTTAATCGTATTTTGATTCCTACACTGCTTCAAAAAAATGCTGTAAGGAGACATAATAATTATCTCCCTTGGAATGTGTGTGTCTATTAGTCATTCATTAACCGAATGGCTGGGTCTTTAGAATACCCGACTGCACCTTCTGCAGAAGGTAAGGGACCCACCCAATGGCCACCTGTTGACCATAGAAGGTGGAACATGTGATGCTTAAGGTCGTGCACGAGCAGGCTAGAACGGCGCGTCGTGAGAGGCCCCCTCTGATCAATTGGTTAGTCTGTCAAGCCCTAGCACTGTTCCAAACCCTATTTCCCAATGGCCACCCACCAACTCTTTTTATCAATTTTCATGTTTGCTAGAGGTTAGGGCTGAAGGGTCTTCATGTACTTGAGTATGACGTTAAAGTCTGATGGTGAGGTTCGGGGGAATGTAGAGTACCCCTTAATCACATACTCCCAAGTCCTACTTTGACCTGGAGTGGTAATACCTGTTAGGGTCCCTCTATGATTGCCACTGTCCTTGTATTGTGCCTCCGAATGAATTTCTGCCTTCTGAACACTCCTTCTGACCCAGAGAAATTGGGTCATGCTCTTTGTTCCTCTGTGATCCAGACCGCTTAGTGGAAGCGGCCATGTTTGCACTGTAAAAGACAGCAAGCAAAATGATGTGATCAGGCTCAAGCTTCCAAAAAAAAAAATTTACATAATCACATCTGTGCCAACTATTAAACAACACATGCTCAGAACACAGTGTGCGACATAATAAAGTAAAATATATGTACACTGTAAAGACAGCAAGCAAAATGGCGATCAGTTCAAAACTTCAATCACGTCGATTTATAAACAGTTCCACTATATGCACACATGCAGAGAATGTGTGTGACATTAATAAAATGTATGCCAAAAGGCAAGATAATTTTTGACTATCCCTTGTAACAATTTGAGTGCCCTTTCAATCTCCCTAATCAATTCTGTTGGAGAATTTGGATTTAGAATTTTTTTCATTGCATTTAAAATTCTATGTAAAAAAACATTTTCCAGACATGAATGCTATAAAACATTATTATGGTATGTGTATACTATTTGGTTATTCTTCTGGAAAAACAGTTCATAAACTTCCTCAAACCATTAAAAAAACAAAAAAAAAACTGTGTCCACTCGATACTCGACATTTCATCAGTTTTCTCTTTTTTCTTCCAGAATCACATAACTTCAAACTTGATGAAGAGTGACAGCTACAGCCGCTTTTACGGTCGACATGCCCACAAGGATTCCTCAGTCCAACTCGAAAGGAAAGTAAGCGCTCTCCTTCCATAGTTTTGCAATTCACTCTGTCCAACCACTTGTTTGAATGTTTGTCAGTCCTTAGCCAAGACCTGCCTGCTGAAATCCATCAATCCCTCCCTTCCAAATCGGCCACCCTCCAGCCAGCAGCAACCCAGCTTAGCAAGCCAACCAGTTGATTTATTAAGCTAAGCCTTCATTTCATAGATTTTCTGTCCTTGTTTAGGCATTGTGCATTTTCCTCTTTCTCTCTCTCTCTTCCAGTTTTCTAATGTTCATCTGTCTAATACCTTCCAATAGATGTGCTTGCTGCTGCTGCTCTTTCGTTGTTTCATTTTGTTGTCATTGATATCGCTTTAATATATCAAATACTATTATTGATCATTAATTATTTTTATTAATTATTATTTATTTATTTATTCTCATTTGATTCATTGATTATTTTTTTTTTGTTTTAATTGTATTTGCATGTTCACATGAGATGAGGTGAGGATTATTTCGAGTGGATCATTATTATTATTATTATCAATTATTGGTTCTTTCATTATTATCTATATCTATTATTATTATTCATATTATTATTACTTTAATTATTTTTCTGTAGGAAGGTTGATAATAAAATTTCACACATGAGATTTGGGCAGAAATTGTTCACTAGTAAGTAAGAACCTTCTAAAATATTTGTTTTTGATACTACACTGATATATAGCAGATTTAATAATTTTCATTCGTATATTGAATATTCATACTAAATATATATTAAATTCAATATTACTATCATAGTTATATCATATAAGTATGCATCATCATGGCATGAAGCTGTTGAAAATTCCCAGAGAATAACCAAATATTATTCACACTCAGGATAAAGTAATTTTCAAAACTAAGTGAAAATTTTTAAAAAAATTATTCAGCACCAGTTGACTTTCATGTTCATAAGCTGACACTGCCAGTGTTTTCGGTTTCGTTTAAACAATACCTTCCTCATTTTTTTCAGAAACAAAAATAGTTAGTGAAAAACAAAAGTTTGTGAGCCTCTACTTTTTGTAAGGGCTGCTTTTTTAAATATTCACAATATGTGAAAAAGACTTTAAACGCTGATAAGTAACGTCGGCATCCCCATTAAATACTATTGTGCATGTATTTTTTCCCAAAAATTGTTTGAAAATAACTTTTAGTGAATGGAAAAATACCTTATGACTTGAGTATTAAAAAAGGTGGGTTGGTTACCTATATAGATATAGACTAAACAATCCTATTACTTATCAATATTGAACTATTGGGACAAAAAGTATTGCAGACTTTCCACATGAAATTAAGCAATAAGTGATAGTATGTAAGTAATTACCTTTTGAGATTTAATACTGCTCTGCTCTACAAAACATGTTGAGCATCTGATTATATCTAACCAACTAATTACTTTTTACATTTTTATTTATATATAATCTTATTATAAGATTATTCGATGTTTGTTTTTTAGAGCATTGTTGAATAAAGTATATATTATTATTTAATTTGTTTGGGAAAGCATTACAATGCGTATTATCATATAAAATCAATAATTAAAAAAAATAACCAGGACAAGTGAATTTCGCAAGTGATCATGCGATGCTAGAAAAATAATAAACATAAGTATAATCAACTATTACACGTTGATGAGACTAATAAATTTATAACGATATACCATTTAATTGCCTTCAAGCAAAAGGTATAATAATATATATATAAATAACTTATATACCTATATATATATATATAGTATATATATAGTGAATAAAGTGACAAATAAAGTTTTAGCTTTATTAATTATTGGGAACGAATAGTTTTTTAAAATACAGAACAATGGTGTTAAAAACCGCACACCATTTAACCACTTTACACCATTTCTGCTATTTATTCATTTAAAAAAAAAAACTAATTTCGTTTACCTGACGAATGCGTTAGCAGGAAACCATTGGTAGAATATTGTTCCCAAATAGAATGAATATAAAAGCTAAAAACTTTTATTTGTCACTTCCATTCAACTATCAGCACTCTACACAGATATTGAGCACTCATCTGTACGTTGGATATTTACCTTTTCTAGTATACTAGTGCAACCATACACATTATAAAATACAGTATATAATATTATTTATTATTATAGTGGTCACAATACTTAGGTGCCATTTGTTACATTTGGTTCGAGACAGCATGTTAGCCACCTCTTCATAACAAGAACAATGTGCCTTGTGTTTTAGAAATACCAGAGAATCTCCCTTAACAATTATATATGCACGTATCTTCTGTTTGTGTGGTGGGATTTTCTTAATTTCCATCAACGAAACAAGAAGACAGGACTGGCATGATGGAGGATACATGCAAATATAAACAATAATTGTCAAGATTCATGCATGATCTCACCAACAAAAAGCACATGGCCTCTGTGTACCAGACTTAAATTTCTGTTTATCAGCCACAAAAAAAAAAGGGAAGTTATAATAAGTGCTCAAAAAATCAACATGATTGTCTGGATCTGGTACTCCACAAATATGAGGGAAATGAACAGTAATGTGGTAAGATAGTGGCCGCTGATGAATGGTGATTAAATTAATACTATATATATAATATATTATATCTTATAATATTATAGTATATATATTAATTTAATATATATTATATATATAATTAATACATATATAATATAATTAATATACTATATAATTTTATATATATTATATATAATTTAATATATATATAGTATTATATATTATATATTAATTTCAATATATATATATATATATATATAATTTGTATATATAATATATATATTATACTATATATATATATAATATTTATATATGGGTAATTCCATTGTCAAATCATCAGGGCCATGTCACACACACCGTTCAAATTTTTAGTTTACAGTTTAGACTATAGATATTAGACAATTCCCCAAATTGAGCCTCCAGATTTGGAAATATCTTGCCGAGTTATTGTCAAATTTTAAGCTAAAAAAAAAACATTGAGGTGAGTGGAGAAAAATGACACCATTTTGTAATTTATTTTTGTCTATAAAATGTGTTCTACAGCTCCCCTACTTTCTAAAAATGGTTCATATAGAAGCTTTTGGGCCTGAGGAATCAAAAATGTTATCAAAATAGGCATAATATACCCTTACGTCCATTAATGATTTTCTGATTTTTTTAATGCAAGATCAATAAGTGAAACAATCACAATGTGGCACTTACATATAACAGATTCTAAAAGCTTCTATAAACTAATTTTTAGGAGTAAGGGAGTTCTACAACACATTTTATAGACAAAAATAGATTACAAAGTGTTGCCATTTTCTCACACCCCCCCCCCCTCCACGCAAATTTTTCGAAATTGGAAGCTCAAATGGGAATTGTTCTAACTTTACCTTGTCTACACCTGTACAAAATTTCAGAAAAATTGCAACGGGGTGAGGTGACATATTTATTTTTTTCCTGAGATTGAAATGAAATTGCCCATGTTATATATAATATAGAATATTACTAATATAATATTATATAATTCATATATATACATAAATTTATGTATATATATATTTATAAAATTTTATTATATATATATTAAAATTATCATATATATATAATGATATTATAATTTATTATATATATATAATCATATTATATATATATATATATAATTATATATTATATTAATATATTTATTATACCAAATAAATATATAATTAATATCATATATTATATATGTATAATTCATTATAGTTAATTATATATAAATTTCATATAATATGTACAAATTCTATATATAATATACATAATATATATATATAATATTATATTACATATATATTTATACCTAATATATAATTTCATATAATATTAATATATATATATATATATATAATCTAAATATATATAATCTATACTAATATAATATATATATATATATAAATATTATTTACATATGTATAATTTCAAGTAATATGTATACAAATATATATGATTTTAAATGAATATATTTAATATTCTATATACATTTCATATGATATATATATATATATTCCATATGATATATATTAATATTATACAATTTCATATAATTATATATATATTGTAATTCATATATAAATATATATATATATATAATATATAATAATTTCATATATATATATGATTTAATACATATATATAATTTTAAATACATATATATATAATTTCATATATATACAATTTTCATATACATAAATATTATAATTTCATATACATATACAATTCATTATTATATATATTAATTTCACATGTATAATTTTCATTAACATATATATAATTTAATATATATGTATACAATTTCATTTAATATATGTATATAATTTAATATAATATATATGTATATGATTTAATATATAAATATATAATTTAATACAATATATATACATATGATTTATATATATAATGATATAATTAATATATATAATATATATATATATATATATATATATTTTTTTTATATACAATGATATAATTATATATATATAATAATTATATATATAAATATTACAATGATATAATATATATATCATATAATATATATGATAAGGGGTGATTAAAAAAAATGTTCTCACCCTTATTGAGAGTACCTTTATGGTATAATTTCAAATAGTACTCCATCGGTTTCACATCTCTATCAAAAATTAATGGAATCTTTCACTTGTGATTCAAAATGTTATATTTCTATGGGAGTATCTTTTATTGGAAAGCAGAACTAATATTATGGAGATCCCCTAGGGAGATTCCAGTGATGTGTCAACAGGGATGGTGAACAGGTGTACACTTTAAAATATAGGAACCCCCATAGCAACGTTTAACATTTTTTCAAACACCCTGTTTATATAATAATATACGAGGGTGGGCTGAAAAGTTCATATGCTGAGGTCATATCTGTAGTTGATTACTTTTTTGTTTACCAATGGGATCCAAAGCACTGCAACACGATGGTAAAGTGTTGGACTGTAAGGTGAAAAATAAAACCTCATTTTGTCACATTCCCTGAGATTATCTTGGTCAGCTTATGAACTTTTTCAGCTGATATTGTAGATATGGTTGATGCTCAGAAATCCACTATTATTACCTCCATTAAAAAAAAAAAAAAATCTAACAATTATATATTGTATTTTTTTCAAGCGAAATACAGTTAGATTCTTGAAAAAACAAATTATTTTTATTTTTATTTCATAGTAGTTCTTCTTTATTCACTGATTGAATTTTCCCCGCCAAACCAATTTTGAAATTTATTTTATCTTTACTTACTTGAAAGCTCGTTTTATCATATTATTATTATTATTATATTTATATGATTTGTATATACATCATTTTTGTTTATTACTATGTTGATTATTCTTATGAATTTACCTTGTTAATCTTCTAAAGTATTGTGATTCTTACTGAATAATTAAGAAGCCAAAATGTGGATAAACATTTTACTGAAAGTGTTCTGAGGCTAATGCATTTTAGAAATATGGTCTGGCATGATAAAAACATATTACAAGGTAGAACTGCTAACAACATTTAGTTTCCTTTTTTTTTTTTGGAACTAGATAAATATTTACTTTGCGGTATTGATAGAATATTTTCTCTTTAATGCATGAGTTTACAGAGAAATATACCAAAGAAAAACATTATTATTTTAACCCTTTAAATTAATATCTTGGTATCATTTTTTTATAAATCATTTATAGATATCATTGTTTATTCAATACTCACTTCATTACTCCTTCCTGCAAATTAAACAAATGAATTAATAATCTAATTAGATTCAATGTTCATTTTATTTTCATCTATAAATGAATAAATACTGAAAATGATGTAATGAATATGCATTTACCACCTGGGTTGTCGCTCACAGTAATATGATTGGCTGGTGTCAGCTAATAAATACTGAACAATTTAGAGTGACAATTGCCTATTACTACGCCTAATACTACGACGTCGCACTAGTGATTACTTTAGCTTACTGCCCACGTGTATTGCTCTTACTAATATATCCCTTTTTGACAAATCAAAACTTTTTGAAATTGATTATTGTGACTTTTGAAGGTTTTCTTATTACTTTATGAATATAGTGCCATTTTTTGTTTAAGAATAAATTTCCAAAGTAAGCATTCTTTACTTCTTCTTTTTACTTTCTCTCTCTCTCTCTCTCTCTCTCTTCTCTCTCTCTCTCTCTTCTTTCTTTTAAATATTATATATATAGATATATATATATATATATATATACACTCATTTTTTCATGAGAAGGAGGCACGTGGTCAAATGGTTAGAGTCGTAGGTAATGGACTCGTCGCCCGAGTTCAATTCCTGGATGAAGCTGTTTGCATTTCACATATGCTAATACCTTGGAAAGGTATGAATCCAATTTCCTCCGCTATGGGTAATAGCAGGGCAGACTTGCTTCTTTAACCATGGCTAGGTAACCAGTCTAGGAGAAGAAAAACTCTAAATTCAAACCTGTTAACTCTGCTTAGAGAAATTGACCTTGTGTCACATCCTGCTGCCATGCGGCAGGGGTTTGTAAGATAAATATATATATACTCATCTTTTTTCCTTCTTCTATCAATTTTTCCTTCTTCCTTACATTCCATTGAAGCAGACAATAAGCATTTGATGTATAATATTATTACTCCCTGCTTTTATCTTTTTTTTCTTGGTATATTTCTCGTTTTTTTCTCTCAAATGTTAGTAATGTTCTTTTCCTTCCTTCATTTCCTTAATCAAAACAGAATAGTTTGTTATTATTTTAATATGATGACAGAGTGTAATATTAAGATTTCATATCTTATTCCATTAATATGATAGATTCTTTAATTATCTTTAATACTCAGATGTTAGAGATGCACATATTTATGGGCAATATTGTTATTGTACTCTTGATAGGTGTTGGAATTCTGACTTTTTAATGGCTCAATGTCCTTTTTTAATTATGACTCCTATATGATATATATAATAATATGGAGGCGCGTGGTCTAATGGGTTAAAGTCGTAGGAAATGGACTCGTCAACATGAGTTTCAATTCTGGACGAAGCTGTTGGCATTTCACATAGCGCTAGTACCCTTGGGAAAGGTATGAATTCAATTTCTCCTCCAGCCATGGCAAATAGCAGGGCTGACTGGATCTTTAACCATGACTAGGTACCGGTCTAGGAGAAGGAAATTCCTGAATTCAAACCTGTTAAACTCTGCTTGAAATTGGACCTTGTGCCGCATCCTGCTCGTGCAGAGGGGTTGGTAAATATATATATGTATAATTTCTATGTTAAACTAGCTAAGGAGGTTATTAGAACTTAACATATGTGCAAAGATTCTTTTAGTTTCTTTTTATTCTCCAGTTATTATCTACTATAGGCCCCTAACAGGTGCTACCACTCTGTGTCAGAAGCATCCCATCACAGTGTAATGGGTTAACAAGTGAGTCTCCCAGATTTATTACTATTGAATAGTGAGTTTGATCCTCACTGGATGACTCATCCTTTGACTTTGTGTCACATTCTACATGTGGGTGAACGGGTTTGAGAAATACTACCACTTTGGGATCAGAATGGACCTGGGAGTAATGGCAATGTAGGTAAGTGACTCCATACTTCCCCTGAGTTGTCAGAACAGTCAAAACCAGATGCTATTTAGTGTTTATAGTCATTATAATGCAGAGAAGCAGATAAAATGATAATGCGTTATTTTGTGAGTTTTTCACACTACCATAAGCTGATGGTCTTTTACTGGAGTCTGAGCGACAACAAGTTTCCTCGGGTCTCAGGTCTCTTCTGAGTATTCCTAGTCAGGATTAGGTGACATATCTGTACCTCAAAGTCCCAGGGAATTTTGAGTCTTATTCCAGTTTTGTACGTACACCATTTAGTATGTATGGTGAAAAATTTAATTTCTGCATGACAATTCCCAGTGAACCACCTTTCCAACCCTTTATTATTTCACTACTGTGAATGTTATTCTATTATTATACTCATTGGTGAATTTTTCAATACCAGCATAGCAGATAGTCTTTCACTGGAGTCTGAGTAACAACAAGTTTCCTCAGATTTCCAGGACTCTTCTGAGTATTTCTAGCCAATCTCAACAATGCTGTTGTCTGGATGGTCACAATTCTTCTCTGATATTCCAGTTCTCTTGTCTGACTTTTTCTAAACTTTTGGGGATCCTTCCAAGTGCACCAACTACAATTGGTATCACCTTCACCCCCAAAATTCCATAGCTTTTTCAGTTCTCTAGCAAGGTACAGGTATTTGTCTATCTTTTGTTTTCTCTCATATTCACCCTGTGATCTGTTGGAACTGCAAAATCTAGCGTTGACAGGTTCTCTGTTTTCGTGTTAGTCAATACTAGGTCTGGTTTTCATTCTGGGATTAGGTGATCTTGTCTTTATCTCAAAAATCGTAGAGAATTTTTTATGTTTTATTCTCAAGAACAGATTCCTCATCTTAGGAGTTCAGAAAATGGTAATGTTATTGTATTATTATTGATAATAATCGATTGATATTGTAGCTGATAGGATTATCTTGTTTCATTTGTGATTAAATCAGTTTGAGAAATTGTTTAAGGGAAAAGTGAAGTGAAACACTGAGCGCATAATAATATCTAACATTACGAAGTATTGATGAATGGTGCACCAATACGATTGATATCTTCATTAAATGTTGCTTGATTGGATATACGAAAGAAATATATAGATGAGAATTCAAAATATGGTTAGCTGTTAAGTGCATATCTGGCAAAAACAGTCGGTCTGCAAGTTAGGAAAAGAAATGCTTTCAGCTAATTAATGGGCAGATTGGTAAAAAAATCTTCCAAAGCTTTATGTATGTCTGATTAAACATATCTATATATCTCTATATATAGTATGCATCCTGCTTTTCATTATCTATGCTATCTCTCTTCTCTCATCTCTTCTTCTCTCATCCTCTTCGATCTCTTTCTCTGTATTTATATATATATATATAATATATACGTTGAGAGTACGTAATTAAACATGTGTTTAGTTTTTTTTGGGATATTCGGGCCTTTTTTTTTTAAGCCGCCGACAATTTTTTTGGAGGATATGTGCTTATTGAAGTCATACCTATTTTGAATTTATTAGTTAATAATTAATGAGTTTAGGCGGGCATATATGTTCAAGATGTAAGGCTAGAAAATCGAGAAATGTCATCCCTGAATGTAATTTCGACTATATAGTTGAAATGTAATTAAGTTTTGAAATAATTCATTCTTATGGATAATCATTTTGTTTATAAACTCATGTTTTTTCTATTTAACCATAGTGGGATCCTAGCAGGTACTACCTCCGGGTCAGAGTAGCGCAGGGCAATGTGATGAAGGAGTGTTCCACATTCCGCAAACTCCAAAATTGGATCCTGCACCATCAGATAGAGGTTTAACGTCATTCCAGGACATGTAGACCTCTTGCGCACGCCCTTCTAGCAACACATGATAAAAAGAGTTGGGGTTGCTATATAAAGGGCAATGAGGGGTTGGGGCAATCGATATAGGTGCTAGGGGCTTGACGTGACAAGTCAATTGATCGGAAGGGGGCCTCTCCGACTGCTCATTCTAGCCAAGAAAGAGCCAAAGTGGGAGTTTTTGGAAATATGTAGACTGTTCATCCACTCTGGGGTTCTTCCTTCGCATCAGGGTTTTTCCACCATGGCCAACAGGTGGCAGACATTTGGGGGAGGTCTCCCTCGTGCAGAGGTGCAGTCGGTGCATTTCTAATGTCCGCCAGACGACTAGGGCAAGGTTTCAAGTGGTTATCTATCTCATGCACTTATAGTTATTTACTGCTTGGCAAATTTGGCTGTTACCAAGACACTTGTAGAAGTGTAAGCACAAACTGTGGTAAAGATTATTATTTAAAAGGTAATTATCTTTTTTAAATGAGCAAGCTTGTGTTTCATTATAATTCTTTACATAAAGTAAAGGAATTATAATGAAACAAAGCTGTCAGTTTAAAAAGATAAGTTACCTTTTTAAAGATAATAATCTTTACACAGTTTGGTTGCTTACACTTCTACAAGTGTCTTTGTAACAGCCAAATTGCAAGCAGTAAATAATCTATAATTGCATGAGATAGATAACCACTTGAAACTGCCCTGTCGTCTGGGGCATTAGAATGCACCGACTGCACCTCTGCAGAGGGGTAAGACTCCCCCAAATGAGGCCACCTGTTGGCCATGGGTGGAAACCCGTGATGCTTAAGGATAGAACCCAGGTGATGAACAGTCTATGACTTGCAAAACTCCACTTTGGCTCTATCTTGGGCTAGATGGCAGTCGGAGAGGCCCCCTCCGATCAATTGACTGGTCACGTCAAGCCCTAGCACCTATATGATTGCCCCAACCCTACTGCCCTTATAGCAAGCCCCAACTCTTTTTATCATGTGTGTGCTAGAAGGCGGTGGCTGAGGGTCTACATCCTGGGAATGACGTTAAACTCTATCTGATGGTGAGGATCCAATTTTGGAGGTTTTGGGAATGTGGAACACCCCTTCATCACCATTGTTCCCTGGTCTACTCTGACCCGGAGTGGTAGTACCTGCTAGGATCCCATCTATGGGTTAAATAGAAAAACATGAGTTTATAAACAAAATTGATTATCCATTAAGAATGAATTTATTTCAAAACTTGAATGTACATTTCCAACTATATAGGTCGAAATGTACATTCAGGGATTGACATTTTCTCGATTTGTTTAGCCTTACATTTGAACATATATGCCCGCCTAAATTCATTAATTATTAACTAATTAATTTTCAAAATTAGGTATGACTTCAATTAAGCACATATCCTCCAAAAATTGTCGGCTAAAAGCCATATCAAATAAACACATTGTTTATTTACGTACTCTCATATATATATATATATATATATATAGATAGATAGATAGATAGATAGATAATGAACAGGCAGTGATGCATATATATATAGAGATAGATAGATATTGTTAATCAAACAGTACATAAGCTTTGGAAGATTTTCTTACCATCTGCATTATATTAGCTGAAAGCATTTTTTCCTAACTTGCAGACGGATGTTTTTGCAGAATGCACTTAACAGCTCCATGATTTGAATTTCCACTGAGATTTCTTCTATATCCATCAAGCAACATTTATGAAGATATCTATGTATTGGTGCACTTCAACAATACTTGGTATTATATATTTATTATGCTCAGTGTTTTTCACTTCACTTTTTCCCTTAAACAATTTCTCAAACTATTTTAATCAACAATGAACAGAATAATCCATAGCTACAATATCAATCGATTATTATCAATAATAATACAATAACATTACCATTTTATCTGAATCTCTAAGATGAGGAATCTGTTCTTGAGAATAAAACATAAAATTCTCTACGATTTTGAGATAAAGACAGATCACCTAATCCCAGAACGAAAACCAGACCTAGTATTGACTAACAAGAAAAAGAGAACCTGTCAACTGGTAGATTTTGTAGTTCCAACAGATCACAGGGTGAATATGAGAGAAAACAAAAAGATAGACAAATACCTGTACCTTGCTAGAGAACTGAAAAAGCTATGGAATTTTGGGAGTGAAAGGTGATACCAATTGTAGTTGGTGCACTTGGAAGGATCCCCAAAAGTTTAGAAAACAGACAAGAGAACTGGAAATCAGAGGAAGAATTGTGACCATCCAGACAACAGCATTGTTGAGATTGGCTAGAATACTCAGAAGAGTCCTGGAAATCTGAGGAAACTTGTTGTTACTCAGACTCCAGTGAAGACTATCTGCTTATGCTGGTATGAAAAATTCACAATGAGTATAATAATAGAATAACATTCACAGTAGTGAAATAATAAAGGGTTGGAAAGGTGGTTCACTGGGAATTGTGCAAGAAATTAAATTTTCACCATACTACTAAATGGTGTATGTACAAACTGGAATAAGACTAAAATTCTGGGACTTTGAGGTACAGATATGTCACCTAATCCTGACTAGGAATACTCAGAAGAGACCTGGAGACCCGAGGAAACTTGTTGTCGCTCAGACTCCAGTAAAGACCATCAGCTTATGGTAGTGTGAAAAACTCACAAATAACATTATCATTTTATCTGATTCTCTAGTATAATGACTATAACACTAAATAGCATCTGTTCTGAAACTCAGGGAAGTATGGAGTCACTCCTTCATTGCCATTACTCCCAGGTCCATTCTGATCCAAAGTGGTAGGTATTTCTCCAACCCGTTCACCACATGTAGAATGTGACACAAAGTCAAAGGTATGAGTCATCCAGTGAGGATCAAACTCACTATTCAATAGTAATAAATCTGGGAGACTCACTTGTTAACCATTACACTGTGATGGATGCTCTGACACAGAGTGGTAGCACCTGTTAGGGGCCTATAGTAGATAATAACTGGAGAATAAAGAAACTAAAAGAATCTGCACATATGTTAAGTTCTAATAACCTCCTTAGCTAGTTTAACATAGAAATTATTATCATATATATATTTACCAACCCCTCTGCACGAGCAGGATGCGGCACAAGGTCAATTTCTTAAGCAGAGTTTAACAGGTTTGAATTCAGAGTTTTCCTTCTCCTAGACCGATTACCTAGTCATGGTTAAGGAGTCCAGTCTGCCCTGCTATTTATCCATGGCTGGAGGGAGAATTAGATTCATACCTTTCCCAAGGGTACTAGCGCTATGTGAAATGCCAACAGCTTCATCCAGGAATTGAACTCATGTTGACGAGTCCATTTCCTACGACTTTAACCATTAGACCACGCGCCTCCATTATTATTATTATATAT
>CM042153.1:43532609-43626949 GCA_023376005.1 Doryteuthis pealeii
TAAACGAAATAGTTTTTTTTTTTAAATGACAGAAATGGTGTAAATGGTTAAATGTGTGCGGTTTTTTTACACCATTTCTGTCATTTTAAAAAAAACTATTTCGTTCCCAAATAAATTAATAAAAGCTAAAACTTTTATTTGTCACTTTATTCAACTATATATATATATATATATATATATATATATATATTATATATTATTATTTATACTTTTGCTTGAAGGCAATTACAATGCGTATATCGTATAAAATTTATTAAGTCTCATCAACGATGTAAAAGTTGAAACAGACTGTACGATGTTCTAGCATCGCATGATCACTTGCGAAATTCACTTGTCCTGGTTATTTTTTATAATTATTGAATTTTATATGATATACGCATTGTAATTGCTTTCAAGCAAAAATATAAATAATAATATATACTTTATTCAACAATGCTTCTAAAAAACAAACATCCAATAATCTTATATATATATAAAATAAAAAATGTAAAAGTAATGTTGGTAATATAATCAGTGCTCAAATGTTTGTGAGCAGAGCAGTATTAAATCTCAAAAGTAATTACTTACAATACTATCACTATGACTTTACAATTCATGTGGAAAAGTCTTGCAATACTTTTTGTCACACAATAGTTCAAGTATTGTAAGTAATGATTGTTTAGTCTATATCTATATATAACCCCCTTTTTTAATACTCAATCAAAGGTATTTTTCCATTCACTAAAATTATTTCAAACAATTTTTGGAAAAAATTACATCACATAGTTTAAATGGGGATGCCGACGTTACTCAGCGTTTAAAGTCTTTTTTCACATATTTGAATATTAACAAAAGCAGCCACATTACAAAAGTAGAGGCTCACAAACTTTTGTTTTCACTAATATTTTTTGTTTCTTGAAAAAATGAGGAAGGTTTGTTAAACAAACCGAAACACTGCAGTGTCAGCTTATTGAACATGAAGTCAACTGTGCTTGATAATTTTTAAATCACTTAGTTTGAAAATACTTTATCCTGATGTGTGCAATAATATTTGGTTATTCTCTGGGAATTTCAAACAGCTTCATGTCCATGATATGATAACTTATATATATATATATATATATATATATATATATATATGAATATTCATATAGAATGAAAATATTAATATGCTATATATCAGTAGTCATCAAAACAAATATTTTAGAAGGTTCTACTTAACTAAGTGAAAATTCTGCCCCAAATCTCAATGTGTGAAATTTATTATAACCTTCCTACAGAAAAATAATTAAATAATAATAATAATAATAATAATAATAATAATAATAATGAAAGACTCAATAATGATAATAATAATAATAATGATAACTCGAGAAATAATCATCACTCATCTCATGTGAACATGCAAATACATTAAACAAAAACAAAAAAAAATAAATCAATGAACAAATGAATAAATAAATAAATAATAATAATAATAATAATAATAATAATAGTATTATATATTAAAGCGATATCATGACAACAACATGAAACAACGAAAAGAGCAGCAGCAGCAGCAGCATCTATTGGAAGGGTTGTAGACAGATGAACATTAGAAACTGGAAGAGAGAGAGAGAAAGAGGAAAATGCACAATGCCTACACAGGACAGAAAATCTAATGAAAATGAGGCTAGCTTATAAATCAACTGGTTGGCTTGCTAGCTGGGTTGCTGGCTGGCTGGAAGGGTTGGCCGGATGGAAGGAGGGATTGATGGATATTCAGCAGGCAGGTCTTGGCTAAGGACTGACAAACATTCAAACAAGTGGTTGGACAAGTGATTGCAAACTATGGAAGGAAGAGCGCTTACTTTCTTTCGAGTTGCACTGAGGAATTCCTTGTGCATGTCGGACCGTAAATAGCGGCTGTAGCTGTCACTCTTCATCAGTTTGAAGATGTGATTCTGGAAGAAAAAAGAGAAAATGATGAATGTCGAGTATCGAGTTGGACACAGTTTTTTTTGTTTTTTTTAATGGTTGAGGAAGTTTATGAACTGTTTTCCAGAGAATAACCAAATAGTATTACACATACCATAATAAATGTTTTATAGCATTCAATGTCTGGAAAATGTTTTTTTACATAGAATTTTTAAATGCAATGAAAAAAATTCTAAATCCTAAATTCTCAAACAGAATTGATTAGGGAGATTGAAAGGGCAAACTCAAATTGTTACAAGGGATAGTCAAAAATTATCTGCACTTTTGGCATAACATTTTTATTAATGTCACACCACATTCTCTGCATGTGTGCATATAGTTGGAACTGTTATAATCACGTGATTGAAGTTTGAACCTGATCGCACCATTTTGCTTGCTGTCTTTACAGTGTAACCATATATTTTACTTTATTATTGTCACACTGTGTTCTGAGCATGTGTGTTTATAGTTGGCACAGATGTGATTATGTAATTGAAGCTTGAGCCTGATCACATCATTTTGCTTGCTGTCTTTACAGTGCAAACATGGCCGCTCCACTAGCGGTCTGGATCACAGAGGAACAAAGAGCAATGACCCAATTTCTCTGGTCAGAAGGAGTGTCAGAGGCAGAAATTCATCGGAGGCACAATACAAGGACAGTGCATCATAGATGGGACCCTAACAGGTATTACCACTCCAGGTCAAAGTGGACTTGGGAGTAATGGTGATTAAGGGGTACTCTACATTCCCCGAACCTCACCATCAGACTTTAACGTCATACTCAGTACATGAAGACCCTCAGCCACTACCTTCTAGCACACATGAAAATATGATAAAAAGAGTTGTGGGGTTGCCATTAGGGCAATAGGGTTGGAACAGTGCTAGGGCTTGACATGACTAACCAATTGATCAGAGGGGGCCTCTCCGACCGCCCGTCTAGCCTGCTCAGCCGACCTTAAGCATCACATGTCACCTCTCATGGCCAACAGGTGGCCCCATTGGGTGGGTCTTACCCTTCTGCAGAGGTGCAGTCGGTGTATTCTAAAGACCCAGCATTCGGGTTAATGAATGACCTAATAGACACACACATTCTCCAAGGGAGATAATTATTTATTGTCTCCTTACAGCATTTTTTTGAGCAGTGAAGGAATCAAAATAGATTAAAGATCTTTATAAAAAAAAAGAAAAGAAAAGAAAAGATTTTGGGCTTATTGAAATACTTATAGAAAGTTCTGGTATTATTAGATTCTATTCTAAATAATGGTACATATTTTGCCAGAAACCAATCTTCTTGGAAATTCTTCAGTATTTAAGAGGATTACTTTTTTCTGAAACTGGATTTAGCTTTATTCTTGATTTTACTGTCAACCCTACAGATGAGCAGGATATGACACAAGGTCAATTTTTAAGTGGAGTTTAACAGGTGTTAATTCAGATGTTACATATTGTTACTTGAAACTGATTATAGAACGAAACTCAAAAGTTAAAAGAGAACATTCTTGAAACTCTGTGACATCAGAGCTGAGGTACGTGTCCCACTACTAGTATGTTGAACTAACGTATCTTAACAGAGGAATCTGGAGCAGAATTTCTTTGACCATTTATTGTCACATAGGCAGGTTTTTTTTTTGGAGAGAAGGAAGGCAAAGCAATAGACAGAAACGTACACCACCACCTCTTTTTTTGGAGTTGGACTCCTCACCTCGTTGAGGATAGGTGATGACAGTCTTCATGCAACCTAAAGAATAATTTTACTACTATGGCCAGTTGGAATCCCGATATCACCCTCATGCGGATAGAAGCAATTAGACCCAGAGTGGTCATCCACCCAGATACAAGCCAAATGGAAACGAAGCAACTAAAACGAAGATAAGTGCCACATTCCATCATGGAATTTTTATAGAGATTACCACCTCATATTTCCCTTCAATTTACATATGTATATGCGGGTTCGAATTGTCCCGATAAATATCCCCATGGCGGATATATATATAATACATACATGCTTATGAACTTTACATTTTTTTCTCCCCTCCCAACTCTTGACTTCCTGAATAAAACCATGTCTTAAAATAATATATTGTGTCTTATTGTTCTTTGCCAATTTTTGCATGTGCACCTTTCACTTTTCTTTGGTCTCTGATGGAACAGTGTTGTAAACGTTTGAAAACGATAGGCGAATGTAACACAGAGAAAGATTCCATATGTCTGTATGTACGTTTGTTTGTACAATGGCCAAGCGAACATCTTTTTACATATTTACCAACCCCTCCACATCAGTAGGATGCAACACAAGGTCAATTTCTTAAGCTGAGTTTAACAGGTTTGAATTCAGAGTTTTCTTTCTCCAAACTTGTAACCTACTCAAAGTCAAAGAAGCCAATCTGTCATACAATTTACCTATAGCTGGAGGGAGAATAGTTAGATTTGTACCTTTCCCAAGGGTATTAAGCTCTATGTGAAATGCAAACAGCCCCATTCAGGATTTGAAGTCTATTTCCTATGGCGATAAAACCACAAGTATCTCATGTCAAAATGTATATACAAAAATAAACAATAATGCAATTTTGTTTAAAGTTACACAATGTCAAGAGGCATGTGGTGTAATGGTTACTCTCATGGGAAATGGACATGGCTGGTTGGATTTCACATAGTGCTGATACACTTAAATGTATGAACCCAACTATTCTCCCTCCAGCTATGGGTAAATAGTAGGGCACACTGGTCTTTTTAACCTTGGTTAGGCAACCAGTCTAGAATGTGAACCTATTAAACTCTGTTTAAAAATTGACCTTCTGTAACATCCTGCCCGGGCTGGGGGTATGGTAAATATGTATACAATGTCTGGCAGAATGATTTGACAGGTTCAGAAATAAATTTTAAATCCAGATCATTCTGCTGAACCCATTACATAAAGTAAGTAAAAAAGTAAATTCGTCGGGGCAGCCTAAAGTTGGTATCAGCCAGACAGTGAGGGAGTCTATCCCCTTTTCTCTAGCGCTAGACCAAAGAGATTGTTTTTGCATCTGAGGTGGAGCACCTCACCTACCATCAACTCCTTACTTTACCACAGATCCCTGTGTTACTCATATGCTGAGTTGATGAGGACTGGTATCGAACCAGGAACCTTGTGGTTCCTAGTCGGACACTCTACCGACTGAGCTAAACCGGCCAATCATATTTTTCTTTGTTATTAATAAAAAATATGAAATTAAAATATGCTGACTGTATCCCTGGCAGAGAGTGGAAGATCCCCACAAAAATGTGTGTTTTAGTTATCACATTAAACTGCATCTGATGGTGAGGCTCCAGTTCTGGAGATCTGGGGAGTGTGGAGTGACCCCTTCATTGTCATTACTTCCAGGTCCAATCTGACTCTGTTAGAGTTCCATCTATAGGTCAATTAGATATGGTTGGAATTTATTTGTATTTGATAGGACTTTGTGAAAAAAAAAACTCTTAAAAATAACTAGACAAAAGATACAAAGATGAATGCCCCATGAATGTGATTCCCTAACCACTTTGCATAAAATAATTCTAGATAGGTTGACATGCCATTAAAAACCAATCAATCAAACAATTTGTAGTGTTACCCCTCAATAAGTCCTTTTTGGTTTTTCTACTCCTTTTTTGTTGTCTGTGGTAACTTGGTCAAAGAAGTTGAACACCATATGGGTAATTTATGAGGAAGTACATCCCGGTCTCCTGCCTCAAGAGTTGCTGCCCGGTGACTATTAAAATAACAACCCAGCTCAGTCTATTCAAAACTATCCATCTATCTATCTATCTATCTCAATTTGTTCATATTTATCTATATTACTTTAAATACTAAGATTGTTTTTATTCATGTTTGTTTAATATCTTGTTTTTAGTTTAAATAAACAAGAATTACAACAACAAAAAGATGCGACCCCCCCTCTAAATACATTTACTTGTCGAAAATATCTATCTATCTCCATTTGTTCATATCTATCTATATTGTTTTGTTTGTTTATCTATCTATCTATCTATCTCAGTCTATTCAAAACTATATATCCATCTTCATATCTAAACAAGAATTACGACAAATTACGATAAATAAACAAGAATTACGACGAGCTGGGGTTGTTATTTTGATAGTCACCGGGTAGCAATTTTTGAGGCAGGAGACCGGGATGCACTTCCTCATAAATTACCACCATCTGTTTTATGTTTGTCAGTATAAAATTTTATTCCCACCATTGATCATTTTTGCAGTTGGCCAAGCAGAAGTAGATAGAGAGATACTGTTTATGCTAATCAGGAAAAGACAGAATGAGAACAGAAAGAAAGAAGACAGAAAAACTTGGCTAAGTGATTTCACCGGCTGCATGAATGTTGGTTGATTCCTGGGTGGTCTGTCTTTCTATTCTCCTTTCTCTCAGAACTGGATTTTATATATACCTAAAGATTTTTAATTAACTAATAATTTTTCCTAATGTACCCATCATTGGCAACCCACAAATATCAACTGTTTCTTTACTGACCTTAATAATTTTTAAACAACCATTTTATTTTCATTCCAAAATATTTCTCTAGCATTTTTTATTTGTAAACAAACGTTTATACTCGGATTGTTTTCATTCCAAAATATTTCTCAAGCATTTTTTTGTTTAAAATCTAAAAGCCAAATTACAAATTACAAAAATAATCAATTGAGATACTTAATTATTTTACACAATTAAGCTATTGTTAAAAAATTATTGATTTCACTTGGACTTTCTTCCATGAAAACAATCACTGTTTAAATGGATGACCACTTAGCAACAGCAGATAACATAAGTAATGTGGCAAGTCTACCAAACTAGATAAAGCTAACGTGTTCCTGTTGCCACTGATCAGGAGATTGCAAGATCAATCTCTGTAGTCGCATGCTACACTTCCCCTGATCTCCTCATTTTGCATGCCAGTTATGTTCATGTTCGCTTTGAGCTCCCCGTAAGTAATTTCTTTCGCTACATTTTGATTATTTGAAAATTTATTTCCAAGTCTCTCTCTCTCTCTCTCTCTCTCTCTCTTCCATTTCTTTTTTGTCTATCTTCCTTCCTTTCGTTTTTCCTCCTTTCTTTCTTTGCATTTCATTGAAACAGACGATAAACATTTGATGTATAGCCTTATCTTTCACCTCTATTTCTCTCAGCTTTCTTTTTTTTTCTTTCTTATTATGTTCATGTTCTTTTTTTTTGACATAGCATGTTCTTCACACCATTTTTCCTTGCAAGGAAGGAAAACAGGATCCAAGTCCAAGAAGGTTCCTGAGTTTAACAAGAAACACCTGAAGAAGGCACATCAGCCAAAACATTGTGTAGATAACAACTTGTTACAGCCAAGACGACTCTGGCTGATCTGGTTGGTCCAGAGTGTTTATCTTCTGCTTGACACCCTTGGCATTGAGTCTGACTGGCTTCTGTAACCTGTAGCAACATGTCCAAGGAGTGATGACTACAGTAACACCCTGGAATATGTCAGCAATGTAAAAGTAGTAAATGACATCCCTGAGCGGGCAGTCAAGATGATGAGTGATTTTGCAAACATCATTACCACAGATTCTCAGCAAAGAAAGTATCTTTTTAAAGCTGTGGAATACAACCATGAGCGATTTGATAGCTTCAAGAAGCAAACTCTAAACAATAAAGATAAGAACAATAGTCCAAATAATGCAACTTATCAAGCCTCATCTAAAAAATTCAGAGAAATAGAAAACAGGATTGTCTATTATTTATCTAATTAATTCATATATAATACTGTATATCATACCAAGTATTCCTATATAAAAAGATAGATGGTACAATGTATGCCCATATAATACCATATATGATACCAAGTATTCCTACATAAAAAGATAGATGTTACAATGTATGCCTATATAATACTATATATACCATGTATTCCTATATAATACCATATATAATATCAAGTATTCCTATATAATACCATATATAATTAACAAGTTGCAGCATTTGGACACATCTGCCCATGTGTTATTCTATTGGTGTTGTGTTTCATAATTTCAGACAATACTTGATTGAAATGGAAATAAATAAATAAATAGCAAACCAGTGAGTTATCATCAATGAGGTAGCTTGTTCTCTGAAGATTAGTGATGGTTCTGCCCAATCAAAACATCCACGCTGAGCTCAGTTTCCATAAGAAAAAAGTGTGGATTTTGAATCTCCCTTGTAGTTGTAAAAGATATGTCAGAAAAGACTGGTGTCACAAAAAATGTATTTCAAATCTAAACTACAAGTTATCCCCTTCAAAGTAATCTCCCTGGAGTCTAATGCACTTTCCCATCCTTCTCTGCTATGCTTGTATGCACTCCTGGAAGGATCCTTCCGGAATTCTCTGTAGCCCTGACATCACCGCGTTTTTGATGCCATGCACATCCTCAAAACAGGTTTCCTTGATGACCCCCTTGAGCTTGGGAAGAGTAAAAAATCAATGGAGCCAGGTTGGGCGAGTAGGGAAACTCCATCACAGTGATGTTCTTCTGGATCAGGAACTCTTAGATACTCTGGGTAGTGTGGACAGGTGCATTGCCATGGTGAAGCTGAAAGTGGCATCAAAGTGGTCCTGCCACATCTCTCGCCTCTTCTCGAGCACTGAACCAAGCAAACACTGCAGTATCTCTTTATAGACATGCTGGTTGATTGTCTGGCCCTGTGGCAAGAACTCGCAGTGGATGATGCCTCTCACATCAAAGAATGTGCTCAACTTGGAACTTTTTTGACATACTTGGTATATGGTGTAATTTTAAGGCCAAATATAGATGTCATAAATTGTTTGGTCAACTCATATATGGATGATAGTTTTGTTAGAAAGAGCTTGGAGCCAGTCATAATAGTTTTGTCTACTTTATCTTAACTTTATATATATATATATATATATATATATATATATATATATATATGAGTATAGATAAAAGGATATGAAAACAAAACAATATGCTGTTAAAGTGAAAACATCTTATATCATATTCATAGCTAATATTGAACAATATTTCTATTTATAAAAATCATCTTCAGAGCTTGTTTTTACTCCGGACTCATCGAGAGAGGAGACGAAAATAATATGAATTCAAAACGAAAACATTGATGTTGCAAAAAAGTAATGCGGTAGTTTCAAATATAAGCACATCCGCCACGCATTTCTCGGTCAGCGACAGTCATGTATATCTTATTGTAACAGTTTATATATATATATATATGTTAAGATAGCCAAGATGTATATATATATATATATATATATATATATATATATATATATATAGGTTAATATAGCCAATATGTATATATATATATATATATAAGTTAAGATAGCCATATATATATATATATATATATATATATATATATAAAGATACATATATATATATATATATATATATATATATATATATATATAAAGATATATATATATATATATATATATATATATATATATATATATATATATATATATATATATATATAAAGATACATATATATATATATATATATATATATATATATATATATATATATATATATAAAGATACATATATATATATATATATATATATATATATATATATATATATATATAAAGATACATATATATATATATATATATATATATATATATATATAAAAAGATACATATATATATATATATATAAAGATACATATATATATATATATATATATATATATATATATATATATATATATATATAAAGTTCAATTCGTTTTGCCAAAGTAGTTGGTAATAGTGTTTGAGGGAGGAAAGTTTGGTGGTTGTGGAAAGGCATTCATCTAAAAGGAAGATCTTTTCAATGTGTAGGTTGTTATTGGCTTGTGTCCAGTTAATACAACAAGTGATGGACATAGGGACTACTCGTTGTGTTAAGCATACTTCAAGAAAATTGATTTCATGTTGGAGAGTTTGGATTTTTCTTTGATTTTGATGACATTATTCAAGGTGTTGATTTGGCAATTGTTATATCGATGTTTGAAATATATGAAAAGTTTGTGGTATGAACAGAATTTTAGAATAGCTTTAAAAAGTGTATACATATTGAAAAAAAAAAAAAAAGAAAAAAAAGAAACAAGTGAAATTAAAATAAAAAATAAAAATCCGTTTTTTACGAAGCTTTGAAAAAAACACGTCATATTTCAAAGCGCTTAAGCCCTCCTCCCTCAAACACTATTACCAACTACTTTGGCGAAACGAATATATATGTATATATTTATAAGTTAAGATAGCCAAGACATAAAGACAACAGTGCTTAGTAACTTAAATTTTATCAGTTTTGTAAGTATTTCAATAATTATTTTCATTTTAATTTGAACTTACCTGAGCTTCGTCAAAACAATAACGATCTGGATTGTTTTCTATTCTACGCCGTACTAATTCAGCAATTGTACTGTCCACATTTACAGGGTTATGACAGCCCGGAGCCAGAAATTCCCTGAAAATCAAGAATAAAAAAAAATTTCAATGAGTCAATGACATTTAAACAGAAATATTGTATATATTAACACTTTCAAGACAATATTTGTCATAATCTTGGCTTTTCAAGGTTTGAGAAAAATATGCCTTGGCTTACAATCTTGAATTTTAAAAAAAAACAGTAGAACTTTAAAATATATCAGTGTTAGACATAAAAAATCCTTACAGCCAATTCACATTTAAAACATGTTAAGCAACAATGATTTGATATATTCTATTATTATACTAAAGCTTAGTGAATCAATGATTGTTAGTTAAGACTTCTTTTCTGTTTAGCTTATTTAGAGTTATGTTTGAAAAAAATTCCATTTTAAATGGTTCTAATTAGTCATAATTTGGAATTAAGTCAAAAACTAACCCATCTCCTACTTCTCATTCTGCCTATCACTTTCCCCATCTCTATGTATATCTTGATTACCTCTTTATTATATATGTTAGTTTCTCTGTGTGATTAAAGAGAGAGGTTGGAGAGTGAGTGTGAAAGGGACATTTAACTTGCCTGCCATTTCAGAATAAGATGAAATGTGCTTAGCTTCACTCAGCCAATTCATCTCCTACAAAAAGCTCTTTCTTCTTACTTGGTAGTTCTTTTTATAATCCCATTATCATGCTATGTTTTGTGACTTCTTGAATTGATTTAACAAGGGATGATATTCAATTTTAATAAATTCTAAGTAACACATAAAAAAAAAACAGAACAAAAAAGTTTCAATATACAGCTATTGTTCTGTCCCTGATTTGATTTATCCCGATATTTCAGTTTTCATTCACCCTTTTTCAAGGTGTGATGACTGTGTGGGGAAAAGTGAAGTCCAGTATATGTGAGAAAAAAATTTATGTGAAATGATTTGGTGTTGTTTAGTCGTTATTTTTCTTTCGAAATTATGATATATATATATATATATATATATATATATATATATATATATATCAAGGAAACACAATCCCTTGCCAAATGTCAACTCCAATCAAACATGGGAAGACAATCGCTACAATATTTTTATTTAAAAGCTATTGTAAAATACTTCAATATGTAAAAATTATAATAATCTTGATTTTTACTCTTTCACACTCTTTTTGTTTCTTTACTTCTTTTCACCTTTTCCTTATGTTCGATTGAAACAGATTAGCATTACCACTTCTGCACGTTAGCTCCCTCTCTCTATTTTCCCCTACTCTATTTCTTTCTTATTATATTTTTCTGGGCAGTGATTCCTTTTTCTTCCCTTCATTTCTTTATAATAAAAACAGAATGCTACATTATTTAGCTGAGGTGATGACATTCTGGATTTACAGTTTTGCATTTCATCTTGAACGATTTAGACGTTCTCATTTTTAACCAGAGGGGTTTGTAAGATGATAATGTTCGTATTTTGTAGAAACTCCCAGTATTATTATATAGACTAGCAACAGAAAACACCCACCATAGGTTACAATTAGATCAGTGAAGTTAAGAAACAATAAGTCTTCTCAATACTTAGATGAGTGACAACTTAGAAACAGCAAATACAATAAGCCATGTGAGGGGTGTGTGTGTGCTAAAACATAGTTTAATAAATTCAATATCATACTTAAAGCACTGTTTCCTGCTAAATTTTTAAAAAGTTAAGCAAAGAAGGTCCTGCTCAGTATTTAGATGGGTGACCACTTAGGAACAATAACAAGCTGATTAAATTCGAAGAAGTAAATAATTGCCAACTTTGTACAAAACAGAAAATTGAAAATAAACTGAAAATAAGAATCACTATAAAAAGAAATTTGCATATTTTTACATAACTGTTGTAATGTGCCTTACCAGGTATATATATATACCCAACCCATCACCCACAGACAGGATGTGACACTATGACCAATTTTCAAGCAGAGAATATCTGGTTCGAATTTTATTCTCATTTTCATTGTTTAATGTTACTCGAGAAATAGTAAAATCCTGGTATTGTTAGAGGTGTATGAAATGTAAGTAAGTAAAGTCCACGGGGTGGCCTAAAGTCGGTATCAGCCAGTCAGCGAGGAGTCTATCCCCTTTTCAATAGCGCTAGACCAAGGAGATTGTTTTTAGCATCTGAAGTGGAGCACCACACCTACCATCAGCTCCTTACTTTACTGCACAGATCCCTGTGCTACTCATACTGAGTTGGCAAGGACCGGTATCAAACTAGGAACCTTGTGGTTTCTAGCCGAACACTCTACCGACTGAGCTAACCGAGCCCCTCGTTCTTTTTCACTTCTTATTTTAACTAAATAGTTAACTTAGCAATGAAAATGATAGTGATGGAAGAGTAAGTTTCAGTTGTTCTAATTTCGATTATATCCCCCTCAATTTTAAATCTTTTATCTGCATTCTTATTTAGTTTAGTTAGCCTTTCTAATTTAATATAATATTCTATTACATTAAAACTTAAATAGTTGCACCCAAAGGGTGCATATATTTGCTAGTATAGATTAATGAAAATTAATTTTCTTTATATTTATTTTATTATCTTTTATTATTCATATATTTTGTATTTAAGATATTTTTAAATTAATTTTTTGTGTGCAAAATCAACTAGTTTACAACTAGTTTACAATATTTTAGGTGCATGATAGTTTGTGACACATCTATCATGTGATTGAAGCAGTTCAAGTCATGGAAGGTATCTGCTGCAGTTGGTAGTATTGTGGTAGTTGGTGCACTGACACGTTATACTTTGCTTCACTCCATGTGTGATTTAAAAGCCGGACAGATGAATGTGCAATGTAGTCTAATTCAGATATTTATGCTTTAATATTTAAAATTCAAACTGAGCCATAATGCTGTGGAAGCAACTAAAAAACATTTGTTGTGCAAAAGGTGAAGGCACAGTTGAACACAGTACACTAACCAGATGGTTCAAAAATTTTGTTCGGGTTGCAAGAACTGCATCAATTAGGCAACTTCAGGTTGGTTTCAAACTGTGGATTCCAAGCCATAGAGGCAAATCTGGAAAGCAGAAACTCGAATCTCACAATCCAGTCTGGTTCCTCACCTTCATGACCTCAGCAAATGCGTTCAGATTTGGGTAATTCCATGTCAAATCATCCAGAAAAAAGTAAAATTGTTACCCACCCCCTTCAATTTTTCTGAATTTTTTTCCAGGTGTGGACTATGTTAACATTAGACAATCCCCAAAATTTGAACTTCCAATTCCAAAAATTAACAGAGCTATGTCGATTTTTAGCTCACAAAATTCGAGTGGGGAGACATGAAAAATGGCAACTTTTTCTAACCTATTTTTGTCTGTAAAATAAGTTCTAGACATAACTACACCAATTTTTGGAATTGGAAACTCAAATTTTGGGATTGTTTAACTTTAACATAATCCACACTTGGACAACATTTCAGAAAATTTGAAGGGGATGGGTGACATGGCCTGGATGATTTGACATGGAATTACCCAGTTGCTTAATCGTTACTAAAACATTGCAAAACTTGGACTCATCCTAATAAAAGGAAATTTTTTATATACATTTAATAAGCATCAAGGTTTTAAAATTTTATACCGAAAATTGACAATATAAATTCATTTCAAGACTTGAAAGACTTTAATAGATAACTAGAAGTGGCTACCCAGCGTCGCCTGGGTAGAATGGAGTGGGGGACTGGTCTCTCTGATCCATTATTATTGAATTGTAAGTCAGATCCTTGCAGGATACTTCATCAAAATCTCTAAGTAAAAAGACCATGTATTGATTCAGCTGGGTGGGGCATCAGAAAAAAAAGTACACAGACACGCTGAAAAGAAATTTATTTAAAATATTAAATGCAAAAAAAATCCATGTTACTATTTAAATTTTATTTTTTCATTATCTTCACAAATACAAATCAAATCTTCATTATTTTGGCTCAAAAAGCAAGATCTGATGATAGTGAATGTGTATATATATTTACTTTGCTGTTAATTATTTTATTTTCATAGTTTTAGCTGGACATACACACATACATATATACACACAACTGCCCTTTATATATTCATAGATTTCACAGTTAGCTCATAATGCTCTAAAGAGATTTTATACAAAAGCATCTGGAACTGCCAAAGTGCATTATGTCACTAAAATGTTGCAAAACTTTTGACTCAACCTAGTATTTCTCTTTCCAGGTCACAAAATGATTATAAAAAGGTTGATATACATATTTACCAACCCCTCCACACAAGTAAGATGTGACACAAGGTCAGTTTCTTAAGCAGAGTTTAACAGGTTTGAATTTAGAATTTGCCTTCTCAAGACTTGGTTGCCTAACCAAGGTTAAGGATTCCAACCTGTCCTACTGTTATAAGAAATTCAACAGAGAATTATCTTCCCCTACCACTAGGGGGAAAATCGCCAACAGGAGGTTGGCGCGAGAATCAAATCAAACCTCACTTATCAGGGAGCAGTCACCGAGGGAAGTCGCAAAATAAGCGATCCCTAGACTTACTTATCACAGAACAGTTACCAGGAAGGACGTGAAAGTAAGCACCTCCAGACCTCGCCCATAACCAGCAACTTTCTGAGGCGTTGTATCAGCATACTTTCTAAGGCTGATACAATAGCATACTAAGAGAAGGCTGAAGAACGAGAAACGACCTGACAAAGTGTCTTAACTACATTCCAACCAGCGACCAGAATACCCCTGTTATCACCATTTCTCCACGAACAGTATTTAACCTCACAGATAAGTCTGTAGCAAATGTCAATAAATTTGCAACAAGTTCTTGTATTATTTGTCAATACATGTATTAAATTTCCATTGTGTGTTTGTCTTCTTTGTCCGAACAATTTGCCTACAACTGGGAGATTTAAGAGCCCCCCTTTAAACCTGTAATTCCTCTTACTGTTTACCCATAGCTGGAGGGAGAATAGTTGGATGTATACCTTTCCCAAAGGTAGTATCACTATGTGAAATGCAAACAGACTCCTCCAGGATCTGAATTTGGTTGATGAGTCCATTTCCTAGGATGATAGTCATTACGCGGTTCTATGATATAGGTAACGATTTCAGGATGTTGTCAATTGGAGTGTTTGGGGTTGGGTTAGTAAGTTTGTTTTGAATGTAGGTACACTTGAAAGAGATCCAGGGCTTAACCATTTGAAGTCCGTTGTATCAAGTTTAAAGTACTTCCAATTTCTTAAAGTGTCTCTTTCTTTTCTCTATGCAGTCTCACCCCTGACTTTTCCCTAATGCTCAGAGCCAACCCGTCCATATAAATATCAATATCTATCATGTCTACATTGAATGCCAGTAGACTCGTGGGTTGGTTGCCCAGCCAGTGTGACGGACTTGCGATATTGAGAAAGATCAAATGATTTGGAAGTATAGGCTGTGAGAATTCTTCAGCCCACTTACATAACATTTCATCAAGACATTGATGAAACTTCCATCGATTATGGAGATGAAATTTTTCTGAGATGTCAGCATAAATGCAGAACTAAACAGAAGACGTGAATAGATTCACAAAATAAATGACGAATGAATATTCAACTTTTCTTGAGACGGATCTTTGTATCGTTCTCTCACTTTTTTTTTTCTCTTTCTATCTTTTTTTCTTCTTTTTTTCTTTCTTTTCTTTTCTTTTTCTTCTTTTTTTGACTCAGTCAGAATGTTTTAAGATATAAGTAGAGAAAGGCATTGTCCATTGCATAAGATGAATTAGTCTTTATGGTGTATTCAGATTGTAACAGATGAGTTGCTTGATATCTACATTTACATTTTGATTGGTTTAGTTTGTTTTGTTTTATGGCATATCAACCTCAGGGGGTCATTTAATGCCAACAAAGTTTTGAAATAAATTCATTTTTAATGGATATTCAATGGTTTTATAAACACATCTTTCTATTTAACCCATAGATGGGACCCTAATAGGTACTACCACTCTGAGTCAGAGCGGACCAGGGAGCTACGGTGATGAAAGGGTACTCCACATTCCCCAGATCTCCAGAATTGGAACCTCACCATCAGATAGAGTTTAATGTCATTCCAGGACATGAATACCCTCAGCCACCACCTTGTAGCACCCATATGATAAAAAAGGTTGAGGCTTGTCATAAGGGTAATAGGCTTGGGACAATCATATAGGTGCTAGGGCTTGACGTGACCAGCCAATTAATCAGCCGACCGCCTGTCTAGCCTAAGTAAGGGCAAAGTGAAGTATTTCCTGTCATGGACTGCTCAACCACCATGATTCATCCTTAAGCATCACATGTTGCCACCCACGGCCAACAGGTGGCCCCGTTTGGGGGGGTACCCCTCTGCATTGTTCTCGCGAAACAGATTTGAATTCAGACTTTTCCTTCTCTTAGACAAGTTGCCATACCATAGTTAAAGAGCCCAGTCTGCCCTACTATTTTACCCATATGTATTTACCCAACCACTACACATGAGCAGGATGGAACACAAGGTCTATTTTTAAGTGGAGTTTGAATTGAAAGTTTTCCTTCTCTTAGGCTGGTTGCCAATACCAAGGTTAAAAGGCTCAGTCTTCCCTACTGGAGCTGGAGGGAGAATAATTGGATTCAAACTTTTCCCAAGATATTAGTATTATGTGAAATGTAAATAACCTCATTCAGGATTTGAACTTGATTCACCATATCTATTTTCTACAATAATAACCCATACACCATGCCCTATTACCAGTATCAGCCAAACAATGAGGGAGTCTATCTTCTTTTTCCTCATGCTAGACCAGGGAAATTGTTTTTGCTGAGGTGGAATGCCACCCTTACCAACAGCTCCCAGATGCTGTACCACACAGATCATATTACTCAAGCTGTTCTACTCATGCACTGAGTTGGTGAGGATTGGTATTGAACTGGAACCTTGCGATTCCTAGGTAGATGGTCTACTGACTGAGCTAAACTGGTCCCATCATGTACATATATATAATGAGCCTTGTTTTGATTACATACACATAACACTGTTAATTACACATTTACTGTCAAAAGTCAATATAAATAAACTTACTTATATATGTCTAAAACTCTGCTGTGTACTTCTCGTAAAGGTAAACCTTTAAGATCTTTACAGGCTAACCAAAATCTGAAAGAGAAAATAAAATAAAAATTAAATATAATTATACCATGCATCTTTATGAGTGGCAACAAGCTAGGTCTCATAAAAAAATAATCAAGATCATATTTTAGAAATTTTTTATTAATTAGCATAAGAAGATATACCTTTACTCCTGTGATTTGTCAGTTTAAAAAATATAGATTCTTCCTGATTTTAGTTGGGGGGGAAGGGGTTCTGTTTACAATGTAGATACTATGTCGAAATAATCTCTGATTTTCTAATACACATGTATATCAGTTATCTTCTCCTTGGCTTTATTTACAAAGGTGAAACTTGGATCCTAATAGTTTTCTCCCACTAGATAGAGTTTAACATTGTTGGATTTTGTGTAAAGTATTCAACTCTGTTACAAGATGAATGCAAGACTAAAACTAGAGTTTGGTAGGTGGCTTATATGGAGCTTTGGATTGTTCCATTATGAACTCAGGCAAGTTCATTTCCTGAGTTCTGATTGGCTGCTGGATTTCAGGGTTAGTAAGAACAGGGATAAGTATCCACTCTTAAGCCACCACTTTGCATTATGCCAGCAGCATGTAAGGACTGTATTAAGTTACAGCTTGCCTGTTGTTCTCGTCTGCTAACTCGACAGTAGTTAGAACCCCACTGCGATGGTGAGTATCGTATTGTTTCTATATACGGAGGATAACTTCTACAAACATCATTCCCAGGACATGAAGACCCACAGTCACCACCTTCTAGCACTCATATGATAAAAAGGGCTTGGGGTTGTGATAAGAGCAATAGGGTTGGAGCAATCATATAGGTGCTAGGGCTTGAATTATTATGAATTTTCCTTTTCCTTTTTAAATGCAGTAATAAACTAACGTCAATTAATCAAACCGATGATTGTGCACTAATTGGAAAAAAAAAAAAATTTCATTCATTATTACAAACTTTTTCCAAAAAAAAATGCCGGGTAATTTGCTAAAAGAGAGGGAAAAATGTTTGGCTTGGATCATTATTACAGAGCCAATCTTTAATCTGATAACATTTTAGCATGCTTCTGTTGTAATATGTGATGCATATGTAGATGTATTATGTGTGGGTCATGTTTTTGTTTTCATTTTTTATTACTTTCTTACAAAATCAAAGAGCAAATGACAAGAAATCAGACTTTTCAGATAATGTAACAATCCTAAATATTCATGGTGTTGATTTTGAAACAGAATGTTTAAAATATCAGGGTAAATCAAAACTATTTTTTTTTTACAAAACGTTTTCGATGTACATATTCTCCAAAATGTATTATATGTACAATCTAAAAAAAATTAAATAACCCAGTGCTGGAATATTTTATGATATAAGGTGTGCTGAAGTCCACCACTTAAACTTAAAGACTCTGCGTGGGCACATGGATTAAAGCCAACCAATCAACATGCTCAAATACGTGATTAGTTAACTATTTAATCGTCGATCTTGAAAGCTGTTCATTTGCACGTATTCAACATAGACAAACAGATCTACAATCAAAGGATTCTGCCTAACACTGAGGAACAACCAAGGATTCTGTTTAACACAAGGATTATTCACTAAGGAACAACAAAGGATTCTGCCTAACACTAAGGAACACAAGGGAGCTCCATTGTAAAGTACTCTCACCTGCTGCCTAAAAATGGCTACAAAAATCCTAACACCCAAAAGGGATGCCATGTTATAAAACCAACCAACCAACCAATCAATTAACCACATGTTGAAAAATAATGTGAAACAAATCTGTTGTTATAAAGAAAGGAATCATTTTTCTTTTTTCAGTGAGAAAAAATTGACACCAAATGTACTGGGTTGAATAGATATAAAAATGTGTTAAATAATGTAAGGAGTGATTAATAAAATTAATACAAGTGAAGAAGAAGCTGATAAAATTACAGTATTTTAAAGAGATACATTTTATATGTGCTATTTTTTACACCATTTATTTGATACATTTAGCTAAGAGCTCAGTTGCAAGTTTAAAGTTTGGTAGGTCTTTCAATTGGTGTTGTAGTGAGTTAAGTTGGTCTGAACCACGCCCCGACACTAACTTTTTTCATGACCATCCTGAACAAAAATTATCAAGTGTCCCAAATGGGGTTTGGACCGTCCCAAAATCAAAATTTTTTTGTTTAATTCATTAGCATCATCTATACTTGTCAGTCATCAGTAGCATAATAACATGTAATAAAACATTAAGAAAAGCTGAAGCAGTGATAATTCTGATAGAGTCAGCAGGGCAAGGGAAGTCTGATGTTGGAAGACCTGAAACTTCCCAATGAACCCTGTGGATTTCATCACTGACGACAACCACCAGTGCCCAAAATGTAGGAGCGTATATCTAAAGTACTGAAAACTATTGCTTTTTTTTTAATTATAAAAAGAAAAAAAAAAGAATACTTACTTAAGGTTCTCTCCACTAAATTCTTTATCAAGAAACTTGCTAAACTGTTCCACACCAGCCTGGTCTGTGAGAACTTCTTCAATAGTAAAACCCCATCGTTTTACACGGCGTGGAGGTATATCCTTTGGATTCCTGTTAACAAAAATATAAATTTCTTAGCTTTAGTCATTTTGGGGACTAAAACTAATAAATTTTTTTGATGACAGGAAAAAAAATTTGATGCTTAAATGCTACAAGTGAAAGTTTTTTTAATGTAAAATTTGTTTGAAAAACATTTAGCTAGTTGTGAAGGGAAATTTTAAAAAGGTACATACACAGTCTTTTCCTGGTCCCAGTATTCTATATTATCTGAAACCCAAGGGTTTGATGGTTCTGGTGAGGTGATAAAGGCATCAAATTCTGCATATTGTTCATAATAAGCAATAAAACTGAAAGAAAAAAAGAAAGAAAGAAATATTTAAGTTTTGGGATTTACTGAATTAGCAAATAACAAGTTTGATTAGGCTGTCAAAAAATGGCAGGGTCTATTTAATATATATATTGATACTTGTGTTCCTTAAAAGCATGACCGTTTTCATCTTGAAACTCCCTCTGGTTAAAAATGAGACTGTCCAAGTTCTCAAAGATGAAATACAAAAATTACAATCCTGATTATCTGGTGTTGCTTATCTGCCGTATTCTTATTTTTTTTTGCGTGTCATCACCTAATCCTGCTAAATAATGGATCATTCCGTTTTTTTATTATAAAAGAAGAAAGGGAATAAAAAGGACATGCTACACAAAAATATGATAAGAAAGAAGAAAGAAAGAAAGAAAGAGTAGAAGAAAGATAGAGAGAGGGGGTGAGCGTGTGGAAGCAATAAGGCTAATCAGTTTCAATCAAACATGATGAAAAGAAGAAAATAAAAAAAAAGAGTGAGAGAGAGAGTTAAATCAAGATAATTATACTTTTTACACATTGAACTATTTAGAAATAGCTCTTAAGTAAACATATCAAACGTTGTAATAATTAAATTATCATACTGTGGTATATCCACAGGTCCTGCTCATATTTGAATAATTTTGCAATAAATTTATTGCAAAATTATTCAAATATGAGCAGGACCTGTGGATATACCACAGTATGATAATTCAGTACTTCTTAAATTTTAAAAACCTTATGTTTCTCTGCATTTTTACTTTTAAGTAAAACAGATTTTTTTCATAATTCTTTTCCATAAATGTAAACTCTGCATTGTTTGGAATTGGTTTATAGCAAAAATAATTTTGATATCACAAAATATTTGTTTTGAGGCTATTCAAAATGGCATCAAATCAAACAGAATGCTCCAGGCTTGTCATCAAATTTTGGCAGATGAGAATTGAAAACCATGTGAAATTTACAGAAGAATCTTTGATTTTAACAGAGAAACATGTTTTAATAAGAACAAAAAAGTTTACAAATGGATTAAACACATGTTTGCCACTAGAAGCCTGAATTATAAAAGTTCATTGGGTAGAAACACATTGACTGTTTCTGGCACAATGGTCAGTAAATAATTTCATCCTGACAGTCTTCTGGGATATGAAAGGATCAATCACTATAAATTTCTTTGAAAAAGGTGTAACTGTAGACAGTGATTACTGTTGCTAGCTTCTGAGACAAAATTTGCCTTATTTATTGAATGACTCTCATATTTGTGTACCATGTCTGAGCTGCCATTTATAAGTTTTGCCCCTGTATTGCAAACAAATATTATATAGTATGGATAGTAGGGATAATAGTTCAAGTACATTTCAGTATTGTAGTCATACAATCATACAAAGTGCAAGACTAAACATTAATAGAAAATGAAGTCATTTAATTTATCAAGTTTAAAATAACAGAAAACCATGTGTCCTGGATATAACACTAAACTGCATCTGATGGTGAGGTTCCAGTTCTGGATACCTGGCAATAAATTTAACCTGGAGTAGTAGTCACAAATGCAGACTATGCTGATGACCTTGCACTTTTTGCAGATACACCAGCACAGGCTGAGTCACTACTACATAGCTCGGAGGAGGCAGCAGAAAATATCGGCCTCTATGTGAACTCCAGCAAAACGGAGTTCATAAGCTTCAAAAGGAAAGGAAACATCTCCATACTCAACAGCATGCCTCTCAAGCCAGTAGAACAATTCATGTACCTAGGTAGTAATATCTCATCCACAGAGAGCGGTGTTAATACACGAATAGCAAAGGCATGGTCAGCCACAAACAAATTATCAGTAATATGGAGGTCCAATCTCCCTGACAAGCTAAAGCGATGGTTCTTCCAGACTGTGGTTGTATCAGTGCTGCTATATGGCTGCACCACTTGGAACCTAACGAAGCGTCTTGAGAATAAGCTAGATGGAAGCTGCACAAGAATGCTACGTGCAGTCTTGAACAAGTTGTGGAAGCAGCACTCCACGAGGAGGCAGCTGTATGGTCACCTGCCCCCCATCTCACAAACTATCCGAGTGAGACTGACAAGGCATGCAGGACACTGCTGGAGAAGCAAGGACGAGCTCATAAGTGACATTTTCCTGTGGAAGCCAACACATGGACATGCAGGTGTGGGGCGCCTGGCAAGGACCTACATTGACCAAATTTACGAGGATGCTGGTTACTCCACAGAGGACCTCCCAGGTTCAATGAATGATAGGGAAGGTTGGCAAGAGATTGTCATGGATATCCGTGCTAATTGCGCAACATGATGATGATGAGTAGTACCTGTTAGGGTTCCAGCTATGGATCAAATTATTTGTATTTAAAAGGGCCACGTGAAAATAAAAAAAAAAGAAATAACTACACAAAAAAAGTAAAAATGAACATACAATAAATATGATTCCCTAACCTCCAGGCATGAAATAACCCTATATATTTTGACCTACCCTTAAAATGAGTCAATAACAGCATTTTATTTATCATGTTTAAAATAACAGAAATTTTTACTATTCTTTTTTTTGTTTCTTCCTTTAAAAGTTTATTTCATTTTCATATTTTAGTGTCCCATTAGAAATAATAAAATATACACAACAACTCTATCACAGGCAGGATGTGACATATGCCAATTTTTTAGCAGAGAAATTCTGGTTCAAATTTTATTCTTATTTTCATAATTTAGTGATCATCTAGAAATGATAAAATCCTGGTATTTTTGGTTTAGAAGAAAATTGACATTTTATAAAAATACTGTTGGGGGCGGTGTTCTTATTTAGTATATATGTATCCACCTAACCCCTTCACACAAGCAACTCGGTCAATTTTTTTTAACAGGTTTGAATTCAGAATTTTCCTCCCCTTAGGCCAATTGTCATACCAAGGTTAGCATCCAGTCTGCTCCCCTACCCATAGCTGAAGAGAGAATAGTAGAATGCATACCTTTGCCAACAGTATTAGCAATATGTGAAATGTAAACAGCCTCAGCCAGCATTTGAATTTTTGTCACTGTATCCATTTCCTAAATGTTAACATGACAAGCACTTCCACAAGGTAATACTATATTATTTCTCTGAATTTTTGAGATGAGGCTTGATAATTAGTATTATTTGGATTATTCGGGCTATTGTCCTCATCTTTATTGTTATCTGTACAACGTTTCGGCCGATGTGCCATCCAGCCTTCTTCAGGTATTTCTTGTCAGACTCCGGAGCCTTCTTGAACTCAGGAACCTTCTTGTTATAATCGGGAGTCATCACAGTACTTTGATAATTACAGAGTTCGAAAAGAAGGTTCCTGAGTCTGACAAGAAATACCTGAAGAGGGCACATTGGCTGAAATGCTGTACAATAACAATAAAGATAAGGACAATAGTCCAAATGATCCTGTAGAATAATCATACTAAGTTCCAATTACCATTGAATTGGTAAGGCAAGGCAACAAGTAGCTGTAACTCAATACAGGTCTAACCTTGTTGCAATCCTACTGCAGAATGCCAGAGTATTTATGAAGCCTCATAACATCATAGAAACCAAGCAGCCAATCAAAGAATGGAATCACTCAAATACATGAATGGACTATTCCCGAGTCCCATAAGAACCAGCTGTCTTGGGCACTAGTTTAGTTGTGCTTAGCCAGTTGCTGTTGTTCAAACCAACAGTATACTGACTGACTGACTGACTTACTTCAATAGATCAAGTGATATATATATTAGAAAACAAAAATGGAATATTGCAAGAAGATTTTTTCTTAGTGCAATAGTCTTAAACTGGTTAACATAGAAAATAAAATGATTTCCAATCTAATTTGTCATATAAAAGTGTAGAGTCAACCTGATAAATTTCCCTCGGTAGATAAGCGTTACACTATAAGCTCTTCTGCTTTTAAGTGCATTTATTTAGGTGCAATAATGCATATGCATGTAAGTTTAAGCATGTCTATATGAGTATATATAAGTATAGACATTCCTTATATATGCATATGTATGTTTGGTTTGGTTTGGTTTGGTTTTACACATATCAACCTCAGTGGGTCATTTAATGCTGATAAAGTTTTGAAATAAATCAATTCTTAATGGATAATACAATTTTGTTTATCAACTCATGTTTTTCTATTTAACCCATAGATGGGACCCTAACAGGTACTACCACTCCGGGTCAGAGTGAACCATGGAGCAATGGTGATGAAGGGTGCTCCACATTCCCCAAACCTCCAAAACTGGAACCTCACCATCAGATAGAGTTTAACCTCATTCCAGGACATGTAGACCCGCAGCCACCACCTTCTAGCACCCAATGATAAGGGGTTGGGGCTTGCCATAAGGGCAATAGGGTTGGGGCAATCATATAGGTGCTAGGGCTAGTGGAGTATTGCAAGTCATGGACTGCTTATCCATCTGGGTTCTATCAGAATGCATGTGGGTACAAGCATATCTGAATATTTTTTTAGTTTATTCAATACTAGAAGCAGCTACCCGGCGTCACCTGGGTAGAGGGGGGATTTTTAAAAAGTTAGTCCTGCAGATCCATTATTACTGAATCGTGAGTTGGATCCTCGTAGAATGCCCAATTAAAATCCCTACGTAAAAAAAGGCCTTGCATTGATCCAGCCACTCTGCAAAGAAACGTTAATGTCTACTATTTAAAATATTAAATGCAAAAAAAATCCATGCTGTTATCAGTTTAATTTAATTTTTTAATTATCTTCACGAATATAAATCAAATCTTTATTATTTTTGCTCAAAAACCAAGCCCTGGTTATATTTAATGTGTATATATATTTAGGTGCAATAATGCATATGCATGTAAGTTTAAGCATGTCTATATGAGTATATATAAGTATAGACATTCCTTATATATGCATATGCATGTGGGTACAAGCATATCTGCATATAGCATATATGTATTAGTATAATAAAAAATTTAAAAAACACAGGTTTAAATGAGTTAAGTGGTAAGTTTATTGGCCAACACTGCAGTGTTTCGATCTATTAATCAGATCATCTTCAGGGCTTTTGTTGGTATGTGGAAGGTGATAAAAATTTTTTATCTCAGAATAAAGAGAAAGGCAAGTAATAGTCCTTGTTTATCGGTCTGTTTAAAATTTGAAGTCTGAGAAAAAAGAACGTTTAAAAAATGAATGTTTGAAATATGACGTCAAATATTTTTTTTTGCGGTGTGAGTATTAAAATTTTTATCACCTTCCACATACCAACAAAAGCCCTGAAGATAATCTAATTAATAGATCGAAACACTGCAGCGTCGGCCAATAAACTCACCACTTAACTCATTTAAAGCTGTGTTTTTTCAATTTTTTATTATACTACATACCGTCGGATTCACTTCCTTTTATTCACAGCATATATGTATGTATGTATGTATATACATTGATGTGTGTATAGTAGTATTGAAAGGATAGGTAAACATGCTGGGTAGGTTAGATAATAAAACAGAAAATAGGATTTCTCTATGGGTTGAAAGGGTTATTTTAAAAATTCATTATAAACTTTGATGCTAGTATGACCATAGGTCAGTAGACAAGGATATGATTTTTTTAAGGTTCATACAAGTAAAAGCTTTTTTTCCAGAAGAATGTTCAACTTTTATCCAGCCATACTTACTAAAAATAAGAATTTATATCATTTCAGCTAGAAACCACAAGGTTCCTAATTCGATACCCGCCCTCGCCAACTCAGCGTATGAGTAGCACAGGGATCTGTGTGGTAAAGTAAGGAGCTGATGGTAGGTGTGGCGCTCCACCTCAGACGCAAAAAACAATCTTGGTCCAGTGCTAGTGAAAAGGGGATAGACTCCCTCGCTGATTGGCTGATACCGACTTTAGGCCACCCCGACGACTTTACTTTTACTTACTTACATTATGTCTTAAAACAGAAAATTTGCACAGTATTTAGAGCAACCATACAGACATATTCAGACAAAAAAGTAACAAGCTTTCAGTGAAAATAAGCTCTCATTAGGAAAAACAAAATTATAAACAAACACACATTCCAGTGGATATTCTCTCGAGGTGCATAAAACACATCAGTTTACACGGTAGATATAATTTATTTTTCGATCATACCATCCCAAATATAATGAGGCTTGTGGCCAGAAAAAACAAGTTAATTATGTATATACTTATGTAATCAAACACCTTTTTAAGACCAATTTTCACCTCAAAAACAATATCGTTACATGTGATATGTTTTTGAAACTTTGAAGCTTACCTTGTTTCTAGGCTTTGCTGTAATTTCAATCCTAAGTGTACTTAATGAATTATTGTATTATCAATATTTTTGTATTAGTTTTGGGGTTTTAATATGTTTGAATATCCAAGTAAACACGGTAAGCTACACAAGGTCAAGACTACAATGTTTATTTATAGTATTGTATTGATTTTGATTGTATTACAGTAATTTTGAAATTATAAATAAATGTTTGAATGTTTTCTCTTTATGACATAGGATGTAGAAGAAATATTTTTGTAGATTAGCAGGGTTAGATCAGTCGGTAGAGCGTTTGGCTAGAAACCACAAGGTTCCTAGTTTGATACCAGCCCTCGCCAACTCAGCGTATGAGTAGCACAGGGATCTGTGTGGTAAAGTAAGGAGCTGATGGTAGGTGTGGCGCTCCACCTCAGACGCAAAAAACAATCTCCTTGGTCTAGCGCTAGTGAAAAGGGGATAGACTCTCTTGCTGATTGGCTGATACTGACTTTAGGCCAACCCGACGACTTCACTTACTTACTTTATTAAATAAAATATATAATAAATATGTGGCTAAAAATTAGAGGTTGTTTATTAAACCAAGTCATTCATTACTTGAGTATATGGAAGTTTTGTGAAAAATCTATTGCTTTTTTAACCAGATATTGGACTCAGGCATGATGTATTATGATCATGCCATGCTGAAAGAAATGGTTCTTGCAAGATGACCAAGGTTAAGCAGCCATGACACTGCTCAGTATTTAGATGGGTGTCCCCTTAATAAGAACAGACTATCATAAACAATCTGAAGCCTGTACGCCATACTAAACAAAGCTGAGTAAATTCTAAGAGACTGAAGAAGCCACTACCAGACGAGCAAAAATACCCAGCCGAGAGACATTAATGTCATTCCCTGTATTAGAAGAGCTTTTATAATTAAGACCTGGTTTATAAGTAATATCTTTTTCTTCAGTTTTGTTCTCCTTAAGTCATGACACGTGCTGAGAAAACAAAGTTCCCAGACAATAGATACACCCACATGTGAATGGATCTTATTGGTAATGACAACATTTGGATGATGACTGCTTATTAGACTGGAGAAAAATGACAGTGAATGGACACTGCCAGATCAATCACAGTTTAGAAAAAGAGCAAATTGTGGAGTCAAGTAGAGGCTGTACATGGATGTTCAAGTGGCTACCTCCTACAATACACAACAGTCTGTAATAGCTATCTATATATCAATCTATTAGGAGACGCGTGGTGTAATGGTTAAAGTCATGGGAAATGGACTATTCGCCCCGAGTTCAAATCCTGGATGTGGTAATTGCATTTCACTTAGCCCTAATACTAGCGTTTTGGACCTCAAGCAAATATATGAAATGCCTTATAGAGAAGTAGGAGATGCAGTGTGTAATGATTAGAGTCATGAGAAATGGACTTGTTGACCTGAGTTCAAATCCCAGACGAGACTGTTTGCATTTCACATACCGCTAATACCCTTGGGAAAGGTATGTATCCAACTATTCTTCATCCAGCTATGGATAAATAGTAGGGCAGACTGGGCTCTTTAACCTTGGTTAGGCAGCCGGTCTAGGAGAAGGAAAACTCTGAATTCAAACCTGTTGAACTCCGCTTAAGAAATTGACTTTGTGTCACATCCTACTCATGCAGAGGGGTTGATAAATATATATATATCAATCTATCTTTAATCATTATCTATTTATCTATCTCACTTTGATCTTTATCTATATATCTATAGGGCCGATTTAGCTCAGTTGGTAGAGTGTCCGACTAGGAATAACAAGTTTCCAGGTTCAATACCAGCCCTCACCAACTCAGCGTCTAAGTAGTACAGGGATCTGAGCTCTAAAATGAGGAGCTGATGGTAGGTGTGGTGCTCCATCTCAGATGCTAAAAACAATCTCCTTGGTCTAGCGCTAGTGAAAAGGGGATAGACTCCCTTGCTGCCTGATACCGAATTTAGGCCACCCTAACAACTTTACTACTTATACTATACTATGTAGCACAGTGTATACTATCTAAATACATAACCTCATTTATAATATACTATACTATCAACTAAATATCGACCTTCCTCAGAGTAAAGGGTGATATTTCTTTGTGTGCAGAACATTTCTACATTTTTTCTGTTATTATTTCATTTCATTTTGTTATTTAAAAATAATAATAGATAGAATAATGTACACATGGATAAACTCCTGACCGAAACACGTGTAAGTAAAATTAATTAAAATATCCTATTTTATCCACTTAATACTTTCTTTCCTTTATTTCTCTTTTCAACATATTGTCGGATTCACTTCCATTTTTATTTTACAAAATATATAATAAATACGTGGCTAAAAATTAGAGGTTGTTCATTAAACAGTCATTCATTACTTGAGTAAATAGAATTTTACTGAAAAATGTATTGCTCTGTTAACCAGATATTGAATGCTATAAAGCAGTAACCACTTGGAAAGGGTGACCAACAATTACAAAAGATAGAAACTAAGCATTAAGACTGGTTAGAAGTATCTCTTTAAAGAATTGATCATCAACTTAATGTATATAATTAAATAAATTTATGAACATGCATGGTGTAATAGTTATCATCAATGGAAATGAATTTGGAAACATGAGTTCAAATCCTGGACGAGGCTATTTTCATTTTATATAGTACTAACTAATACCCTTGCAAAAGGTATGTATCAAACTATTCTCCCTCTATGTGATTAGTAGTGCAGATTTTGTTCACAGGCCTTGGTTAGGCAATCAGTCTAGAAGAAGGAAAACTCTGAATTCAAACCTGTTAAATTTTACTTTAAAATTTACCATGTGTTGCATCCTGCTTGTACAGAGGGTTTGTGTAAATATATACATATATATATATATATATATATATATATTATAATGGAGATTGTGGGTTTGTATGTCTGTAACCGAAACTATATTACCATTCAAGTCACAATTACCTTTGTTATTTACATCACATTCTCCATGATTTTATTTTCTTAAACCTGTTTAAAATTGTTTACATCATTAAGACTGTTGACCATATAACATACTAATGACATGCAATTGTATTTATATATACAAGAAAATAGCAGTTTACAGTGTTAACGGGAAGGCTGATTTGCATATTGACATCATTTTATTAAATATATGCTTAGTATTATTGATTTCTAATTGTTTGGTTTTATATTAATGAATATGAGCAAAAATCTCGGGGTAAATCTTAGAAGAAATCCCTTAACAAGAAGAAATAACTGTAATATTATTCTTTACTTCCTATTTTAACTAAATAGTTAAATTAGGAAAATTTACCAATGAAAGATGGGAGTAAGGGAAAATGATGGACGAGTTAGTTTCAAAGTTGTTCTATTTTTCAATCATACCCCCTCTGTTCTAAATATTTTTATCTGAATTCTTATTCAGTTTCATTAGCCTTTCTAATTTAACATGATATTTTATTATATTAAAACTTAAATACTTGCACCCGGTATAGTATATATAAATACATTTTAAATTTCTTATTTTCCATTGTATTTTTTTCAGCAAATATTAAAAACTAATTTTGATAGAACAAAACATGTCAATGAAGAAAAATCTTTCTTGAAAATATGTTTCTTCTGGGCATCTCCAGATAACCCTGCTTGCAACCAATAATATCAACAAAGAAACGAAAGCTGCATAAAACCACCGACTAAATTCTAGTTATCTTCTCATTATTCCTGACACCACAAAATCTCACAACCCCCCATCCATACTAGAGTTCTTTCTCAACATCTTCATCTTTCCCACCAATTGCTACAAAGAGTGCCACTGACATCCTTATCACCTAAATAGTGACAGTACAGCACTAGAATCTTCCGCACATTATAACAGCAAAAGAGATGAACTTTTATGCCGGGAGAGCATCCCTGTCTTAAGAAGAATTAAAATGGCTACAGTGGCACCAGGCCATGAATAGTAATTGCCTTTAAATGTCTTCTGATAACTTTGTGAAATGTACTTGCTGGACATGTTTCTCTATTTCAGCTTGCTCACTCGCCTTTGTATCAAAAGTTTGCTGTGTTTTACGACAGGCTATCTCTGATTGTTATCGGTTAATGTGGTGCAGAGCTTTGTCTGAGGTTAGGATTCTCAAATAGAACAGATTCTTCTTGTCATGAATTGACTATTTCAAGAAGAAATAGACAGATTTTCATTCATTTTCAGGCAACTTCAATCACTTGTGATTATACAGAATATAGTAAGTAACAAATTACTTTGGGTTATATAAATATATATATATATATATATATATATATATATAAGTTAAAAGAAAGGAAATGAATCCGACAATATGAGTATGAAAAGGTGGAATGAAAACATCACACAATGCTGTTAAAGAAGAAAACAATTTATAATATAATCATAGCTGATACTGATCAATATTTCGATTTTACAAAAATCATCATCAGAGCTCATTCACTCCCATAGTTGTTTGGGTCGGAGAGGAATGTCAAATCAGTTTACAAAACAAAAACCTTTTTTTTTTTTTTTTTTTTTTTTTTTTTTGCAGTATTAAGGTTTTTTGTTTTGTAAACTGATTTGACATTCCTCTCCGACCCAAACAACTACGGGAGTGAATGACCTCTGATGATGATTTTTGTAAAATCGAAATATTGATCAGTATCAGCTATGATTATATTATAAATTGTTTTCTTCTTTAACAGCATTGTGTGATGTTTTCATTCCACCTTTTCATACTCATATATATATATATATATATTTATTTATTTATTCAATTTAACTAATACAAATGAAAAGTCTGTCTAACCATTGGTTTCTGAATATCACTTTTTCGGTGTTATTCGTCGTCAGAGACGTTGACTTTTGAAAAATGGAAAAATAAATTTTTGGCTCGTGTTTACGTGATCCATTATTCGTTCTTGCATTTTGCTTTTGTCATTCACCTGCATCACTATTTGTCGTCATTGGGTCTCGTGTTGATATGATGATTTAAAATTTTTCCGTTTTTATTTCTTTATTTTTTTATTTTTATCTTTATTTTATTTTTATTTTAGTTTGTGTGTGTTTATTTATATGTGAATTCTTAATTATGGCAGTCTGAGGTTTTGGTTAATCCAATTCCATATCAAAAAATTTTTTCGGTGTGGGCATGCCCTAAAAATTTCTGTTTTGTTATTTAGGAAATTGTGTTCGGAGTTTATTCCTTGAAGAATACAGAATTTTTCTGTTGTGTATAATGTTGTGCATAAACAATATATATATATATATATATATATATATATATATATATATATATAACTTGGTTTGATGAACGCATAAGAGAGAAACTAAGAGTTACAAAGTACCATTGAATTTATGTCTACACTACTGTAACTTAGATATACATGCTCTATCACTGATATTGAACATGAACAGTCCACTATGGGGAGCCAGCCGCCACTAAGAGTGGTCCTGAGCTTAATTTTCCCAGCAGGAAGGGGTAATGCCAAAGCACCTGAGATCATTCTTGCAGACATCCTTGAAACGCAGCTGGGGAGAGCAATCTGTGTCTTACCAGACAAAAACTCTGCATAGAGGATGTCCTTCGGGATTCATCCATCATCCATCCGATGGACATGGCCCAGCCTTTGGAGACAAAGCTGTCTCAGTAGAGAACAGAAGCTGGGAAGTTGAGCTCTCTCTAGAACTGCTGTGTTAGTGATCTTGTCCCTCTAAGGCAGCAAAGGTAGAAGCTATTTAGCCGCTGCTCTTGGTGGGAGTACAGGGTCTGTTTCACTTCCATACATGACGGGGCTGATAATACATGCCTATACACTTGTACCTTTGTATGGATAGTGAACCTGCTGTTGTCCCACACTCTCACTGCGAACTTCTTAAAAGTTGAGGCAGCTTTTCCGATCTGGCAACTCGGTTCAGTATCAATTGACAGGTTGTCGGTGATGATGGACCCAAGGTAGGTGAAAGTGTTTACAGCTTTCGAGGTGTAGAAGTTGATAGTGATAGTGGGAGGTTTTTTTGTTTTTGTGCTCTTTTGCCAAGGCAACCGATCATGGAGAAAGTAAACACTGAATTCAAACTAGCTGAAATCTGCTTAAATATTTTGTTTTACTGCATCCTTTCCAGAGGGTTGTGGGGATCAAAATAAATTTGAAATAAAAAAAATAAACTCCCATGAGCCTTCACTGGAAGAACCCTCCACGCATGTGCGAAAAAAAGGACTCACTTCAGACCCCCAAGAGAATCTCTCAGCCATTCTGGCTTAGGTTTGAACTGTATCTTGACAATACTACTGGCCAGGTAGATATTTCCTTGCCATGTGGTGGCTATGACCCGCGAATAAAGCCTAAATCATAAAACTACCTTTTGTCTTTATCTCTTCCTTTTTCGCTCCTTGAATTCCTTTCTTTTCAGCATGACCACCAAATAAGATGGGTTTAAAAGCAAACCCTAGGAACACACACCAAGAAAACCACAACTACCTTTGAAACCTAAAACCTAAAACCCCTTGCTACCTCATAGACCATCCCTTTGATTCAGATTATTGTAATGCAAAATGAAGATTAAAAAAAAAAAAAAACAACAACAAAAAAAACACTTAAATGAATTACAAAACAAAAAGATCTTTTATTTGATTTCAATTCAGATTTTTCTTTGTATTTTTTGCTTACAAATGATCACAAAAAATGTCAATTTCACTTTTTCATTTGCATTACAATATTTAATGATAATCAGTAAAAATTGTGCATAATGTAAAAATAACTGCAAGAAAATATTGGAGCTAATTTGTTTTTATACATTGCTTGTAAGTAAGTATATCTATAACAGTATATATATTTCTTTTCAGATAAAAGGTTAATTTTCTTCCAAACCAAAGATACCAGAATATTATTATTTCTTTTATACAATTAAAACAGATATTATTAGGTATTTGTTATTACCAAACTCTACAGTATTGAAACTCTGTGATATGACACAGTGGTGAGGCTTCAGTTCTGGGAAGTCTGCAGTACACTTCATTGTCATAACTTCCAGGTTCAATCTGAACAGGAGAGGTAATACTTGCTAAGGTTCTATCTATGAGTCAAATAGTTTGAAAATGATTAGTATTGAATAAGAATACATGAAACTAAATAACTGTATGCAGACAAATGATTATTACAGACCCATAAGGAGTTGATATGCTGTTAAATAAATCATCATCATCATGTTGCATTGACAGCACATATTCCCATGATTCTTTCTCACTACTTGTCACATTTGGTCACCACTCTCCTGGTAACAGCTGCTTTTTAATGTAGTACTGCTTCCAGGATTTGTTCAGGACCACACGCAGTATCCTTGCATTGTTACCTGCAAGATTTTTAAACCAAACCAAATCTGCTTAAATACTGACCTTGCATTGCATCCTGCACAAGGTGGACGGGATTGGGTAATTAATAAATGGGGGTGCTTACTGTAATTATTGTAAATAGGAAATGGAATTGGTGACCCCAGTTCAAATCCTAATGAAGCTGTTTGTGTTTCACTTTGTGTTAATCCTCTTGGGAAAGGTATGAATCCATCTGTTCTTCTTCCAGCTGTTCTTAGTACAGCAGCCTAGGTTTCTTAGCCTAGGTAAGGCAACCAGTCTAAGAGAAGGAAAACTCTGAATCAAACCAGCTGTAAAGTCGACAGGGCGGCCTAATGTCAGTATCAGCCAGTCAGCGAGGGAGTCTATCCCCTTTTCAATAGTGCTAGACCAAGGAGATTGTTTTAGCATCTGAAGTGGAGCACCATACCTACCATCAGCTCCTTACTTTACCGCACATATCCCTGTGCTACTCATAACGCTGAGTTGGCGAAGGCCAGAATGGAACTAGGAACCTTGTGGTTTCTAGCTGAACGCTCTACCGAGTGAGCTAAACCAGCTTAAAAATTGATCTTATGTTTCATCAATCCTGTGGTGGAGGGGTTGGACACATGCATATGAATTATGTTCTCTTATCAGTAGCGATTCATCCTTTGTGAAGCACACTGTATATTTGTGAAGGAAGTTGTCAGTCATATTGTTGGGATGTTTTGGTAATATAAGGAGTGCTGACGTCCACCACTTAAACTTATAGATTCAGCGTGGTAATGTGGAATAAACCCAGCCAATCAACAGCTTGAATAAGTGGTTAGTTAACTATTTAATTGCTGATATAGAAAGCCATTTATTTGCACATTATTTGACATTGACAAACGAACCTGCAACCAACGACTTTGCTCTACGCAATGATCATACCCAACACTAAGAGACACCAAGGAACAACCAAAGGTTTCTTCACTAAAGATTGTGCTCTGCTTAATGCAAGGGATTTCATTGGAAAGTGCTCTCATTGAAGCCTCCACAAATTCGTAACACGTAAGTAAAAGATACAGATTCAAGGTAAAGACAAAAGTAATATAATGTTTTGGTGATTACTTACCTTTCAGCAACTTTAGATATTTTTACTCTTCGTTTCTCCAACTTTTGTTTTAGACTCTCAATCTGAGGGAAAAAAAATGGAAGTGGAAGAGAAAGAAAAATTAATCAGTGATTAAACGATCAGAATCAAAATTCCTCCAGGAAATGTGTAAAACATTGAAACAAAATGACAAAAGCAAATAACATATAATATCAATGTGAAAGGTAAGTGGGTTTTTTATTTAGATAATTGTGAATATACAAGGTGTCAATAAATATCAAGATTTTTTGTACTTTTTGACACATCTTGTATTCTGAAAAAAAACAAAAAAACATTCCATTCATTAATTTTTTCAGAATACAAGGTGTGTCAAAAAAATATTGAGATTTTTGTACTTTTTGACACACCTTGTATTCTGAAAAAAAAATAACATTCCATTCATTAATTTTTTTCAGAATACAAGGTGTGTCAAAAAAGTATCAAGATTTTTAAAGACTTTTTGACAAACCTTGTATTCTGAAAATAACATTCCATTCATTAATTTTTTTTTTTTCAAAATCAATGTATGTCAAAAAAGTACCAAGTTTAAAGCTATGAAAAATTAATGTATAAAAAATCTCAATACTTTTTTGACACACCTTGTATATTTTGTTTTTATGAAAACACTTGAGAAATAAGTTTGAATCTAATAATGATAATAATAGTATTAAATCTTAGTTCTTGTTCACCCTGATTAATATAAATTCCTAAGAGAAATAATTATTAAATGATAATTATGATGCACTTATATCTATCTATTTATTTATTTATCTAAATGCAATTAATTATGATTTAAATCCTATAAATAAGATGTGACTCAATAATGAACTTAATGCCCACCAAGAATGACCTTTAAGTATATATCAATAAATAAATTTTAAATGGTAATTATGAAGTACTTTTATTTATTCATTTAATTAATGTAATTATATATAATTTAAATACTATGAATAAGATGTAACTCAATATTGAATTTAATACCAAAGGTATAGATATAAATAAATCAAGAATTACTTTTTCTGTTGTGATATTTAATTTATTTCACTAGTTTTGATAACTGTGAGTTTTTTGTTTTTTTATGAATAAATGTATGAATCAGTGCATTTATATCAAGTATTGTATTTTGTTAAAAGCTGCCTGGGATTAGAGTGAAGTATCTATCTGTGTACCTTGGGCATAGTTTTTGTCTTCAGGTAGGATGCAAAAAAAGAAAAAAAATGCAATCCTAGTTCTAGAAATTTTAACCCAAGTTAGGACCCCTCCATTGCACTAAATCAAAATAATCATGAACAGAACTAAATAAGCTTGATATTGTTGTAAATATTCGCCAAAATGATAGATAATATTTGTAATGAGCAAAATGAAGAGTTGTGAGTGAAGAACTTCAGGTTTTTCCCCCAGATCCATCTAATTTAAAATTTCTTAATAAATTTATTTCCATATATATATATATATATATATATATATAGAGAGAGAGAGAGAGAGAGAGAGTAGAAAAGAAACTGCAATTTCCCTGCAAGGCTTGGCAATCATCACTTTTCTGTTGTATTTACCTATCTATCTATCTATCTATCTATCTATCAATTGCTTTATTTTTAAATTATTTCAGTTGCTCACATAAAATAGTGAAAATGCATGTATATAAATTTTTATTCATGCCAAAATTTTTAATGGTAATAGTTTGCAAACTGGTCTCACAGACAATTCAGCAAAGTAGCAAATCTTTACTGAGCGCCCCACTGTTAGGTATCAGCAAAGATGTGTCTGTGTATATATACATATATAAGATTTGCAGTACATCCATTTTTACATTTTGATAATATCTCCCAGAGAATTTTTTAGATTCCTGCTGGTCTCAAAAATACATTTTTATTCACCTGATAGAATTTCAGATAGAAAACTTTTCAAAGAAAATTAATCATAACATTACATTTATTATAAAAACTTTTTATAAAAACGTTTGATTCTTGGCATAAACTGGTAGGAATGGATGACAAACACTGATTATTTTCTGATCTACCATACCATTAAATTATTGCAAACACTTAAATAAAACGACTTTCATTTTAAAAACAATTATTAATAATTTTAAAATGTTGCTTTTTATTAAATTGGATTTTGTTTTAAGCTTATAGTTTTAAAAATTTTACCATTTTGTAATTTAAATTAAAAAAAACCTTTGTACATTATTGGATATTTTTTCCATATATTTCCAAGTCTCTGAAGTGTACACACACACTCACATAAAACAAATCAACACTGAAAACTTTCTTTAGAAGTAGCTCAATTACGAATATATATAGGTAATTTATGAGGAAGTGCGTCCCAGACTCCTGCCTCAAAAATTGCTACCCGGTGACTATCAAAATAATGACCCCACTCGTCGTAATTCTTGTTTATTTATTGTAATTTGTCATAATTCTTGTTTAGATATGAAGATGGATATATAGTTTGGAATAGACTGAGATAGATAGATAGATAGATAGATAAACAAACAAACTAATATAGATAGATATGAACAAATAGAAATAGATAGATATTTTCGACAAGTAAATGTATTTGGGGGGGTTCGCATCTTTTTTTGTCATAATTCTTGTTTATTTAAACTAAAAACAAGGCATTAAACAAACATGAATAAAAGAAAATCTTAGTATTTAAAGTAATATAGATAAATATGAACAAATTGAGATAGATAGATAGATATGAAGATGGATAGTTTTGAATAGACTGTGCTGGGTCGTTATTCTAATAGTCACCAGGTAGCAATTTTTGAGGCAGGAGACCGAGACGCACTTCCTCATAAATTAGCTATATATAGTTTTAAGAGTTTAATTATTTTAGTTTTTGAAAATAGAGCAAAAAGTTGTTTTATTCAAAGTTTAAAATAAATTAGAATATTTTTTATTTTCTAATTCAAACTATTACTTTTTTTTGTTAAATATATAAATATCTTCACTTTTATGAAGTGTAAAGAAATAATTATTTCACCAAAATCTTCTTTTAAAATTGATGAATAAAAATTTATATGATTTCAAGGATCTAAAATATTGTAGTTTGGAATGCTCTTCATTATAGAGATTAAATAAATCCCATAATCGCTGTTATAATTAACGTATAAAATTTGTATTCAAATGTAGCAACTATTATGGGACAGAGGTAGATTATTGTAGAAAATCAATCAATCTCACAAGACGATGGATTTGAACTTTGAACTATATGTATTCCTGGAAAGAATCTTATGAAATATTGGCAGTTGCTCAAATCTCTCCTCTTAACCCAACTGATATTGTCCAAGTGAAGGATAAAGACTGATAAATATTGGCATTATTTTTGGTACAAGAGATGCCAGAATAAAGTACGAGGCTGAAGATAAGCTCAGATTGCCTCAAGAACTCCAACAATTTAGAGTTATCCTTCTCCTACACTAGTGGTCCAGGTGTACTACCCTGCAAGTTCAAATACTAGACCAGTCTGTTTGTATTTCACTTTGCACTAATGCCTTTAGGATAGACATGAACAAATCTGTTCTTCCCATAAACTGTGGGTAAATAGTAGGGCAGACTGGGTTATTTAGCCTTGGTTAGGTAACTTTTCCATGAAAAAGAAAACTCTGCATTCAAACCAGCTTTACTCCTCAGAGGAGGTGGGTAAATGTGTACTATACAAGGTGTGTCAAAAAAGTATTGAGATAGAAGCTGTATTTACCAAGATAGGAATGAACAATAAATAGAATGTTAATTTTTTTTTGGAATAAAGGTGTGTCAAAAAGTACAGATTTTAAAGCTGTATTTACTGAGATAGAAATGAAGAATGAATGGAACGTTAATTTTTCAGAATACAAGGTGTGTCAAAAAGTACAGAAAATCTCGATACCTTCTTGACACACCTTGGATAATTCTCTACTAGTGTTTTTTGAAAACACCAGCAAATCCCTGCTCCATATCCATTGGCATTGAAGTCATCTGCAGGTTGTCACCACACACATGCCAATATGTAACTATACCTGCACTAGGGGACATAGCTGTTACATTGTTACAGTTCTTGTGTCACCCTCTCATACAACATAGTTTCCAAATTGAGTCAGAAGGTTAGAGCAACAGTTGAGATTTGTTTTAAACCAATTTGGCATTAAATGAGATATAATTAAAAGATTTTAAAATTCTTTAGGTTTCATCTTGTGAAGATAAGAGATTAAGAGAAAGTTGATATTTCTTAGAATGGTCCAAGTCTGGCATAAGGCAAAATTATGGAATACTCTAAAAAGAGTGAATTTATTATAGATATTTAGGAAAACGTTTCATAAAAGTTTTGTATAACATGAAATAGAGATAAAAATAAGGAATGATTTATTTTTCACATTCATATTTTAAGCTTTTTCTTAGTCACATTTCAGTTTTTTTTATAAAGTAATTTTTATAGGGCCGGTTTAGCTCAGTTGGCAGAGTGTCCAACAAGGAACCACAAGGTTCCAAGTTTGATAACGGCCCTCGCCAACTCAGTGTATGAGTAGCACAGAGATCAGTGTGGTAAAGTGAGGAGCTGATGGTAGATGCTGAAAAACAATCTCCTTGGTCTGGCGCTAATGAAAAGGGATAGACTCCCTCGCTGTTTGGCTGATACCAACTTTAGGCCACTCCGATACTTTACTTATATATATATATATATATATATATATAGTCTCAAAGTCAAATGCTTTCCATTACACCAAGTTTCATATACAATGGTCTGATGATTGTACAGCCGGCCATTCAAGAACTCAGAGTCAAAGGCAATATTTGACATTATAATCATTTTGAATTAAGAATTAACAAAAATTTTCTTATATATTTTGACCAATCACTTGCACAGAACATTTTTTAAATTTTTTATTTATTTTTCTATTAATTATTATCATCATCATCATCATCATCTATATATATTAATATGCTTGAACCTAAATCTTCCGTCCCTTATCATCTTGCAACACCCTCTGGTTAAAAATGACACCTTCCAAATTGTCCAAGATGCAATGCAAAAATGTGAATACAGATTATCTGTGTGGCTTAATCACAGATTTCTCATTTGTCCCATTTTATTTCACCCAATTTAAAAATGAAACATTCCAAATGGTCTTGCATCACTTAAATGCTCAACATAAAATTAAATAAAATTTTTAAAAAGTTATGTGTTTGTTTTATTTGTAATATTAAAATTGAGAATTACGGAAGATATTTTGGTTGGATTTATATTTAATGAAATTACAAAAATAATTTTTGGCTTAAATAGCTCCTCTTGATTCTTGTTTCATTCGTGGAAATTCCATGGTACCTCTAATTATTATATTATATATATATATATATATATATATATATATATATATATACACACACACATATATATAATTATATATTGATATTGATAATATTGTGTGCTATATTTATAAATAAAAAGTGCTCAATATCATGTATAGAGCATATACATCTAAGTTAGGGTAGAGTGAACATGAAGTCAATGGCGATTGGTTAATGACAGTTTCTCACAATTCTCTAACCAAGTGCTCACTTGGTTTTGAGAATTGCATTAGCAATATATATATATATATATATATATATATATATATATATATATATAATATAATATATAATGAATAGAGAATGAAAAAATGAGAAAAGTATTGGCATGAAAAGTTGCTCAATGCTAATAAAGCAGAGCAGGTTTATAATCAATGGTAATATTATGGGTTTACACTCATAACTTGAAGTTTCATGGTAATCCAATCATCAGATGAGTTCAATGGTTGAGATCTTAAAAACTAGTCGTGAAATGAGTTTAAAAAATTACTGGTTTTTAAAATCTCAACCATTTCATGACTGGTTTTTAAGATCTCAACCATTGAACTCATCTGATGATTGGATTACCATGAAACTTCAAGTTATGAGTGTAAACCCATAATATTACCATTGATATATATATATTATATATATATATATATATATATATATAATAGATAGATAGATAGATAGATAGATAGATAGATGTTTTGTATTTATTCAAATATTCAGCAAATGACACACAGCAAAAAATGTCAAGAAACTATTACATCAAATCACAATTGACAAAATACATATATATATATAAGATTAACATATAGATTAATGCATATATAGAATACATCAGCATTACCATCATAATTATCATAATCATAGTCATAAAGGCACAACTTGGTGACAGCAGGTGGCAAGGGAGGGGGATCAAGGTAATCACAAAACACTCAATAAGAACAACAAAAAAGGAATGAAAGGAGGAGGAGGAAGAGGAAGAGAAAGAGAAGGGGTAGGAGGAATGAAGCAATTGTTGGTGGGAGGAAAAGCAATTTCTTCTCTCTCCATACCAGTTACTCCTCCTACACCTCTTTCTCCTTATTTGGCATTTGTCGGGTGGGCTCTGTTAAAGCACTGACAGTTTCCAGCAGGGAGACAAAGCAATTCGGATGACACACAGACGGAATTCTTTTAATCACCTCAGACTTTCCGAAGATGCTTCCCTTGTTGCCACTGACCAAAAATATCTACAATCCAGATGATGATAGTTAGCTTAACGAGCAATGAAAAGAAAACTGTTTGGCTTTCTTTAAAGTTTTTTTTTAAACAAAGTACCAACACATCACAATTATCCTTACTAGCAAAACAAACACCCTCCAGACGGTGTAAAAATTTAGGTAATCTGAACGTTAGCTACATAAATAAGAGAAAACTCCCCTTGTTTCTTTCACTGAGGAAGCCGTCTGTTTTGGTCGGCTATTTTTATTTCACCATAAATCTACACTGAAAATATTAATTTGTTCAAATCAATATAACTGAATGTTTTAACACAAAAATATCATAAAATGTGTTCATAATTGTGCTTGTGCATTATTTGAAATGAACTTAATTGTTATCAAGAACACATTTTATAATATTTTCGTGTTAAAACATGCAATTGTATTGATTATGGTGAATTTATGTAGCTAATGTTCAGATTACCAAAATTATTTTTGAAAGATACTGCCTGAGAGAAGGGGAGTTAAAATTCAATGCCAGAGGGCTTATATTAAAGTAAGTAAAATTATCAAATTTATTAAAGGAGTAAAAAAAATGAAACCATTTGAAATAAACTTAGTTCTGTCTCTTCTAAATTAAATAATTATTTTGAATATTTTACACATAAACTTTACACAAAATCCTGAGTATCTATTTATTTGTAAATCCTTAGCTAACTTCTTGTTACTGAAAAAAGAGCAAGAGTAAAAAAAATAATTAAAAATTGATTACAAATTTCAAATATTCTTTTTCCATTTAAAGTAATAATACAATTTTTTAATTAATTTTATAGTTTATATCGTTTATTTAAATGATATATAGTTTGTCTATTTAAAATGTTCAATTATAAGAAATAGTTTTTATTTATTTTATTAATATTAATTGTTCTTTATTCTATGTATTGATGATTTTGGTAATTGTGATGTAAGCAGTGACATAGTTTTGGTTACAGACAAATGGAGACCAAATCTCCATTATTAATAGATTATCATCCTCAAATATCAACTAAATTTGAGGAAATTTCAGTGTATTTTTGTCATTTATAGATAATAATTTATTACTGAAACAAAAAAGATACATACATATATATATGTGTGTGTAAAATGTAGAAAAGAAAAAAACAAAGTATTCCAAAAGGATAGGTTTGTTTTAGATGGTGAAGTTGATGTTAAAACATTAAAAAAAAATGTTATTATTTAAACCTTCTTACATAGAAGTGATGTAGTTTCAGCTACAGACAGATAGATACCAAATATCCATTATGATAAGATGATACAAGTATGAATGAATGTTAGAAAAGAGAAGAAAAAAAAAAAAAGAAAAAGAAAAGAAAAAAAAGAAAGAGAAAGAGATGCTGATAAGTACGCATCCTGTGTTCTTGACATATAAAAATCTAAAAGGACGCAGTTAAATCATATCCTTGCATCCCAGTGTTTTTCTTTTTTCTTCCCTCACCATTTCATTTCAATAGTTTCTTAGAAACAAATTACGCAGGATAGGTTACAAGGTAGGTGTTAGATGGCTTTATTTGTTTCCCCAGATCATAAATAAAAAAGCCCTACAATTTATTAAGAAACTTTAGTTAGGACCCATAAATTTTCCCGGGGACTCGTTCAAAGCAAATATATCTTTAAATGGGAGCTATAATATTATAATATTAGGTGTTTCAAAAAGTATTTTCATTGTTTGAAGATCTTTCTGTTGTTGGCTACAAGAGACAATGGAGTCATCATCATGTCGCGCATGCAGTACGGGTATCCATGATAATCTCTCACCAACCTTCCCTATCATTCATTTCACCTGGGAGCTCCTCTGCGGAACAGCCAGCATCTTTGCATAGCTGGTCAATGTAGGTCTTTGCTGGGCACCCCACACTTGCATGTCCATGTGTTGGCTTCCACAGGAGAACGTCGCTTATGAGTTCATCCTTGCTTCTCCAGCAGTGTCCTGCATGCCTTGTCCGTCTCACTCGGATAGTTTGTAAGATGGGGGGCAGGTGACTGTACAGCTGTTTCCTTGTGGGGTGCTGTTTCCACGACTTGTTCAAGACTGCACGCAGCATTCTTGTGCAGCTCCCATCTAGCTTATTCTCAAGACGCTTTGTTAGGATCCAAGTGGTGCAGCCATATAGCAGCACTGATACAACCACAGCCTGGAAGAACTGTCACTTCAGCTTGTCAGGGAGATCAGACCTCCATATGACTGATAATCTATTTGTGGCCGACCATGCCTTTGCTATTCGTGTATTAACATCGCTCTCTGTGGAGGAGATATTACCACCCAGGTACGTGAATCGTTCTACTGGCTTAAGAGGCTTGCCATTGAGTGTGGAGATGTTTCCTTTATTTTTGAAACTCATGAACTTTGTTTTACCGGAGTTCACATAGAAGCCGATATTCTTTGCTGCCTCCTCTAAGCTATGTAGCAGTGACTCAGCCTGTGCCGGTGTATCTGCAAGAAGTGCAAGGTCATCAGCATAGTCAGTCTTTTTTTCATTGAAACTACATAGCCTGGGCAGGTTCATGTGGAGGATGAGCTGTTGCCCAAGCCACAAATCCCCCCTCACCACACTGCCACTGATCCAAAGGAAAGGCAAGAAGCCAATGCAGTTTAGCAGTGGTAGTGTTGCAGGAGTTGCTGTGTAGCACTGTATTTCAACATTGCTTTAACTGGTGTTTTTTTCACTGATGTCTGAGAGACAGCAAGTCTCCTTAGGTCTACAGGACTCTTCTAAGTATTCTAGCTGGTCTTAATACTGTTGTGGTCTGGATATTCTCAATTCTTCCTCTGATCTCCAGTTCCTGCATATTTTTTTGACAGGTCTTTGGAAATCGCCCAAAGGGCACCAACTACAATTGGTATCACCATCACCTTCATCTTTCACAGCTTTTTAAGCTTTCTGGCAAGAAAAATCTAAAGAGCAACTATGATTCCATTTCTACTGGAATGGTAAATGGGCATTCCATTACTATTACTATCATTATTATCAAGGGGCTGGTTTAGCTCAGTCAACAGAGCATCTGCCTAGGATTCCGAGGTTCTGGGTTCGAAACCAGCCCTCGCCAACTCAACATATGAGTAACAGTGGGTAATCTGATCTGTGCAGTAAAGCAGCATCTGGGAGCTGACGGTACGTATGGTGTGTCATGTCAGCAAAACCAATCTCCCTGGTCTAGTGCTAGCAAAAAGGGGATAGACTCCCTCACTGTTTGACAATTGGCCACTCCACTGACTATTATTATTATTATTGTTTCTGTTGTAATAAAATGATTTGCTGGTAGACAACTGTAATTTTCAGGTCAAATTTATTCAGCTGTGATTTAAATACGCAAATGTGATCTGCATGTTGATTTGACCATGAGAAGAAAGAGATTGATGATGTCACTGAAGGACCTCTCAACTGGCTCTTCATGAATACTGTAATGTGGCGGTACATTCACAGTACCAAAACGGATATATGTAACGTTCTAATATCGATATATGTTGTATAGCGGGTCTTGTCAACGTGTCTCCAAATTCACAACACTAAAAAGGTGTTCGGCACGTGGCGGTCATCTTGTCGATAAAAAAAGTACAACGCGAGAAATATATCGTCACAAGCTGCTTAGCTTTTATTTCCAGGGCTCGTCTTGTGGGTTGTGTCAGAGAGGAGGAAAGGCAGAGAGAAAGAGAGAGAGGATACTGTTAAATTACTGTGATCCCACACTAGGGACCAGAAACCCGTCCGTTCCCTAGGCCTCGGAAAGCAAAAAGAGGGCAGTATTTTTCTTCGTCGTTCCACGTCACCACATGACTTCTGGTTCTGGTCAACACCCAAAAATTCTGGTTGGCTTTCAATTCTCCATTCGGGGGGTCACATTCCTGACAACCATTTTGTGTTCATCACTTTTTTTAAAAACTTTTACTCACTCTTATTTCTTCTTCCTCCTTTTATAATAGTAGTCCTCGCAAAACTCAGGATATTCACCATCTCGCTACTACACTCAGTTGATTATAAAATGAACATACTTTAGATACACTCCAATAAAATAATTTAAAGTACTCCGATTTATTAGTCAAACTTCATTTTTTTCAAACAAGTAATCAGCATCTTAATGGGAGGACTGTCAAAATGCAACTTGGACATCTTTAGTTTTGGCTGTGAGTTCTTGCTTGAGTTTGTTGGGGAGAGAAGAAAAGATAGAAAAATGGTTGGAGAGATTGGAGAGAGAGTGAGAAGTTGAAGAAAGGTTAGAGAAAGAATGGGAGAATGGAAAAAGAGTGAGAGATTGAATAAAGTTGGGGGGGGGGTTGAAGAGACATTGGATTGAGAATGAGAGATTGGAAAGAATGAAGGTTTGAAGAATGTTGGGTTGGTTGGTTGGTTTTTGTTTTATGGCATATCAATCCTTTTTCAGGTCATTTAATGCTGAATCAACTCATTTTGATAAACAAAGACAGGTTGCTTACAGTACTTGTTGTTGCCTAAGTAGTCACCCAATTAAATACTGAATAGGCTCATTGCTGCTTAACCTCAGTGATATAACAGGAAGTTCTGCTTTCAGCATAACTTGACCATAATGAAGAAGAAAGGTTGGAGAAAGAATGGGATATTGAATTTGGAAAGAGAATGAGACATGGCAGAGAGAATGAGATGCTGAACCAGAGATGAAGAGAGACAGAAGTGTGTGTGTGTGTGTGTGTGTGTGTGTGTGTGTGTGTGTGTGTTCGAAAATGTGTATTTGTATAAGTGATTCCTTGAAATATTTTAATTGGTCTCATGCTTTGAAGATGCTAACATTTGATTATGTCCTATATTGGTAATTAGCTTAGAAAACACTAAAAATGGCACTTTTTCAGAAAAGAAGTCATTATTATTATAATTTATATAAAACACAATAGTTTCATATATGTATGTACATAAGTAGTTCTTAAAAAAAACTTAAAGACCAAATCTTCAATACAATACATTGTACAAGATAATTAAAATAGCTGGACCATTTCCAAACAGATTTTGTACATACACATTGAATTTCATGAAGAAATTACCTTATCAAAATTACAAATAGATATTTTAACAAAATAAAACTGACTCTTGAGAAAGTATTCAATTTAATTATATCTATTAAGTAAGTTTATCCATTTTAATTTACTTGAGCTTGACAAATTCTGATAAGATATTTTAGGAATCAACCTGGCTCAAATTCCTGTTTGTTGGAATGATGGATAATATTGATACAAACTTTTTATCCCAAATCCAATCTTGAGCCATATTTGAAATCTGACTTTAGCATTCATCAATAAGCACTGATTGATTTACCATGGAATTATTTCCTGGTAAATAACCAGTGGTAAGAGGAATGAAACAAAGAGGACTGGATACCATAAAATCTTCAGTTCAATCTCAGCCACTGAGTAGAAAAAAATTTAGTAACATGTACAGATTTATCATCATCATCGTTGTCATCATCATCGTTATCATCATGTCACACAATTAGCACGGATATCCACAACAATCTCTCACCAACCTTCTCTATCGTTCATTGTCCCCAGGAGATCCTCTGCACAGAATTCAGTATCCATGCAGAGCTGGTCAATGTTGGTCCTTGCTGGGTGGCCCACATAAGCATGTCCATGTGCTTGTTTACACAGAAGAATGTTGCTTATGAGTTTGTCCTTGCTTCTCCAACAATATCCAGCATGTCTTGTTCATCTCACTTGGATGGTTTGTGAAATAGGGGGCAAGTGGCTGTACAGCTGCTTCCTTGAGGGGTGTTTCCACAACTTATTCAAGATTGCATGCAGCATTCTTGTGCAGCTCCCATCTAGCTTATTCTCCAGGTGCCTCATTAGGGTCCAAGTGATGCAGCCATACAGCAGCACTGACACAGCCACAATTGTTGGATTTCCATTTCTATTTATAGCTAACCATGCATTAATCGGCTGGTCACATCAAGCCCTAGCACCTATATGATTGTCTTGATTGTATTGCTCTTATGGTAACCCCCCAACCTTTTTTATCATATATGTGCTAGAAGGCAGTGGCCATGGGTCTTAGTGTCATAGTGTGGAGTTTGGTAATAAATAATACCTAATAATATCCATTTTTATTGGTTCTGGTTGGTGTTTATATCATTTTTTTTAGATTTTGGTATTCCATAGTATTTGCATATTTTCCAATAAACATAATGTTCTATCTTATTATGCCTTTCTTTATATTCTATCAATGTTAGAATTGGGCAACCCAGCACTAACTGGTAAATTGATTGATTTATTTTTTTGTTCACAGCATACATGTTGTGTTTGATCTTTTTTGTATGTTTGCCAGATAATATTTAATTGATAGGCTGCTGTCACTAAAATATAATAAAATCCTGGTTCATTTAGTTTAGAAGAAAATTTATGTCTTACAAAGTATTGTTAGGGTTATCTTTATTTATGGGCAATGTAGAATTGTTGCAAGCCTACTGCAAAATATCAGGTTATTTATAAATCAATCAGCCAATCAGAACTCAAGGAATGGAATCACCGAAATTCATGAATGGAGTATTCCTGAGTCCCATTAGTACCAGCTGTTTTGGGTACCAGTTCAGTTGTGCTTAGCTAGTTGCTGTTGTTCAAACTAACAGTATACTCATTTCAACAGGCAATATTGTAGATAGAAACCAGATAGTTTAGTGGTAATAGTGATAAACCAGAAATGATATAAAGAGTTAATCTGGAGGCACTTGTTGTGTAATGGTTATTGTTTTAAGAAATGGACACAGCAAACTGTGTTCAAATCCTGGATGAGGTTGTTTGCATGTCACATAGCACTAATACCCTAGGAAAAGGTTTATATCCAAATATTCTCCCTCCAGTTATGGGTAAAAAATAGAGCATACTAGGCTCTTTGGGCTTGGTTAGGCAATAAGTGTAGGAGAAGGAAAGCTCTGAATTCAAAGCTGTTAAGCTCTGCTTAAGAAATTGACCTTGTGTTACATGGATGTTTCTATGGAGGGGTTGGGTAAATATATAAAGAGTCCAAGCAGCATTAATAACATTTTTTTTATTTCAGTTTAAAACTTCTGACTTAACTATTTGGGCAAAATCAGTTGTCTTAACATAAAAAAAGATGAATGATAAACTATGGTTTTTTTAAAATTTTATTTTTATTCTATCCATAATTATGAGCAGTTCATGACTTGCAATACTCCACTTTGGTCCTATCTTGGGCTAGACGGGCGGTCGGAGAGGCCCCCTCCGATCAATCGGCCGGTCACGTCAAGCCCTAGCTCCTATATGATTTTCCCAACCCTATTGCCCTCATGGCAAGCCCCAACCCCTTTTTATCATATGGGTGCTAGAAGGCGGTGGCTGCGGGTCTACATGTCCTGGGAATGACATTAAACTCTATCTGATGGTGAGGTTCCAGTTTTGGAGGTTTGGGGAATGTGGAGCACCCCATTCATCACCATTGCTCCCTGGTCCACTCTGACCTGGAGAGGTAGTACCTGTTAGGGTCCCATCTATGGGTTAAATAGAAAAATGTAAAAAAAAAAATTGTATTATCCATTAAGAATTGATTTATTTCAAAACTTTATTGGCATTAAATGACCCACTGAGGTTGGTATGCCGTAAAACAAAACCAAACCAAACAGAATCTATCCATAATTAAGTCACTGAAAAATAAAGCTGAAATAACAAGAAAGAACAGTTAATCATAATTCAAGTGATTTTAAAAGAATAGAGAAAAAAAAATTATAATTGATTTCCAGACATCACATTTTTCAAGCAATATCTTCTTTTTTTTTTATCCTTGAATTTTTTGGAGTTTATTTCCCAAGAGATATTTCAATTGATGCCAAATTGCAAACATGACCATTTTTTTTTTAAAGATCTTTTTTTGGGGTGGATCATGATAAGTTTTACCTTTTTCTACATTTTCATTGATTTCCAGACATTGGATTTTTTAAAGCTATTTTTTTCTACCATGGAAGTTTTATAGTTTATTTTCCTGGAAATGTTTCATTTGATGTCAAATTGCAATATGACTATTTAAAAAAAAAAGTATTTTTATGATCCCTCTGAGCTTTATTTTTTCAACATTCCCAAAAAGAAATATAAAAAAGAGATGTAAAAATCTAACTTTCAATATTTTATAACACAACAGTAATCACAAGAACATGCAAAGTTTGTGTACACATTGACTTAAAAAATGCTATTTTCATAAACTTGAAAATTTTGCCAAGGAAGTTAAAACTCCAGTGAGACTGAAACAGGCTTCCATTTTTTTTCTCAAAATGTGAGTTCAAACCCTGCTGGAGGTTTATTCTTTTCTTCCAATTGAGGAAGATAAACATTTTGTTAGTATTTCTCTGAATTTTTTAGATGAGTCTTGATAATTAGTATTATTTGGATTATTCACACTATTGTCCTCATCTTTATTGTTATCTACACTATTTCTCTGAATTTTTGAGATGAGGTTTGATAATTAGTATTATTTGGATTATTCGGACTATTGTCGGAATATTGATGGCTCCCAATTATGACAATAAGGTTCTCGAGTTTGAGAAGGCTCCTGAGTCCAAAAAGAAATACCTGAAGAAGGCTGGAGGGCACATCAACTAAAACGTTGTACAGATAACAATAAAGATGAGAACAATAGTCCGAATAATCCAAATAATACTAATTTTGCTGGTAATGAATAGAAGTGCAAATTGCAACAGTATTTTTAGTCCTTTTTACCTCTGACAACAAAAAAGACAATTTAATTTGTCTTTTTTTCTATTTGTAAGTAAATATCTACATGAATAACAAATAGTTTTTTTTACTTTGCCCTGTCAGTGGGGGGGGGGTGTCTTAGAATATGCCGACTGTATCCAGTGCAGAGATGTAAGGCACCCACTCTAAATGGTTCCCTGAGTATGATACTAAACTTCATCCAGTTGTTAGGTTTTACTTCAATACATTCTCCAGGATTCTTGTGGAATTAATTTCTTCTAATTACTAAGAAGGCTTAGTAGTTTCCATAGACCCCTTGTAGACCCCCAAATACTTACAGACTCCCTGAGTTGTAGTATAGACCTCAGGGGGTTTATGTAGACCACTTTGAGAAATCTTTCTCTAAATGAATGCAAAGAACATTTCATATACCAAATTTAGATTTTAATTTGAATAATTCAATGGAATAGCAATGTCAGTGTGACTTGTTTCAGAACTTGATCCATATCTGATCCATGTGTTTGATGTATTCCTCAGATCAATGTTAAAAAGGGATACATGCGAGTCTTCAGTGTGTTCAAGGAGTTGATCGAGCTTCATCTTGATCTAGGATCAAGTAGGAAAAAAAAAAGAGAAGGAATTGCTCATAACTGAATACAAAGTAATGAGAATTTGATCTCCAGTAAATATTATAAAACATAGAAGATATTCTAAAACATATGTCATTCCATTAATTTCATGGGATTTTTCTTTGCTGCTCCTTCAATGAATCCTCAATATTATTGACTGTTTATACGGAGATATTTTCAAAGGATTCCAAATATCTATTTTTTGTTAATCTGTAATTTGATTAACATTTCTTGACATCAGGCCAATCTGATATTAAGCTATATATATTTTTTTTTAATCAACATCAGTCAGTGGGAATCATGGAAATTTATGAAAGCATTATTGAGGTTGATATTTAGACTACTTGGGGATTGCAGATTTTACATATATGTACATCTGCTGATGATAACATAAACATTGTGCTTCTGAAGTATATTTTTGTTTTAATGTAATTTTAAAAAAATGGACAAATTTTATTTTTCTGATCAGATGTAATATGCATATCACACACACACACACACACACACACACACACACACTTTACCCCTCTGCAGAAGTGCAGTTGGTAATATTCATTTTGCTATCCTACCAATTAATATTCTTCTACAAAATATATTGAAACTTTTAAAAATTCAATTACTCAAGAAAATGGCAACAATTTGATGTTCAGACATGAATCTAAATAATATCCCCCCATCAAAATCCTCTAGAATAAGTTGGAGTTTGCTATCTTATTCAAAGTATTGTCAGGGTTGCATCCTTGTGTAGTGTCCATCGGGCTTTCTCTCTAAGTCTTTCATTAAAGTCCATGTAGTGCAGCCATACAATAGTACTGACACAGCTACAGCTTGGAAGAATTCCCATATCATTTTATCAGGTAAATCAGTTTTTCCTATGGTTGATCACCTGTTAATAGCAGTCCTTGCCTTTCATATGCATATGTTAACATGACTTTTAGTAGATGAAATATAGCTACTGGGGTATGGGAAATTGTCTACTAATTATAAAAGTTTACCAGGATTGATTGGTTGATTGATTTAATGGCATGTCAATCCATCTAGGGTTATTTTATGCCAAGTGGTAGGTTGTGAGATTAGTCAAATTTATTGTTATGTGTTTTTTCAAGTATTTTTCTTGATTTTAACAGTAGGTTATTTGCAGTTGTTTGTTACTAAGTGGATTGGACATAACTTTAAGGGATAAGTTTATAGGATAAAGTTCAAGTTTGTTATAAGTGGTAGTTTGGTAGAAAGTTTTTTAAACACAATTTTTATAAACATTTTTTTCTATTTAACTTATAGATGGGACCCTAACAGGTACTACCATTCCAGGTCAGAGTGGATCTGAGAGCAATGGTGATGAAGGGGTACTCCATATTCCCCAGACCTCCAGAACTGGAACATCACCATCAAATAGAGTTTAACATGATTCCCAGGATATGAAGACCCTCAGCCACTGCCTTCTAGCACATATATGATAAAAAGGGCTGGGGGTTGCTATAAGAGCAATAGGGTTGGGACAATCATATGGGTGTTAAGGGTAGACATGACCATCCAATTGATTGGAGGGGACCTCTCCAACCACCCGCTTACCAGGAGCAATGACCAATAGGGACAGGTGGCAAGACAGGGTCAAGAGAATCATTAGCACAACTATAATGATGATTGTCAGGGTGATGTTAAAGAACTTCTAAAATCCAATTAAGGAGCCATGCATCCCCATTTCTGTTTAATTACATTCCTAATATATACTAGCACCAATGGTAAATTATATCGTCATGCTGTGAGATGATCATTTGCTGTCTGTAAGATCGTTCGACCATATGCATCAGTATGCATGTTGGGCGAAATGAAATGGTTATTTATAAGTTTAACAGCAACTTGATGTGCAGGATGTGACAGATGATAGCCAGTAGGTAAAAATGTCCATTTGCCTCTAGTAACAGTCCAACTATGCCAATATGTAGATTTGAAAACCAGTTTTGAATTCCGTGTGTATAGGGGAGGGGGGTTATGTCTATGAATTTTTCTTTAGGGTATTCTAGACATGTTTGGATCCAATTTTATTTATATAGTTTAGTTTCTTTGTTTAATGGCATATCAACCTTTGTAGGTTATCTACTGCAAAAGCTATTCATGTAGAAGAACAGTAGTAGTATTATTTAACCCTATCTGAGGGGGGGGGTGAGGTATTAGTCTGAAAGTTAATGGGATAGTGAAAACTAGAGTTCAGAGTTGCTTACTACAACGTAATAGTCCAGCCCATTAGCAACTATGCCACAAGAACTACCCCCTATATATATATATATATATATATATATATATATAAGTTTTTTCATGGAACAGATGGACACGCTACTTCTAACACGCGTCTCTACCCGCTACGTCTAACACACTTGTCAAACCCTCGAAAAATCTTTTAATTTCAATAATTTCTTTAATAATGATCTCTTTTAAAAAAGCTCTCAAAAAACAATTTCTTCAAACAAGAAATTTTCTCCTGACGATGACCTAAGGTCGAAACTAGTTGAGAAAAATAAAAAACATAAAAGAAATATTCTTGTTTGTCTTATCACTTTTTGTTCATATTATATATATATATATATATATATATATATATATATATATATATATCAGCATTCATGTTAGGCAAAATGTATCATGTTAGTTAAAAGTAAGGTGCTTAATGCATAACAGTTATTGTTTAATGAAATGGACTCAGCGATATGAGTTCAAATCCTGGATAAGGTTGTTTGCATTTCATATTGTACTAATACCCTTCTACTATTCTCTCTCCATCTATGGGTAAATAGTAGAGCAGACTGAGCTCTTTAACCTTTATATGGCAACCAGTCTAGAAGAAGGAAAATCTATATTCAATCCATTTGTATTAAAAGTAAGTAAAGTCGTCGGGGTGGCCTAAAGTCGGCATCAGCCAATCGGCGAGGTAGTCTATTCCCTTTTTCACTAGTGCTAGACCAAGGAGATTGTGGTTTTTTTTTGCATCTGAGGTGGAGCGCCACACCTACCATCAGCTCCTTACTTTACCGCACAGATCCCTGTGCTACTCATACGCTGAGTTGGCGAGGGCCAGTATCGAACTAGGAACCTAGTGATTTCTAGCTGAACGATCTAACGACTGAGCTAACCTGGTACTCTGCTTAAAAAGACTGACCTTATGTCACATCCTGTTCATAGTGAAGGGGTTGGGTAAATACAAACATTCAGGATGTAACAGATTATGGAAATGTCCATCTTTGTTTGCTATTAGATGAACAGTAAGCATTTCTAACCGCAAGTATTGTGGTGCGTGATAGTGTATCTGCCACAATATTGTCTGAAACTTTAATGGAGTGAATATCTGAAGTAAATTTGGACATGTAGTCTAGATGTCTAGAATTTCTAAGTGTGTACTTTTCTTTGCTGACATGGAGGACATATAGGAAGACTTTATGGTTTGTCTAAATAGTAAAGTTTTGGACCTCAAGCAAATATCTGAAATGCCTTATAGAGAAGTAGAAGCCGCAGTGTGTAATGATTAGAGTCATGAGAAATGGACTTGTTGACCTGAGTTCAAATCCCAGACAAGACTGTTCGCATTTCACATAGTGCTAATACCCTTGGGAAAGGTATGTATCCAACTACTCTTCCTCCAGCTATGGGTAAATAGTAGGGCAGACTGGGCGCTTTAACCTTGACTAGGTAACCAGTCTAGGTGAAGGAAAATTCTGAATTTAAATCTCGTAAACTCCACTTAAGAAATTGACCTTGTGTAGCATCCTGCTTGTGCGGAGGGGTTGGTAAATATATATAGAGAAATAGATAGCTAGTATCTTCTGTGAAAAGTTACTATACTTCTGTTGTATGTGGTTCAACTTGAAAAGAAAAAGAAAATTTCATTCTGATATAGAAATGATCCAAGTGAATGCATTCATCATCTTAGCGACTCTTGTGTTATCATAACTAGAACCTCACCATCAGATAGAGTTTAACATCATTTCCAGGACATGAAGACCCTCAGCCACTGCCTTCTAGCACATATATGATAAAAAGGGTTGGATATTGCCATAAGGGCAATAGGGTTGGGGCAATCATATAGGAGCTAGAGCTTGATGTCCCCAGCTGATTGATCAGAGGTGGCCTCTCCGACTGCCCGTCAAGCCCAAGTAAAGGCCAAAATTGAGAGTTGCAAGTCATGAACTGCTGTTCATTTTAGAGGTTTAAATAACTTACTCCTTGAAAACCTGTGAAGGGAGTGCTTGACTTGAAGAAGCAACTGGAATCAAAGAGTTCTCAAATGAAAGAATTCTAGGTGGAAAGATGTCTATGTTTCAATTATTCAGGCAAGCAATTCAAATTGATCAGAACTCAAAAATTCAGTTGGGTAACTGAAAAGTTCATAGACTGACCAAGATACTCTTATGGAATAACACCAAATAAGATTTATTTAACATACTCTCCCTTGTGGTTCACACACTTCTTTCATCAAACACGGTGCTATTCTGTTCTAAAAGAACAATCAAGACTTGATCAATGAAACATTCACAAAACAAAAACACAAAGACTATGAAACTCAGATACTGTAATTGTAAGTACTAACCAACTAATCTTCAAGAAAGGGAGATGTTATATTACCTAGTAATCTCCCTTGATAGGAACTCTTCAGTAAGGAGAGTTAACCCCCTTAGTTGTAGACATTAACCCTGTCTCTTTGACACTGATCCTCACCCAATATAGATGGGTATAAACTGCTCGCTTGTCCTTGTCTTGTCTCTATGCCAAACCCAGGCCCACCCTTGTTAGCTGGGGCTGTAGAATACACTGACTGCAGTGGGGTAAAATCCCCCCAATGGGAGCACCTGTTGGTTATAGGTATCGACCCATGATACTGAACGATGAAATCCTGGTGGTTGAGCAGTATAAGACATGCAACACTCCATTTTGCCCATTACTTAGGCTATATGGGCAGTCGAAGAGGCCTCCTCTATTCAATCGGCTGGTCACACCAAGCCATAGCACCTATATGTTGGATCCCATTGGTGAAAAAAGTCATCAATTGCAGATATAATGTCATCATGTGAACTTTTCAGTCTATGAACTTCTCAGTCCACCCTTGTACTTTCTAGATAAAAAAAAATCCTCTCTTTACTAAACAATTCATGGTAGTAAAAAGAGCAGGTTACTAATGTCCCACAGGGCTTTTTTCTTTGTCTGTTTCTGTAGCTACTTTCTGAGAATTCTTCCTCAACCCCAGGAGACCTTGACTGGTCTGTTGCAGGATCTCTATGCTCTGTTACTGGATTGGTATCTCTACTTATCTCTATTTGATCTGGCCAAATCCCTCGGCTCTTATGTCAGTCCAGAATGGAATCGGTTTCTGGTGTTAATTCAAAAAAGAGTTTCAGCAGATTTTGTGTTTCTTTTTTATTTACTTTAATTTTTTTAATCAAAAATGCCCTGCAGTTGTTGATTCAAACTTTGAGGAAATTTTTTTTTCTCATGGGTTCATCACATGGTTTCTCAAACATTTGAGGAATTTTGAGCCTGGGAATTCTAACTGTTTTACAAAAATAATTTCTAAAAATGTACTTTAAATATTCTAAAGTTCTGTACAGTTCAAGAAGAATTAAATCTGAATGTTTTTTAGTTTAATTACTTGAACAGATCAAATATTAATTTTAAGATTATTTGTACTTTTTAAGATTTAATTTTTATCCTACTAATTGAGTCGCAGCCATAGATGTAGCAAAGAGAAAGGGGGCAACTAATGGCCAACTTTTGTTTTGTTTCTCTTTTTGTTGGGGACTTTCTGTTATTTTTCCAATCCCTTCTTCCCTTATATTAATTTTGGGTTTTCACTTTTTAAGTAGGTTAGCCAATGTTAGACATTATGGTTGTATGGGTAGGTTAGAGTAACCTCCCTTTATTGGTAGGTGACTTAGAGTGACCGTTCATGATATTATGTAAATGTTAGTGGCAGGCCATCAGTAAGGCTCTATTTAATGACGGGTGGACGCTGCCATTGGCATTCTAGACCATGCACGTCGCATGAGACAGTTGACTCATATTACTCCTCTTACAATGGTGAAAGTAGGCTGCAAAAGACGATGGATGACAGTATTTATTGGCCTGAATCAGTCAGCGAGTGAAACTAGCTAAGATAGAACAAAGAAAGCAACATGACCAGTTTTATCCCCTGTCCCCTAAAGACATCTTCAGACCTTATGCCAAAGTTTAACAAATAAATTGAGTTGGCTGTTGCAATGATCCTTTGTAAGGGCATGTGTTCAATGTTGTTCTGTTGGCACTTGTTCTCTGTCAGATCTATTTATGTATCTATATCTAATTCAGTTAATATCTATCAATGTTCATATTTATTTATTTATTCATTTATCTATATACATGTCTAATTGATCTGCTTGCGATTCCTATGTGAATACTCTACTAACTGAGCTAAACTGGCTTCTGGCAGATTTTTAAAATCAGAATATTTTTAGTAATTCATTTTATGTGTTTAATTTATTCAATTTATTTTATTTATTGCATGACTATATTTTGCATAATATTAGATATACTAATTAAGTAATGAAACTTCTACAAGTTCCACTATGATCGACTTCTAAGATGAAGATGAAATAAATAACTAACTAAAGATTATTAAAAGCTAAAAATGTGATAAATGTGAAATTTATACAAGAAACAAGTAATTCCATAGATATCTCAATTCCCACATATTGTATGTGCCCATATATATATATATATATATATATTATTATTATAATTGAATGTCTGTAACAAATATTCTCAAGTCAAATTCCCTTAGTTATTTATCACATTCTCCTGATTTTACATTGTCCGTTATTAATTCACTAATACGACATGCTATAGGGTTTCAGTGTGAACGGGAGGCTAATTTGATATTATATTAAAAATCGATTTATATGCTTAGATTATTGATTTTTTTGGTTTTATTTAGAATATAACTTTAATGAAGAAATCCATTAACAAGATAAAATAACTCATTATTTATTTCTTTTAACTAAATACTTAAATTAGTACGAAAGACGAAGTTAAGTTTCACTTATTTACTCCTCAAAAATTATATCAAATATTTTTATCTGTATTCTTATTTACAATTAGCTTTCTAATTTAATACATATATTATTATATATATATATATATATAAATATATATTCATATGAAAGACATATTATTGATGAATAATACACAAAATGTTATGTATTCTGGAGTTTCTATTCACAAGTTCCATCAGAATTAATGCATGAAGTATTATTGTCCCAATAAATGTTACTTTCTGTCAGAAGTAACACTGGTAATACATTTATCATATATTGATAAAAAATCAATACCCATTCAGACAGTATCAATTGCGATTTAATAAATCCCTAAAAAAAATTATATATATTATATATATATATATAATATATATATATATATTCATATTTATCAAAAAGTTACTACCAGGTTTTCATTGCAGTAGCATAAGTAGTTAATCCAAAAGGGCTCAATATATCTCGTAAAATAACCAGGCGAGTATATATAATATTAGCTTCCTAAATTTCTTTATTAAACCGTGGTAGAGAGAAAAACTTTTCTACAACTATATATATATATATATATATATATATATATATATATATATGTATTATATATATGAATATATCTATGAATACCTTAGTTCAGATATAAATCTAAATTTATTTCGGTATTTTTGTCTCTTACAGTCTGATTTTTAAATTTGAAGATTTCATATCTGGTCTTGTTGATTTTTTTTCCATCTCACGGATTTGTGTTCTCAAATTTCTTTTTACTCGGAAAAATTGAAAAATTTGGGAACTGGGCTAAAATGCTGCAGAAGCAACCAGAATCTTCCAATCTGTGATCTATTGAATGGTTTTTAATCCAATATGTGATCTACCGAGCTGTTTACATTCCAATATGCGATCTACCCATTAAAATTAATAGGGTTAGGGGTGCTCTTCCAATATATGATCTACCGAATGGTTTCTAATCCAATATAATCCAATATGTGATCTACTGAGTTGTTTATATTCCAATATATGATCTACCCATTAACTACCCATTATTTTCCCATTAAACTAACCCTAAAACCCAACCCTGTCTTCTTTTTTCCTAGTAGATCACATGCCATGAATAGTAGAGTAGATCATAAACCTTCGGTAGATCACATATTGGAAGAGCACCAATTAAAGACTCTTCTTTAAGATGCGGAAATACATCCAGGTGTATCCTTTCTACTGATTTGGTTGGTTGGATTTTGTAGAAAATGTAATAGCACAGTTGATAACAGTACAGTAAGCATATTGTTCATGAATTTCACTCAGATTGCAAGAACCTCAACAATCAAGCAATGTCAGGTGCATTTAAAAGCATTGAATTGTTATAATATTGCAAGGCTTTTGACACACTCTAGTATTATCTTGATTGAAAAGATGGAGAAACATCCATTTGACTGTATTTGAAATCCTCATGTTTTAACATATATAAAAGACAAGAATATTGTGTATATTTTCATAAGTAATAAGAAATATTTCTTTGAATCTCAAAATACTTATATCATCTCTTTCTAAATAGGGAAACATGTTTAATGTTAATATTTAACTTTAACAGCAGGTTTAAGGTGCTTCCAGTTCTTCTGCTCAGTTGTCATGATTCAAATTATCCATAACTGCAAATTACTTTGTAAAATTAGCTAGACACACAACTTAAATACAATCACATTATTTCAAGTTAGGATGAACTGGTTGGTAAAGGCTTATGTAGAGCCAGCCACACTTTTTGGATAATGAATGGTACACCAGTGGGCCACTTTTTCTGCGCATACTCACAATTTAAAGAAATTTCATGGTTTGATCCAATTGTTGGGTTTTTGTATGCGGAATGTAAAATACATGAAATTAGAACATGTTTAATCCTGAAAAAAGAAATCAAATTAAAAAAACTTCAACATCCCAAACAAAAATATGAACACACACAATCCATAAAATCCTTTAAATTATGAGTGTGCACATGCCTGTGAGTTGGTGTTTTTAATAAATGCAAAAAGAAATTGGACAAAAACACAATCAGTGAGATTGAAAAACATCATATCAAGAAGACAGAGGTAAAAAATACCGAAATAAATTTGAATTTATATCTAAGCTAAGGTACTAATATATTCATCTATTTTAATACTTGTATATAATATATACCCAAATTTTAAAAAATTGAAGAGGTAAAAGATATGAATAAATTTGCTAAGCTAAGGTACTAATATATTCATTATTTATAATACTCTGTATATATAATAATATTTATTATAATGGAGATTGTGTGTTTTCTGTCTGTAACCGAACTATATTAGAGTCAATTCCTTAGTTATTTACATCATTCTCCATGATTCTATTCTATTTAAACTCAATTATAATAAAACTGTTTGAATTATTAATATGTTGGCCTTACAATGCAAATTGAGTTTTCAGTGTAAACGTAAAGCTAATTTGCATATTGATATTAAAAAACTGATTTTAATAAAAATGTGCTTGGTATTATTGATTTCTAATTGTTTGGATGAATATGAGTAAATCTCTTAATAATCCTAAAGAAATTCATTAACAAGAAGAAATAACTGTATTTTTATTCTTTAATTTTAACTAAATGTTAAATTAGGAAAATTTAGCATTGAAAAGGAAGTGATGAGAGTAAAATTTTCCGATTATAACTCTGTTTCATTCTTAATTAGTTTCATTAGCCTTTCTGATTTAATCTAATATTTATTACATTTAACTTATATATTGCACCCGGAGGGTGCATATATTTTACTACATAATATATATGTATATGAATCTTTCAAATTTTAAAAATCAGACTGACAGAGGTAAAAGATACTAAATTTGAATTTATATCTAAGCTAGGTACTAATATATTCATCTATTTATAATACTCTATAATATGATATGATAATATAAAAATATTATAATATAATAATGTCAAAATATACACACAAATCTTTATATGTATGTTTAAGTAATCAATTTTGGTTGAATCCTATCATTAAAAAATATTATATATTTAATGTATTTACTGACGTCTCTTGTTAATATGCAATATCAGGCAATACACTGACTGATCAAGTAATTAGCAACTATACCATACTAAATTTCATGTTTTTTTTTTTTTCTTTTTGAGATTATCTCTTTTGGAGAAGATAATCTCTTTTGGGGATTATCTTTGGGACATTTGATTTACCATCAGGAAAAAATAGCATTACGTAATGTTTTTTCTCTGCAGAAAACAAGATGTCACTGAGACAAACAACTTGAATTAGTCAGAAGGATTTATACACAAACACTTGATAAATCCACATATATATATATATATATATATATATATATACACACACGCAACACACACAAAAACCTAAAAATGCGCAATGCCTTTTTACGATACACACACTCACATACTCACACCGTAAAAGAGAATATTTGATGTCATATTTCAAACCGTCCACTTTTTTCAGCGTCCTTTCTTCAGACTTCAAATTTTGAACAGACTGATAAACAGGGACTATCACTTGCTTATCTCGTTATACTGTGATAAAATTTTTTTATCACCTTCCATATACCAACAAATACCCTGAAGATGATCTAATTAATAGATCGAAACACTGCAGGATCGGCCAATAAACTTACCACTCAACTTATTTAAACCTATGTTTTTTTAATTTTCTTAATATACAACATACCGTCGGATTCACTTCCATCTCTTCACATATATATATATATATATATATATATATATATATATATAGTTTCCTGAAAATTTTACACCATTTGAACAAAAATTGCCATTCCTGATTTGAGTTTCCAAATTCTGTTGGCAGAGGTAAGACTGTAAACAACAAAGCTACAATGGCATGTGCAAATTCTGTTAGTATTTTTAATCCAGCAAAGTGAAGGACCAGCCATTGTTAGTCAGGGAAGATATGCAAATAACAATGTGTTTTTTTTTGGTTTGTATTTTTGTTTTTTGTTTTGTTTTTATTTTTTTCCAAATCACAAAAAGGAATGAGAAGACAAAAAGAGATGCATCTTACCAGCCGAGAATCTGCTGAACACTGTAAAAGAGAAAGAGAAAGACAAAAGAAAATTAAGATGAGATTACAAAAAAAAAAAAAAATTAATCTGGATAATAGAAATTGATTTGAACATTTAATTTTTAGAAGAAAGAAAAGGGAAATAAAATAAAATATTTGTCTGAATTTTTGAGATGCAGCTTGATAATTTGTATTATTTAGATTTTTCAGACTGTTGTCCTCATCTTTATTGTTATAGACACAACATTTTGGTCGATGTACCCTCCAGCTTTCTTCAGGTACTTCTAGTCATATAAGGGAGCCTTCACAGAACTGAACCCTTTATACAATCCACGAGGATAGATGGTTCTCATTCTGGAATTCAGTTCTCATACCGCTATTTTTTACTGGAATTCAGATTTTTAAACCCCATCCATTTTTAAATTGATAAATAACTACAATAGAGAAAAAAAAAGTAAGTAAGTAAGTAAGTATTGCAGAATAAATCCTGGGAATATTAAGCATCAAAGAGAAAAAAAACTGGTTTCAAATTCCACACTTTTGATCCATGATAGATTTCTTCTGACCAATCAAATCCTCACAAACTCTTCCCATCCTCCTGAATTTATTGCCTATCTCACTCCCCACCCATTCACTTTCTCTTCTATAAAAACCAATGTATGTTGCACTAATTTTCTAATAAAAACTGATGAAGTCCTGCTCAAGGCAGGACGAAATATATCTCCTACACCTACTTGTTTGTGTTGTTCTTTTTGTCCCCTTTTTCCCTCTATTCTTTACCCTGATACACTATAGTGAATTTGTGGTCTGTTCATTCACACCTTTGATATTTACATTCATTTTTTTTCTTTGATTTACAGTATTATTTATACTAGTAAAATAAAAACACCCTCTAGGCGATGTAAAAATAGATTTTTGAAACATATTGCCTTGAGGGTGGGAGTAAAAATCAAGTGTCACGAGTTTGTACCTAAGTAAGTAAATCATCAAATTCATTAAAGGATTAAAATAAACAATTTGAAATGTAAACTTTAAATATGCATTAAATAAAACAAACTATATATAGATATATATATACCAGTATGTATTATTAAAATTTGTTTTAAAAAACAATGAGGACTGTCTAATGTTGCATGTTCAAATTTGAAGTGTATTTATTCTATGTTTGACAATTTTGGGTGTAATGTGACGTAATTTTTGTTACAGACAAAAAACCGGAAGCGAATCTCCATTATTAATAGATTATTTTAGAATTGTATTTTGGGGAATATAGCAATTTTTATTTGATGCATTAGTCAACAGTTGTATGGGCCATCTTTATGCTTGGACTTTTTTGATTTTTCCCATTTTATTATAGGGGTTTACAGTGGTTTTAGGTGCCATACATGTTGATAATTTGGTACTGTTTGAATATCTTCTCTTATAAAGCTGAGGTTGTGATTGTACACCTATTTTTCTAATTTTGTCAGGTGCACCAATGTATGTTTTTCATCATTGTTATTTTCATTTCCTTGATGGTGGTATAAACTATGTTGTTGGGAAGCGGTGGTGTAATGGTTAAAGTCATGGGAATGGACTCGTCCTGAGTTCAAATCCTGGATGTGGTAATTGCATTTCACTTAGCGCTAATACCTTGGGAAAGGTATGTATCCTACTCTCCTCCAAGCTATGGGTATAGATAGGGCAGACAGGGCTCTTTAACCTTGGTTAGGCAACCGGTCTAGAGAAGGAAAACTCTGAATTCAAACCTGTTTGAACTCACTTAAGAAATTGACCTGTGTCACATCCTCTCATCGGGAGGGGTTGGTAAATATATATAAGCTATGTTGTTGATTAAACAATTGCCATTTAAGGGGCATTTTGTTCTATCGAAGCAGTTAATCTATCGTTCAGGTTGTTATCATTTTCATTTAAAATTTTTGTTTGTTGATAATTAATAAATAATTAAAAATTATTCTTATTGAATGGTTTATTGATTATATCGGGTCCATAGAGATTACATTATTTTCTGAGTTTTTGAGATGAGGCTTATAATTTGGATTATTTGATTATTCAAACTATGTCAATAAAGATGAGAATTAATCAAATAATCAAATTATCAAGTTATTTAAACAATTCAGAGAATATATCTTTTGTGTTCCAATATAAGTAATATTTCATGTTAGATATAAATTTCTTTATACTCTACTCATATATATAAGGGCCAGCTTATCTCAGTTGGTAGAGCATCTGTGTAGGAGCCACAATGATCTAGATTAATACAGCCCATGCATGTGTAGCCCAGCTTGGATCTGTGCAGTAAGGTGGAGAGCTGATAGTAGATGTGGCACCCCTTCAGGTAATAAAGCAATCTCCCTTGTCTTAGCACTAGCAAAAATGAGATAGACGTTTTCAGCTGTTTGGCAGATATTGACAATAGGCGACTTTACTTTTTACATATAAAGTTAAAAATAAAATCTAAATCTAAGTAATTCTAATCATAAAGAAATTTTTGAAGATATTTTTCAAAAGTCTATTGTTTCTACATACTTCTTTGATATTCTGTAATGTAAATCTGATTCCATTTTCCATGCACAAAATTCTTCAGAATAGAATATTGCCTGGGGATAATTAAAGTGTGAAACTACTGCTTCTAATTTTTTTGTTAGAGAAATAAAAAAATTTTAAAAGAAAGATAATTTTTTAGACTGGCTGTAATTTACATACATCATGTGACCTTGTAAGGACTAGCAGATTTGTAGGAGAACAAGTTGGATGTTTGGTTGGTTGGATTTTACACACGCCAACCCTTATTGGGTTATTTTATGCCAAAGAAGTTTTGTTTTATTATCATTTTGATGGGTATTATAATTTTTTTTTTAAACTCATTTTTTTTCTATTTAACACATAGATGGGACTAACTGGTTCAGAGTGAGACCTGGGAGTAATGGTGATGATGGGTACTCCACATTCCTAGAACTCCAGCACTGGAACTTCACCATCAGAATAGATAACATCATACCCAGGACATTAAGACCCTCAGCCACTGCCTTGTAGCACATATATGATAAAAAGGTTAGTGGAGGTTTACTATAAAGGCAATGGGTTGGAACAATCATATAAGTGCTAGGTTGATCTGAGTAAGGGCCTAAGTGGAGTGGTGCAAGTCATGGACTGGTCAGCCACCAAGGTACATCCTTAAGCATTATGGGTCACCAACACAACCAGAATGTGGAGTATGTTTAGCTGATTCTTTCTTTCAAATGGGCTAGATGCAAAAAAAACTTTAAACGGTGAACAAATTCTTAACTTTATTATATTTTTGTTAGTTTATTATCCATGACTATAGGGTTCCTGTGATTTTCTACTTTTGTGTGTTAAAATATATAAAAATGTAGTTTTGCTACTGGTTTGCTTGGGAATTTAATGTATCAGCAGAGATATAGGTTTGGAAAGGAGAAAGAGAAATACATATAACTTTCTAATGAATTTGATATTAACTCATTGTATTAATGATTCCTTATTTTTAATTGAATGGGAGAGATATTTCCTCATGTTAGAATTCCCAGGTATATCTGTTATTCTATACCCTGTATTGTCAAGCCAGTCCCAAAAGTCTTTCTCATTCACAAGGATGTGCTGAATTTCCAGTGACCACCATCCAAACCTCAGGTTTATCTAAGTTTATCTGTACCAGATGAGCCTTTCATCTGAAAAACAAAAAAAAAACAAAAAAAAACTACATCAATAACTTGAACACTTAAGAAGTCTACATTGATTAACCTAATTGAGATAGTTATGTAAATTGAAAGTTTCCAATACTTCAGCTGTCTCAACATATCCAAGTCACTCTACCTTCCTGGATTCTCATTTTGAAATTTATTGACATTTAATGATGTAATTTCAGATTTCTAGATGAAGGTTTTTTATATAACCCTACTATGAACATTAATGGATTGTTCCAATCCTATAAATTAAAAGGAATTTATTGTCTTTAGGGAGAGTATCTTAGTTCTCCCCAGTCATAGGCAATTATGGAATTTAACACATGTATTGAACAATAGTACAGAATATGTTGAACTTTTGTTGGCATTTGCTACAGAGATTATCTGTGAGGGGAATAATGTTCGTTTGGAGAAGTGTCACTAGCAAGGGTATTCTCGGTCGCTGTGGTTGTAGAGTTCTGTCCGTTTTGTCGGTTCTCGTCCGATAAGTAAAAGTAGGGGATGCTCTTTTAGAAGCTTCTCGCCTGGGTAACTGTTCTTTTAAATGACGGTGGATGGGGCCTTTTTAAGTTGACTATTTAGGTCCTCAGCTCTGATAAGTATGCTGTTGAAACGGCCTTCAGTAGTATGCTATGAGACAGCCTTAGAAAAGTATGCTGGTTAAGGGAAGGTGATGGGAACGCTTATTTTAGCGACTCGCTTCGGTGAACTCCAGATAAGTGATGGTTTGATTCTGGTGCCAACATCAGATAGCGATTTGCCTCTAGCGGCAGGGGAAGATAATCTCTATCAGATTTCCGATAAATACAGGAGTCTGACTGGGGAGTCTGATACACTTTCTTCATGCAACTGGCAAGTATTGTATTTTGTTAATGTTATAAAGATTCCATTTCATTTCCAAAGCTTAGATTGACATTTCCCCTTAAATCAGGATGTGGTTAACTACTTATATTAACTATTTAATTCCTTAAGACAGGGACTTATTGACGATATCAATAGTGTGTGGAAATGTTTGTCGGGTCCAAATATTTCGCTCTTCAAACTTCTTAACTTTAGTGTAAAGTTCTTTATTTTTATTTAACTTCTAGTTGCATTAGTTGCTCACTCTTATTCGCTATTTCCCATGAATTGCATCCATTGGCTAATTGGCCAAAATGTAGGGTTTTTATGGAGGTTTCTTTCTTCATAGAGGCCTTTCCCATTCAGGTTTGTCGTTCGGCTCATATCTTTGTACCGCATCACAGCTCTCTTATGGGAGGGAGACTTAGAAAAAATTATCTGGGTATTTTTTTTCTATCCGGTTCATCTTACCAATTATAATTCAAATAACAAAAGAAAGAAAAAAAGAAAAAAAAAAAAAACCTCAATTCTTTATCTTCTCATATTTCTCCCAAAATAAGAAATATTTTCTCATCTGGTAAAATCTGTATCGCATCACGTGACTCCCTGTTGAAGGAATGATTTAACACTTGAGAATGAAAATGTCAATTTCAGACTGAGATCCAACGTTCTTTTCAAAACATGTTCATTTCAAGATAGACACATTTTGGTTAATTCTCACCTAGTAACCGTTGTTAGGTTACAGCAAGGTTTTAGGTAACATTTATTCAAGTATTCTGGATGCTTTAGATTGATTGACTTTATGGCAAGACAATCTGTTTAGGACTATTTTATGCCTAGAGGTTAGGGAATTGTATTCATTGTACGTTCATATTTATGTTTTTTTTTTATAATTGTTTCTTAATAATATTTGATCTTTTTTGCACATGGTCCTATAGATATGACCCTAATATGTACTACGTCTGGGTTCGAGTGAAGCTTACTTTAATGGCTATGAAGGGGTGCTCTGCACTCCTCAGATCTACAGAACTGGAGCTTTGCCACCAGATGCAGTTTAGTGTTATACCCAGGACACACCTTTTTGGGGGAGCAAGTTTGCACCTTTGCAGGGGATACAATCAGTGTATTCGAAGCGTCACCATTAGGGAAAAAAAAGTGTGTGATTGAACAAAAATTATTGTTGATTAACTTACATAGAGAATAAAACAAGGAGATATGGAAAAATAGGTTGAAAAATGAAATGAATCAGAGATAATAAGAATTAAAGAGATTTGTTTTTCTATTTTAGGGAGCTGTGTGACATAAGTGGTTTAGGATATCCTAATATAAAAAGCTTTTATTATCAAGCTTATATTTAATGTTGGTTGGTTGATTATATTGTTTAATGACATATCAATCTTTATGTGCTATAATCTTTATTTTATTTTTATTTTTTTTGTATATATATATTTACCAACCTGTTGTATCGTTGAGGTGGTAAAAGATACACAGAGAAATAGTGTGCCTGAGATATATTTTATTCAGCACTTGTATCTGGTGCTAAAAGATACTTATTACATAAAAACAAGAAGTAGAACAATTCACAAAGACAAACTTACAAGAATGAGTGTAGTGTCAAATGTGTGTAGTCAAATGCAGTGATTTTGTCTGAATATCATTTTTGATTTCTATCACTGCTATGTCGACTATTATAGGCTATGAGCCAGTCCATTCTGTAGGGGTGTTAACTCCTCTACAACACAACTCCTCCACACCAGCAGGATGAGACACAAGGTCAATTTCTTAAGTGGAGTTTAACAAGTTTGAATTCAGAATTTTCCTTCTCCTAGGCTGGTTACCTAACCAAGGTTAAAGAACCCAGTCTGCCCTGCTATTTATCCATAGCCGGAGGGAGAGTAGTTGGATGCATACCTTTCCCAAGGGTATTAGCACTATGTGAAATGTAAACAGCCTTGTCCAAGATTTGAACTTGGGTTGATGAGTCCATTTCCTATGACTCTAACCTTTACACCATGCACTTTTTTTGTATATACATATTTACCAACCTTTCTTTCTCGTAGACTGGTTGCCAAATCAAGGTTAAAGAGCCCAATTTTCCCTACTATTTACCCATAGTTGGAGGGAGAATAGTTGGATGCATACCTTTCGCAAGAGTATTAGTACAATGTGAAATGCCATCAGCCTCTTCAAAGGTTTGAACTCATCTCGCTGTGTCCATTTCCTACAACAGTAATCATTACACCACACACCTCCATCAATAGTTTGTTGTTATCTTCTCCATCAGCAAAAGCCACAAGTTGTAACTTTGCTATCATACAGCACAAATTAACCTAAATATATGACAATTGACTAAGTAGTAATTTCTGACAATTAGATGAATCATGCAATTCAACATGGACAAACAAAAAGGAAATCCTCACAGCAAAATCACCACTCGCAATACATCAAATATCTATATAGAATTCTTTAAGGAACTGGCCAGTAGAACATTTACATTAAAGTCAATTATCTGGAATAGACATGTAAATGACACCTTCATATTACTTCTCTATTATAACTACTACTAAATACATGCACTCTCCAAGTGCAAGTATTTAAGTTTTAATGTAATAAAATATTATATTAAATTAGAAATGCTAATGAAACTAAATAAGAATGCAGATAAATGATTTGAAATAGAGGTGGGTATAATCGAAAAATAAAACAACTGAAACTTACTCTTCCATCACTCCCGTCTTTCATTGTTAAATTTTTCTAATTTAACTATTTAGCTAAAATAGGAAGTAAAGAATGAAATTACAGTCTTTTATTTTGTTAATGGATTTCTTTTAAGATTTTATCCCTGAGATTTTTGCTCATATTCATTAAGATAAAACCAAACAATCAGAAATCAATAAAGCTAAGTACATATTTATCAAAATCAATTTTTTAATATCAATATGCAAATTAGCCTTTCTGTTCACTCTGTAACCACTAATTTGTTGTATATATAAATACAATTGTATGTTATTAGTATGTATATATAGTCAACAGTACTAATAATGTAAAACAATTTTATCAATAATAGAGGTTTAAATACAAATAAAATCATGGACAATGTGACATAAATAACCAAGGGAATTGGTACTTGAGTAGTAATATATATTCGATCACAGACAGAGAAACACACAATCTCCATTATAAGATACTAGTACAAAATAAAACACACCCTCCGGTTGATGTAAAAATACATTCTTTAAACATATTGCCTGAGGGGTGGGAGTAAAAAATTCAATGTCAGCAAGTTTGTACCCTAAGTAAGTAAAATCATGAAATTCATTAAAGGATTAAAAAATAAAACAATTTGAAATGTAAACTTTAAATATGTATCAAAATAAAACAAACTATATATAGATATATAATACCAGTAATGTATTTATTAAAACTTGTTTTAAAAAACAATGAGGACTGTCTAATGTTGCATGTTCAAATTTTGAGTGTATTTATTCAATGTTATGACAATTTTTGGTAATGTGACGTAAGCAGTGACGTAATTTTTGTTACAGACAAAAAACGGAAGCGAATCTCCATTATTAATAGATATAAAATATTGAATGTTCTTGTACACCCTTGTGCAAATTAACTGAAACACCCTGTCATTCCAGTGGGTCTAAAACTTACCATATGGTGAAAGAAAGGAAAATAAGGCAGTTGTTCTAATTAATTTTCATAATTATGTATGTGCAAATTAACTTATATTATCTTTCCTTTCCTTGTATTCAGTGTTAGTATATCATAGATATATTAATAGAAACATTGATCCTTGGTGAGTGGAGACTTGAGTAAATATCTACACCCAGTGTATATATATAGCTATCTTACTTAAGCTGTCGGTTGGTGCTGTAGAATATGCCAACTGCACCTCTGCAGAGAGGTAAGATCCCCCTTATGGAGCCGCTTGTTAGCTGTGGGTGGTGACTCTTAGTGCCTGAGGAAGGGATCCTGGAGGTTGAGCAGTTCTTGACCTGGATACTAAGTGGTTATATGACCTGCAACACTCCACTACAGCCCTTACAATATTTTAATAAACATGAAGTTAATAGAAATAAAAATGTACAGGCACTACTGAAACATACAGATACCATTAGATCCTATGTCAATGTTGTAGTGAATGTATATTTCTGAGCCTTGTCAGTTGGAGTACACCAACGCCACTCAATTGGGCCATCTGTTGGCTATGGGTAGCGAACTGTGATGCTTAAGATGGAATCCATGATGGCTAAGCAGTAAATGATATGCAGTACTCCACTTTGGCCCTTACAGGTGATCAGAGAGAGACTGCTTTCGATTAATCGGCTGTCATGTCAACCTCTAAACACTATATAATTATCCCAACCCTATTGCTCTATGTCAAACCACCAACCCTTTTTATAATATATGTCCTAGAAGGTGGTAGCTGCACCCATGAATGGTAGTACAGGTGCAATATATATATATATATATATATATATATATACCAACCCCTTCGCATGAGCAAGATGTGACACAAGGTCAATTTCTTAAGCGGAGTTCAGCAGGTTTGAATTCAGAGTTTTCCTTCTCCTAGACCAGTTACCTAACCAAGGTTAAAGAGCCCAGTCTGCCCTACTATTTATCCATAGCTGGAGGGAGAGTAGGATTCATACCTTTCCCAAGGGTATTAGCGCTAAGTGAAATGCAATTACCACGTCCAGGTTTTGAACTCGGGGCAACGAGTCCATTTCCCATGACTTTAACCATTACACCAGGTGCAATGTATAAGGTAGATAATCATGTAATGGATATCATCGTAGAAAATTGCCCTGGGTGAGACGTTAAAGTGGTGAGGTTCCAATTCTGGAGGTCTGGGGAGTGGAGAGTATCATTTCATTACTATTCCTCCCAGGTCCAGAGAGAGAGAGACAGACAGACAGACAGAGAGACAGAGAAGGGGGATGGAGAAAGTAAATACCAGAGAGCTAGAGAGAGACTGTGTGATAGAATGAAAGAGAGAGAGAGAGAGAGAGATTGTATGTTTGTGTGTGTGTGTGTGTGTGAGAGAGAGAGGGTGTGTGTGTGAGAGAGAGAGAGAAAGATTGTGTAGAGAGAGGAGAGAGATTGTATATGTGTGTGTGTGTGTGTGAGAAGAGAGAGAGAGTGTGTATTTGTGGGAGAGAGAGAAGAGAGAGTGTGTGTGTGTGTGTGTGAGAGAGAGAGAGAGAGAGAGAGAGAAAGAGAGAGAGAGGGTCCAGTCTATGCGTTAAATAGATAAAAAAATGAGTTTTAACTAATCTGTTTAAAAAGCAAATGAGTTTTTTTTATCTTAATTTGAACACCCTACTCGAATGAATAAAATAAAAACATCTTTGGCATAAAATAATCCAACAAGAGCTGACATGCCATAAAATCCAACTACTCAAAATATATTTTTGTAATGAGTGTCAGTTCTAGAGAGAGAGAGCTAAAACTTCCCAGCTTGTGTTCTCTACTGAGACAAGCGTCTTCTCCGATGGATGGGCCATGTCCCCTGGATGGATGATGGAAGAATCCCAAAGGGCATCCTCTATGCAGAGCTTTCGTCTGGTAAGAGACAGATTGGTCACCCCCAGCTGCATTTTAAGGATTTCTGAAAGAATGATCTCAGGTGCTTCCAGTTGGGAAAACTTTGCTCAGTGGCAGCAGGCTCTCTGTAATGGACTGTTCATGTCTGAAGTCCTCCTGGTGCAACACCATGAAGCCAATAAGTCCAGTAGAAAGTAGCAGCAATAAAGTACTTCAGGGACAGCCTTCACATATGACGTCTATGGTTGAGAATGTTTTTCGAACATTGGACTTCACAGTCACAGGAGGCACTGTAATTTCAGGGGCACGAGAACTATATAGTCTTTTTAAGTCTAGACTGTAATGCAGATGAATGAGGGTCAGGGCTGATTCATACTGTTACATATCGTACACTAGTTCCCAGGCTGAATGCCACTTTATTTATCATAGTTTTTTTTTTACAGTTTGACAAACTTTTCTAATATTGATATATCTCTTCTGGTGAGTGGAATAATTTCTCATCATTTTAATTTTAAATTTTAGAAATTGTTTTTTTTTTCACTCATCATGTTTACCCATATGTGTTCTATTTGGTCTTTCTGCTACTTCTACTTTTAAAAAGAAATTTTCAAAAAAGAAAAATGCATTTTTTCTTCAGAATTTTTTATTAATTTTAAACTCTGCATTGTTTGGAATTGGTTTATAGCAAAAAACATTTTCATTTAGCAAAAATATTTGTTTTTGGGCAAAAAAGTGCTCGACACTCTATGATCAAATTTATGGTGGCTGAGAGGTGTGAAACGTGAAATCTACCAAAGAATGTGTGATGTATATGGCAAAACATGTTTTATTCCAATGGTGGCAAATCAAATTATTCCAGGCTTGAATAGATGTCTGTCATCAAAATTTTGGTAGCTGAGATTTGCAAACCATGTGAGATTTACAGAAAAAAGTGTGATGTGTATGCATGTTTGAGTAAAAAAAAAACGTGTTTGCCACTACAAGTCTGAGTTGAAATGACAGTCCATGGAGCGGAAACACACTGACTCTCTGGTAATGGGCTAAAGAAATGTGTTTGCCACTACAACAAGTCTGAGTTGAAATGACAGTCCATGGAGCGGAAACACACTGACTCTCTGGTAATGGGCTAAACAAACGTGTTTGCCACTACAACAAGTCTGAGTTGAAATGACAGTCCATGGAGCGGAAACACACTGACTCTCTGGTAATGGGCTAAAGAAATGTGTTTGCCACTACAACAAGTCTGAGTTGAAATGACAGTCCATGGAGCGGAAACACACTGACTCTCTGGTAATGGGCTAAACAAACGTGTTTGCCACTACAACAAGTCTGAGTTGAAATGACAGTCCATGGAGCGGAAACACACTGACTCTCTGGTAATGGGCTAAAGAAACGTGTTTGCCACTACAACAAGTCTGAGTCGAAATGACAGTCCATGGAATGGAAACACACTGACTCTCTGGTAATGAAAAAGTTCTTAGTGTAGTGGTCAGTAAAGAAGGTCATGCAGACATGAAAGGAACCATCACTATTGATTTCCTTGAAATGGGAGCAACTTTAAACAGGGCTTCCAATTGCCAACTTCTTAGACAACATTTACTTTATTTATTGAATGACTCTCATATAATGGAATAATGAAAAGACTTTATCTCAAAACTTTATACAACTGTCATGTGAAATAAGTCAGAAATTTTGTAATTACTCATTAAGTTGACTAGAATTAATGCAAACAAAATTGATGAGTGAGAATGACAGTAGTAAAAGTTATTGACTTGAATAGTGCATAATGGCAGCTGAGACATCAAAGCTTAAAGTGGTGAATAGAAGAAAGTGAGTAGACTAAAGTGAGATCAAGACAGACATGATTCATGTTGAATCTACTTAATCAAGACTGAAATCTGCTTCGATGTCAAACAATTTGCAAATAAATTAATCTGAGGAAATGAAGACTTGTGCATATAAATACCAATCATTAGTATTTAGACAATTTAGAAAAGAAGTGACTAGCCACTAACCACCTACAGACACACACACACACACACACATATATATATATATATATAGAGAGAGAGATAGATAGAGAGAGAGAGAGATAAATAACTACATAAAAGTTTTAGTTTATATTTATTATCATTGGAACAATTTTGCTACCATTGGTTTCTTGCTCTGTGGCAGTCATCAGGCAATGAATAGCGCTAATAGCATCAGGCACATAGCGCTACTACCCTTGGGAAAGGTATGAATCCAATTCTCCATCCAACTATGTGCAGGGCAGACTGGGTTCTTTAACCCTGGCTAGGTAACCAGTTTAAGAGAAGGGAAACTCTGAATTCAAACCTGTTAAACTCTGCTTAAGAAATTGACCTTGTGTCACATCCTGCCAATGAATCTACTCAGTGCTTAAATGGTTTGAAGTGCTTAGATAAGTTTTATACTTAGGCATGTAACAGATACAGTTCTTACTATTCGCTGATGATCGCCAACTAAAGCGTAAATGCAACGCTCTCCTATAAAAGGGATGGAGCACTCTACAGCGGCCTTTACATACATACAGATGTGTGCATTGATTAGTTTCTTACACGTGTGTTTTTGTCAGAAAAAATCCGTTAAGGCTTCAGTCCTTTTCATTTATTTCATATATCATCCAGGGTGGACCCGAGTGAACAGGTTGTTACTGCCACCGGTTTTATGTAAATATTAATGAAGAAAATAATTATATGTAACGTGCTGAAAAGTTATAACCATCATAATAGAATACGGTTATTTCCTAGTTGAGTAACATGTGGTATCAGACTCCCCAGTCAGCATAATACTATCAGTGATTACTCCTAGCAACTCCTAGCAAGTTGCACATTCAACAGAAATAACAAGTTATATTAATGTTGGAAGGCTTAAAGTAACCTCCCAATGTGGGTACATGAGTATACATAAAAACATTCCGACAAATGTGCAAAACGAGAACAATATTTATTCCATAAGTGTCTGTCACATTTAAGACAAAGAATTACAAAAAAGATACATAAACGTATTATGAGGAAATAGGCGTACAACTTGCATCATAGGGAATGTCACTTACTGGTAGCTGGTTGGGAGGGGGGGATCCACCTAAGGGTTAGAGGCGTCAGGCACCTAGACCATGTTTACTCGATGCCAGGAGCAGCTGGTATACGGCAGTTTCACAAATTGGTTGATTTTGGTTTAATTAATTAATTATATCCCTTAATCAGGACAAATCAATAACTAAATTTGGTGTGTATCTTAGAAGGATATTAATATGTATGCAAGATTTCGAATCTGAATGAATTCTCTTTTCGGAGTCATAAGTCGACACATACACACCAAAAACATTGTTTTATATATATAGATATACATAGACATATATATATATATATCCTTTGCCCGGATTACACTTGTCAATTTCATTTTCTATAAGAAAAGTATCGAATTTTATGCGATACATGCGTTGTAAGTGCCTTCAAGTAAAAATTTAATATATACTTTATCAGCAACATTTCTAAAAATAAACAAACATCCAAAAATCTTATTCACTTCGCCGAAGGGCATACGGTCTGTTTGTTGTTATTATTCTCTCAAAAATGCCCCCCTTACCTATTATGGTAGAGGCGTCTAGTATCATTTGACAAGCTTAATTTCGCTAGGATCGTTAGCTGTGTACTGTGTTCGAGGCGATATAGTGGTTCACTATGTTCGCTGAGGTCCCGGTTTCGATTTCTGTCAGAGGGAAATCGTTAGTATATGTCGCTGATGAGACTTAATAAAGTCAAAACAGTCTGTACGACATTCTACACACCGAGCGATCCTTTGCCGGGATTACACTTGTCAATTTCATTTTCTATAAGAAAAAGTATCGAATTTTATGTGATACATGCGTTGTAAGTGCCTTCAAGTAAAAATTTAATATAATATATATATATATATATATGGTTAAGAAAAAGGCTTAAATATGGTTCTTATTATCAGTTATAAATCTATTTCTACCAATATGTATTGAGCTCTTAACTTAGACCAGACCAACTTTAAAATTCCATTGTTAAAAAAAGCCCACCTTAGAATCATCCATAACACCGACTAACCTGGTGATTTACCTATATATATAGAGAGAGAGAGAGAGCAAAAAAAAGAAATCATCTCAATCACCATTGCTCACAATACAAGCAATACATCTCCGTTCTACCAGAGTAAGGATCTGTCTCTGAATCTTTCCCTCAGTTGAAAGCAGATTGTGTAACCAAGTCTGAATAATTAATTCCATCTGATCTTAGTGGTCACATAGCCAAGCGGCATAAAGGAGACTGTCAAGGAATACCAGACACATATACAATCCCACACAGATGGCCAGATGATGATGGCAATGCCACAAAAGCTGGACATCAAGCGAAGCATCAGTTGTGAGGAGTGAAATCAATAAGAACACCTGTCAGAAACAGACAGACATCTGCACGCAGTGGACGAAAAATGCCTTTCATTGATAGGCTGGTTTCTACAGCACAATTCAAAAAAGAAGTGACTAGACACTAACCACCTTCTGATATATATATATATATATATATATATATATATATCGGTCAATGTTCAACCCACAGTCAAACTTTCAAGAAAGTAAAAAGTGAGAAGTTGTCTTAATCTAATTGGTTTGGTTTGGTTTTTTATTCATTTAATGGCATATCAACCTTCATGGGTTATTTAATGCCAAAGTTATACAGTGGAGGAAAATGCCTTTCAGAGATAGGCTGGTTTCTACAGCATAATTCAGAAAAGATATGACTAGCCGTTAAACCCCTACTGATATTTATATATATATATATATATACATATATATATACATATATATATATACATATATATATATATATATACATATATATCGGTCAATGTTAAACCCACAGTCAAACTTTCAACAAAGTAAAAAGTGAGAAGTTGTCTTAATCTGATTGGTTTGATTTGGATATTTTTATTTAATGGCATATCAACCTTCATGGGTTATTTAATGCCAAAGTACCAGCCAGAGTACCAGCTTCATTTTGATGTATGATACATGTTCTTGTGTTGGTAATAACAACCTATCCTAAACAAAATGGCATTGCTTTTTTACTCATCCTCGTAGCTCAGTAATCTTTTTTTGTTTGCATGTGTGTGTCATAGAAAATATTTAACTGTGAGGAGTGAAAAGATTTCAGGTAAACCAGTGATGCTGATAGCTTTTTGATTTAGTGTGTCCTGGGATGCACATATTTGAATTGAATGAGTCTCCGGGAAAATTAATGGGTCCCAACTAAAGTTTCTTAATAGATTGTAGGGTTTTTATTTATGATCTGGAGAAACAACTAAAGCCGTCTTACCCCTACCTTGTAACCTATCCTGTGTAATTCATTTCTAAAAAAAACTATTGAAATCTATTTACAGTTAACTTGAAATGGTGAGAAAAAAAAAGAAAAACAATGGGATGCATGTATATGATTTTACTGCGTCCTTTTAGATTTTCGTATGTCAGGGACGCACTCGTGTGCTGAACTTTGCGATTCCTAGGCAGATGCTCTACCTACTGAGTTAAACCAGACTTCTTCTTCTTCTTCTTCACGCCTTTCTTCTTCTTCTTCTTCTTCTTCTTCTTCTTCTTCTTCTTCTTCTTCTTCAGTCTCCCTTCTTCTTCTTCTTCTTCTTCTTCTTCTTCTTCAGTCTCTTCTTCTTCTTCTTCTTCTTCTTCTTCTTCTTCTTCTTCTTCTTCTTCTTCTTCTTCTTCTTCTTCTTCTTTTCTTCTTCTTCTTCTTCTTCTTCTTCTTCTTCTTCTTGTTAAAGAAGCTCTGTTTAAGAAATTGACCTAATGTCACATCATACTCTTGCAGAGGGATTGGTAAATATGTAAAATGAAATATATATTAACATGTCTGGAGTTAAGATATGTATATTAAGATCTCTCTCTCTCTCTCTCTCTCTCTCTCTATATATATATATATATATATAAGGGTTTTATAGTTTGCTTGAAGCATTGTATGTATGTGTTTAAGAAAATAAAATAGAAATTAGAAGGCTATTGACAATGCAATGGAAAAAACGATAGGTGATGAAATTGATGTTTATTTACCTGTTTCCTAAATTTTCAGGATAAAATCCCATCTTCAGAGGTTTCGGAGTTATGTATGTATATCTATCTATCTATCTATATATATATATATCAATCAATACTTTAATTTTTTGAAATGATATAAATTCTTATTCTACCTATACTATTTCTTATTGTACCTATAAAACTACATACAAATTTCTTATTCTACCAATGAAACTACATACAAATTTCTTATTGTACCTATAAAAACTAGATACAAATTTCTTATTGTATCTATAAAGCTACATACAAATTTCTTATTGTACCCATAAAACTAGATACAAATTTCTTATTGTATCTATAAAGCTACATACAAATTTCTTATTGTACCCATAAAACTAGATACAAATTTCTTATTGTATCTATAAAGCTACATACAAATTTCTTATTGTACCCATAAATAGATACAAATTCTTATTGTATCTATAAAGCTACATACAAATTTCTTATTGTACCCATAAAATAAATTTCTTATTGTTATTATTTTATTTGATGTTATGTAATTATACAGACACAGACTTTTAAAAGAACAAATACTAGCTGAGTTCAAACTTGGTTTGTTTAGGTTGAAGAAAAGTAAAGTTGGTTTAACATTTCTGGTATAGATTTTGTATACACACACACACACACACACACATATATATATCTTATTATAATGGAGATTGTGTGTTTTTCTGTCTGTAACCAAAACTATATTACTACTCAAGTCATAATTCCCTTCGTTATTTACATCACATTCTCCATGATTTTATTTTTATTAAAACCAATTATTAATAAAATTGCTTCACCTTTTTATAGTGTTGTCCATATCTACATACAAATAACATGCAATTGTATTTATATATACAAAAAATAGCGGTTTACAGTGTGAATGGGAAGGCTAATTTGCATATTGATATTAAAAATGTGATTTTATTAAATATGTGCTTAGTATTATTGATTTCTAATTGTTTGGTTTTATTTTAATGAATATAAGCAAAAATCTCTTCAATGAATCTTAAATGAAATCCATTAACAAGAAAAAATAACTGTCATTTTATTCTTTATTTCCTAATTTAACTAAATAGTTAAATTAGGAAAATTTACCAATGAAAGACGGGAGTAACAGAAAATGATGGAAGAGTTGTTTCAAAGTTGTTCTATTTTTCAATCATACCCCCTCTGTTCCAAATCTTTTTATCTGAATTCTTATTCAGTTTCATTAGCCTTTCTAATTTAATATGATATTTTATTATATTAAAACTTGAATACTTGCACCCGGAGTATGCATATATTTGCTAGTATATATAAGGTGTGTCAACAAGTATCGAGATTTTTTGTACTTTTTGACACACCTTGTATTCTGAAAAAAATTAACATTCCATTCATTGTTCATTTCTATCTTGGTAAATGACTTTTATGACAAACCTTTGTTTATAATTTTATATGATGACTTTATATCTGCTGTTGATGACTTTTTTTCACTGCAACACCGATGGAAGAAGTGTGTGGACCACAAGGGAGACTATGTTGAAAATAAACCTCATTTGGTCAGATTCCACATGAGTATGTTAGGCAGACTTTGAACTTTTCAGCAAAACTTGTTATTAAATAGTTAAAATTTTTGTACAATTTTGATTTTTTCTTTAAAACCCTTTAGATTGAACTAATAGTTTTCAGAACTTGTAAGAATATTTTAAACCAAAAAAATGTCTAAAAATAAAAGATGCATTTCAAACAAATGATGGATACAAATCATCTGCTCCTTGTAGCCTTCATAACAAAGATTAGATATCTATGCAGTAAAAAATAGATGTGATGAATTTGAAATTGTTTTCTCTACTTTGAAAATGTTCTGTAAATTAAAAAAATTAAAAAATTTACTAAAAACTTTTTAAAATCAAATATATATATATATATATAAATATATATATATATATATATATATATAATATATATATGTTGAAAGATAAATGGAAAGAAAATGTAGTATGTATAAAAATTATTTATTGAAACATGTTTCGACTAAGAGTTTATCCGTGTCGGTATTTCAGTAAATAATTTTATCTATACAACATTTTTTCTTTCCATTTATCTTTCAACATAATTGTCAGATTCACTTCCATTTTTCTCACTTACACACACACGCACATATATATATATATATGTGTGTGTGTGTGTGTGTATATATATATATATATATATATATATATATATATAGGTCGGCGAGCGTAAGTAATATATATATATATATATAGTTCGGCGAGCGTAAGTTCGTTCGGGTCTCGAACCCGGCCAGAGGCAGCTGCTAAAATGGTATAACTGCACTGATGAGAGGTGATACTTCGAAACACGTGTCTGTAGTTTACTCTATTATTATATGCTCCTAATTTCAGTTGAGCACTCTATTTAGGAGGAATCTAATTGCAAATTCACTGTATTCGGTGTTAAAGCTAAATCTCACTTTGTTTACAAAGTTTGAGAACTCTTAGTGAATTCATTTCCACTTAGAAATGTAGCGATTAGATAGCCTGCTATACTTGGCAGCTGATTGTGGCCGTATGGGTAAGAAGGTTCGGCGAGCGTAAGTTCGTTCGGGTCTTGAACCCGGCCAGAGGCAGCTGCTAAAATGGTATAACTGCACTGATGAGAGGTGATACCTCGAAACACGTGTCTGTAGTTTACTCTATTATATATATATATATATATATATATATATATATATAGCAGCAAAAGACAGTAATATTGTAACAAGTATATTTTGTATTATTTTCCATCCTAGCATTTGAAATTATTTTATTTCTACCTGTTTCTTGGGGAGACTCTGTTGCATAGTGGTTATCATACTGCACTGCAACATCATAGGAAACAAGTTCAAACTGCAGACATGCTATTACCTTCATTTTTGGACTACTATCCTTAGGAAAGATATGAACCCCTCATCCCCCAACTATAAGTTAAATAGTACCACTACTGTTCTTCTACATCAGTGGTCACCAAACTAAGGCCCGCAAGCCATGTCTGGCCTGTGAAGGCATTTTATAAGGTCCACCGATGGTACTTGAATTTATTTGTTAAAACGTACGGAAAATATGGAAATCAACCCATTGAATGAAATGGACTGATAAACATTTGAAAGCAATGCTATTGATTGGATGTAGCAATTCCAAACCAGACACTGACGATATCTTGAAAGGCAAACTTCAGTCTCACAAATCTCAAATAAACCTTTCTGCTATGTTGCGTGCGTTCTTTGATAAATGTTTTGAAAATAAATATGTTGGTTTTTGTGCATCTTACACTACTCATCCATGAATATAACATGGAAAGATAAATTTTGTTTAACATGTTTTTTTCAGAGCTTTTGTTCTCGCTAGCAAGTACTGAACACAATAATTATGTGGCCCGCGCTTGTTATTTTTTCAATTATCCATCCCACTGCGAAAAATGTTTGGTGATCCCTGTTCTACACTGATGGCTTTGGCATTAAATCACCCATGAAGGTTGATATGCCATTAAACAAAGAAACCAAACCAAGCCAGTTTCTTTTCCTATTTCTAAAGATAAAATGAACTGATGGGAGGTATAGAATTTTGATTGATATTCACCAATTATTGCTCAGCCCCAAGAATTTCATCTTTAGGGAACACAGGTCACTATCCATGGCCAACGGATGGTCCCATTGGGTGAACTTACTCCTCTGAAGATGTGTAGTTGGTGTATTCTACTGGCCAAGCTGAAAGGGGAGGAAAACTAACGTGGTTTTAGCCAAGTAGTTACTGACAGTTTTGTTGAGATAATAGTTCTCTTAATAGGAATAGGATAACTCATGTCATCTCAATATATGTGATGAATGCTATAGGATGATGTTGATTGTCTGTTTAGCTGATTAGTTAAAAGGATTGATTTGAACTACACAAGGATGCTGCGTGCCATTCTGAGTTGGAGGCCATGGTTTAATGGTTAACTCGTCGACCCGAGTTCAAATCCTGGATGAAGCTGCAGTTCACATAGTGCTAATACCCATGGGAAAGGTATTAATCCAACTACTCCAGCTAGGGGTAACTAGTAGGACAGACTGGGCTCTTTAACCTTGGTTAGGCAACCAGTCTAGGAGAAGAAAAACTTTGAATTCAAACCTGTTAAACTCTGCTTTGGGTGGTCACTACTAGAATAGGCTCAGTCCTAACTAGTGATCTATTTCACTAATTTAAAAAAAAAAAAATTTTTTTTGAGAATAGTAGGAAGCGCATGGTGTAATGGTTAAAGTCATGGAAAATGGACTCATCGTCTCGAGTTCAAATTCTGGACGTGGTAATTGCATTTCATTTAGCGCTAATATCATTGGGAAAGGTATGAATCCTACTCTCCCTCCAGCTATGGGTAAATAGTAGGGCAGACCGGGCTCTTTAACCTTGGTTAGGCAACTGGTCTAGGAGAAGGAAAACTCTGAATTCAAACCTGTTGAACTCCGCTTAAGAAATTGACCTTGTGTCGCATCCTGCTCGTGCGGAAGGGTTGGTAAATATATATACGTTAGAATAATGGATGTTGTTGTTGATTTGAATAAAATCTATTTTGTTTTTTTAACTTAATGGGTTTATATGAAGATGTGGTGCCATCTTTTTATTCCTAGATATTTTGGCAAGACCTTATCCATATCTAAAGATTCTAAGATGATATTCATCTGATTAAGAGAGAATTTTATTCGCTTTGGCTGTGACTAGGATTTGCATGAGGCATGGTGCCACATTTTTAATAGTGCCATTATATTCCATATACAAATCCCAATAAAACAGAGTCTGTACAGTCCCTTATTTTCTATCTCACAAACCAAGTAAGATGGAAAAGACATGCTGGAAAAGTAAGGACAAACTCAGAAGCAACATTCTCCTGTGGATCCTTACATATACACCAATGCTAACTGACTAGCAATAATTTACATTCATCGACTCACTTGGGACACTCGATGAAAATTTACCATTTTCAATTTGAATTCTATCAATAATATTTAATTCATTTCATTTTAATAAAATAAAATAACATTTTCTGATTCAAATATTGAAAACGGTAAATTTTCTAACCAATTTCTAGGCCAAATGTTGTAAAAACAAGAATTTTATGTAAATTTTAGCAGATGATCTTTGATGCTGTTTCCTCAAACAATGGTCCAAGTAAAAGATCTAATTTCTGGTATCAGTATTCAGTATACTAACACACAACTTTCCCATAGATGGACAATTTGATATTTAAAAAAAATGAAAAATCGACCAACCCTAATGTACATAGCTTTACCACAAATGCTTTTAAAATGGCTAAAACTTAAATAACAAATTATTTAAGAGAGGACAAAAAGATAGACCCAGTAAAAGTTTTAAGGTAAGAAAGACATAGCCTTACCAAAAATGCTTTTAAAATGGCTAAAACTTAAATAACAAATTATCTAAGACAGGACAAAAAGATAGACCCAGTAAAAGGGAATCTAACATTTCATAATTTTCTTTTTAATAAAGAAATCAACTCTATCTGATTTCTGAAGAGTCAAAGAAGTGCATTTTACTTTGCCAACGGATAATGGCTAACAATTTAGATTTGGAACTGAGATATATGATGAAATCTATAATCTTAATTACAGAAGAAGAGAGACATTGGTAATAGATTTTGTGTCGGCTTTAAATTGCTTATATATATATATATATATATATATTCACACATATACCTGCATAATATAATCAGAGGAACACATACGCATAAATATAGATTCATAGAGACTTGTATATAAATGCCCAACTTTATACTCATATCTATTGACTTATTTATATAATCACACATACACAATACATATATGTGTGTGTGTGTGAGAATGTGAGCTTTTGTGTGTTATCTTTATATTTCTTTAAGATATTAGGAAATATGCACATACATTCAAAGTTCATTCATATGCAAAGTATAAATGTTTTTATATATATATATATATATATATATATAACTAGTACTAATAGAAATTTATTTGCAAAAGAATCAAAGTCTTAGGGTAAATGGAATCTTAAATAGCCTTACGTAATTTTGTACAGACTGATGCTGAACTTTTAGATAGTTTGATATCATTGGTGTAACTGTAATTAATTATTGAAAGTTTCTAACATACTGTATATACTTGTGTACAAGTCTGGTTTTTAGGATTAAAATTGGCAGTAAAATACATATAATAATAATATAGTTATTATTATAATATTTATTAAATTTATTTTGTATTCCTAGATACTTATGTTTTTTTTCAATTTTTCATCATACTAAATACTGTCAGATTCATTTCTCCTTTTAAACATATATATATATATATATATATATATATATTGGTTAGAAGTTTGATTTAGAAGGCTATCCCAATGCAGGTGTAAAGAAAAAATAATAATACAGTAACAATGATGTTGTGTGTTAACCTGTATTTAATTCTTGAATTTTCGAGATAATATCTCTTTTTCAAAAGATCACTGGAACTGAAGCAGTCTAGTTATGGCATTTCTTTTAAAAGGAATTAAAAAAAAAATTATTTAAAAAGAAATGCCATAACTAGACTGCTTCAGTTCCAGTGATCTTTTAAAAAAGAGATATTATCTCGAAAATTCAAGAATTAAATACAGGTTAACACACAACACCATTGTTACCGTATTATTATTTTTTTCTTTATACCTGCATTGTGATAGCCTTCTAAATCAACCTCCTAACCAATATATACACAATGCTTCAAGCAAATTATAAAACTCTCATATATATATATATAATATTATATATATATATATATATATGCATGTGTGTGTGTGTGTGTGTGTGTGTATTCCTCTCTCCAAAAAAAAACTCGATATTTTGCAGTTCTATAACATCATAACAAAAAACCATTGCATTTTTATAGTAAAATCATTAAAAACAATTAGAATTAGGAAGATGAAGAATGATCCTGATGACAATTCGGAAGATGAAGGATGATGGTTTTGCCAGTTTGAAATCCATGCATAAACTATTTACTATTCATAAAATAGATAATTCTGGTTTGGTTTGGTTTGGTTTGGTTGGTTTTATGGTATGTCAACCCTTTTTGGACTATTTAATGTCAAAGTCATTCTTTTTTTTTTAAACAATTATATGGTTTTAAGTAACTAATAATAAATTGTTGTAAACAATTATAGCTTCATTTAACTATTTTTTTATGCTAATAATTTGCAAACATATACTGAAAATTTATACACAATTATATAGTTTCAAGTAACTATATGGTGTCATGTAATTATTAATAACAATAATTTGTTAACAATTATAGCTTCAAGTAATTACTCCTAACAGAAATGATTTAGACACAGTTTTTCTCAGTCATAATACAATGTCTAGCTTAATAATTAAACTACAAAGCTGTACAATATTTATGGAGTCCCCTAGCATAGTGGGTACCATGCGGGACTGCAACGTCGGGGCAAGCAAGTTAAAACTCCAGTCACACTATTATGTTAATTTTCTGACTTGGGAAAGGTATGAAACTCCTTATCCCCCACCTATGAGTTAAATAGTACAACTACTGTTCTTCTGCAAGGATGGCTTTGGAATTAAATAAACCATGAAGGTTGATATGCTATAAAAAAAAACATCTACAATATCTAATTATATAGCATTCTTATATTTTCCTAATCATTCAATCAACACTTTTTATTTAATCATATAAAATAGTTTGCATGTACAAGGTGTGTCAAAAAAGTATTGAGATTTTTTGTACTTTTTGACACACCTTGTATTCTGAAAAAAAAAGTAGCATTCATTTCTATCTTGGTACTTTTTTTAAAACTTGGTACTTTTTTGACACACCTTGTATTCTGAAAAAAAATTATGAATGGAACTTTTTTTTCAGAGTACAAGGTGTGTCAAAAAGTACAAAAAAAACACAATACTAACAGGTGCTACCACTTTGGGTCACAGTGGACCTGGGAGTAATGGCAATGAAGGGGTACTCCACACTCCACAAAGCTCCAGTACTGGAACCTCACTACTAAAGGCAGTTTAACATTATACCCAAGACACACCTGTAGGGGTTAGAACTCTCCTGTGTCCAGGGGACAGGAAGTTAGAGACTGACATCCCTTGTTAGTTTGTAAAAACTTTCTTTTAATCAGGCTCAACCTCGGGAAGTAAGCCTCATAGAATCGAGCTCTTGCCACTCAGTCAACTGTAACTGAAGAAAACCCCGTCAGTGAGGGAGCATAGCTGGCTACACCAACTTAGCACCCCCCTCCCAGTGAGGGAGATAAATAAATGTAAGTACTGCTTTCAAGTACTCGTTGTATTGTTGTGTCTAGTTGTATTTACATGTTAATAAACTTGGTTACATGTGCTTTTCCCTTGTTATTTTGATTTGTGTACCTATGTATTATTCCTCATAGTTTGTACATGGATATTCCTACACACCGTTTTATAAAGAAAATCAAAAAGATATCTAAAAATTGTGTTGATAAAGACAAAAAAGTAAAAAAAGGAAAGTCGACAGGGCGGCCTAAAGTCAGTATCAGCCAATCAGCGAGGGAGTCTATCCCCTTTTCACTTGCGCTAGACCAAGGAGATTATTTTAGCATCTGAGGTGGAGCGCCACACCTACCATCAGCTCCTTACTTTACCGCACAGATCCCTGTGCTATTCATACGCTGAGTTGGCAAGGACTGGTATCGAATTAGGAACCTTGTGGTTTCTAGCTGAATGCTCTACCGACTGAGCTAACCCGGCCCCTTAATAAAGACAAAAAAAAATTAAATTCTGAGAAAAAAATAAAAGGCAAGCATTCTTTGAAAAACAATTCCAGTTTGTATTCAGGGCAACAAAGAAATGGCAGAAGTTTAATGTAGTTGACAAAACTCAGCTTCTAGAAAAATCAGGGGAAAATTCTGCATCTCCTTACCAAAAAAAAGTTGACCATTCTACTAACTACGATTCTACAACACACCTTTTGAGTCAACGAATCTTGGAAATGAAGAATAATATTTTAGAAATCTAATGAAAAGAATGCATAGCCAAAAAAAATGTTTAAAAAAATGCTGATCGACTGTATTGAAATCTAAAAAATTTTTTTTTTAATACTGTAATCGACTTTTACCCTGAGCTGAGAAGGATTTTTTAAAAATTATCTAATCTAATGCCAGAACATGTAAATGTTTGGATTAATATTCCATGAACAAAGGTAATATTATTAAAAAAAAAACTAAATCTAAAATTAGAATTTAAAAAATATAAATATTCAAATTGAATTCTTTAATAAATGTCGCTACCAAAAAAGAAGAAATTGATAGAATTTAAAATAACATTTTAAAAGAAATAAAATATTTAAAAAAAAAAAATTCTTATTTTTTCTTTTCCCTTATTCTTCTTTTTTTTTTCTTACACTTATTTCTCAATTTCTTTCTTCCAACTGATTATTCTATTAAATTACTCTTCTTTCTTTCTATTCAATTAATTTTTCTTCTTTTCTCTTCTTTTGTAGGGCCGGTTTAGCTCAATCGGTAGAGCGTCTGCCTAGAAACCACAAGGTTCCTGGTTCAATACCAGCTCTCGCCAACTCAGCGCATGAGTAGCACAGGGATCTGTGTGGTAAAGTGAGGTGCTGATGGTAAGTGTGGACTTAGGGAAGGGAAAGACAAAAGATGTATGGAGGATAGGTGAATTGTAGCTAGGTAAATTTTTAAATATAATTAAAAAAGGGAATCAAATGACAGAAACTTACTTAGATGGGTGATGAGAAGTATTACATTTCTGTGTATTTTTCTCTCTCTTGTCACTTATATATATATATATTATATATAATAAGGAGAGAAAATTCTTTTTCAGTTTATCTAAATTTTGACAGACTGTTATCATATACACGCTCTTCTCTTGCGGCGACTCTATCCTACTTCTTGTCTTCTTCGTGTATTATTCTGTTTGAAAAATTTTTTTATCACCTTCCCATATACACAAATACCCTGAAGATGATATCTAAATTAAATAAGATCGAAACACTACGCAGCGACGGCATAAACTACACTCAACTTATTTAAACCTGTAGTTTTTTCACTTTTCTTTAATATACAATACGTTGGATTCACTTCCATCTCGTTCACAAATATATATATATTCAATATATATATATAAATATTGTTTCGTTGAAAAATTTTACACACATGAACAAATTGCCATTCCTGATTTGAGTTTCCAAATTCTGTTGCAGAAGGTAAGACTGTAAACAACAAAGCTACAATGGATGTGCAAATTCTGTTAGGATTTTTAATCCAGCAAAGTGAAGGACGCAGGCCATTGTTAGTCAGGGAAGAATATGCAAATAACAATGTTTTTTTTTTTGGTTTGTATTTTTTGTTGTTTTGTTTTGTTTTTTTTTTCCAAAATCACAAAAAGGAATGAGAAGATAAAAAGAAGATGGGCATCTTACCAGCCGAGGAATCTGCTGACACGTAAAGAGAAAGAGAAAGGACAAAGAAAATTTAAGATGAGATTACAAAAAAAAAAAAAAAAAAATTAATCTGGATAATAGGAACTTGAATTTTAAGAAACGAAGGATTATAATTACTATAACATATTCTATTCTCTTTCTTGACCATAGTTCGTTGAATATAATTGATTTCTCTAGACTTCAATCCTGCGCCCACTTGTATACCTCTAGATTCTTCTTCTCGAACTTCTATAATTTGCGACTGTCTCACCCTTCTCGCTTTTTGTGTTCCTTTAATATATATTGTAGTTATCTTCTAGTTATTTAAGTGCTCACGACTCTGCTCTTGCTTATACTATTTATTGTAGTATAGACTGTTTCACATCTTGTTCGCATTCTTCCTCTAGCTTCTTAGGTATAATTCAGTCATTTTTAAGGCGCAGCCATTTTCACACGATAATAACCCTTATAATCGTAAATACGGAAATAGGAACGTTTCAATCACAGCTATTTTATGCATTGTTCTCATGCCTTGCTATTATTCTTCTGGATTAATTTAAGCATCATTCTTAATCGTAAAAAGCTAGAAGAAAAAAAGTTTAAGTAATTCTTAATATTCACCATAAATCGAATAAGCATTCAAAGAAAAAAATTATCCAAATCCCAAATTTACTTACTCTCTCTCATTCCATGATAAGATTCTGTTCTTGACCCAATCAAATCCTTCACACAACTCTCCTATCCATGCCTGAATTAGTTCCTGATATCCATAGAAAACCCCACCATTCACTTCCTCTTCTATAAAACCAATGTATGTTGCACTATTTTCTAATAAAAGACTGATGAGTCCTGCTCAAGGCAGGACGAAATATATCTCCTACACCTATTTGTTTGTGTTGTTCTTTTTGTCCCTTTTTCCTCTATTCTTTACCATGATGACACTATTGAGTGAATTAGATGACATATGGTGAATTGTGGTCTCGTTCATTCACACCCTTTGATATTTACATTCATTTTTTTTCTTTGATTCACAGTATTATTTATACTAGTATCAAAGATAAAAAAACACCCTCTAGGCGATGTAAAATAATAGATTTTTGAAACATATTGCTTGAGGGGTGGGAGTAAAAAAATTCAGTGTCACGAGTTTGTACATCTAAGTAAAATCATCAAATTCATTAAAGGATTAAAAAATAAAAACAATTTGGAAATGTAAACTTTAATATGCATTAAAATAAAACAAACTATATATAGATATATAATACCAGCCATGTATTTTAGATTTATAAAATAATAAAATTGAAGGCATACAATGCGTAAGATTTATTAAGATTTGTTTTAAACAAAATGAGGACTGTCTAATGTTGCATGTTCAAAATTTGAAGTGTATTATTCTATGTTATGACAATTTTGGGTAATGTGACGTAATTTTTTGTTACAGACAAAAAACCGGAAGGCGAATCTCCATTATTAATAGATTATTTAGAATTGTATTTTGGGGAATACTACAATTTTTATTTGATGCATTAGTCAAACAGTTGTATGGCCATCCTTTTATGCTTGGACTTTTTTGATAATTTCCCATTTTATTATAGGGGTTTACCATGGTGTCTTTTAGGTGCCATACATGTTGGATAATTTGTAATGTTTGAATATCTTCTCTTATGAAGCTGAGGTTGTGATTGTACACCTATTTTTTCTAATTTTGTTCCAGGTGCACCAATGTATGTTTTTCATCATTGTTATTCACTTTCCTTTGATGGTGGTCTTATAAACTATGTCGTTGTGGAAGCGTGTGGTGTAATGGTTAAAGTCATGGGAAATGGACTCTCGCCCAGATGTTCAAATCCTGGATGTGTAATTGTCATTTCACTTAGGCTAATACCTTGGGAAAGGTAATGAACTACTCTCCCTCCCGCTATGGATAAATAGAGGGCAGACTGGGCTCTTTAACCTTGGTTAGGAACCGCTAGGAGAAGGAAAATCTGAATTCAAACCTGTTTAACTCCCTTAAGAAATTGACCTTGTGTCAATCCTGCTCTGTGGAGGGGTTGGTAAATATATATAAGCTATGTTGTTGTTAAACAATTGCATTTAAGGGGAATTTTGTTCTATCGAAGCAGTTAATCTATCGTTCAGGTTGTTATCATTTTCATTTAAAATTTTAATTTTGTTTGTTGATAATTAATAAATAATTTAAAATTTATTCTTATTGAATGGTTTATTGATTATATCGGTCCATAGGATTAGATACTATTTCTCTGAGTTTTTGAGATGAGGCTTGATTATTTGGATTATTTGTATTATTCAAACTATTTTCCAATAAAGATGAGAAATCCAAATAATCTAAATTATCCAAGTTCATTAAACAATTCAGAGAAATATATACATTTGTGTTCCAATATAAGTATATTTCATGTTAGATATCAATTTCTTTATATCTCTACTCATATATAAGGGCCGGCTTATCTCAGTTGGTAGAGCATCTGTTGTAGGAGCCACAATGATCTAGATTCAATACCGGCCCATGCCAAGTGTAGCCCAGCTTGGATCTGTGCAGTAAGGTGGAGATGATAGTAGATGTGGCACCCACTTCAGGTCTAAGCAATCTCCCTTGTCTTAGCACTAGCAAAAATGAGATAGACGTTTTCGCTGTTTGGCAGATATTGACAATAGGCCATAGCTGACTTTACTTTTTACATAATAAAAGTTAAAAATAAAATCTAAATCTAAGGAATTCTATCATAAGAAATTTTGAGATATTTTTCAAAAGTCTATTTGTTCTACATACTTCTTTTGATATTCTGTATGTAAATCTGATTCCATTTTCCATGCACCAAAATTTCTCAGAAGAATATTGCCTGGGGTAATTAAAGTGTGAAACTACTGCAATAGGTGCTTCTAATTTTTTTGTTAGAGAAATAAAAAAATAAATAAAAAAAGTTATTTTTTAGACTGGTGTAATTTTACATACATCATGTGACCCTTGTAAGGACTAGCAGATTTGTAGGAGACAAGTTGGATGTTGGTTGGTTGGATTTTACACACCGCCAACCCTTATGGGTTATTTTATGCCAAAGAAGTTTTGTTTATTCATTTTGATGGGTATTCCATTTTTTTTTTAAACTCATTTTTTTTCTATTTAACACATAGATGGGACCTAACTGGTTCAGAGTGGACCTGGGAGTAATGGTGATGATGGGGTACTCACATTCCCAGAACTCCAGCACTGGAACTTCACCCTCAGATAGATAACATCATACCCAGGACATTAAGACCCTCAGCCACTGCTTGTAGCACATATATGATAAAAAGGTTAGTGGGATTTACTATAAAGGCAATGGGGGGATACAATCATATAAGTGCTAGTAAGGGCTAAGTGGAGTGGTGCAATTCATGGACAGCTCGCCACAAGGTACGCATCCTTAAGACCCTCATTAGACCTCAGCACTGCTGTAGCACATATTTATAAAAGGTTAATATATAAAATTAAGGTTAATATTATAATATATAAAGGCATGGGGTGGAAATTATATTATAAGGTTAATATTATAATATTAAAGGCAATGGGTGAATCTATAATGCTAGGTTTGATCCTAAGTAAGGCCAAAGTGAGTGGTGGCATGTCATGACTGTTCAGCACTAAGGTTCCATCCTTAAGCATTATGGGTCACAACACACCAAAAATGTGGAAGTATGTTTAGCTGATTCTTTCTTTCAAATGGGCTAGATGCAAAAAAAATCTTAAACAGTGAACAAATTCTTAACTTTATTATATTTTTGTTAGTTTATATCCATGACTATAGGGTTCCTGTGATTTTCCTACTTTTGTGTGTTAAAATAATATAAAGATGTAGTTTTGGCTACTGGTTTGCTTGGGAATTTTAATGTATCCAGCAGAGAATAGGTTTGGGAAGGAGAAAGAGAAATACATATAACTTTCTAATGATTTGATATTACATCATTGTATTAATGATTCTTATTTTTAATTGAATGGGAGAGATATTTCCTCATGTTAGAATCTCCAGGTATATCTGTTAATTCTATACCTGTATTGTCCAAGCAATCCCCAAAGTCTTTCTCATTCACAAGGATGTGCTGAATTTCCAGGTGACCCACCATCCAACCTCAGGTTTATTAAGTTTTATCTGTACCCAGATGAGCCTTTCATCTGAAAAAAAAACAAACAAAAAACTACACAATCAAAACTTGAACCACTTAAGAAGTCTACATTGATTAACCTAATTGAGATAGTTGATGTAACTTGAAAGTTTCCCAATACTTCAGCTGTCTCAACATATCCAAGTCCACTTCTACCCTTCCTGGATCCTCATTTTGAAATTTATTGACATTTAATGAATGTAATTTAGATTTCTAGATGAAGGTTTGTTTATATAACCTACCTATGAACATTAATGGGTATGTTCCAATCTCAATAAATAAGAGGAATTTATTGTCTTAGGGGAGTCTTTAGTTCTCCCAGTCATAGGCAAATTATGGAATTTAACACATGTATTGACAAATAGTACAGAATATGTTGCAACTTTTGTTGGCATTTGCTACAGACTTATCTGTGAGGGGAAATAATGTTCGTTGGAGAAGTGTCACTAGCAAGGGTATTCTGGTCGCTGTGGTTGTAGAGTTCTGTAGAGACATGTCGTTTTGTCGGTTCTCGTCCGATAAGTAAAAGTAGGGATGTCTTTTAGAAGCTTCTCGCCTGGGTAACTGTTCTTTTAAATGACGGTGGATGGGGCCTTTTTAAGTTGACTATTTGGTCTTAGCCTTCTGATAAGTATGCTGTTGAAACGGCCTTCAGTAGTATGCTATGAGACAGCTTAGAAAGTATGCTGGTTAAGGGCAAGGTGATGGAACGCTTATTTTAGCGACTCGCTTCGGTGACAATCTCCAGATAAGTGATGGCTTTGATTCTGGTGACAACATCAGATTAGCAATTTGCCTCTAGCGGCAGGGGAAGATAATTCTCTATCAGATTTCCGATAAAATACAGGAGTCTGACTGGGAGTCTGATACACTAGCATGGTTTACCTTTCTTCATGCAACTGGCAAGTATTGTATTTTGTTAATGTTATAGAATTCCATTTCATTTCAAAGGCTTAGATTGACATTTCCCATTAATCAGGATGTGGTTAACTAACTTATGTTAACTATTTTGATTCCTTAAGACAGGACTTATTGACATATCAATAGTGTGTGGAAATGTTTGTCGGGTCCAAAATATTCGCTCTTCAAACTTCTTACTTTAGTGTAAAGTTCTTTTATTTTTATTTAACTTCTAGTTGCATCTAGTTGCTCACTCTTACTCGCTATTTCCCACTCAATTGCATCCACTGGCTAATTGGCCAAAATGTAGGGTTTTTATGGAGGTTTCTTTCTTCATAGAGGCCTCTTCCATTCAGGTTTGCGTTCGCCTCATATCTTTGTACCCATCACAGCTCCTCTTATGGAGGGAGACTTAGAAAAAAAAATTACTGGGGTATTTTTTTTCTATCCGGTCTCATTTAACAATTAATAATTCAAATGACAAAAAAGAAAAAAAGAAAAAAAAAACTCAATTCTTTATCTTCTCATATTTCCTCTCAAAAATAAGAAATATTTTCTCATCTGGTAAAATCTGTATCGCATCACATGACTCCCTGTTGAAGGAATGATTTAACACTTCGAAATGAAATGTAA
>CM042153.1:43626959-43636959 GCA_023376005.1 Doryteuthis pealeii
TTCAGACTGAGAATCCAACGTTCATTTCAAAACATGTTCATTTCAAGATAAGACACATTTTGGTTAATTCTCACCTAGTAACCGTTGTTAGGTTACAGCAAGGTTTTAGGTAACATTTATTCAAGTATTCTGGATGCTTTAGATTGATTGACTTTATGGCATGACAACCTGTTTAGGACTATTTTATGCCTAGAGGTTAGGGAATTGCATTCATTGTACGTTCATATTTATGTTTTTTTTTATAATCATTTCTTAAGAATCTTTTTTTCTTTTTTGCACATGATCCTCTCAAACACAAATAATCTTTAAACAGATCTATGTAACCTATAGATATGACCCTAATATGTACTACCAGTCTGGGTCCGAGTGAAGCTTACTTTAATGGCTATGAAGGGGTACTCTACATTCCTCAGATCTACAGAACTGGAGCTTTGCCACCAGATGCAGTTTAGTGTTATACCCAAGACACACCTTTTGGGAGGAGCAAGTTTGCACCTTTGCAGGGGATACAATCAGTGTATTCGAAGCCTCACTATTAGGGCAAAAAAGGTGTGTGATTGAACAAAAATTATTGTTGATTAAAATGATATACATAGAGAATAAAACAAGGAGATATGGAAAAAAAAGGTTGAAAAATTAAATGAATCAGAGATAATAAGAATTAAAGAGATTTGTTTTTTTATTTTAGGGAGCTGTGTGACATAAGTGGTTTAGGATATCCTAATATAAGTAAAAGTAAAGTCGTCGGGGTGGCCTAAAGTTGGTATCAGCCAGTCAGCGAGGGATTCTATCCCCTTTTCAATAGCGCTAGACCAAGGAGATTGTTTTAGCATCTGAGGTGGAGCGCCACACCTACCATCAGCTCCTTACTTTACCGCACAATTCCCTGTGCTACTCATATGCTGAGTTGGTGAGGACCGGTATTGAACTAGGAACCTTGTGGTTTTTAGCTGAACACTCTACCGACTGAGCTAACCCGGCCCCTTATATTTAATGTTGGTTGGTTGATCATATAGTTTAATGACATATCAATCTTTATGTGCTATAATGTTTATTTATTTATTTTTTTTGTATATATATATATTTATCAACCTGTTGTATCGTTGAGGTGGTAAAAGATACACAGAGAAATAGTGTACCTGAGATATATTTTATTCGGCACTTGTATCTGGTGCTAACAGATATTTATTACATAAAATCAAGAAGTAGAACAATTCCCAAAGACAAACTTACAAGAATGAGTGTAGTGTCAAATGTGTGTAGTCAAATGCAGTGATTTTGTCTGAATATCATTTTTAATTTCTATCACTGCTATGTCGACTATTATAGGCTATGAGCCAGTCCATTCTGTAGGGGTGTTAACTCCTCTTCAACACAACCCCTCCACACCAGCAGGATAAGACACAAGGTCAATTTCTTAAGTGGAGTTTAACAGGTTTGAATTCAGAATTTTCCTTCTCCTAGGCTGGTTACCTAACCAAGATTAAAGAGCCCAGTCTGCCCTGCTATTTATCCATAGCCGGAGGGAGAGTAGTTGGATCCATACCTTTCCCAAGGGTATTAGCACTATGTGAAATGTAAACAGCCTTGTCCAAGATTTGAACTTGGGTTGATGAGTCCATTTCCTATGACTCTAACCATTACACCATGCACTTTTTTTGTATATACATATTTACCAACCTTTCTTTCTCGTAGACTGGTTGCCAAATCAAGGTTAAAGAGCCCAATTTTCCCTACTATTTACCCATAGTTGGAGGGAGAATAGTTGGATGCATACCTTTTGCAAGAGTATTAGTACAATGTGAAATGCCATCAGCCTCTTCAAAGGTTTGAACTCATCTCGCTGTGTCCATTTCCTACAACAGTAATCATTACACCACACACCTCCATCAATAGTTTGTTGTTATCTTCTCCATCAGCAAAAGCCACAAGTTGTAACTTTGCTATCATACAGCACAAATTAACCTAAATATGTGACAATTGACTAAGTAGTAATTTCTTACAATTAGATGAATCGTGCAATTCAACATGGACAAACAAAAAGGAAATCCTCACAGCAAAATCACCACTCGCAATACATCAAATATCTATATAGAATTCTTTAAGGAACTGGCCATTAGAACATTTACATTAAAGTCAATTATCTGGAATAGACATGTAAATGACACCTTCATATTACTTCTCTATTATAACTACTAGTAAATACATGCACTCTCCAAGTGCAAGTATTTAAGTTTTAATGTAATGAAATATTATATTAAATTAGAAATGCTAACGAAACTAAATAAGAATGCAGATAAATGATTTGAAATAGAGGTGGGTATAATCGAAAAATAGAACAACTGAAACTTACTCTTCCATCACTCCCGTCTTTCATTGTTAAATTTTCCTAATTTAACTATTTAGCTAAAATAGGAAGTAAAGAATGAAATTACAGTCTTTTATTTTGTTAATGAATTTCTTTTAAGATTTATCCCTGAGATTTTTGCTCATATTCATTAAGATAAAACCAAACAATTAGAAATCAATAAAGCTAAGTACATATTTATCAAAATCAAATTTGTAATATCAATATGCAAATTAGCCTTTCAGTTCACTCTGTAACCACTAATTTGTTGTATATATAAATACAATTGCATGTTATTAGTATGTACATATGGTCAACAGTACTAATAATGTAAAACAATTTTATCAATAGAGGTTTAAATACAAATAAAATCATGGAGAATGTGACATAAATAACTAAGGGAATTGGTACTTGAGTAGTAATATAGATTCAGTTACAGACAAAGAAACACACAATCTCCATTATAATATACTAGTGCAAAATAAAAAACACCCTCCGGGCGATGTAAAAATAGGTGTTTGAAACATATTGCCTGAGGGGTGGGAGTAAAAAATTCAATGTCAGCGAGTTTGTACCCTAAGTAAGTAAAATCATCAAATTCATTAAATGATTAAAAAATAAAACAATTTGAAATGTAAACTTTAAATATGTATTAAAATAAAACAAACTATATATAGATATATAATACCAGTCATGTATTTATTAAAACTTGTTTTAAAAAACAATGAGGACTGTCTAATGTTGCAAGTTCAAATTTTGAGTGTATTTATTCAATGTTATGACAATTTTGGGTAATGTGGCGTAAGCAGTGACATAGTTTTTGTTACAGACAAAAACCGGAAGCGAATCTCCATTATCAATAGATATAAAATATTGAATGTTCTTGTACACCCTTGTGCAAATTAATTGAAACACCCTGTCATTCCAGTGGGTCTAAAACTGACCATATGGCGAAAGAAAGGAAAATAAAGCAGTTGTTCTAATTAATTTTCATAATTATGTATGTGCAAATAAACTTATATTATCTTTCCTTTCCTTGTATTCAGTGTTAGTATATCATAGATATATTAATAGAAACATTGATTCTTGGTGAGTGGAGACTTGAGTAAATATCTACACCCAGTGTATATATATAGCTATCTTACTTAAGCTGTCGGTTGGTGCTGTAGAATATGCCAACTACACTTCTGCAGAGAGGTAAGATCCCCCTTATGGGGCTGCTTGTTGGCTGTGGGTGGTGACTATTAGTGCCTGAGGAAGGGATCCTGGAGGTTGAGCAGTTCTTGACCTGGATACTAAGTGGTTATATGACCTGCAACACTCCACTACAGCCCTTACCAATATTTTAATAAACATGAAGTTAATAGAAATAAAAATGTACAGGCACTACTGAAACATACAGATACCATTAGATCCTATGTCAATGTTGTAGTGAATGTATATTTCTGAGCCTTGTCAGTTGGAGTACACCAACGCCACTCAATTGGGCCATCTGTTGGCTATGGGTAGCGAACTGTGATGCTTAAGGATGGAATCCATGATGGCTAAGCAGTAAATGATATGCAGTACTCCACTTTGGCCCTTACAGGTGATCAGAGAGACTGCTTTCGATTAATCGGCTGGTCATGTCAACCTCTAACACCTATATAATTATCCCAACCCTATTGCTCCTATGTCAAACCACCAACCCTTTTTATAATATATGTCCTAGAAGGTGGTAGCTGCACCCATGAATGGTAGTACAGGTGCAATGTATATATATATATATATATATATACCAACCCCTCCGCACAGCAGGATGTGACACAAGGTCAATTTCTTAAGCGGAGTTCAACAGGTTTGAATTCAGAGTTTTTCTTCTAGACTGGTTGCCTAACCAAGTTTAAAGAGCCCAGTCTGCCCTATTATTTATCCATAGCTGGAGGGAGAGTAGGATTCATACCTTTCCCAAGGGTATTAGCGCTAAGTTAAATGCAATTACCACATCCAGGATTTGAACTTGGGGCGACGAGTCCATTTCCCATGACTTTAACCATTACACCAGGGGCAATGTATAAGGTAGATAATCATGTAATGGATATCATCGTAGAAAATTGCCCTGGGTGAGACGTTAAAGTGGTGAGGTTCCAATTCTGGAGGTCTGGGGAGTGGAGAGTATCATTTCATTACTATTCCTCCCAGGTCCAGAGAGAGAGAGACAGACAGAGAGACAGAGAAGGGGGATGGAGAAAGTAAATACCAGAGAGCTAGAGAGAGACTGTGTGATAGAATGAAAGAGAGAGAGAGAGAGAGAGATTGTATGTTTGTGTGTGTGTGTGTGTGAGAGAGAGAGGTGTGTGTTGTGAGAGAGAGAGAGAAAGATTGTGTAGAGAGAGGGAGAGAGATTGTATATGTGTGTGTGTGTGTGTGAGAGAGAGAGAGAGAGTGTGTATTTGTGGGAGAGAGAGAGAGAGAGAGTGTGTGTGTGTGTGTGTGTGAGAGAGAGAGAGAGAGAAGAGAGAGAGAGAAAGAGAGAGAGAGGGTCCAGTCTATGCGTTAAATAGATAAAAAAATGAGTTTTAACTAATCTGTTTAAAAAGCAAATGAGTTTTTTTTATCTTAATTTGAACACCCTACTCGAATGAATAAAATAAAAACATCTTTGGCATAAAATAATCCAACAAGAGCTGACATGCCATAAAATCCAACTACTCAAAATATATTTTTGTAATGAGTGTCAGTTCTAGAGAGAGAGCTAAAACTTCACATCTTGTGTTCTCTACTGAGACAGCATCTTCTCCGATGGCTGGGCCATGTCCCCTGGATTGATGATGGAAGAATCCCAAAGGGCATCCTCTATGCAGAGCTTTCATCTGGTAAGAGACAGATTGGTCACCTCCAGCTGCGTTTTAAGGATTTCTGAAAGAATGATCTCAGGTGCTTCCAGCTGGGAAAATTTGGCTCAGTGGCAGCAGGCTCTCTGTAATGGACTGTTCATGTCTGAAGTCCTCCTGGTGCAACACCATGAAGCCAATAGGTCCAGTAGAAAGTGGCAGCAATAAAGTACTTCAGGGACAGCCTTCACATATGACGTCTATGGTTGAGAATGTTTTTTGAACATTGGACTTCACAGTCACAGGAGGCACTGTAATTTCAGGGGCACGAGAACTATATAGTCTTTTTAAGTCTAGACTGTAATGCAGATGAATGCGGGTCAGGGCTGATTCATACTGCTACATATCGTACACTAGTTCCCAGGCTGAATGCCACTTTATTTATCATAGGTTTTTTTTGACAGTTTGACAAACTTTTCTAATATTAATACATCTCTTCTGGTGAGTGGAATAATTTCTCATCATTTTAATTTTAAATTTTAGAAATTGTTTTTTTTCACTAATCATGTTTACCCATATGTGTTCTATTTAGTCTTTCTGCTACTTTTACTTTTAAAAAGAAATTTTCAAAAAAGAAAAATGCATTTTTTCTTCAGAATTTTTTCTATAATTTTAAACTCTGCATTGTTTGGAATTGGTTTATAGCAAAAAATATTTTCATTTAGCAAAAATATTTGTTTTTGAGCAAAAAAGTGCTCGACACTCTATGATCAAATTTTTGGTGGCTGAGAGGTTTGAAACGTGAAATCTACCAAAGAATGTGTGATGTATATGGCAAAACATGTTTTATTCAAATGGTGGCAAATCAAATTATTCCAGGCTTGAATAGATGTCTGTCATCAAAATTTTGGTAGCTGAGATTTGCAAACCATGTGAAATTTACAGAAAAAAGTGTGATGTGTATGCATGTTTGAGTAAAAAAAAAAAAAGTTTACAAATGGGCTAAAAAAAGTTTACAAATTGCCACTACAACAAGTCTGAGTTGAAATGACAGTCCATGGAGCGGAAACACACTGACTCTCTGGTAATGGGCTAAACGAACGTTTTTGCCACTACAACAAGTCTGAGTTGAAATGACAGTCCATGGAGCGGAAACACACTGACTCTCTGGTAATGGGCTAAACGAACGTTTTTGCCACTACAACAAGTCTGAGTTGAAATGACAGTCCATGGAGCGGAAACACACTGACTCTCTGGTAATGGGCTAAACAAACGTGTTTGCCACTACAACAAGTCTGAGTTGAAATGACAGTCCATGGAGCGGATACACACTGACTCTCTGGTAATGGCTAAAGAAACGTGTTTGCCACTACAACAAGTCTGAGTTGAAATGACAGTCCATGGAGCGGAAACACACTGACACTCTGGTAATGGGCTAAAGAAACGTGTTTGCCACTACAACAAGTCTGAGTTGAAATGACAGTCCATGGAGCGGATACACACTGACTCTCTGGTAATGGGCTAAAGAAACGTGTTTGCCACTACAACAAGTCTGAGTTGAAATGACAGTCCATGGAGCGGAAACACACTGACACTCTGGTAATGGGCTAAAAGAAACGTGTTGCCACTACAACAAGTCTGAGTTGAAATGACAGTCCATGGAGCGGAAACACACTGACTCTCTGGTAATGGCTAAACAAACGTGTTTGCCACTACAACAAGTCTGAGTTGAAATGACAGTCCATGGAGCGGAAACACACTGACTCTCTGGTAATGGGCTAAAGAAAAGTGTTTGCCACTACAACAAGTCTGAGTCGAAATGACAGTCCATGGAGCGGAAACACACTGACACTCTGGTAATGGGCTAAAGAAACGTGTTTGCCACTACAACAAGTCTGAGTTGAAATGACAGTCCATGGAGCGGAAACACACTGACTCTCTGGTAATGAAAAAGTTCTTAGTGTAGTGGTCAGTAAAGAAGGTCATGCAGACATGAAAGGAGCCATCACTATTGATTTCCTTGAAATAGGAGCAACTGTAAACAATGCTTCCTATTGCCAACTTCTTAGACAACATTTACTTTATTTATTGAATGACTCTCATATAATGTAATAATGAAAAGACTTTATCTCAAAACTTTATACAACTGTCATGTGAAATAAGTCAGAAATTTTGTAATTACTCATTAACTTGACTAGAATTAATGCAAACAAAATTGATGAGTGAGAATGACAGTAGTAAAAGTTATTGACTTGAATAGTGCATAATGGCAGCTGAGACATCAAAGCTTAAAGTGGTGAATAGAAGAAAGTGAGTAGACTAAAGTGAGATCAAGACAGACATGATTCATGTTGAATCTACTTAATCAAGACTGAAATCTGCTTCGATGTCAAACAATTTGCAAATAAATTAATCTGAGGAAATGAAGACTTGTGCATATAAATACCAATCATTAGTATTTAGACAATTTAGAAAAGAAGTGACTAGCCACTAACCACCTACTGACACACACACACACACACACATATATATATATATATATATATATATATATATATATATATAGAGAGAGAGAGAGAGAGAGAGAGAGAGATAAATAACTACATAAAAGTTTTAGTTTATATTTATTATCATTGGAACAATTTTGCTACCATTGGTTTCTTGCTCTGCGGCAGTCATCAGGCAATGAATAGCGCTAATAGCATCAGGCACATAGCGCTAATACCCTTGGGAAAGGTATGAATCCAATTCTCCATCCAACTATGTACAAATAGCAGGGCAGACTGGGTTCTTTAACCCTGGCTAGGTAACCAGTCTAAGAGAAGGGAAACTCTGAATTCAAACCTGTTAAACTCTGCTTAAGAAATTGACCTTGTGTCACATCCTGCCAATGAATCTACTCAGTGCTTAAATGGTTTGAAGTGCTTAGATAAGTTTTATACTTAGGCATGTAACAGATACAGTTCTTACTATTCGCTGATGATCGCCAATTAAAGCGTAAACACAATGCTCTCCTATAAAAGGGATGGAGCACTCTACAGCGGCCTTTACATACATACAGATGTGTGCATTGATTAGTTTCTTACACGTGTGTTTTTGTCAGAAAAAATCCGTTAAGGCTTCAGTCCTTTTCATTTATTTCATATATCATCCAGAGTGGACCCGAGTGAACAGGTGATACTGCCACCGGTTTTATGTAAATATTAACAAAGAAAATAATTATATGTAACGTGCTGAAAAGTTATAACTATCATAATAGAATACGGTTATTTCCTAGTTGAGTAACATGTGGTATCAGACTCCCCAGTCAGCATAATACTATCAGTGATTACTCCTAGTAACTCCTAACAAGTTGCACATTCATATCACATTGGGTTCAACAGAAATAACAAGTTATATTAATGTTGGAAGGCTTAAAGTAACCTCCCAACATGGGTACATGAGTATACATAAAAACATTCCGACAAATGTGCAAAACGAGAACAATATTTATTCCGTAAGTGACGGAGATACATTTAAGACAAAGAATTACAAAAAAGATACATAAACGTATTATGAGGAAATAGGCGTACAACTTGCATCATAGGGAATGTCACTTACTGGTAGCTGGTTGGGAGGGGGGGATCCACCTAAGGGTTAGAGGCGTCAGGCACCTAGACCATGTTTACTCGATGCCAGGAGCAGCTGGTATACGGCAGTTTCACAAATTGGTTGATTTTGGTTTAATTAATTAATTATATCCCTTAATCAGTACAAATCAATAACCAAATTTGGTGTGAATCTTAGAAGGATATTAATGTGTATGCAAGATTTCGAATCTGAATGACTTCTCTTTTCGGAGTCATAAGTCGACACATACACACCAAAAACATTGTTTTATATATATAGATATACATAGACATATATATATATGGTTTAGAAAAAGGATTAAATATGGTTCTTATTATCAGTTATAGATCTATTTCTACCAATATGTATTGAGCTCTTAACTTAGACCAGACCAACTTTAAAATTCCATTGTTAAAAAAAGCCCACCTGAGAATCATCCATAACACCGACTAACCTGGTGATTTACCTATATTTATATATATATATATATATATATATATATATATATATATATATATAGAGAGAGAGAGAGAGAGAGAGAGTGAGAGAACAAAAAAAAGAGATCATCTCAATCACCATTGCTCACAATACAAGCAATACATCTCTATTCTACCAGAGTAAGGATCTGTCTCTGAATCTTTCCCTCAGTTGAAAGCAGATTGTGTAACCAAGTCTGAATAATTAATTCCATCTGATCTTAGTGGTCACATAGCCAAGCGGCATAAAGGAGACTGTCAAGGAATACCAGACACATACACAATCCCACACAGATGGCCAGATGATGATGGCAATGCCACAAAAGCTGGACATCAAGCGAAGCATCAGTTGTGAGGAGTGAAATCAATAAGAACACCTGTCAGAAACAGACAGACATCTGCACGCAGTGGACGAAAAATGCCTTTCATTGATAGGCTGGTTTCTACAGCACAATTCAAAAAAGAAGTGACTAGACACTAACCACCTACTGATATATATATATATATATATATATATATATATATATATTGGTCAATGTTCAACCCACAGTCAAACTTTCAAGAAAGTAAAAGTGAGAAGTTGTCTTAATCTAATTGGTTTGGTTTGGTTTTTATTCATTTAATGGCATATCAACCTTCATGGGTTATTTAATGCCAAAGTTATACAGTGGAGGAAAATGCCTTTCATAGATAGGCTGGTTTTACAGCATAATTCAGAAAAGGTGTGACTAGCGTTAACCCCCTACTGATATTTT
>CM042153.1:43641959-43674459 GCA_023376005.1 Doryteuthis pealeii
AGACCCAGTAAAAGTTTTAAGGTAAGAAAGACATAGCCTTACCAAAAATGCTTTTAAAATGGCTAAAACTTAAATAACAAATTATCTAAGACAGGACAAAAAGATAGACCCAGTAAAAGGGAATCTAACATTTCATAATTTTCTTTTTAATAAAGAAATCAACTCTATCTGATTTCTGAAGAGTCAAAGAAGTGCATTTTACTTTGCCAACGGATAATGGCTAACAATTTAGATTTGGAACTGAGATATATGATGAAATCTATAATCTTAATTACAGAAGAAGAGAGACATTGGTAATAGATTTTGTGTCGGCTTTAAATTGCTTATATATATATATATATATATATATATATATATATATATATATATATATATATATATATATATTCACACATATACGTGCATAATATAATCAGAGGAACACATATGCATAAATATAGATTCATAGAGACTTGTATATAAATGCCCAAACTTTATACTCATATCTATTGACTTATTCATATAATCACACATACACAATACATATATGTGTGTGTGTGTGAGAGTGTGAGCTTTTGTGTGTTATCTGTATATTTCTTTAGGATATCAGGAAATATGCACATACTTTCAAAGTTCATCCATATGCAAAGTATAAATGTATATATATATATATATATATATATATATATATATATATATATATATATATATATAACTAGTTCTAATAGAAATTTATTTGCAAAAGAATCAAAGTCTTAGGGTAAATGGAATCTTAAATAGCCTTACGTAATTTTGTACAGACTAAAACTGATGCTGAACTTTTAGATAGTTTGATATCATTGGTGTAACTGTAATTAATCATTGAAAGTTTCTAACATACTGTATATACTTGTGTACAAGTCTGGTTTTTAGGATTAAAATTGGCAGTAAAATACATATAATAATAATATAGTTATTATTATAATATTTATTAAATTTATTTTGTATTCCTAGATACTTATGTTTTTTTTTCAATTTTTCATCATACTAAATACTTTCAGATTCATTTCTCCTTTTAAACATATATATATATATATATATATATATATATATATATTGGTTAGAAGTTTGATTTAGAAGGCTATCCCAATGCAGGTGTAAAGAAAAAATAATAATACAGTAACAATGATGTTGTGTGTTAACCTGTATTTAATTTTTGAATTTCGAGATAATATCTCTTTTTCAAAAGATCACTGGAACTGAAGCAGTCTAGTTATGGCATTTCTTTTAAAATGAATTAAAAAAAAAAAAATTATTTAAAAAGAAATGCCATAACTAGACTGCTTCAGTTCCAGTGATCTTTTAAAAAAGAGATATTATCTCGAAAATTCAAGAATTAAATACAGGTTAACACACAACACCATTGTTAGCATATTATTATTTTTTTCTTTACACCTGCATTGTGATAGCCTTCTAAATCAACCTCCTAACCAATATATACACAATGCTTCAAGCAAATTATAAAACTCTCATATATATATATATATATATATATATATATATATATATATATGCATGTGTGTGTGTGTGTGTGTGTATTCCTCTCTCCAAAAAAAACTCGATATTTGCAGTTCTATAACATCATAACAAAAAAACCATTGCATTTTTATAGTAAAATCATTAAAAACAATTAGAATTAGGAAGATGAAGAATGATCCTGATGACAATTCGGAAGATGAAGGATGATGGTTTTGCCAGTTTGAAATCCATGCATAAACTATTTACTATTCATAAAATAGATAATTCTGGTTTGGTTTGGTTTGGTTTGGTTGGTTTTATGGTATGTCAACCCTTTTTGGACTATTTAATGTCATAGTCATTCTTTTTTTTAAACAATTATATGGTTTTAAGTAACTAATAATAATTTGTTGTAAACAATCACAGTTTCAATTAACTATTCTTGATGCTAATAATTTGCAAACATATATTGAAAATTTATACACAATTATATAGTTTCAAGTAATTATATGGTTTCATGTAATTATTAATAATAATAATTTGTTAACAATAATAGCTTCAAGTAATTACTCCTAACAGAAATGATTTAGACACAGTTTTTCTCAGTCTTAATACAATGTCTAGCTTAATAATTAAACCACAAAGCTGTACAATATTTGGGGAGTCCTCTAGCATAGTGGGTACCATGCGGGACTGCAACATCGGGGCAAGCAAGTTAAAACTCCAGTCACACTATTATGTTAATTTTCTAAATTGTGAAAGGTATGAAACTCCTTATCCTCCACCTATGAGTTAAATAGTACAACTACTGTTCTTCTGCAAGGATGGCTTTGGAATTAAATAAACCATGAAGGTTGATATGCTATTAAAAAAAACATCTACAATATCTAATTATATAGCATTCTTATATTTTCCTAATCATTCAATCAACACTTTTTATTTAATCATATAAAATAGTTTGCATGTACAAGGTGTGTCAAAAAAGTATTGAGATTTTTTGTACTTTTTGACACACCTCGTATTCTGAAAAAAAAAGTAGCATTCATTTTTATCTTGGTACTTTTTTTAAAACTTGGTACTTTTTTGACACACCTTGTATTCTGAAAAAAAATTATGAATGGAACTTTTTTTTTCAGAGTACAAGGTGTGTCAAAAAGTACAAAAAACCACAATACTAACAGGTGCTACCACTCTGTGTCACAGTGGACCTAGGAGTAATGGCAATGAGGGGGTACTCCACTCTCCACAAAGCTCCAGTACTGGAACCTCACTACTAGAGGCAGTTTAACATTATACCCAAGACACACCTGTAGGGGTTAGAACTCTTCTGTGTCCAGGGGACAGGAAGTTAGAGACTGATGTCCCTTGTTAGTTTGTAAAAACTTTCTTTTAATCAGGCTCAACCTCGGGGAGTAAGCCTTGTAGAATTGAGTTCTTGCCACTCAGTCAACTATAACTGAAGAAAACCCTGTCAGCGAGGGAGCATTGCTGGCTACACCACCTTAGCACCTCCCTCCCAGCAAGGGAGATAAATAAATGTAAGTTCAAGTACTCATTGTATTGTTGTGTCTAGTTGTATTTACATGTTAATAAACATGTGCTTTTCCCATGTTATTTTGATTTGTGTACCTATATATTATTAATCATAGTTTGTACATGGATATTCCTACACACCTTTTTATAAAGAAAATCAAAAAGATATCTAAAAATTGCGTTGATAAAGACAAAAAAGTAAAAAAGTAAAGTCGTCGGGGCGGCCTAAAGTCGGTATCAGCCAGTCAGCGAGGGAGTCTATCCCCTTTTCACTTGCACTAGACCAAGGAGATTATTTTAGCGTCTGAGGTGGAGCGCCACACCTACCATCAGCTCCTCACTTTATCGCACAGATCCCTGTGCTACTCATACGCTGAGTTGGCGAGGATCGGTATCGAATTAGGAACCTTGTGGTTTCTAGCCGAATGCTCTACCGACTGAGCTAACCCGGCCCCTTAATAAAGACAAAAAAAATTAAATTCTGAGAAAAAAAGAAAAGAAAAGCATTCTTTGAAAAACAATTCCAGTTTGTATTCAGGGCAACAAAGAAATGGCAGAAGTTTAATGTAGTTAACAAAACTCAGCTTCTAGAAAAATCAGGGGAAAATTCTGCATCTCCTTACCAAAAAAAAGTTGACCATTCTACAAACTACGATTCTACAACACACCTTTTGAGTCAACGAATCTTGGAAATGAAGAATAATATTTTAGAAATCTAATGAAAAGAATGCATAGCCAAAAAAAAAGGTTTAAAAAAATGCTGATCGACTGTATTGAAATCTAAAAATTTTTTTTTTTAATACTGTAATCGACTTTTACCCTGAGCTGAGAAGGATTTTTTTTAAATTATCTAATCTAATGCCAGAACATGTAAATGTTTGGATTAATATTCCATGAACAAAGGTAATATTATTAAAAAAAAACTAAATCTAAAATTAGAATTTAAAAAATATAAATATTCAAATTGAATTCTTTAATAAATGTCGCTACCAAAAAAGAAGAAATTGATAGAATTTAAAATAACATTTTAAAAGAAATAAAATATTTAAAAAAAAAAAATTCTTATTTTTTCTTTTCCCTTATTCTTCTTTTTTTTTTCTTACACTTATTTCTCAATTTCTTTCTTCCAACTGATTATTCTATTAAATTACTCTTCTTTCTTTCTATTCAATTAATTTTTCTTCTTTTCTCTTCTTTTGTAGGGCCGGTTTAGCTCAATCGGTAGAGCGTCTGCCTAGAAACCACAAGGTTCCTGGTTCAATACCAGCTCTCGCCAACTCAGCGCATGAGTAGCACAGGGATCTGTGTGGTAAAGTGAGGTGCTGATGGTAAGTGTGGACTTAGGGAAGGGAAAGACAAAAGATGTATGGAGGATAGGTGAATTGTAGCTAGGTAAATTTTTAAATATAATTAAAAAAGGGAATCAAATGACAGAAACTTACTTAGATGGGTGATGAGAAGTATTACATTTCTGTGTATTTTTCTCTCTCTTGTCACTTATATATATATATATATATATATATATATATATATATATATACAATAGAGAATGAATGAGAAAAGTATTGGCATATGAAAGTGCTCAATGCTAAAATAGCAGAGCAGTTTTACAATCAAATATTATATATTATGGATCTAATATCCCATTACTAAAGTTTCATGCTTACTGCAATCATCAGACAAGACAGTCAAAACGTTAAGATAATCTTAACATTTTGACCATCTCGTCTGACGGGATATTAAATCCATAATATATAATATTTGATTGTGTATATATATATATATATATATATATATATATATATATATATGGTATTTGTGGAAAAAAGTGACTTACCGGTGAAAATAAGGCAGCAATATAACAAATATAAATTGCTCGGGGCCGGGTTAGCTCAGTCGGTAGAGCGTTCGGCTAGAAACCACAAGGTTCCTAGTTCAATACCGGTCCCCATTAATATCTTGATTAATCCAGTAGATTTAACCCTGAAGATCCTTATGGTGAAACCCAAGTAGGTTAATACCATGTACCTTTATGTTTATATATATATATATATATATATATATCTGTGTGTGTGTGTGTGTGTGTGTGTATTTGGGCAGCATTCTTTCATTTATACATGTAGAATTAAACAAAAGGCACATCTCCTGTTTAACAATTTTATTTTTTATCTTTTCTAATTTTCTGGACAACTTTTTAATATTTGGGTGGAATTGGTTGATAAGTCCAATTCACCCCTGATGATGGTACTTCGAAGTGCCGAAAGTACTCGGGAACTGAACTTTAGTGGACTTATCCACCAATTCCACCCAAACATTAAAAAGTTGGCCAGAAAATTAGAAAAGATAAGAAATAAAATTGTTAAACAGGAGATGTGCTTTTGTTTAATTCTACATGTATATATATATATGTATATACATATTTTTAATTTCCCTTGTAGTTTTCCAAAGAAAAAGAAACAGTTTTAAAATGGGAAATGAAGTATCAGCATCAATAAGATAATTTGCTTTTGATCTTTACTCCCCCCCTTCGCCCCCCTCCCCAATATCCATTCCCCCCAAAAAGACAATAACAATATTTTCATGTGTGACACTTTTTCATTCTTTTTTGTTCTATGTCTACCATGAGGATATTCATGTCTTGTGCCTGTCAGAGAATGACTCCAGTCTCCTAAGAACAGGAAGAAAGCAGCTCTCCATTTTTATCATCTTACACAAATATCAGTCAATGGCAGATGTCTCTTCTCTTCTTCCAATCACATTCCATCCCTTTATTCACTGCATAATAAATCATAAAATTATTTATTTTATTTACCTTCGAATCTTCTTTCCTTCATTCATTTCTCCTTACACTTTTCTTCATTTTCTTCATTTGTTTTTTTCCTTCACTTTTTCCTTCCTTAAAATCATCCTTTCTTTCCCCCTCTTTTCTTTATTTATCATCTGTATTTTCTTTTTATATCTCTCTATTTCCATTTTTCTTTTGTTTTCTTTCTTTCTCTCATTCTCTCTTTCTTTCTGTCCTTTTCTTTCTTTCCTTGTTTGTTATTCCATTGTTCTTCATCTTCTTTTGTTTTCTTCATTTGTTCTTTTACTTCACTTTTTTTCTTTCCTTTGTGCCATTCTTTCTTTCTAATTTTTTTCCTTATTCATCCTCACCATTTTCTTTCTCTCTATATGTATTTCCATTCTTCTTTTTCCCTTTCTTTCTTTCAATTCTGCCTCCTCTCTCTCTCTCTCTCTCTTATTCTCCATCTCTCTTCTTTTCTTCTTTCTTTTAATCCTACTTATCTCTCTTGTTCTCCATCTCTTTTCTTTTCTCCTTTCTTTCTTTTTTAAAAATCTTATCCCCCCCCTTCTCTTCTCTCTCTCTCTCTTTCTTCTTTCTTTTAATCCTACCTACTATTTCTTTTGTTCCCCATCTCTTTTCTTTTCTCCTTTCTTTCTTTCTTTTAATCTTATGCCCCCCCTCTCTGTCTCTCTCTCGTTCTCGTTCTCTATTTTTCTCTTATTTTCTTATTTTTTTCTTTCTTTCTTTCTTTCTTTTAATCCTGTCCCTTTCTAGTTTTTCCTTTTTCCTCTTTTCTCTTCCTTCAATTTCAGTTTGTCATCTTGATTTTCCTCCCGTATTTTTTCCACTCTTTCCTTCTGTCATATATACATTATATTTACCAATCCCTCCGCACGAGCAGGATGTGACACAAGTTCAATTACTTAAGCGGAGTTTACCAGGTTTGAATTCAGAGTTTTCCTTCTCCTAGACTGGTTGCCTAACCAAGGTCAAAGAACCCAGTCTGTCCTACTATTTATCAATAGCTGGAGGGAGAGTAGGATTCATGCCTTTCCCAAGGGTATTAGCACTAAGTGAAATGCAATTACCACATCCAGGATTTGAACTCGGGTCGACGAGTCCATTTCCCATGACTTTAACCATTACACTACGCGCTCTCCTTCTGTCATATAAATTTGCTATCATTTCTAGTATTGGTGTTTACTTCTTAATCATCTCCGAGAATTGTGGCTAATCCTTTATCTCTAGTGATTGAATAATATGGAAGCCACATAGGGTTACAAAACAAGTTTTTTGCCTAAAACACTACGGCTAATTTATCATGAACTATAGGCACAGATAAAACAGGAACTCTTCCAAGCTGTAACCATGCCAGAACTAATGAACTCGTATAAAACAGAATTCCTGCATTTTAATCAAGATGTTGCCATCTCCTCATTAAAGCTCTATCATGCTGCAATAAAATACCATAATATTTACAGATAACACACTTTTTACCACAATTTTAAGCCTATCTGTATTATACACAAGAACTAAGTATTGACATTTTTTTCAGCTATATGCATCACCATATTCAGAATGGTGCGACAAGTGTAAGTTATTTCTATGACCCAAACTAACTAATGTATAACAAATACTTCTGCTACTTATGCTGCTACAGATTTAAAAAAAAAACACTGGAATGTGTGTTTGTTTATAATTTTGTTTCTTCTTGTGTGAGTTTATTTTTGCCATAAACTTGTTGCATTCTTGTGTGAACCTGCCCATGTGTTTGCTTTAAATATTGTATAAATGTTTTCTTTCAAAGCTTAAGTAAACTGTATAAATGTTTATTTTAGTCTATAATACCTGGATGAAAAGTTTAAGAAATACTAAATTTAGCTGCTACAAATTCCCAAAAGTCACTGCATATGTAAGGACCATTGTTGTTTGGTGTTTGTGTGGTTGAAGAAGATCTGATTTTTGATCCCCACAATTTAAATGTATAAGACTACGGAAATATAGTTTCCATAGAAAACAAAAGAAGAAGATAAGATTTATACAATAAACAACTTTATATACATTAATTTACAATTGGTATATTCAATTGTCCTTTTAGCAATGTTGCCGACTGTATGTGTCTGTATTGTTTATATTTGTGCGTCTGGACTTGTCAAATTTGTAGCAGTTTTGATAAAACAATGTCTGTGATTGAAACCACCCCTGCCCCTACAGACAACCTCCTGTTTCACCATTTTGAGAATGTCTATCATTGAAGCAAGAACTATATTCAAGTCCTGAAGAAGGTCTGATAGACCGAAACATTGCATCGTCGACAATAAACATCCAGTTTCCATAACATCCCGTGTTTGTCTACCTTTCTCCACATATTGTCGGATTAACCTCCTCATATTTCTCCCATATATATATATATATATATATATATATATTATATATATATATATAAGTTGTAAACAAGGTTTGTTTAGAATAGCTTTTTGCCGATAATTTTTGGGAGAATAAGTGCTTAATTGGAGTCGGACCTAATTTTGAAAATTAATTAATTAATAATGAATTAGGCGGGAATACCTATTAAATGTATGGCTAAACAAATCGAGAAAAATCAATCTCTGTATGTACATTTCGGCCTATTAGGCCTCATCAGCAGAGCTATAGATCGGAAGACCGCCCTGTGCGTGATTTGAAACTGGACTGCCAAGCTGACAGGCCGATCCCATAACCTCTACACTAAACGGACCTCTTAGATTTTATGATTTGTTTAGAGTAGGTTAATATTCCTCTTCTAGTGACTTTTATTACACGACGATATGATAAGTTGTAAACAAGGTTTGTTTAGAATGGCTTTTTGCCGATAATTTTTGGGAGCCATACATTTAATAGGTATTCCCGCCTAATTCATTATTAATTAATTAATTTTCAAAATTAGGTCCGACACCAATTAAGCACTTATATATATATATATATATATATATATATATATATATATATATATATATATATATTTAAGTATATATACAAATCTCTCTAGATTTGGACTCTGGTCATCGAGTCTATTTCCTATGGCAATAACCATAACACATGAGCACCTCCTAATAATTATAGAAAGTACAGAGATTCCAAAATTTTGTCATAAGAAATGGATATGGCAAAGTTTAAATCCTGGATGAGACTGTCTGCATTTCATATAGTACTAATACTCTTAGGAAAGGTATGCATCAAACTATACTTCCTCCAGCTATGAGTAAATAGTAGCGCAGACTGGGCTCTTTAACCTTGGTTAGGCAACCAGTCTAGGAGTCTGAATTTAAATATGTTAATCTACACTTCATAAACTGACTTGGTGTCACATCCTACTTAAGTGGAGGGGTTGGTAAATATGTATTTACAAAAAAACAACAACAAGATTTGGTATTAAATAACCCATAAGGATTGATATGCCATCAAAAAAATGACCAACCAACCAACCAACAAACATCAAATACAAGTCTGATAATATGAGCTTTTTATATTTCAACTTTGGTTAGGCAAGCAATCTAGGAGATGGAAAACTCTAAATTCAAATCTATTACATTCTGGTAAATAAATTGACCATGTGTCGCATCCTGTTCATGCGAATGGGTTGTATAAATACCAACATAGATTCTAAAAATGCTATTATGCACATACAAATTTTTGCAATAGGTACAAAACAAAAATCTGCCCTGTTGGCTGAGGTGTTAGGATACACTGACTCCACCTTTGCAGAGGGGTAAGACTCTCCCAATAGGGCCACCTGTTGGCTATGTGTGATAACCTGTGATGCTAAAGGATAGAACCCACATGGCTGAGCAGTCCATGATATGCAACACTTTACTTAGGCTAGCCAGGCTGTCAGAGAGGCCCCATCTGATCAATCAGCTAGTCACATCAAGCCCTATCACCTATATGATTGCTCAAACCCTATTCCCCTTATGGCAAGCTGTTGAGATTTTTGTATATAAGGTGTGTGCTAGATCGCTGCCCATCACTGGACCTTTACCAATATGCAGGATAGGACTTATACACTTAATAAAGGATCACCAAAGGATTCCATAACATAGGATTTTTCTTTAAGCCCTTTTCAACTGGCCAAGGATGGCACTTAAAAACTTTATAGGTTATGGGCCCAGGACACTTCCACTGCGCTTTTTTCATCATATGGGTGCTAGAAGGCAGTGGCTGTGATTCTTCATATCCTGGGAATGACATTAAACTCTATCTGATAGTGAGGTTCTAGTTTTGGAGGTCTGAGGAATGTGGAGTCCCCCTTTATCACCATTGCTCCCTGGGCCACTCTGACCCAGAGTGGTAGTACCTGTTAGGGTCTCATCTATGGCATAAATAGAAAAATGTGTTTATAAAAAAAAATTGAGTATCCATTAAGAATGAATTTATTCCAAAACTTTATCGGCATTAAATGACCCACTGGGTTTGATATGGCATAAAACAAAAACCAAACCAAAAAAAAAAAAAAAATGCAATAAAAATAAACAATAAAGACTACACCTTTCAGCTGATAGTCCTTTGCTCTGCTTCAGAGTCAAATGTCTAAATGCAGTCTATCAAATTGTCACCAAAGTTGCAGAGATAAAAGAAAATCTGTTTTATTATTTAGCGGCAAAGTTCAAACTAAAAATGATAATTAGAAAGAACTACAGACACATGAAGAAATTACATTTATTATCTCTTTTTCTACAGATACCTTTTGGATAAAATCAATAATTCAAGACAGAAAAAAAAAAATGAACACTTTTTCTGAAAAAAATATCTACACAAAAGTATATCTAAAAACAAAAAGAAAGAAAAAAAGTCTCGCTTTTTCTTCCACCTTCCCTGTTATCAAAAAAAAAAAAGAAAAACAATACATCACTGATGGGCTAAAATATTATGACTAGTAACATGTGGCAAGAATGATAGCTACTGTCTCATAACAACTATGCATGTCAGGGAAAAAGGTATATGAAGATCAACTGAAAAGTTCTTAGGCTCACCAAGATGGTCTCATATAAAAGTAAAGTCGTCGGGGTGGCCTAAAGTCAGTATCAACCAATCAGTGAGGGAGTCTATCCCCTTTTCACTAGCGCTACACCCAGGAGATTGTTTTTTGTGTCTGAGGCTTTATTTTTCAAAATAGTCCCTCTTGCAGTCCACACACTTCTTCCATCAGTGTTGCAGTGCTTGGGTCCCATTCACCAAAAAAATGTTCAACAGCAGATATTATGTTATCAATATAAACCTTTTAGCCCACCCTTGTTTAAGCAGGTAAGTTGGCCTCGAGTAGTTCATTTTGATGTGTTGAATACCAGTTAAAAGAAGAAGTGATTGTAAATACAATCTATGATTCCATTATTATTACTAGTACAAAATAAAAAAACGTCCTCCTGGCGATGTAAAAATAGATTTTTGAAACATATTGCCTGAGGGGTGGGAGTAAAAAATTCAATGTCAGCGAGTTTGTACCCTAAGTAAGTAAAATCATCAAATTCATTAAAGGATTAAAAAATAAAACAATTTGAAAGTTAAACTTTAAATATGTATTAAAATAAAACAAACTATATATAGATATATAATACCAGTCATGTATTTATTAAAACTTGTTTAAAAAAACAATGAGGACTGTCTAATGTTGCATGTTCCCATTTTGAGTGTATTTATTCTATGTGTTGTAACGGCCATTCCTACAGTGGAGAATATACACCGGTTCTCACTATAAATAGTGAGACACCGAGTGAAAAGGTTGTACTGTTACCGTTAACGGCAAGCTAGCCGTTCCTGTACCATTATTGTAAATACACTTGTCTTATTTTACCCTACCTCGACTTGACTTCTTTTTTACTGTTGGATTAACATCACAACACTATGTTATGCCGATTTTGGGTAATGTGACGTAAGCAGTGACGTAAATTTTGTTACAGACAAAAACCGGAAGCGAATCTCCATTATTAATAGATGTGGTTTTTCATACCTGCCTAAGCTAGTGGTTCACTGGAAGCTGAGTGACAGCAAGTCTCCTGTTTGGATGGTCTCGATTCTTTTTCGGATTTCCATTCTTTTCTAAAGTATTTGTGTATCTTTTCGTTTTCTTTCATCTTTACTCTGTGGTGGTCCGCTGGGAGGACAAAATCCACAACATAACACGTTTTCTTTTTCTTGTTAATCAATACTAGGTCTAGTCTCCTAGCCAGAATTTGGTGATCCATCTGTATCCCAAAGTCCCAAAGAATTTTATGTACCTCATTCTTTAGGATAGATTCCAGCTTGTGCATATACCATTTAGTAGCATGGTGAAAATTGAATTTATTGAACAATTCCCAGTGGATCACCTTTCCCACCCAGTTGTGCTTAGTCTTGTACTCTTTTTATGCTAGTTTGCAGCATTCATCTATTATATGATTAATCATTTCACCCCTGTCTCCGCACATTCTACACTTACTATTCTGTTGCATCTTATCTATTTTTGCCTGTATATAATTTGTTCTTATGGCATTGTCTTGTGCTGTGATTATAAGAGATTCTGTTTCTCTCAAGTTTTCCTCCTCTTAGCCATGTCCATGTCTTCTGATGTATACACCTGCATGAGCTGGTGGTCTTTCACTGAAAACTGAGTGACAACAAGTCTCCTCAGGTCTCCAGGACTCTTCTAAGTATTCTAGCTGATCTTAACAATGCTGTTTAGATGTTGTTGATTCTTCCTCTAATTTTCGATTCATCCAGACTCTTTTCCAAGCCCTTGGGGACAATTCCAAGGCCACTAGTTACAATTGGTAACACCTTTACCTTCATGTTCCACAATTTTTCAGTTCTCTGGCTAGGTCCAAGTATTTGTTTTGGCAAGCCCCAACCCCTTTTTATCATATGGGTGCTAGAAGGCGGTGGCTGCAGGTCTACATGTCCTGGGAATGACGTTAAACTCTATCTGATGGTGACGTTCCAGTTTTGGAGGTTTGGTGAATGTGGAGCACCACTTCATCACCATTGCTCCCTGGTCCACTCTGACCCAGAGTGGTAGTACCTGTTAGGGTCCCTTCTATGGGTTAAATAGAAAAATGTATTTATAAAAAAATTGTATTATCCATTAAGAATTGTTTTATTTCAAAACTTTATCGGCATTAAATGACCCACTGAGGTTGATATGCCGTAAAACAAAACACCCCCCCCCCAAAAAAAAAAGTATTTGTTTATCTTTTCCTTTTCTTTCATTTTCACTCTGTTATCTGCTGGGACCACAAAATCCACTTGATAACAAGTTCTATTCTTGTTAATTAATATTAGATCTGGTCTTCTAGCTGGGATTAAGTTATCCATCTGTATCTCAAGTCCCAAGGAATTTCATGTACCTCATTCTCTAGGACATATTCTGGTTTGTGCATATACCATCTTGTAGCATGGTGAAAATTTAATTTCTTGCACAATTCCAAGTGGATCATATTATTATTATCAAGTTTTTCACACATGCCGTAGCTGGTAGTTCACTGGAGTGACAGCAGGAATCTTCTGAGTATTCTAGCCGATCCCAATAGTGCTGTAGTTTGGATGGTCTTGGTTCTTCCTCTGATTTCAAATTCTCCCAAATTCTTTTACAGATCTTTGGGGACTGTTCCAAGGGCACCAATTACAATTGGTATGACCTTCAATTCCCAGTGGATTACCTTTCCGACAGAGTCATGCCTAGTCTTGTACTGTCTTTGTGCTAGTTTGCTGCATTCACTTATATGATTGACCGTTTCGTCTCTGTCTCCACACATTCTGCACTTGCTATTCTGCTGCGTCCTATCTACTTTTGACTTTATTATTATTATTATTATTATTATTTTTGCGAGTTTTTCACACCAGCAATAACTGGTGGCTTTCACTGAAATCTAATAGACAGCAAGTGTCTTCAGCTCCCCAGACATTATTTCAAGCATAAATTCAGTGAAGTAGATATCTGAAAATATTCTTACATATAGAAATAAAAATATCTTAAATTGAAAGGTGTTGTTTGTGTGTGGTTCAATTTTAGGAAAAAGGAACTATATATATATATATATATATATATATTATATATATATATATATATATATATAGAGAGAGAGAGAGAGAGAGAGAGAGAGAGAGAGAGACTTACAACTAAACAGAGTTGATAAAAATGAACTCAAGATTATCTGATATTTTTTTTCTGTGGTTATCTCCCTTTGTCCTTTGTGCCCTTGCTGAACTTGAAATAGCAAATGGAATAATTATTGTCTGAGAACTTCCAACAGTTTATTGTGAATATTCAATGATTTTCCAGATTTTTATCACCATCTTAGTGTGTCTTTCTTTTTTCAAAAACTTTCACCTCGCCATTCTTTAAGCTTCTTTGGTACCGTTTTGTGAATTATACTTGTGGTATGATATTCTTTCTGCGGTCTTTTTTTAAAAGTCCTCTGGTGTGGCAGAAATATTCATATAATATTCATAAAACCAAATCTTGGTTATAAAAGAGCAAGAAAAAAAAAACAAAACAAAAAAAAACAACACATTTAAGACTATTCTCTAAAGGAAGACTAAATAAAGAACTAACAAAAAAAAAGTTGACTTTAAAATTCATTAAATACCTGCATAAATCTCAGCAGAATATCCAGCATCCAAACAGTTGATTATCTACCCCTGAATAAATCTCTTTGCCACCATGGATTTTGAAGAGAAAAAAACTGTTACTATGGAAACCAAAATCAGCAGTCACTAATTCATTTTCAACTATCTTATCAAAGCATATAGCAAATTAAATAAACATTTTCTTATGTGCATACATTTTGTTTGTGTCTCTCAAAGACACTTTGGTAAACATCTTTAACATCTTATCTCAAAAAGGCAAATTGATTTAACCTTTTGACAATTGGAAAACAACAAATTACTGTAATTATTTGTGTATAACATGCACCCCTAAATGTGCACTACAAAATTCTGTGGTCAAGTCATGCTGAAAGCACCAGTTTCTGCTAGATCATCGAAGTTAAGCAGTGATGAGCTGGTTCAATACTTAATTTGGTGACCACTTAAGCAATACCAGGTACTGCAAACTACCTGAGTCCTTTGTTTATCAAAATGACTTTACAGTGTCAACGGGAAGGCTAATTTGCAGATTGATATTAAAAATTTGATTTTAATAAATATCTGCTCAGTATTATTGATTTCTAATAGTTTGGTTTTATCTTAATAAATATGAGCAAAAGTCTTGGGGATAAATCTTAAAAGAAATCCATTAACAAGAAGAAATAACTGTAATTTTATTCTTTACTTCCTATTTTAACTAAATAGTTAAATCAGGAAAATTTAACAATGAAAGACGGGAGTGAAGAAAGAGTAAGTTTCAGTTGTTCTATTTTTTGATTATACCTCCTTCTCTGTTTCAAATCTTTTTATCAGCATTCTTATCTAATTTCTTTAGCGTTTCTAGTATATTTTATTGAATTAAAACTTAAATACATGCACCCTGAGTGTGCACATATTTGCTAGTATATATAATGGAAAAATCAATTAAAAAAAACAACTCATAAAGAAATCCATTAACAAGAAGAAATAACTGTAATTTTATTATTTACTTCCTATTTTAACTAAATAGTTAAATCAGGAAAATTTAGCAATGAAAGACGAGAGTGATGGAAGCATAAGTTTCAGTTGTTATATTTTTCAATTATACCCCCCCCCCGTTTAAAATCTTTTTATCTGCATTCTTATTTAGTTTCATTAGCCTTTCTAATTTGATATAATATATTATTACATTAAAACTTATATACTTGCTAGTTATATCCAATGCTACCTGTTACATTACCTCATAACCTTCCCTAGTAGAACTCTCCGAATATTAAGGAGCAAGTAACCCCCATATAATTAACTCTTCTACTGTCAATATCATGCTGGAATAAAGATGTATATTTTGAAGCTCATCTCTGTTTCTTTTATGCCTATTGAGGTCAGTTAGTCTACTGTTGGTTTGAATAACAGCAGCTAAATAAGTACCACTAAAGCAGTGTCCAAGACAGTTGGTATATATAGAAATCAAGAATGATCCATTCGTGAATTTGGGTGATTTGGGTGATTCCATTCCTTGAGTTCTGATTGGCTGCTTGATTTTAATGATATTGTGGAGTTTTATAAATACCCTGTCATTCTGCAGTAGACTTTGCAACTATTCGGGTTTGTATTGGGTTACAACCATTTGTTGCCATGTCTTCCCAATTCGACGGTAATTGGAACTTTGATTATTCTTCAATGCCCAGGGCAACCTGAAAACTAAACAATACCTGCATTGGAAACATAAGAATCTTTCAGCTTCAGATTACCCTTACAATACTTTTAACCTGGACTGTTGTTGTTGGCATCTACAAGAGACAATGGAGTAGTGTCCAATTTTTTTTTTTTTTTTGGACCTACTTAGTTTGGACGAGTTCATATGGAGAATGAGCTGATCTCTACATTGCCGCTGTGATCCAAAGGAAAGGAAAGGTAAGGGACCAATGCAGTTTGGCAGCGGTAGTGTTGCAGGAATTGCTGAATTTCAGCATCACACCACCTTAGGGACCCAGGCTCCTGATTTGTTTTCAGGGTTTACTACCCTATTTTTTTTTTCTGGACTAACTGACATCAAATAAAAGTTTAGTAGAATGATATCAATTTTACCAAGAATGAACCAGCTAAGTGAATATTTATTAAATGTAAGATGCTAATGAGAACTTTCCAAATGTCAAAGAAGTTTAGAAATTTTTGCACTGACAACTGAAGTAAAATATGTAATAAAAACTGAAAATATAATTTAAACTGGAAACAAGATTTTGATAAGATTGCACTTTTCAAAATTGGCTTTTTTTGCTTTTTGATTCAGGTTTTATCTTCTTCCCCCCTCCCCCCCATTATACAGAATATGAATTATAAAGTTTTACAAAAATACAATTTTGTTTCATTATTTATTTTTTATCTAATATTTTCAAAAGTTATCTCATTCTTTGATCTTCACCACAAGACACTTTCAGTTTTGATGTAGATATGATCAAGCATAACAACATAGATCTGTACTTACTGAATCAAGCAATATATATATATATATATATATATATAGGTATGTGTGTATATATATATATGTGTGTTTATGTGTGTATATGCATGCAAAGGTGTGTGTATATATATATATGTTTACACCAAAAGTTTGTCATGTGTCCAACTTTGACAATCCAGAGTAAATTTTTAGAACTTATAAACCTAATGTTCTTTTTACATAAAATTTTTTTTTTTTTTTTACATGAAATTCAAGCACATGAAGTATAATTGTTTATAAATGTTTATTAATAGTTACTTCAACCAACCAACATATACGAACTTGTTTGTGTGATGTGATGACTGAGAGCAACCACTGTAGTCAATTTCTCCAGTCGCAAAAGTCCACTGACAAAGTCTTTTGCCTGCAACAATATTACAGTAGTTCTCGCTCAATCCATAAAAAGTTCCCTCATCCAACACACGTCTCTCTTCATGTTAAGAAGATCAAACCACAACTGTCCGTGGTGTGTGAAGGTAGGCCTTGAATAATGAGTAACTGCTCTTTCAAAGATCTTACACCCGGGCTAATCCCATTCAGCGCAGTCTGACCCGTACGGGATTTGCATATTCAATGGGGGTGATTGTAGTCTGACTACGAACCACTCCTCATGACGAGGAGGTTGTGAGTTCAATATCTGTAGTCATCTGCTATACTACCCACCTCATGCAGGTCACACATATATGGATACGCTTAGTTCTTGGAGGTAGGGAATCTTCTAGTTCACAATATAAATTTTAAGATTCTGAGTCAATTATCATTAATAAGAACTACATTTGAATAAATCTTTCTTTCATTTTTAAGAATAGAGTAACTAACTGTATTTTCACAAAGAAGTAAATAAATACTATTTGTATCTTCATTTAATTATATAAGAATTTAAAGAATTTAATAATATACCTTGCTTATCATAAATGAAGCATTTAAAATTAAGATCTTGCTAATAATATATTTGAGTCAGAATACACTTGTGACTTTATGAAAATACCACAATATTGTTCATGAAAAGGAGATCAAAGAGTTATAAGTGAATTATTTGTAATGAACGAAACACAAGAGGTAAATGGTAATTAAATACTGAGTAGATAACAATCAATTTAGAAAGCAATTGTCTGCTCTTTTGATAAAATAAAATTCATCTTCTTTCATTATTTTGGTAATATATTTAACCTTAAAGAGAAAAACAATTTGACAGTGTGCTGTATTTTACACACAGTGTTGCAGATGTGTTGGAGATGCAGTAGCATAATATTTATTAACAGTGACAATGGAACTGGAAAGCTGAGTTCAAAACCATGAATCAATCTCTTCTTGCTCAAGTTATGGATGAATCAATTAGGGCAGACTAGGTTCTTTAGCACTGACGGCTATAGCATTCTAGTATAATATTGATAAGAGACATTTAACCCAAAAACATACTCCAGGTGCAAGTATTTAAATTTTAATGTAATAAAATATTGTATTAAGTTAGAAAGGCTAATAAAACTAAATAAGAATGCAGATAAAAAGATTTGAAACAGGAGGATATAATAAAAAATATAACAACTGAAACTTCCTCTTCCATCACTTCCATCTTTCATTGTTAAATTTTCCTGATTTAAATATTTAGTTAAAATAGGAAGTAAAAAATAAAATGACAGTTATTTCTTTTTGTTAATGGATTTCTTTTAAGATTTATCCTGAGATCTTTGCTCATATTTATCAAAATAAAACCAAACAATTAGAAATCAATAATACTAAGCACATATTTATTAAAATCAATTTTTAATATCAATATGCAAATTAACCTTCCCTTTTACACTGCAAACTGCTATTGTGTTGTATATATAAATACAATTGCATGTTATTAGTATGTAGATATGGTCCATAGTATTAATAATGTAATACAATCTTATCAATAATTTCGGTGTGAATAAAAATAAAATCATGGAGAATGTGACATAAATGACTAAGGGAATTGTGACTTGAGTAGTAATATAGTTTCAGGTACAAACACCCAATCTCCATTATGATAAGATTACTATTAGACCCGTCATCTTGTGATTTACACATGCTGTTATTGGGTGGGCCTTAAATGTTATTTTGTAGTCATCCTTAGTATGAATAAAATATATTACAATGGCCAACCAGTCTAGGAGAAAGACTACTCAAAATTCAACACCAGGAACTGAAGCATTGTCTCTAATAATCATTTTGGGCAACTTTTGGTTAAAAGGTGTATTGTTCTTTGCTCTACCTTTAAATCATTATCAATGGAGAGGGACTGTTGCTGCATGAACAAATGCCAATTTTTCATGTAAATTTGTCCAGCTCTGCAATCAGATCCAGACACAGATCTTCTATGTTCTCACAAGACTTATGGAGGCTACCAGTTCAGATCTTTTAAATTGCTTTCATTTTCTTGCCATTAGCTACAGGCACATGCATATTTTGAGCAAAATTTATGGATATAAATGATTAAATCCTTACTTAATAGAAATAAGGTATGAGAAGCATTTATCTTTGGTTGTCTTGACCTTTGGTAAAAATTATACTTCATAATAAATGAATTATAATGTTGTTTTTTTTTTAATTCATAAAATATTTCCTTACCAAAAAAGAAAGAAACTGCTGACTTAAGTTTTTAAAAAATAGTACTAATTTCAAGAAAGCTATGAAATATAACCTCAGTTATAATAACTAGTACAAAATAAAAAACACCATCCGGGCGATGTAAAATTAGATTTTTGAAACATATTGCCTGAGGGGTGGGAGTAAACAATTCAATGTCAGTGAGTTTGTACTCTAAATAAGTAAAATCATCAAATTCATTAAAGGATTAAAAAATAAAACAATTTGAAATGTAAACTTTAAATATGTATTAAAATAAAACAAACTATATATAGATATATAATACCAGTCATGTATCTATTAAAACTTGTTTTAAAAAACAATGAGGACTGTCTAATGTTGCATGTTCAAATTTTGAGTGTATTTATTCTATGTTATGCCAATTTTGGGTAATGTGACGTAAGCAGTGACATAGTTTTTGTTACAGACAAAAACTGGAAGCGAATCTCCATTATTAATATTTAATGTATTTTGATGTTGTTGTGCCACTTTAGAGAATAATCTAATTAGCAACTTGATAATAATAATAATAATGTAGGGACTGTGTTTACTTGCCCAGATCATCATATCGTCTAAAGGGAGATAACTATTAAATACTTATTAAAGTGTAAAAAAAAAAAAGTAAAGTATCAGCCAGAAAGCAAGGGAGTCTACCCCCTTTTCACTAGCGCAAGACCAAGAAGATTGTTTTCACATCTGAGGTGGAGTGCCACACCTGCTATCAGCTCCTCACTTTACTGCACAGATTCCTGTGTTACTCATATGCTGAGTTGGCGATGACCGGTATTGAACCAGGAACATTGCGATTCCTAGGCAAGTGCTCTACCGACTGAGCTAAACTGGCCCTATTATTATAGTGTAATTCTATTTATTTGCAATTAATTATGATATAAACTCTATAAATATGAATCAAGCTTAATGGCTGTGTAGACAGTATTTAAGTGAGTGATCTTATAAAAGCATTTTGTAATGTTGAAATTTTCAAAATTAGATAAATATTGGGAAGTGTTGTGCCAAAGATCTACTAATAATAAAAGAAAATAACTGTTTAAAAGTTTAAAGGAGTTTCTGATGGTTGTATGTATCTAACCAATCCCTCTGGTACAATCAATTTTTAAGCAGAGTACAATTGAATTCAGAGTTTTCCTTCTCCTAGATGAGTCACCATAAAAAAAGTAAGTCGTTGGGGTGGCTTAATGTCGGTATCAGCCAGACAGCGAGGGAGTCAATCCCTTTTTCACTAGCGCTAGACCAAGGAGATTGTTTTTGCATCTGAGATGGAATGCCACACCTACCATCAGCTCCTTACTTTACCGCACAGATCCCTGTGCTACTCCTACGCTGAGTTGGCAAGGGCTGGTATTGAACCAGGAACTTTGTGGTCTGACACTCTACCGACTGAGCTAAACCGGCCCACCATACTAAGAGTAAAGAACCCAGTCAGCCTTGCTATCTAGCCATAGCTGGAAAAGAGAATAGTTGGATTCATACATTTCCCAAGGGGATTAGTACTATGTGAAATACAAACTGTCCAATTATACATATGGCATAGTGGATATAGGTGTTGGTTTATACAGTTCTAAATAACAGTTATTTCTAGGCTGCAGGTTCAATCCTGGTCAAGGATGACAGTAACATAGAATAATAATTAACACAGCTTAACACCTGTACCCAGTCATGGTTAGTGGAATGAGAACAGTATATTCCCATGGATTGAATAAAGGGTTGTGTTCAAAGTTCTGTGGAGGCTTTTGATTATGACAAGAAGCTTCCCAAGTTCAAAGAGAAGGTCACAGAGTTCAAGAAGGCTGCCGAGTTCAACAAGAAATACTTGAAGAAGGCAGGAGGGCACATCAGCCGAAACATTGTACAGATAACAATATAGATGAGGACAATAGTCTGAATAATCCAAATAATGCAAACGGCCTAGTCAAGGTTTTGAAATCAAATTGATAATTTCATTTCCTTTGACAATACCCGTTAGACCATGAGCATCTTTCTGATAGTTGTAGGATATTTTTGTTTTATTTACCTACCCAACTGAAACTGTAAAACAAGAAGATGACAGTCATTAAGAAGAAACATATATTGTGTCTCCATAATCCTCATGGGGATCCTGATAACAGCTCATATGAGGGTCATTCAATAAATAAGGTGAATCTTTTTTAAAAAAGCAAAATTATTTTTTCTAATAAATTTAAACTGCATTGTTTGGAATTGGTTGATAGCAAAAATTATTCTAATCCCTCAAAAATATTTGTTTTGTGGCTATTCAAAATGGTGGCAAATCAGTGTGCTCCAGGCCTGAACAAATTTTGTCATTGGATTTTTGGTGCCTAAGAGGTGCAAACCATGTGAAAATTACAGAAGAATGTGTGATGTGTACAAAGAAACATGTTTTTGTCAAAAGAAAAGTTTTAAAGTGAGCTAAATATGGGTATGTCACTACAAGATCAAGTCAAAAAGATCATCTATGGAATTGAAACACACTGACTTTCCAGTAAGAAAAAGTTCTGGGTGCAGCAATCAGTAAAGTTCACGCTGACAGTCTTCTGGAACATGAAAGGACATATCCCAATTGATTTTCTTGAAAAAAGGTTCAACTGTAAACAGTGCTTCCTTTTGCCAATTATTTCGGGAAAATTCACCTTATTTATTGAATGACCCTCATAGTTTTTCTTCCCTGTTTAAAGCTTTTCATTTCACATATCTTTTCTTTTTTTTTTTTTGTTATGAGAACAAACAGAAAAAATAAACAACCTCCTTCAAAATATGGAAATAGATTTTATTGAAAGTTTTTATGAATTTGTTTTTTTCCCATATGCACTTAACCAATAATCATCAGAATTATTCATTCAATGGGAAAATTAAAACCTTTTCTTTAATAATTACTACGGAGACTTTCCAAAAATGATAAAATTTATGATTGGTACCAATATCTATTATATGTAAAATGTTCTGTCTTACTTATTGAATATTGGTAGGATCTAAAAAATAAATATTACTATTAACTAGCAGGACTTACTTCTACTACATGCATCTTTTAGCTCTTTGCCTACTTTAAACCTCTCACAGCAGCTCTTCCACCACTGCGATACTACTATAAGCCACTGGATGGTTAGTTTATTATGATTGAGCATTAAGATTCAGATTACAACAACAATGGGACTTTATTTGAATAGAATGAGTTCTGAGGTGAATAGATAGGGAACTTTGAAATATCCCATCATACAGGTAAAAGAATACCAAGAGAATTTGGTACAGCCATTGGGGAAATTTGGTAGGCAAAAAGTGGCAATCTATTTTATATTATATCTTATGTATTTTATGTTATGTATCATATATTACATATGTTATATTATAAATCAAATGTTTTATATTCTATATTTCACATACATTGTATACATTTTATGTATTATATATTTTATGTTATACATCATATTATGTATTTTATATTATAAATTTATTAAAAATAAATTGCATATGTAATGATATTTTTCTTTTTTTAATGATGGTCAGTATGTTACTACTTATCGATTTAGACAAAAGTTTGACCTTAGATAATAGATTTAATTATGTTTAATTCGTTTTTAAAACTTGTAGCATCCGATTTTTTTGTCAGTGCCTAATATTATTATATAAGTATTGGCTGATACCAACAATAGGTCACTCCACTGACTTTATTATATATTCTACATTATATTATATAAGTATTATATAAGTATTATATTAGTATTTGGCCCTGTAATGATTGATTCTGGAAGATTATTCTCTATTGTGATCACTCTCAAGATGGAAAAAAGTGGAAAATATAAAGAATATATATTTGTCCATTTCTTTTCATTCCACCAGGCAGAAATGATGTTCAATGGATTCTGAATCTTAACTGGAAGCAAATTCTCTTATGTCTTAAATTATTTACTATTTCTCTGAATGTTTGAGATGAGGCTTGATGATTAGTATTATCTGCATTATTCAGACTATTGTCCCCATCTTCATTGTTATTTGTACAATGTTTCGGCCGATATGCCCTCCGGCCTTCTTCAGGTATTTCTTATCGCTATGGTTAGCGGAATGAGAACAGGATACCCCCACGGACTAAATAAAGGGTTAAGTTCGAAGTTCTGTGATGGCTCCCGATTACGACAAGAAAGTTCCCGAGTCTGAAAAGAAGGTTTCCGAGTAGGTTTCCTAGTCCGACAAGAAATACCGGCATATTGGCTGAAACGTTGTACAAATAACAATGAAGATGGGGACAATAGTCCGAATAATGCAGATAATACTTAAATTATTTAGTTCTCAAATAAAGGGATAGTAATTTTGCAGTTGCCTGGGACTTAGGAAATATCAAAAGACTTCATATTTATATATATATATATATATATATATATATATAGATAGATAGATAGATAGATAGATAGATTGGTAATTTTTCCGAGATGAAATAAGAAAAATAAAGTGCTCAATTACAAATGTAAGAGCTTTATTTATTAAATATAAATGTTTATACAAAGGTTTTAGTGGGCATCTACCTAAGGTTTCAGGCTTTTTGCCTTTGTCAGGATACCATTTAATTCCTCTGGTGTGTCTGCAAGATCATATTTTGTGGTTATATATTTGTAAATATTTACAAATATATAACCGCAATATATGATCTTGCAGACACACCAGAGGGATTAAAGGTATCCTGACGAAGACAAAAAGCCTGAAACCTTATGTAGATGCCCACTAAAACCTTTGTATAAACAGTTATATTTAATAAATATATATATATATATATATATATATATATTACCACAATATATGGTTAACACCATCTCATTTGATGAGACAGTAGTCAGCCAATATATTCAGTATTATTGGGAGAGTGATCAATATCTGTGATAGAGCAATATTAATGATTACTAATTTTTTTTTATATATCTCATTGCATGGAAACTTATTGCTGACACTTGTAAACTATTTTTTATAATTCATCTGAGAAATGTGATTGAAAAAATGTTTTCCATCTTTGAGGGAGGAGGAGGTTTGTATAAGAGAAAATGTTAGTGAAAACCAAATCAAATAACTATCTCAATCATATAAGGTTTTAAGCGTGATAAGGGTAACCTGAAGCTAAGTTTTTTTAAACCTTATTCTATCATGATGGCTGAACCAGTGAATTGTAATACTTATGAAATGTAACTAATTAAGTTCATTATAGTTTATCCATGTTATGGGATATTATTTTTATAAATTAATTAGTTATTTTTACAGATTTAGCACCTGTAGTATAATGGTTATTATCAAAGAAAATGGATGCAGCAATACAAGTTCAAATCCTGGAGGAGACTGGTTGCATTTTACAACTAATATCCTTGAGAAAAGCTACTATTCTCCCTCCAAATATGAGTAAATAGTAGGAAAAGGAAAACTTTGAATTCAAATATATTACTATTTCTCTGAATTTTTTCAAAGTTCCGTGATGGCTCCCGATTATGACAAGAAGGTACCTGAGTTCAAAAAGAAGGTTCCCAAGTTTGAGAAGGCTCCCAAGTCTGATAAGAAATACTTGAAGAAGGCTGGAGGGCACATCGACCGAAACATTGTATAGATAACAATAAACATGAGGACAATAGTCCGAATAATCCAAATAATTCAAATCTGTTAAACTAACCAGGAATGAGAAGATCATTTACTAAAACGTTTTAAGGTCTAAAAAATGTTGTCATTGGGTTACCCTTACTGCGCTTTCAACCTGGACTAATATTGAGATAAGCCATTTTGAATTTAGTGTAAAGTGTGTAACACAGCCTGGCCAAAATGTGAATGAGTTAGAAGCATTAGAAAGCAAAAAACAAAACAAATAAAAGAAGAGCATGAAAAAAATCAAAGGAAAAAGAAAGTTTAGTTGGTATTTATTTTTAAGGACTTACCTCTGACTTAGTTGGATCTGCTGAAGGGTTATGTAAGTCTGCCTCTGACACACTTGGACTCAATCGACCACCTGGTACAGCGTAATTATGCTACAAGAAAAAAAATTATAAAGCAATGTAAAGTAAAATTCCTTTTATGTCTAGAAGTTAGGAATTGCATTCATTGTATGTTTAATGTTTACATTTTTTTGTTTAATTGTTTTTTCAGAAGTTCTTTTTGCATACAGTCATTTAATACAAACAATTTTTGAACATATCTATTTGACCCATAGATTGACCCCTAACAGATACTGGGTTAGAATAAACCGAGGAGTAATGATAATGAAGGGATACTTCACAATCCCTAGAACTTTTATTAGATGATAAAAAAAAGAGATAACTGACATAAAAATGTTAATCAAGACAATTTATATTGTTTATGACAAGTTATTCTTTTTCTCTGAATTTTTGAGATGAGGCTTGATAATACCCTCGTGGATTGAATAAAATTTGGGTTCAAAGTTCCATGATGGCTCCCGATGATGACAAGAAGGTTCCTGATTACAACAAGATGGTTCCCGAGTTTGAAAAGAGGGTTCCCAAGTCAAGAAGGCTCCTGAGTCCAACAAGAAATACCCGAAGGCTGAAGGGCACATCAGCTGAACCATTGTATAGATAATAATAAAGATGAGGACAGTAGTTTGAATAATCCAAATAATACTAAGTTATTCTTTTCACTGAAAAATGCTTTTTCTGTCAACTGTGGCAGTAAAATACACAGACTGTGCCTCTGCAGAGGGGGAAAATCTTACAGTACCAGCTGTTGCTTAGGTGGTCATCAAATTAAATATTGAATAGGGTCATTGCAGCTTAACTTCAGTGATTTAGCAGAAACCAGTGCTTTCAGCATGACTGTAATCATTTTTTTCTTTTTGCTAAATATCTGTTAGCTGTGGATAGTGACCCATGAGGCTTAATAAAGGAATCCTGGTGACTGAACAGTCCATAACATGTATCTTCACTTTTGCCCTTACTTAGGCTAGACAGGTGGTTGGACGGATGTGCCCTCCAATCAATTGGCTGGCTACTTTTTTTAGTATTACTGAGAATTTTCTTTTTAGAAAATTATGATTTTCTCTACAACTTTGATAAACAATGATCAATGAAAATACTCAATACCTATGTGTGTCTAAGCCATTGAGGTTTAATTAAAATTTGTGGCAATAATAAAAAGATGGTACAGTTTTTTCACTGTCAGTTTTTTTATTTTTTTACAGCATTTCAACCTTTTCGAGTCATTTAATGCTGATCAAGTTGATTCATTGATAAACAAATAACCCAGGTTGCTTACAGTACCTTCCGTTGCTTAAGTGATAACCCAATTAAGTATTGAACAGGGTAATTGTTGCTTAAATTTGGTGATCTAGCAGGAACCAGTGTTTTCAATAGGACTTTACCATAATCCTTTCTTTTTTTTTTTACCAATACTGTATATAGTTACTATGTCGGAATTTTACCCCAAAAAACTTCTAGGAATAAAATAATAGATCCTGTATAGTAACAGGGCCCCACTTTGAAACAAAAAAAAAATAAATAAAACAAATGGTCTATTAAAAAATAACAAATTATGCTGTATGTTTCAAGAAAGAAACAATTTATTGGCTAAGGGAGCCCTTGCAAGATAATTTCCTCTTGCGGAAATCCGAAGACTTCTAGTTAACAAATAGTAAAAATTACAAATAATGAAAAGAACACATAAAACAAGGTAATTAAAAGGAAAACACAAAAATAGAAGAAAAAAATATAAAACACTTTTTCCTTTCTCAATTCTTTCTCCTTTTCTCCCCCCTTTTTTTTTCTTTACAAATTGTCCAGTCACCAGACTGAATTTATAGCCACAAGGCTACCAAAAAGTTCTCGGAAGAGAATGAAAGTTCCGAGGGACAAACTTCTTTTATGTCAACCATTCACAGGCAAAACTCTTAGAAGACCAAATTATTATTCTTCCTCTTTCTTCTTTAAAACCGAATCTCTCTGAGACCGAAAGCTTTGCTCTTTTATGGAAGAGACTTTTTGACCGGAAAATGGAAAACTCCTTGAAGACCAAAATTCTTTGGAGAAAATCAAATAGAATCTCAACAGGACTCAAAACCCTCTGCAATTAGGTTGAAGATACTTTTTCTTTGAAAGGAATCTTTTAAACTCCCATTTTTTGCAGGCTCTTTACGGGGGTCACAATCTGGAAATGCAACAACGGCAAATCAAAGTGTGTGATCTACACTGCTGCTGGTCCTGGTACAAAGAGGGCGAAAAAAGGCTTGACCGGTTCTTAAAAACTCTTTCTTTTCCATCAGCAGCAGCAAAGGGTTCAAACACACTAAGGGAGGCAATTCACACCTTCTTTATCCCTCAGAAAATTCTCAAAACTATGCTTAAATTAGTTTTTGGTACAAATATTGGACACTTAGTGAGGATCAAACTCTTGTAAAACCTCATCATCATCATGTCACGCTAGCAGCACAGATATCCATGACAATCTCTCTCCATCTGTCCCTATCATTCACTGCCCCTGGGAGGTCCTCTGCACAGCATCCAGTATCTGCACAGTTGGTCTATGTATGCCTTTGCTAGACAGCCTACTCTGGCATACCCATGTGATGGCTTCCACAGAAAAGAACATCACTTCTGAGTTCATCCTTACTTCTCCAGCAGTGCCCAGCATGTCTTGTTTGTTTCACATGAATGATTTGTGTGATATGGGGCAGGTGGCCATACAGCTGTTTTCTCATGGTATGTTGTTTCCATGTCTTGTTTAAGATTGCATGCAGCATTCTTGTGCAGCTCTCATGAAACATTCTTAATATTATTCTTATAAAATTGAGTATCTTAATCTTGGTGCTAATTTAGCCGTAAACATTGCTTTAAAGTCTGATTTATTAAAGTACTATTCTTACTGAATGTTGTTATCTGGTAAGAAATCTTTTATCTAGCAGTCTGCTTGGAAGCCATAAAAGATATTCCAAAAATGGAATATATTGAAGTGAATAAGTTTACACTTGAAAAGCTGCAATTCATAGAAGTTCCATTGTCTTCAAAAGATGTTAAAGATTATGAGTTTCTTTTCATGCAAGAAGAGATTTTCATATTTGTCCTTGGTTGTTTTACTGAAATGAACTGATGTTGTTTTTATAAACCCAGCACATTCATAGTCTTCATAGTAGAGTTTGTTTGTTTATTGATTTTAACGGCATATCAACCAGTCTGGGGTTATGTCATGCCTAACGGTTAGGAAGTTATACATATTGTGTATTTATATTTATACTTTTTAGTAATTGGTTTTTAAAAATGTGTTAGCATTATTGGGGATTATGTTGTATGGTATTGATTTGTTTCATGTCTATATTCTATGGTATAATTTTATTTCCCTAAAAAAAGAGAGAATATCCTCCATGTTGACATTTTCAAACAGATCTTTCATATTGTTTGCTTTAAAATAATGATTTCTGATGTGAGCAAGAAACCTGCATTCCATGAATAAGTGTTTAACTGTCAAAGGTGTTTGACATGTTCCACATTGTGGTTGTTGTTCTTGTTTGAGTATATTGGAGTGCATTCAGTAAATATGTCATCTTGATTGTGCCAACATGAACAGCATGTTCTCTATTCTCTGTGAGAGGCACCTTCGCATGTCAGGAGAATGGAAAATAGCCAGCATCCCAAAAGATTTTTTGTATGGCAAATTTCTTACGACTCTAACCATTAAACCATGGCCTCCAACTCAGAACGGCACACAGCATCCTTGTGTAGTTCAAATCTATCCTTTTAACTAAGCAGCTAAACAGACAATCAACATCATCCTATAGCATTCATCACATATATTGAGATGATATGAGTTATCCTATTCCTGTTAAGAGAACTATTATCTCAACAAAACTGTCAGTAACTACTTGGCTAAAACCACGTTAGTTTTCCTCCCCTTTTAGCTTGGCCAGTAGAATACACCAACTGCACATCTTCAGAGGAGTAAGTTCACCCAATGGGACCATCCGTTGGCCATGGGTAGTGACCTGTGTTTCCTAAAGATGAAATCTTGGGGCTGAGCAATAATTGGTGAATATCAAAAAAATTCTATACCTCCTGTCAGTTCATTTTATCTTTAGAAATAGGAAAAGAAACTGGCTTGGTTTGGTTTCTTTGTTTAATGGTTATCCCTAATTATTTGAAGTCATATAATTTCTTCTGCCTACCAAAGAAAAAGAAAAAAAAAAAGAGAAATTATCGGAAATCTGATAGAGAATTATCTTTCCCTGCTGCTAGAATCAAACCAACCCTCACTTATCAGGGAGCAGTCACCGAGGGAGGTCACAAAAATAAGCGTTCCCTAGATTTAACTTGTCTACAGGGCGTTTTTTAACAGCATACTTTCTGAAGGCCGTTTCGACAGCAAACTTATCAGAAGACTGAGGAGCTAAATAGTCTACTTGAAAAGGGCCCCATCCACCGTCATTTAAAAGAACAGTTACCCAGGCCAGAAGCTTCTAAAAGAGCATCCCCTACTTTACTTATCAGACGAGAACCGACAAAACGGACGCATCTCTACAGAACTCTACAAGCAGCGATCAGAATACACCTGTTAGCGCCACTTCTCCAACGAACAGTATTTAACCTCACAGATAAGTCTGGTAGCAAATGCCAATAAAAATTTGCAACAAGTTCTTGTATTATTTGTCAATACATGTATTAAATTTCCATCGTGTGTTTGTCTTCTTTCATCCGAACAATTTGCCTACAACTGGGAGATTTAAGAGGCTCCCCCCTTTAAATCCACAATTCCTCTTAAAATAAAAGTAAGATAAATTCTTAACAGGGTATTTATTTTCTGTTCCCTACCCTCTACAAGATGAGCACCACCAGTGCTTTGCTTTACCAGTGAGCCACATATCATGAGTTAAAAATTAATATCAATGATTGACAAATCTTCATCCAAAATTAAATAAATGGATAAAATATGGTATTGAACTATACTTGTGAGTTTTTCACATCCACCTCAGCTGGTGATTTTTCACTTGAGGCTGGGTGACCACAAATCTTTTCCAGTCTCCAGGACTCTTCTGAGTATTCTAGCTGATCTTAACCTTGCTGCTGTTTGAATGGTCTCCATTCTTCCTCTGATTTCCAATTCTCCCAAACCCGTGGGGACTGTTCTAATGGCAACAGTTACAATTGGCACGAACTTTGTATTGATGTATTATTACTATTTTCACTCTTTTTGAGTTTTTCACATCAACGTTAGCTGATGGTATTTCACTGGAGTCTGAGTGACAACAAGTCTCCTCGGGTCTCCAGGACTCTTCTGAGTATTCTAGTGGATTGCAGCAGTGCAGTAGTCTGGATGGTCTCAATTCTTCCTCTGATTTCTAGATCCCCCAGTCTTTCTTCAAAGTTTATTGGTACCGTGCACCAACTACAATTGGTATCACTTTCACTCTCATATTATTATTATTATTATTATTATTATTATTTATTATAACTAGGCTGAGTCAAAAGTTCTGCAATATTTTGGTTGTGCTAGTTTGCAGCATGTAGATTACATGACTGACACAGTTTGAGCTATGGAAGGTACCCACTGTCATTAGTAGTATTGTGGTAGTTAGTGTGCTGACACATTGTGCATTACTTCAATCTATATAGGATTTGAAAGCCACAGAGATAAATATGCAAAGTAGACAAAGTCAGGAACATGCGTTATGACACTGAACAGTGCCATAATTCCCTGGAAGCAACCAAAAACATTTATTGAGTGAAAGAGGGAGGTACAGTTAATCACTGTACAGTAACCAGATGGTTAAAAAAATCACTGCCCTAGCACCTATATGATTGCCCCAACCCTATTGTCCTTATGGCAAGCCCCAATCCCTTTTTATCATATGGGTGCTAGAAGGCGGTGGCTGAGGGTCTACATGTCCTGGGAATGATGTTAAACTATCTGATGGTGAGGTTCCAGTTTTGGAGGTTTGGGGAATGTGGAGCACCCGTTCATCACCATTGCTCCCTGGTCCACTCTGACCCGGAGTGGTAGTACCTGTTAGGGTCCCATCTATGGGTTAAATAGAAAAATGTATTTATAAAAAAAATTGTATTATCCATTAAGAATTGATTTATTTCAAAACTTTATCGGCATTAAATGACCCACTGAGGTTGATATGCCGTAAAACAAAACAAACAAACAAAAAAATCACTCAGATTGCAAGAACCTTGATGATCAGGCAAGGTTTGGTAGACTGAACGCTGTGGATTCTGAGCTTCGAGTTATAGACTCATAGAGGCAAATTCAGCAAGTAGCTCTTGGAGAGTATCAGGCAAGCGCAGCACATTACAGTCCAGTGTCGTTCAACATCAGCAAAAGCATCTGGAGCTGCTGCATTGTTCCTAACATTATCAAAATAAATATTGCAAAACTTTTGACTCACCGTAGTAATAACAGTAATACTATACTAATACTAATATCTGGATTTGTTGGCTGTGTTACTATTGAATATTCCCATGACTATAGGTTGCAAAAGATGAAATCATATTTTGGTTGGTTATATTTCCCAGTCTTCAAACAAACAAAAATTGAAAGGCATAGAAATAACATGTTCTTTGCCTCAAGTGAACCATTGTTTCTCCAGTAAAGAGTGACACATGCAATGTTTTAGGTAGAATTTCTGACACATTTTTCTTTTGCAGTCTCTGAATATAATAAAATAAAGCAGCAGTTTTCAGATATAAAACTAATCAACAAACATGGCTGACCAAAGTATGTTTGCAACTTTTTAACTTTCTTGTTATGTGACTGCTGAGAAGAAGTGCTACCTGTATAAAGATATTATAAATATTTGAACATAATTTCTTTTCAAAATAACTCTTATTAGAGACTAACAAGGATAAAGAAATATTTTAGTTTGTTTTGATCTGGCTAACTAAGTAGATAACTATAGGAATATGAAGATAAGTAAAATACACCTGCATAAGCTGAATTGCTGCTGAATTGCCTAGAGAAGATGGTAAGAGGCAGATAAAATGGAGTTCATATATCTAATTGAGATATCTCCATACTGGATGATAAGCCTCTGAAATTATTAG
>CM042153.1:43679459-43764459 GCA_023376005.1 Doryteuthis pealeii
TTCAGTTTAATGAGAATAGCCTCCCTTGCTGTTCAGCTGACACCACCAATAGGCTACTCCGATGACTTTATTACTATGTACGTCACAAAACTATGAGAATTTGTATATAATTTCTTATATATATATGTAGGAAGACTTCTAGATCTTTATCTAAACGGGTCTCGGAACATAGATATCATATTAAACAAGGTTTTCTAAACAATGCCCTAGCTAAAAATATTATATACAATAACCATACCTTTGACTTTAAAGGTGCCAAAATATTAACTCACATACACAAGAGAACATTACGTAGAATTATGGAATCTTGCGTTATTCTCACACATCAAACCATCCCCCAAAGACAAGGCTTTTTTAATATATCGCCTTATTTAGCGACACTTGTACTCAGAAATCATAAAATCCCCTTCACAAAACCATTTCTGACATATACTTCCTAACAAATTTAAATTTCACATTATCCCAATAAACCCTTAAACCATTCATATTTTTTTACATAAAAAAGTAATTTTTTTTTAAATAGTTGAAAAAATATTTCTTTTCTGAAAAAATTCGTTGCAGGCTGACCATGAATGGGTTAAAACTTTTCCTGTTTGAAAAAGAGAATTTGTCTATTTTTGAATCTGAAATATGCCTTCTTCTTTCAAAAACTGTTACACTAAAGATATACAATTATGTCGTTGGCGGAGAAACGCGTAGCGAATGTGCTAATGACAAAATGATTGCATGGCTTGCACACTTTTTGAAACATAAATGTTTTTCGTTTTGAATTTAAATTATTTTCTGCTTCTCTCTCGATGAGTCTGGATTAAAAACAAGCTCTGATGATGATTTTTATAAATCGAAATATTGTTCAATATTAGCTATGAATATGATCTAAAATATTTTCATTTTAACAGCATTGTGTGTTTTCATATCCTTTTATCTATACTTATTATTTTATTATTTTCGTAAAAGAGGAGCCCTTCTAATGTAACGGTTGAAGTAGAGTTCAAACCCTGGACAAATTAGATTGCGTTTCTCTGCACAGTAATGACTAGTAGAATAATTAGTAGAGAGTGAGGTCAATGAAAAGTCAACCAAATAAACTACTTTGGTTTGTTGGTGTCCTTCAGTTGTTAAATCCTGATTTGGTATTAGCTTAGTTGTTAGCAAGTTCTAAATCTTCACTTGTCTGTTGTTGGTGTGGTTAAAACTGTCATACTTTATTATATATTATTAATCTATTAATTAGACTATATTAACTAGTGAAATAGATCACTACTTAGGACTGAGCCTATTCTATTAGTGACCACCCCAAGCGGAGTTTAACAGGTTTGAATTCAGAGTTTTCCTTCTCCTAGACTGGTTACCTAACCAAGGTTAAAGAGCCCAGTCTGCCCTACTATTTACCCATAGCTGAAGTAAGAGTTGTTGGATTTATCTTTCCCAAGGGTATTAGTGCTATGTGAACTGTAGCTTCATCCAGGATTTGAACTCTGGCCAAGGAGTCCTTTTCCTACAACTCTAACCAAGTTCAAATCCTGAAGCTATTCATCCATTATTTTACTTTGGTGTTTGTTCAGTTCAAGGTTAAAAGATAAGTTGAGGGAGAAAGGAACAATATAGCTTTTAACCAGGTCCTGGTTTTAAATTTTGAGTTATCCTACTCCAAGCCTGGTTGGCCATTGTAATTCCTTCTATTCATACTAAGGATGGTTACATATTAACCATTAAGGCTCAGCGAAGAACAACAAATATAAATTTAAAAGATGGTGGATCTAATTCTAATATTTATTATAACAGTCATACAATAGATGGGGTTCATATCTACTGGTGTCTTTGGAGTAAATGTCTATTCAGAATATAATTCCAAGATACTACAGGTGTCTTACTTTGCATTTTAAGTATGAGTGTTTTGTCTCAATCAAATCTGATATTTCACATTTCATTTATCTTGTAGTTCATCACACTTGGCATATCATTTTAACACTTCCCTACACAAAAAAAGAAAAAGAGATTCAAAAAGTTTTTTGTTTTTTTAAAATTAAAAGTCATTCCTTTTTTGGTTGAACCAAAAACTTTTAAACAATCTGAAATAGTCTTTTAGAGCTTTTACATTTTTCTTTCAATTATGAGATATTTCTAAAAAATTCTAATAATTCTAAAAATTCTAATAATTCTAATAATTCTAATAATGCTAAAAAAAAAACAACATTTAAGCAGTATATACATATATATCAGAATTTAGTTGATTAATGCCTGAAGAAGATATCAGATCTGAAACACGTGTCACAAATATAAAATAATATCCATTTTGCAGACCTTCTTTTTTATAATATATACATATATGGGTAATTTATGAGGAAGTGCGTCCTAGTCCCCTTCCTCCGAAATTGCTGCCCGGTGAACTTTCAAATAACAACCCCAACTATTGCCGCCACAGCGGTGTTACTTGAAAGAAAACAACCAACTCAAATAACAACCCCAACTATCGGCGCCACAGCGATGTTACTTGAAAGAAAACAACAAACTTAGGGCGTTAAATGTATTTGAGGGGGGGGGCTCTTTTTTGTCTTAATTCTTGTTTATTTATTTTTTCCATTCGAAAGAAAAAAACATTAAACCTTTTTTTGTTGTAATTTTTATTTTTATTTTTTTGTCGTAATTCTTATTTTTCTTTTTTTGTCGTAATTCTTATTATTGTAATTTGTCGTAATTCTTGTTTATTTATAGAAATTTGTCATACACCATGGAAATTCCCGAACATTTTCAAATTCACTGCAACATCTGGCATTCCTTTATTTAACTTAATAAACAACAAACGTTTGCCGTAGTATAAGTACTAAAAAAAAAACAAAAAAAACATCATTTTCATCACCTATTCGATTGCATTGTCAATTGCCTTCTAATTTTTATTTTAAATATTTTAAAATATATATATATATATATATATATATATATGAGGGTAAGTCAAAAAGTAATGTCATTTTGTTTAGGACATGAAATTGGTCCTCTGTGGATCACATCCCTACTTCTCCACATAGTCATCATTACTCTCAATAGCAATGTTCCACCTTCAAATGAGAACATATATCCCTGCCCCCGTAAAATTCTGATGACTGTTCTTTGACACACTTCTTCACTACAGATTTCACATCCTCGTCACTGAAATAATGTTTGCCTCTCAAACCCTGTTTCATGAGGCTTAAGGTGCTAAATCGGGTGAGTATGGAAGATGTAGTAAAGTTTTTCACCTGAATAGGCGATTTTCTCCCCTGTCCTGATGCTTGTGTGGGGTCGAGCATTGTCATGCCAAAGGAGGACATTGTCAATTGGCAAGTTGGGTCTTACTCATTGGATTCTTGCTCTAAGCCTCATTAGGATTTCAATGTAGGCTTTACTTTTTGACTTACCTAATATATATATATATATATATATATATATATATATATATAGATATATGATATTTTCTATAATTATCGAATTTTATACGATATACGCATTGTAATTGCCTTCAAGTAAAAATATAAATAATAATATATACTTTATTGACAATGCTTCTAAAAAAAAAAAAAAAAAAAAAAATCCAAAAATCTTATATATATATATATATGTGTGTGTGTGTGTGTGTAAGTATGGATAAAATATGAAATGTGTGTGTGTGTAAGTATAGATAAAAGGATATGAAATATATATGTGTGTGTGTGTGTGTATGTATGTATATATTATAATGTATACATTAAACATGCTAATAAGAGTAAGTTTCAGTAATTATTTTCATCTTTTCTGAACATTTACATTTCTCAGTTGGGTAGAACGTCCGACTAGGATCCGCAATACCAGCCCCCACCAACTCAGCATATGAGTAGCACATGGATCTGTGCAGTAAAGTGAGGAGCTGGTGGTAGGTGTGGCGCTCCACCTCAGATGCCAAAAACAATCTCCTTGGTCTAGCACTAGTAAAAAGGGGATGGAATCCCTCACCGTTTGGTTCATACCAGCTTTAGGCCACCCCGACGTCTTTACTTACTTTACTTACATTTAAAACTACATTTTCAACTCGCTACAATTCACCCATCTGCCATATTTCTTTAGTCTTTTCCAACCCAAAACTTTGAAATAGCTAAATTGATTCTAAATATTCTTTTAGACCTTTTACTTTTTTTTACTTTCAATTATGATATATATCTTTAAAAAAAAAGATAACATACAAGCAATATATATATATATATATATATATATATATATATATAAAACAATAAGAAAAATAATAATATTTGGTTCAGTGATATCTTTATATCCACTGTGGTGTGACATGAGTAGGGTGAAATGGACTGTGGCCTTTCAGATTTTAATAACCCAATTATGGAAAAAAATTGGAAGAGGAGAAGGTAAATTGAAAAATGTTATTGTTACCAGTCAAAGAAAATAATGATTCTGTCATGTTTTATTTTGTTGCTGGTTGAATTGCTTTTGTCTGATTTCTATTTGCTGTCACAGGGACATTTTTCTCAAGAGCAAAATATTTCAGTACTTATTATTTTCCTTCTCCTCCCAATCAAACAAAGAAAAGAGATACAGCCACTTAAAACTTTTTTTTTATTGTTTCCTTATTTCGGAAAATATTGAAAAAATAAAAAAATAAAGAAAATTAAAAAGGAGGCATTTTCATATAAAAACTTAGTGTTAGAAAAAGATTTTAATATGTACTATATAAAAAACCCTCCGAGCAGTGTAAAAATTATTTATTTAAAGATATTGCCTGAGAGGTTATTTACCATGTACCTCACGTGTATGGGTTAGGCACAAGGCCCTGTTAATGTGGGACCACCCACAAGCCATGACTCATGGTGTGGCAGGTGCAAAAAATGTGTTGATCCCCTCGGCATTCCCCCTCAAGGGGGGGGGGCGCCTCAAGCACCGAGCAATAAACCCAGCTCTGTCCCTTTAAATCGAGGTGGCAGGTGTTGCCTGGGGGGGATGCTCCCCTGGTATCAACGATATTAATTTACTCTGTAGGTTCAGCGGGTGATGCTCACTGGACCCCGGCTTGACCAGAAAAAAATTCAATGTTAGAGGGTTTGTATCATTGGTGAGTAAAATCATCAAATTTATTAAATGAGTAAAAAGAATTTGAATTGGAAACTTAGTTCTGTCCCCCTCAAATAAAATGTTGTGTGCATCTATTATTTATCAATGAAATAATTGTTTTCAATATTTCACACATGAATTTCACACAAAATCATTGATAATCATGTATTTGTAAATTTTTTAGTGAACCTCTTGTTACAGAAAAAAGGGCGAGTTAAAAAGTAATTTTTAAAACTGATTACAATTTATTCTATGCATTGACGATTTTTGGTAGTATGACCTAAGCAGTGATGTAGTTTTGGTTACAGACAAATAGAGCCAAATCTTTTGACCAATATCTATTAATAGATATTGAATGTAACACTATTAGATGAAATCTTTTGAGCTTTTGATAATTTGTTACTAGTATTTCTTATGTCTGTTTTTCAGTTGTTTTTTTTGTCACTTATACATTTATTATACAAGTAGGAAGTGTGTGGTGTAATGGTTAAAGTCATGGAAATGGACTCGTCGCCCAGAGTTCAAATCCTGGATGTGGTAATTGCATTTCACTTAGCACCAATACCCTTGGGAAAGGAATGAATTCTACTCTCCCACCAGCTATGATTAAATAGTAGGGCAGGCTGGGCTCTTTAACCTTGGTTAGGCCACCGGTCTAGGAGAAGGAAAATTCTGAATTCAAACTTGTTGAACTCCGCTTAATGCATCGACCGCACGTGGGTCGGTCATCAATGCATTATATTGCGAGGGTCCTCATATCAGTGAGAGGGCCGGTGTTGCTTTTTAAACCGTCGAGAGATAGGCCCCGAAACGGTTTGCACATTTCTCTCCTGATGAGCCCATGCAGTTGTAAACATCTTTTGTTTTTTCATTATATCATATTCATACTGTCGGATTAATTTCATTTTATTTTCATATATATATATATATATATATATATATATATATATATATATATATGTATGTTTGTGAGACTAAATAACTACAGTTTAATATAATATAATATATATATATACATATATATATAGTTAGTTACTTGAAAATAGAAAAGTCGAATTTTAATTGATTGTTTCAATATAATGTAGGTATATATATATGTGTGAAAAATATATATATATATATATATATATATATATATATCTCCAACTGCTTTAACTTTTCTGTTGCAATGACATTAGAATTTATCCAATAGTGCTGAATATATCATAAACATAGAGCTATAATAATAATTCTTTTTCACTATTACTATAATATATATATAATATTCTAACATATTGTAAATATATATATATATATATATATATATATATATATATATATATATATGTATGTATATATATATCAGTTTAGGGTAACTCGAGGCCAAAAAAATGAATGAGTCACAATTTTGATTTATCTGAAAAAAGAAAAAGAAACTGAATAAATCAGGATGACAAATATTGGAATGTTCTCCATATATACATACTTATAGATCCAGATTAATCACATAGGCAAGTAACTGTCAGAAACCAAGTGCAGTTGACTCCATGTCCAGGCTACCCTAACTTTATATATATATATATATAAGTCGTCGGGCCGGCCTAATGTCAGTATCAGCCAGACAGCGAGGGAGTCTATCCCCTTTTCACTAGCACTAGACTAAGGAGAATATTTTAGCATCTACCATCAGCTCCTCACTTTACCACACAGATCCCCGTGCTACTCATACGCTGAGTTGGTGGGGGCCGGTATTGACCCAAGAACCTCGTAGCTCCTAGCCGAACACTCTACTGACTGAACTAAACTGATATATATATATGCATTATATTTAACAATTAATTAAAGAATATTCAGCTTTTAACTATTTGTTCCCTTTTGCATTAGAAAAGACTTGAATCCAAATTTTCTTGTTCTCTGTCCCATTTACATATATCTAAACAAATTGTTTTCACATTAACATGACACAATGATAGAGAAGTGTGTGTGTGTGTGTGTTTATTTGAGTATGTGACTAATGTAATTTAGTGGCTACCTACTACCACTAGATAACCCTGGTGCACAGCTGTGTGACCAACAACAAAAAGTTACATACAAGAACTCTTGCTGTAGGTTCAAGAGATTGTCGCACACAAGACTTCAGGCTTTTTGAAAAGAGTAAGTCAGTTAGTTACCAGGAAAGCAAAAAGTAATGACCTAAATTTCAGGTCTAAGCAAAAGCACCTCCTCCTCATTGGAGGTGGGCTATGATGTGTCAAAGAATAGATCTTTCCTTGATTGATTTGAAAATACCACTTACTCTTGAATATTATCTTAAACAGATTTATTTGATCAATAAGTAGGACCTTAATAAGTATCACCACTCCAGGTCAGAGTAGACCTGGGAGTAAATGCAATAAAGGGGTAATTCATAATCCCCAGAACATTAAAATTGGAGCCTCAGCACAAGAAGGAGTTTAGTATCATACCCAAGACACCATTTTTTTTGGTGTGTGTGTGTTGGGGGGGGGGTTACTTACTATTCTGCAGGGTATGCAATCAGTGTATTCTAGGCCCTGCTTATAGGACAATTAAGAATGAGGAATGCTCTATTGCTCTTTTCACTTGGAGAGAGAGAGAGAGAGAGAGAGAGAGAGAGAGATGTAGAAAAATGTAGAGAAAGAGAAAAATTAGGTTTTGTTTTTGGTGGGGGTGGGTCTGATTTTCCTAATTCCAAAATATTGAAAAAATAACCCCCAGGGTTTTCAATGTCCCAGGGCATAAACAAATAAATCAAAATCAAATAAACAGTTTTAAAAAAAATCAGTTTAACTATATCATTGAGACATTTTTAAAGATCGCCTTAGAATGCTTTAAGATTAATGGTAATCTTCAGAATGAACAGGCAATCTGGATGATGATTGTTGTTAAGAGTAATACTGTCTAGTATTATTAACTTTAAAATAATTGATTAGAAAATTTGAGCCATCAGTGTAGCTCTTCACTCTCCGAGGGAAGCTATCAATTTACGAGTCAAGTTTAAAGTTAAGACTCATTATCTAATGTATAACTCACAATTTAAATTGGCAATTAAGATATATAACTTCATTTAAGAATGAACAGAAAATCTGACAGTTATATTAATGATTATAAAAGATGACATCATTTTCAAGTAAATATAAAATGACATCATTTTCAATTTCTCAATGGAAAGTGAAAATTGAAATTGACACAATGGTTGGTTGGTTGGTTGGTTGGTTGGTTGGTTGGTTGTTTGTTTGTTTTATGGCATATCAAAGCTAAATCAAGTCATTTTGATATTGGGTTTTTACAGTCCCTGTTGTTGCTTAGTCATCCATCTAAGTACTGAAAAGATTCATTGCTGCATAACTCTGGTGATCTAGTGGGAACAGGTGCTTTCAACATGACTCTAAGCCTTTGGTGCAATGAATATAAGGGTTAAGTTAATACAGTTCTAAATGAAAATCATCTGTAGATTGCAGGTTCAATCCCGATTACAGGCAAAAATAACATTGAATATTTAACCTAGCTTAACACTTGTACTCAGTCATGGTCAACAGAATGAGAACAATCTACCCAAATGGATTAGATAAAGAGTTCGGTCTGAGGTTTCATAAAGGCTCCCAAGTTCAACTAGAACATTCCTGAATTCACCAAGAAACACCTGAAGAAGGCCGAAGGGCACATTGACCAAAACATTGTCTGTATAACTTTAGAATCAACATATCATACTCACCTTCACAAGAAGGCTGTAACTAGTTATAAGAGGTGTAATATGTGACGTGCCTGGTCTAGAATGCAAATGGCGGCCTCCACTGTCTATAAGTAGCCCCTATTGATGGCCTGCCATAAAAATCTGCATAATACTAAGAACGATCACTTAAAGCTACTTTTAATCAAGGGAGGTCATTTTAACCTACCCACACACTAGTGTCCAGTTACCAGACTGTAACCAAATACAGACCCTATAGCCATATGTTATGTATTCATGAATCAAAATGTCTACACTGAAAACTAGCAGCCAATCAGAATCCAGGGAATGAGCTTGGCCAAAGTACATAGTGGAACAACAAGAATTAATAAAACAAAACCATCTTTAGTATAAAATAACCCAATGGTTGACATGCCATAAAACCCAACCGACTGATCATTTTAATTTTTTAATCAATTTTTTTTTTCTCAATACTTTTTGATCTCACCTTGTATATAAATATAAAATGTTCTTAAATGGCAGACAGTTATGAAACTACTTAATGTTAAAATGTTAGAAAAAATAACTTTAGAAAAATTAGCTGACAAGAGTCAACTTAATAACATTATTATTATTTTTTGACACTTTCAATTTGCAATTAAATCTGATGCAATGAAGTAAGGTGATAATTAGCAATGTGAATTAAGTTTAAAAAATAATTTGTAAATTAAAATTGTGAATTAATAATAATTATAAATTCCATCCAATGATTTTGTTCATTTACATGCAGATTCCAATTAGGCAAATTAACTTTTTTAGAATAAAATGAAAGTAAACAATATCAAAAAAAAGCAATTTTCTATTAAAGATAAACCAGTATTAAAAGTGGACAGATTTTTATTTAATTTTTTACAGATTTTTTAAGACTTGTATTGATGAAAATATGAAGATAATATTTGGAATATTATCATGCCTTTAAAAATGAATAAATGAATCAGATAAATGAAAATAGACTTTGCATCATGTCCAAAACTAGAACAGAAATTACAAACAGCCAGGTGCCAATTTTTGAAGGTAGAGCAAATTTGCATGGACATAGTTGTAAGCAAACTGGCACGGACTTAGTTGTAAGTAAATTCGCACGGACTTTGTTGTAAACAAAATTCACATGGACTTAGTTATAAACAAACTCATAAGGATGTAGTTATAAACAAACTGAGTACAGACATAGTTATAAACAAACCCACATAGTCACATAGTTTAAAAAAAACTCACATGGATGTACTGTTAAACAAATTTACACAGATTCCAAAAATAACAGGTTCCAACTAATGGCAATAAAAGACTAAAAGACTGAATCTTAGTAACAAAACCTTATTACAGTCAACTTACAACTTGCCAAAGTTAAGCAGCTATGAGCCTGTTCAATACTTAATTGGGTGACCATTTATGCAACAGTAGGTACTGTAAGCAACCTGAGTCCTTTGTTTATTGAAAATGACTTGATTCAGCATTAAATGACCTGAAATGATATGTTGTAAAACAAAACAACCAACTAATCTAATAAAAGTTTCCATGACAAAACAAATCATGGCAGATACCAAGAAGACAACAGAAGATAACAGTAGGCAATTGGTCTAATGACATATACTAACCATTATCTACCATTATCAATGTAGCCAGCAGGTAAATTACTGTGTGTTGCCACTCACATAAGAATACCAGCAGAGACACATTCACTTGGAAATGAACAAATCAAGATTCTCACCATGTAACTCCGTTATTATCACCAGCCAACAACACTAAGTCTTTTCTTTCTACAATGAATTTTCTATTGCAAGGACATTCTCACTCACATACACCAGCACACAAGGAACTTTTCGTTACATTTATCCAGTTCTTCTCAGATAATTTTTTATAATTGTTGCAGTGAATTTGTTGTCAATCATACACTCGCACACCTTTAATTTATTCATTCCCTTTCTTCTCTCACTTTGTCAACAGAAATACAATTGAATTGACCACTCTCTCTATGAACAAGGCTGAACAAACAATTCTACATTCTTAACTCTGCAACAAGATCATGAAATTGACTCCAATGACTAGAAGCCAAATCTAAATTTAGTTTACTCTCTCTCTCTCTCTCTCTCTCTCTCTCTCTCTCTCTCTCTCTCTTGCTCTCTAACATACAAGGTGTTCATAAAGTCCTGCAGCAGTTTTAAAATTTAAGAACTTACATTTTACAAACTAGAAAATTGTTTTGAAAGGGGGTGGGGCCAAAAAGATTTAAAAATAAATACTACTCTAATTCTCTCCCAACTGTAAGCAAAACTTCAAATAATCTCAGTCCTCAGCTTTCAATCTTCTCTTCTAAAAGAACACCATTTCTCCTCACTCGCTTTGGTTCTTTTAAGTACACTCAAAAACCAAACATCCGGGCGCATGTTGAACCTCGCGTCCATACAGTACCTAGATTGCATTTGTTTTTGCATGCGGGCGGACACGAGTTCGATCCCGGCAGGCAAGACAAAGTCTTACTCTTTTTCGTTCTCCGCCACAAAAATATATGCAGTCTCTGGGGGCAAATATTTATGTTTTAATGTAATAAAATATATCAAATTAGAAAGGCTAATGAAACTAAATAAGAATGAAGATAAAAAAAATTTAAAACAGAGAGGGGTATTATAAAAAAATTGAACAACTGAAACTTACTCTTCCATCACTCCCATCTTTCATTGTTAAATTTTTCTAATTTAACTCTTCAGTTAAAAAAGGAAGAAAAGAATAAAATTACAGTTATTTCTTCTTGTTAATGGATTTCTTTTTAGACATATCCCCAAAATCTTTGCTCATATTCGTTAAGATAAAACCAAACTATTAGAAATCAATAATACTTATCATATATTTATTAAAATCAAATTTTTAATATCAATATGCAAATTAGCCTTCCCGTTCACTGTAAACCGCTATTTTTTGTATGTATAAATACAATTGCATGTTAATAGAATGTAGATATGGTCAACTATTAATAATGTAAAACAATTACATAGAACAGCACAACACACATAATAAAAAAAATGAAATGAAATGGTTACTTCTTTTTAGATACAGTTGACAATCAAGATATCATCAAATAGTAACAAAGACAACATCTCAAATTGGATATGCATCCTGTTTAAAGTGATCATTTCATTTTGATTTTCTTTTCTTCACAAGAGAAAAGGTCACCCCGAAATATCGGAAAAATGAACCCTTATTTTTTTATCATGCTTCATTCTCTAAGGCCTTCAATAGTAAGTATATTTTATTATTTCAACACTTACTTTCATTTACGTTCATTACATCTATAGGCCATACAATCATCATCCCTCTCTCTCTTTATATATATATATATGGTTAGAGTCGTAGGAAATCGACCCAATTTCAAATCCTGAACAAAGCTACAATTCATATAGCACTAATACCCTTGGGAAAGGTATGAATCCAACTACTCTCCCTCCAGATATGGGTAAATAGTAGGGCAGACTCTTTAACCTTGGTTAGGCAACCAGTCTAGGAGAAAGAAAACTCTTAATTCAAACCTGTTAAATCCACTTGGAGGTGGTCACTACTAGAATAGGCTCAGCTCACATTCGACTCATGCTATGCAGGTATACAATAGAAAAAGTATCAAGCATTCTATTCTTTTAACTTCTATCTGATTTTAAATTTTTTTTTATTTTGGCTTGTTTACCGTTTCTTGTTTAATTAAAAACAAGTCCCTTGATTATGCAGAATTTTCTCACTTAGAGAAAGAAAAACTGAAAGATATAATTAATGAAATTTGTTTTAATGTCCTGGAAGTTGTATATATATATATATATATATATATATATATATATATGTATATGTGTGTGTGTGTGTGTGTGTGTGTGTATATATATATGTGTGTGTGTGTGTGTGTGTGTGTGTGCATGTGTGTGTGAGTTAGAGATGAGTAGATAATTAAGTGCAGTGGAAAACTCTGACTTTGGTAAAATTGTCAGCAGACAAAGATACAAAGATAAGGGATAAATGGCACCTGCAGACAATAAGAAAACAATTCCCTCACCCACATCCCTCTCACCAAACTCTATCAAAAAAAGAAAAAAAAAACGCCCTTTATCTCACCTACCATTACACTAAATAGCAAGACTTCTATCATAACAAGATTAGGGTGTTTTTTTCACTTTCACTTTCACTTCATATGATAAATATTTTATCCGTGATGATTATTTAATTTTTAGTGACAATTGATTGTATTATTCAATTCTTATGCAGCTGGCCTAATCATTGAGAACATACAGAATACAATGTGTAATCAAAAAGTATTGACAGTGAAGCTTTAATTTTTTTTTGTTTTTTTTAAATTTTCAAATCTAAAATGAAGACATGTGCACAACTAAGCAGCTTATATAATGAAGTTGTAATGGTCCATAACATACATATGTTATCTAGTCTAAAAATAGAAAGAAAAAAAAGAACATGTGTCACCAAATCTAAAAATAGAATAAGGTCCACATGTGTCATGGTTTCCAGAAAGAACTTTTGGTTAAATCCTACTTAATGGACATAAAAAGAAAAAAAATACTAAAAATCAAGGAATTAACCGAATTTAATGAAATTTTCAGTGTTGATATAATGAATAAACAATATTATCCACCAGTCATTTTATTTGAAAACTCTTACATTTTTTCAGGTCAGTTAACTTTGAACCACATAACTTTGAGGTGTAACACAGATTCACAAACATACGTGGTTCATAGTTAAATTGACCTGAAAAAATGTAAAAGATTTTAAATAAAATAACTAGTGCATTATATCTATTATTCATAAATGTATCAACACTGAAAATTTCATTCAATTTGGTTAATTCTTTGATTTTTAGTATTTTCTTTCTTTTGGTGGGATGACATATGATGGTGGAATTTATGTCCATTAAGTAGGATTTAACCGGACTTTGCCCTATTTTACCACCAAAAAGTTAGTGAGTATGAATAGACCAAAATTTCCAGCATTAGTTAGTTCTGTTTGTTTGTTTCATTTTGTTTTATGGCATATCAAACTCAGTGGGTCATTTAATGCCAACAAAGTTTTGAAATTAATTCATTCTTGATGGTTATTCAGTTTCATTTTATGAACACATTTTTTCTATTTAACCCATAGATGGAACCCTAATAGGTACTACCACTACTCCAGGTCAGAGTGGACCAGGGAGCAATGGTGATAAAGAGGTGCTCCACATTTCCCAAACCTCACAAACTGCCATATCATGCATGGTATGTGTGAGTGTCAGTTACTCCAGTATTCAGTGAAATATGGATTCAGATTCTTCCAATTGTCATATGCAAAGTACCATGTAGTCAATCATTTGTGGCTGTAGCTCTCTATAAAAATGGGTACTACTGAACCCCTAGTAGTTCATCTTGGTGCAAGTTCACTGGTCATTTGAGGTTATTGTTCATTTTCCATTACTTTGTCCATTTCATTACTTATAAGTTGATAATATTCTCCCATTTGAATAAAGATTATAATAATCTTATAATAGTCTCATAATCACTTGGTATGGTTATAAAGTTACATAATGAATGTAACATTGACTATTGAATTCAGAGTTTTCCATCTCCTAGACTGGTTCCCTACCAAGGTTAAAGACGTCAGTCTGCCCTACTATTTACCCATTGCTAGAGGGATAATAGTTGGGGTATTAGCACACAATAGACAGAACATAGCCTTTTAAGACCAAGCTACCTTACCTTATATACACACCAAAGTCCATGAACTTACCAAAAACTCAATACAACAAAAAGGACATTCAATGACTTAGCTTCTTTATAAGCCGTCTGAAATAATATACAAAAGGGAACACTCTTGTACATTTCCTTATATAAATTCAACCTAATTGTTGATTCTATTATTGTTTTCTTACCATTTCTTCCATCTCCTCGCTATTCAAGTAGTCAGTATGATATCTTAGTCAATGGAATTCCCACTCTTATGCTTTCTCTCCTAATCACTTCCCCTACCATACATGAATACAACAGTATCAAAATTCAATATATTTATATGGTTGAATATTAAATTCTAATATCATTCAGCCCCAGAAATTTCAAATTTATTACATTTATTTCTTGTACAAGCCTAAAGAGTTTTTAATGACCTCCAATGGGACCACAGAAATTATATTGTATGTACACTTTGTATTATTTTTTTTTTTTCAATAGTAGTAAAGGACAGTTACAACCATAATCTACAACATTTTTAAACATTTTCTTTCTTCTTTCAGCTATATCTATATCCCCAGATTATATCTACTGAAGGTTTTCAATAAACACAATATATCTCTTACAAAAGACAACTCTCGATGACTCTTCAACCAGAGACTCTGAAGTACCTCTAGACTTTTAAGTGCTTCTTGAATTTTGACACACTGCCAATACGACCCATACAAGAAGTACCAAAATCACTATAAAAGTTACTAATTGTATAGCCATTATAGCCATCACTTTTAGAAGAGGATAGAGACTAATTCTTCAGATTTATACAAAAATATCATTTTGAACTCTTATGAAGATACCAATTCCCAGTATTTATCTGCTTGTTTGGTTTTTATGGCATATCAACACTTTACGGGTCATTTAATGCCAAATTAAGTCATTTTGATAAACAAAGGACTGTAGGTAACCTACAATACCTGCTGTTGCTTAAGCAGTCACCCAATTAAGTATTGAACAGGCTTAGCACTGCTTAACTTCAGTGATCTAGTGGGAACAGGTGCTTTCATTATCTAATCTATCCTATTATTTTTTCATGATATTGTAGCATGTTTCGTTGACATGTTGGTAGGTGGTTTGAATCCACAGTTGTTTTTCTCCTAGACTGGATGCCAACCAAAGTCATAGAGTCAAATCATGTTTATTATTTCCTCATTTTTTTGGCATGTTTTCTTGTTATGTTGACATGTTGGTAAGAGGTTTGAATTCAGAGTTGTTTTTCATATTTTATTATAAGATTATTATATAGAGACAAAAAGAGTCACCCAAGTCATTTCTGAACACCATGGACCCAAACTTTATCTTTATCAAACATTGTACATATCTTACAAGTTGTTTCTTTATCTTTTGTTTAACACACTGGCTTTAAAAAGAAAAACCTTATATACTTTGCTCGTAAAAATTCCACTAAAACCTTTCAGCAAAGTGCCAGGAAAAACAAGGATGTTGTCAGTGAAATGTCTTAATAATTATAAACAAAATCTCTCATTATATTTTAAGACCTGTCTCCTGGGGCAGCTGTTAGCTACCTTGTGACGTTATTCAATTATTAACAAAGGAAGAGAAGACAATATCCAATTTTGGAGGATGAAGGACGATGATGAGAAACTATCAACCTCTGTTTTACAAAAGACAATAAAACATTAAAATCCATACAGATTCTCTCAACTCTTAAAACCATTATGGATGTCTTTTTAGCAATTGTCATTAGCTTTTCTTGACAAGGGAGATTATTTCAGCATCTGAGGCGGAGCACCACACCTTCCATCAGGTGTTTTTCATTGTCAGATGCTTTTAACTAGCAGCAGCTTATCATTTTATATATGAAAACTGTTAAGCTGGTTTGTTTTAAGTCAACTTTTGTTATTTACTTGGTAGGCAGTTGCAGAACTTCCATGATTGCATTCAGTTTTCCTTCTCCTAGACTGGTTGCCATACCAATGTTAAAAATCCCAGTCTGCTCAACTATTTACTCATAGCTGGAGGGTAATAGCTAGATTCGTACCTTTCCCAAGGGTATTAGAACTATTTGAAATGCAAACAGCCATGTTCAGGATTTGAACTTGTTTTGCCATATCCATTTCTAATAATGGTAAACTTTACACTATATGCCTCCACGAAATACAAGGGTAAATCTCAAAAGTAAGGTCTCCAAAGTGTTAGGGACACAGAGAAACTGTTCACGTGGTTATTGGCAACACTGTTTGTGCTTGTTGAACCTGCCATACTAGTCTTGGCTTAGTAGTGATTTCTGATGGAGCTCCCAATTGACACTACTGCCAAGTTTGAAGTTTGTGAAGTTATTCAGTTTTAGAATACAAAATAAATTAAACTGATTGAAATTCATTGCCAATTAATGGAAGTGTATGGTGAGTCATGCATGGATGTCAAAAACGTCCACAAGTGGTGTAGGAAGTTAGCAATGACAACATCCAAATCATCAAAGATGTAAATCCTGATTTATTTAATAAAATTTGGGGAGTTGGTAATATGTGAAAATAATTCAGGGTCTTGTCCCCTTTAACTTTTTTTACACTGAGAAGAGAAGAACATTAGTTTACTTCCTTCTGGCAAACAAGTGGTTACAATTATTTGATGATTTAAAACAAATATTAATTATACTAGTACAAAATAAAAAAACGCACTCCAGGTGATGTAAAAATAGATTTTTGAAATATATTGCCTGAGGGGTGGGAATAAAAAATTCAATGTCAGCGAGTTTGTACCCTAAGTAAATAAAATCATCAAATTTATTAAAGGATTAAAAAATAAAACAATTTGAAATATACACCAAATATAATTCCACCCCGTGATGTATACCCATGTGGAGAATTCTAGGCAACATTGAGGGGATACCATGATGATAATGATTACACTGGTTTACAAAAAATATTTTTTGTCTGAGGCAAGAATGTGAATAGGTGTTTTTTTACTAATTTGGGTGTGCTGAATTCAAATTTATAAACTGTTTTGCTCTATCACCTCTAGTTTTCTGTCTTTTAAATAGTCTCATTTTAGTATATACAGAGTATATACGTGCTTATTTCAACAGTTGCAACAGCTTATTACAGATAAAACAGGATAGATAAAGAACATTGACGGAATAAATATACTTGGATGACACAATGTACACAATTCATAGTACCGCAGACAGTTAGAAGTGTGTTTTCTTAGATGATCTGCTGTATTTTGCCTCCTGGATGTCATACAAGAGCATCCAGCAGAAGTCTCCCATCATGCTGGGGTTCCACTTGACTTCGTAGTTGCTCTCCATCTTTGTAATGTCTTGGTGGAATCTTTCTCTGTGCTCATCACTCACTGCTCCAAGGTTTGGAGAGAAGAAGTTGAGGTGGGAATGGAGAAAATGAATTTTGAGTGACATTCGGCATCCCATATCCTCATAAGTCTTTAGCAACTTCTCAATACAAGCTTGGTAATTTGGTACACGTGTGTTACCAAGGAAGCCACTACAGACTGACTTAAATGCTTCCCATGCTCTCAGTTCCTTTAAGGTAAGAAGCTCCTCAAAATCAGTATCCTTTAGCACTTCTCGGATCTGAGGTCCGACAAAGATGCCCTCTTTGAGCATAGCAGCACTGAGACCTGGGAACACAGTACACAAGTGTTGGAAGGCAGCACCATTTTTGTCCATGGCCTTTACGAAATTCTTCATCAAACCAAGCTTGATGTGAAGAGGAGGAAGAAGCACCTTATTCATGTCAGCCAGAGGATTCCCCTTGATGCTATTGATTGAGATGTGTTGGCTACGCTTAACTGCCAAAATCCGTCTTGATATATAGCTATATATATATATAATGTAATGCTATCACTTACAATTATTGCATAATAACTAAAAAAGAAGACATAAGTCACATAATATTAGAAATTAACCCTGAATGCATATACGCCTTTATGTACAGAATGTGTACAAAATGTACAGTATGCATATAAAAAAAAACTAGAGGTGATGAGTAAAAACGGATTTCAAATCTGAATTCAGCACCCCCAAATTAGGTTAAAACAGCTATTGTTGTGCTTGCCTCAATTTCTTTGTAAACCAGTGTTATTTGTGATTACTTTTCTGGAAAAAGAAAATTTTCAAAATTGAGATCAACTTGTTTCCTGAAAAATCTGTTGTTTGAATTTTATTCATTTTATCTTCACGGTGTTTTACTTTCTGAAATCTTTTGGTTCCTTTTAGGACGGGCACACACGCATAGAAACTCATTTATATTTACATTTATAATTATACTAAGTAACATGTGCATAAAAACAAAATGACATAGGTTATTTATCATGAGTGAAATAATATGTTTGACTTCAATGCTTGTATAGCACTGCTCACGTGACTTTCGGAAACATTTTTTCATGCTCAGAATTGCGGAGACATGGAATAAACTGCCCGCTTCTGTTGTAGGGTGCTGAAGCACTGAATCTTTGCAGTGTTATTTGCATATTTATTTTTAGAAAAGCAAAAAATAGAATTTAAAAATACAACAACAAAGAAATGAATATGTAAGTAAAGTCGCCAGGGTGGCCTAATGTCAGTATCAGCCAGACAGCAAGGTAGTCTATCACCTTTTCACTAGCGCTAAACAAGGGAGATTAGTTCATCATCTGAGGTGAAGCACCACACCTTCCATCAGCTCCTCACATTACCGCACAGATCCCTGTGTTACTCATACACTGAGTTGGCGAGGGTCGGTATCGAACACGGAACCTTGTGGTTCCTAGCCAAACGCTCTACCGACTGAGCTATACTGGCCTTCCAACTTTAAAATACTTAAAAAGAAAATAATGTTTGATTTTACACTTTGAATTTAACAAGCATTTGAAAATTTTCACACTAAAATCTTATTGATGCACCAAAGAAGCTTAAGGCAAAAAAAAAAAGAAAAATTTAGCAATTAACAATGTGGTAAATGTAGTGGTAGGTTCATTTTGAAGACCTTTTATGTCTGACATTATGGCACATGTATTTTAAAATAAGAAGGAAAAGAAGACAAAGTAATGTTAACAAATTATATCCCCCTAAAGGTAAAGGAAACAAGTTGTTGGAAAACTTTAAAAGGAAAGCTGTTGTTAAAATTGAAAATGAAAGCAGGTCGATATCTCTCTCAAACACATTCATAGATATTCTCACATACATTTACTCAAGGATACTGATCAACACACATATACGCATTTTATTTACCTCGTACCCCACTTGTACGGGTTAGGCACAAGGCCCTATTAACGTGGGACCATCCACAAACCGAAGCTCATGGGTTGTGGGTGAAAAATTGCGTCGATCCCGTCGGCATTCTCCCTCAAGTGGGTGCCTCAGGCGCTGGGCAATAAACACAGCCCTGACCCTTTAAATCAAGGGGGCAGGTTTTGCCTGGGGGATGGCCCCTTGGGATCAAACGCCATTAATTACAGCAATCCCCACCGGTTATACGCATACACATACAGACACATTGAAAAGAAAAACCATATAAAACACTTTAAATATTGACAATTTGTTTTGGTTCATTCACTTGAGCTAACACCATATGGAAAAGAAATGTGAAAACTAGTTTGGTAGAGTTTTATATCATGGGGTAATTCCATGTCAAATCATCCAGGCCATGTCACCCACCCCCTTCAATTTTTCTGAAATGTTGTCCAAGTGTGGATTCTGATTAAGTTAGACAATGCCCCAAAATTGCGCTTCCTACATATAATATATATCCTAATATATCAACATATAAAGGCCTGGAAAAAAGATTGGAAAAACTGGTGATCAGAGGAAGAATACTGTTGAAATCAGCTAGGATACTTAGAAGAGTCCTGGAGACCTGAAAAGACTTGTTGTCACTCATCTGCAAAAACTATGGAACATAAAAGCTAATTTTATGCTTTTAATAGTACCCTTGGAACTATGGCAAAAAATTAAAATCCAAATTTGATTAATTTGAAATTTGTAGAATTAAGACTATCCAGGCTAAGCAAGTTTGGGATCTGCGAAGATAGAAAAAGATGTTGGATACTTAAGGTAACTTGCTGTCATGCAATAACCACTACATATCTTTATTTACATGCTGATGTATCAAATATATTTATATTTATAATTATAATGCTATAACTATTTTGTTATCACATTCATCTCAGACAATGGTGTGTTTTTAATAAATTACAATAATACAGGATGGTACGAAAAAATTGCAGTGAATAGAATAATTTAATTAATGGTAATTAAAATCATTGTAAAAGACCGCAATTCCGTTTCGACAGATAGACTTGATTCTTCTGTCAATTTCCCGGTAAGACCTAACTCATTGGGACAAATCTATAGCTCAATGTACTACTGAAGAAGTCCTCATATGGCTGTGGTGTGAGCATTGTTTCTTATTTAGTTGCGAGTAGAGATTTATGCGCACAATTGGTAATTAAAATCATTGTAAAAGACTGCAAAAAAACAGCAATTCCGTTTCGACCGATAGACTTGATTCTTCTGTCAACATTAGGAACAAAATTTTATTAGAGTGAAAATAAGAAAATCTCAACAGCCAAAAAAGATGAAGAAATAAAAGCAGTGATGAAATAATGTGAATAAAAACTCTTACCCTAGTCATTTTTGAGTGTCTATTCATACGACAAGCCTTTTTGATGTCTACTTCTGTTGTATTTACACAACCAGGCTAAAAAAAAAGAAGAACACATTCATAAAATAAAAACAGAATTAAAGAAAAAAATAAAGACAAATGAATTAATATAATAAAACAAGAAACAATAATTGCAGAAAAAAACTTTTTTTTTTCTCTCTCAAAACTGAAAAACAAACTTCTTTATTTTTTTTATTTTTTTATTTTTCAGTGAATAGCAATTTCTAACAATAACTTTTGCTATTTAAAAAAAAAAAAAATTGCAACAGCTATCCATTTTGTTGCTCTGATTGTGGTTTTCTTAAATCTAAAAAAAATTTTTAAAAAGAGATAATATTATTAGAATCGCATTTTATGCATAAATAACATTAGATGTCAGAAATTCCCGGGGTTAGGGTTAGAGTTAGGGTTAGTTTTTTTCCTTTCTGAAAGGTTTTGCATATTTCCATTAAATGTACTGGATTTTTATACGTAATCTAATTATATTAACTCTTGCACACCTAAATGCATTAGTACCATAAAATATTGTAATATATTATTTAGAATATATTGAATATCAATTAAATAACAGATTACGGGTAATTCCATGTCAAATCATCCAAAAAAAAAGTAAAATTGTCACCCACCCCTTCAATTTTTCTGAAATTTTCTTTTATGAATCTCAAATTGTTTTTTAAGCCACAACAGAAATATTTCTTTGTGTTTTTAATTTTTGAGATGACGCTTGATAATTTGGATTTTTTTTTATTATTCGAACAATCATCCTATCTTTATTGTTATATACACAATGTTTTGGTCATTGCGCACTCAGGTGGGCATATGGCACAATGGATATAAGGATTAAGTTAATACAGTTCTAAGTGACAATCATCTCTAGGTTGCAGGTTCAATCCTAGCCACGGGCAATAATAACATAGAATACTTAACATAGTTTAACACTTGTAATTGGTCATGGTTAACAGAATGAGAACAGTTTACCCCCATAGACTGAATAAAGGGTGCAGTTCAAAGTTCCATGAGGGCTCATGAGTTTGATAAGAAGGTTCCCAATTTCAACCAGAAACACCTGAAGAAGGCAGGAGGGCACATTGGCCAAGAAGTTGTGTATTTAACAATAAAGATGAAGACAATAGTCTGAATAATACAAATAATACAAATAAATATTTACTTTTGAAAATTGTAATGCGTCTATATGATATATCTGTTGAGTTTAAGTTAGTATGGCACAAGGCTATAGGGAAGATTTCGTTATCATCATCAAGTCAGGCTGACATTATGGATAACTATGACTCTTCCTCACTGACCATCTCTATTGGCAATCACTCCCGGAAAGTCCTCTACCCAGTATCCATACAGAGCTGATCGACATAGGTTTACACTGGCTGACCCACATTGGTTTGTCTATGTGTAGGAAATCATTGGAGTGTTACTTATGAGCTTATCCTTGCTTCTCCAGCATGTCTTGTTCGTCATACCTGAATAGTTTGTGTGATAGGAGGCAAGTTGCTTTTTGTGGGGTGCTGCTTCCAGGAATTGTTTAAGATAGCATCCAGCATCCTTGTGTAGTTCCCATCTAGCTTTTTCTCTAGACATTTTGTTAGTATCCAAGTGGTGCAGCCATACAATAGCACTGACACAGCTACAGCTTGGGTTAATTCTCATTTTATCATATCAGAGAGATAAGATTTTCATATGATTGATAATCTGTCTATAGCAGTCCATGACTTTCTTATATATATATTGACATTGCTTTCTGTAGATGAGATATTAATACCAAGTTATGTGAACAGGTTTACTAATTTCAGGGACTTAGAGAAGAGATGTTGTTACGATTTTTGTGGCCATCCTTAGGCTTCAAGTGAGAGCACTCCCCAGCTGAGATCTGTGTTAAGCAGTGGGTGATCCTTAGTGAAGAAACCTTTGGTTGCTCCTTAGTGTCCCTCAGTGTTGGGTATGATCCTTTGATTGTTCCTTGGTGTCCCTTAGTGTTGGGTATGATCATTCGGTTGTTCCTTGGTGTTGGGGAAAACCCTTGCATTCAGCAAAGTCCCTTGTTGTAGGTCCATTCGTCAATGTTGAATTACGTGCAAATGAACGGCAGTCCATATCCGCAATTAAATAGTTAACTAACCATGTATTCGGGCTGGGGTTTAAACCTCGTTCACATGGAGGCTAATACTCCTTGCTGCTTTCTGTAGGCTATACAGCAATCATTCAGCTTGTGCAGGTGTATTTAATTCACAAGAAATAACAATAAAAACAATATAATGAATGAAATGAACCATTCTGAAAAAATGATTTCAGAAAATAATGCAAATTTAACCTGTTAATAATCTTGGATCATCATCTTCAGCATCAAGGCGTACCAACAGCACAGATTTCCTTGACTCTCTCACACCATCTATCCCTATTGGCCACTGCTCAATATCAACACAGAGCTGATGAATGTACATTTTGCTGGTCTACCAACTCTTGTGCATCCATGTATAGGATCCTATAGGAAAATATAACTTAGGAGTTCATCCTTACTTTCGCAGATGTGCCCAACATGTCCTGCTCTTCTTACTTGAATGATTTGTGTGATAGGAGGTAAGTGGCCCTACAGCTGCTGCTTCCAGGATTTATTTAAAACCGCATGCAGCAGCCTCGTATAGTTCCCATCTAGCTTTGTCTCCAATTGTTTTTTTAGAGTCTAGGTGGTGCAATCATACAATAGTACTGACATGGGTACAGATAGGAAGAAATTCCATTTTATTTTATCAAAGAGATCAGATTTCTATATGGTTGATAACTTGTCAATAGCAGTCTATGCTTTAGCTATGCATCTGTTGACATTGCTCTTAGTAGATGAGATATTGCTACCAAGGTATATAAACTGGTCTACCAATTTAAAATGCTTGCCATTTAATAAGGAGATGGTGTCACCTTGATTAAAACATATGAATTCTGTTTTATCTGAGTTAACGTAGATATCATTCATAATTTGCCTAGATTATGTACTCATATGAAGGCCCATGGCATAATGGTTAGAGTCATAGGAAATGGACTTGTCAACCCGAGTTCAAATCCTGGATGAAGCAACAGTTCACATAGTGCTAATACCCTTGGGAAAGGTATGAATCCAACTATTCTCCCTCCAGCTATGGGTAAATAGTAGGGCAGACTGGGCTCTTTAACCTTGGTTAGGCAACCAGTCTAGGAGAAGGAAAACTCTGAATTTGAAAACGAGGTCAGTTGTTGATTGGGTTTGTGGCATTCCTTGTGCACCAATTCTTTCCTATCGACTGTGCCAAAAAGTGCAGATGGTCCAACACAAGTATTCATTACTATAAACAAAACACAGTGTAGGCTGTTCATTGGATGAACCCTCATGCATCAAAATGGTAAATTGTTAATGCAAAAATAATTTTGGTTTTCAACCATTAATTTTAAATCTGGAGAGGCAAGGACAAACTCATAAGTGATGCTTTCCTGTGGGCACCTACACATGAACACACCAATATGGGTAAGGCAGAAAAAAGATGCGTCAATCAGCTCTGGGTGGATACTGGATGCTGTGCTGAGGAGCTTCCAGGAGCGATGACTGATAGGGATGAGTGGCAAGGAAGAGTCATGGAGATCCATGCACAAGAACACACCAGTACTGGTTAACCAGAAAAAAAAAACATTCATCAATCAGCTCTGCATGGATACTGGATGCTGGGGACCTTCCAGGAGTGATGGCCGATAGGGACAGGTGGTGAGAAAGAGTCATGGACATCTGTGTTGTTGGCATGACTTGATTGTCATCATCATATCTTAAATTAAGATTTATTAATCAAAATAACAAGAATTCTCTTAGTACTTACCACTGGTCTATGAACATCCCAGAAAGCCCTTTCTTGACTATCCAAAACTTTTCGTTCTAATTTGTCTCGTTTTTTATCTACTCTGCAAAAGATAAAAGAACATTGCCAAATGAAATTAATTAAAATTCTTACAATGTAGTTATTTGTATATGTAGGGTGTTTCAAAAAGTTTAATATCATTTCATAATCTAATAACTTGATTAATTTGTTTTTGATTGATCTTAAATTTCTATGTTTGGTGTTTAAATACCTTTTCTTCTTCTTCTGTATCTGAAAAGAAAAGAACTTAAAGCATAGAATTCTGAGTTCATTCTACACAGGGTGTTAAATTTTGAGTTCATTTGAACTAGAATTGGTCAAGATATGAGATTACAAAATGGTATCAATTTTTCTGAAACAGTATATATATATATATATATATATATATATATATATATATATTATATATATAGGTGTGTAAAGAAATAACAAAAGACTTAGGGATTTAGCTTTATAGTCTATTTCAGGGAGCTTAGACAAATAGTCTAAATCTCCCGACTCATCAGATGCGAATGATGAAATTTTTTTATTACTTTAAAGTAGACTATAATTTGATTACTTTAAAATAGACTATAATGCTAAATCTCGAAGTCTTTTGTTATTTCTTTACTCATATATTTGCTCTGTGACTCTAACATAAAGAGCACACATTGAGCTCTCAAACTGCGACTTGGTTTCAGTTAAATAAAACTCTTGTGTCGTAAGGAAGATTTCTTCTCTGGACTTTTGGATATATATATATATATATATATATATATATATATATATATATAATCCAAAAGTCCAGCGAAGAAATCTTCTCTGAATGGAGCACTCTGTGACGGCCTTTACACACAAAGCGATGTGTGTATTAAAAACAATTAAAATCCCCTTCCCATTCTGTAAGTGAAGACTGCCTAATGGTTAAGGTGCCGGACTGACACCCAACCAACCGGAGTTCAATACAAAATGTCTAGCCACACTGAGGAGACTTGATAAGTCAAAACACGTGTCTGTGGATGACCCTATATATATATATATATATATATATATATATACAGTGATGCTGACAGCTTTTTAATTTTAATTTAATTCCTGGTACACATATTTGATTTGAATGGGTCCTTGGAAATTTGATGAGTCCCAACTAAAGTTTCTTAATAAATTAGAGATTTTATTTATGAACCACTAAAGCTGTCTAACCCTGACCTTGTAACCCATACTGTATAATTCGTTGCCAAGAAAATATTGAAATGTATTTACAGTTAGCTTGAAATGGTGAGGGAAGAAAAAAAACAAACACTGAGATGCATGGATACGATTGTTCTGCGTCTTTTTTAGATTTTTATGCAGCAGTGACAGAGGACGCATACCTATCAGCATCTCTGTATATATATATATATATATATATATATATATGAGAAGTAAACAAACTAACAATGTGCTTGATATGGCTTTTTTAGCCAACAATCTTTGGGAGAATATGTGCTTAATGGAAGTCGTACCTAATTTTGAAAATTAATTAACTGATAATTAATGAATTAGGCGGGCATACCTATTCAAATGTAAGAATAAACAAATCGAGAAAAATCAATAGGCTGAAATATACATACAGAGATTGATTTTTTTCTATTTGTTTAGCCTTACCTTTGAATAGGTATGCCCGTCTAATTCATTAATTATCAATTAATTAATTTTCAAAATTAGTTACGACTTCAATTAAGCACAATATATATATATATATATATATATATATATATATATATATATATATATATATATGTATATATATAGTTAGGATATCCTTTGCCATTACTATACATAAATGTGTAGAGCCATGTGCATATATATATATATATATGCAAGGGTGAACAAATGGTGCACCAAAAACATAAAACTACAGAACCCTGAAGGATGAGGCTCAATATTGATCTAGTTAAATGCCAGGGAATAAGAAATATTATAAGGTTATCAAAGTCTTAGGTTGTCTTCAAATAATATGTGTACCATTCCACTGTTAAGGTCTGTGTTAATATGGGGTCTGTGTACTGTTGATACACCCCTTATCTTAGAACTTATGCATATATTGATCTGTGTATGGAATTATTTACTGTAATCCAGCTATCTTATAGGTAGATTTAATCTTGAGTAAATTGAAATATATATTCAGGATATTGCAATTATATATATATATATATATATATATATATACTATATGAGTTGATGATGCATAGGTTGTGGTGTGTGCACAACTCAAGAATGATAATAATAATATTATGTATATATTATATACACACACAAGGTATGTCAAAAAAGTATCAATATTTTTGGTACTTTTTGACACAACTTGTATTCTGAAAAAAAATAATGTTCCATTCATTCTTCATTTCTATCTTGGTAAATACAGCTTTAAACTTGGTATTTTTTTACACACCTTGTATTCTGAAAAAAATTAATGTGTCGAAAAGTACAAAAAATCTTGATATTTTTTTACACACCTTGTATATATTCATTTATTTATTTATTTTAAAACTTTGACGGTATTAGAATAAAAAAAACTCCTGGCACTATAATTTGTAATTACAAAATACAAGTAATTTCCTGGAAAAAAAATGCATAAAAAAAGAAAAGACCAAAACATATGCACCACTTGACAATAATCAACCAACACTACTGTAATGGCCAAAAGAAAAAAATACTGAAAGAGCTGCCAAAGTTAAATATGCTAAAGTGCTCCATACAATAAGTAGAGCAAATAATAATAGTAAAGCCTAATGAGTCAGAGACTATCTACCTAGTTTTATCCTAATGGATATACAGGATAATTCTCCTGATGATCTGTTAGGAGAAACCTAGGTAGATAGTCTCTGACTCATTAGGCTTTACTATTATATATATATATATATATATATATGTGTGTGTGTGTGTGTGTGTGTATGTGTTTGGGCAGCATTTTTTTCATTTATACATGTAGAATTAAACAAAGGATACATCTCCTGTTCAACAATTTTATTTTTGATCTTTTCAAGTTTTCTGGTCAACTTTTTAATATTTGGGTGGAATTCGTGGATAAGTCCATCAAAGTTCAGGTCCCGAGTACTTTCGGCACTTTGAAGTGCCATCATCAGGCGTGATGTGTTCCAGTTTTGTTTTTTTTTTTTGTTTTTTTTTACTAGAAGCTCTATACATAAAACAATACAAACCATCCTTAAACAAAATTAATTTCCAATGCAGTACACACATTTTAAAATGCCTATAACACCTTTCTCATCAATTCTTCTCCTTCCAGCCTCCACATTAATAAATTTAGAAAAAAAAAAAAAAAATGGACTGATGATGGCACTTCAAAGTGCCGAAAGTACTCGGGACCTGAACTTTGGTGGACTTATCGACGAATTCCACCCAAATATTAAAAAGTTGGCCAGAAAACTCGAAAAGATCAAAAATAAAAATGTTAAACAGATGTGTCTGTTGTTTAATTCTACATGTGTGTGTATATATAGTAGGCACATCAGCAAATGCAATAGTTTAATGATGAACAAACATTATACATTAAATACATTTTTCACACACACGAACATATATACAAGGTATGTCAAAAAAGCATCGAGATTTTTTAAACTTTTTGACACACCTTCTGAAAAAATTAATGTTCCATTCAATGTTCATTCCTATCTTAGTAAATACAGCTTCAATCTCGTTACTTTTATGATACACCTTGTATGTATATATATATATTTATATATATATGCACATAAACACATACATATATATGTAGCAGACCAGATTTTTTGTACTTTTTGACACACCTTGTATTCTGAAAAAATTAACGTTCCATTCATTGTTCATTCCTATCTTGGTAAATACAGCTTCAATCTTGTTACTTTTATGATACACCTTGTATGTATATATATATATATATATATTATATATATATGCACATAAACACATGCATATATATGTAGCAGACCAGCACATTAGCCACAATACCACAGAGTCTTCCTGTATATAGATATAGACCATAAATAATAATAATAATAATAACTTTGGCATGAAATAAGCCAATAATGGTTGACATGCCATAAAACCAACCAACCAACCAACCACTAAAGATTATTTTTATCTGTTTTTCTTCCTTCCATTCATTATTAATTAAGACTCAATTTCCAAATCAATACAACATTTCTTTTAAGTGAACATAAAAAAAAAATCTATGAAAATTGGCATTTGTAAAAAAAGAAGATTTTATATGATAGGGAAAACATTATCAAAGTTTATATTACAAAATTCCTTTGACCAAATATTTTGCAAAATGACTGCAATGTCATTACATCACTGATTAATCTTTCATTTGTTGTGAATAAAAGTGAGATGAGTTTTCTGCAGAGGAAGAAGAAAAAAAAGAAGAAAAGACTAAAAATGAATATGAGTTTATGAATATAGATACATGTACATTTCATCCATAGGTTTTAGAGATATAAATAAATGTCTAGACAGGATGAGAAATATTCTAAGGAATATACCTATTTGCAGATATGTATATGCTAACATATAATTTCCAATAGATATATCTATCTATCTATACCTATATCTAAAATATTAGGTTAATTGGTTGGATTTTACAGCATGTCAACCTTTGTTGGATTATTTTATACCAAAGACATTTTTGTTTTATTCATTATTGCTTAGTATTCAATTTTTAAAAACTCATAATTTGATCTATTTTACTTATAGACTATATATATATATATATATATATATATATATATATATATAATCCAAAAGTCCAGAGAAGAAATCTTCCTTACGACATAGGAGTTTTTTTTAAAAACCTATCGCAGTTTGCAGAGCTCAATGTGTGCTCTTATTGTTAGAGTCACAGAGCAAATAAGTAAAAATATAACAAAAGACTTAGAGATTTTGTGTATAGTCTATTTCAGGGAGCTTAGACAAAGTGTCTAACTCTCCCAAATCATCAGATGCGAATGATGAATTCTTTATTACTTTTAAGGCATTTGAAAACAGACTTTTTTTTTTTTATAATTGTCCTGTTTCTCTCAGCTGTAGGGTAATAAAAAAGATATTTGACCATTTGTTGTCAGTAATTTGTTAGGAATTTCTGTTAAATCAATCTATTCCAGATTTCAACTAAAAGGACCATCCCAGTTCATTTAGATTTCATTTATTTACTTGTTTATTTCTTCCTCATATCTTCCTATTTTCCTTAATTTATTTTTATTTTATTTTTTATTTTTATTTCTAAGTCACTTGTATATCTCTATATATGAAGATTCAAGAAAACCTGTTTTATCTAAGTAATACACTTAATAATTTAACTAATTCAATATATATGTATATACATATAAATATCAAATGCATGTATCCACACACACCAACACATCCATACACATGTACTTGTACATATACATATCCATACATCTACATATCCAACTAGACATACTTGAGACTTATCCAATCATATACATCTACATTCAAACACACCCGCATTCCCCCTATACAAGACACGTACACATATGCACTCACATACACATACATATATATTTTTTACATGCATACCCATACATACACACCCGGTTTTGTCCATTTGAACTATTAGTGTGGGGGTGTAATCTAGTTGGGGGTGACATATATACCCTCATCCATACATCTCTTTTCAACATTACGCTATATATATAAAAATAATATTATTTCCTTTTTTTTGTATTATTTAACCATCCATATGTATAAAAAAATACACACATACATATGTATATATAAATAAATATCCATCTACGTATTGTTTGGAATATATTACAGGGGCATAAGTTATATTGCATTCCGTTAAGTTTAATTAAAGTTATGGGGCCTGGGTCTTTCTATAAGAAATCATCAATATTCACACACCTATACATGCATATATATATATATATATATATATATATAAAGTCGACGAGGGGCGGCCTAAAGTCGGTATCAGCCAGTCAGCAAGGGAGTCTATCCCCTTTTCAATAGCGCTAGACCAAGGAGATTGTTTTAGAATCCGAGGTGGAGCGCCACACCTACCATCAGCTCCTTACTTTACCGCACAGATCCCTGTGCTACTCATACGCTGAGTTGACGAGGACCGGTATCGAACTAGGAACCTCGTGGTTTCTAGCCGAACACTCTACCAACTGAGCTAACCCGCATATATATATATCTTACTCTGTGAAATTACTTTTCATAACCATAATAATGATTCTGATATTTACTCATTGGCTGTTGTGTACATATATATACTTTCTCATACACACACACTTTCTCACACACACACACACAGTTATGTTAAATTTTTGTCAAGGGAGATAATAAAAACAAATTTAATTCTTTAATTATCAAAAATCAAAGAAATGTGGAAGATGTCAAACACCTTTGACAGTTAAACACTTATTCATGGAATGCAGATTTTTTGCTCACATCAGAAACCGTTATTTTAAAGCAAACAATATGAAAAATCTGTTTGAAAATGTCATCAAGGAGGATATTCTCTCTTTTTTAGGGAAATAAAATTATACCATAGAATATAGACATGAAACAAATCAATGCCATACAATATAATCCCCAATAATGTTAACACATTGTTAAAACCAATTACTAAAAAGTATAAATATAAATACACAATATGTATCACTTCCTAACCGTTAGGCATGACATAACCCCAGACGGTTTGATATGCCGTTAAAATCAATAAACAAACAAAGAAATGTCCAATTTTAACGAAATTTTCAGCACTTTATTCATTAAGGACAGTCATTTTAGGTGACACACAAAAAAAAACAAAATTACTAATAGTAATAATAGTTATATTTATCAATATAGTAAATAGTGCCATTGAGAACAATCCAAAAATGTATAACATAAAAGAAATGTTCCTGTATGTTTTATCCTTTGTGTTCAGCTTATATATATATATATATATATATATATATATATATATATATTTGTGTGTGCATGCAATGTAACATAAAAATGAAAATCACATATTGCAGCTAATAGTTCCATGCTTTTCTATGCAGATACCTTGAACAAAGTAATTATATATATATATATATATACAAGGTGAGTAAAAAAAGTATTGAGATTTTTTGAATTTTTTGATACATCTTGTATTCTGAAAAAATTAAAGTCCCATTGATTGTTCATATTATCTTGGTAAATATAGCTTAAAACTCGGTACTTTTATGACACACCTTGTATTCTGAAAAAATTAACATTCCATTTATTGTTCATTTCTGTCTTGGTAAATATAGCTTCAAACTCGGCACTTTTATGACACACCTTGTGTGTGTGTATGTATATATATATATATATATATATATATATATATATATATATATATATATATATATATGAAGAGTTTTTTATGGGTACAAAATTTAATAAGGCTGTGTAAAAGCGTAAATATCTTAAAAGAGGAAAATTTCTTAAAAAGAAAATTAGGGAACCCTTATAATTAGATATTTAATCTAAGTTGATATTTATTCTTTTTTTCGACCAATCTCATCAGAGAAATTCATTGATAGATGTTTGGACTTAAGATCAGGATTGTTGTTGAAAAAATAATTTTTTTTTTTTCATCAGGAAAAAGAAACGAGAAATTACGAACCATGCGGGGTGGGGGGTCGAAAGTTTCTAGTTCCACCACACAAATATATATATATATATATATATATATATATATATGTTTCATTTGAAAAGAAACTAAAAGTTTTAAAACCTGCTAAAGGTGCCTATGCAAAGGCAATGAGCCAGCTGAGAGGATACAATACAAATTGCAATCCTAAACAAGCTATTTCCATTGAATCTTTACATGCGTTATAAAAATGTTTTCTAAAACAGATATGCCTATTGCCCCTGGCATAATAAGAAATGATTGAAAAAACAAAACAACAAAATTTCATGCACATTACTTCAACTCCTCAAGAATTATTGAGAGAAAAAATAAGATTTCTTTGTAGAGGAAAAGGAGTATTATTGATATATCTATATTCTTCAGAATAAAACTGAACTCAGCCAGGGATCCTTTTGATCACAGGGCATATATAATATATATATATATATATATATGAATAGATTTTTGGTACAGGAGAACTTATATAATACTAAAGGAAGTGGAGGAATCATATGTATATAGGGGGTAATATTTTATTATAAAATAAAATATAAAATAAAGGGAATATGAAGCCCTTTTCAACCGGTACTTTTTCAAGTATACACACCGGCGACGAATAAAAGTCAAATTGTATAAGAAATTCTTTAAGAATGAATGGGGGTGAACCAGAGGGGGACAAGAGAAAAGAAAAAAAAAGGGGGTATATGTATGAACCCTCAGGTCGAAACAAGGTTAGAAATGTCCCCCAATAAATAAAGGGAGTGTTTTGGTGTTTGTCTGCATAGAGTAGGGCAAAAGAAAGAAATATAAACAGCTTCAAGGATGGTTAAGTGCTGTTTAGACCTCGTTCTGTGCAAGACGGAGAAACAATCGTCTGTATAGTCGGCCATACAAGCATTTATAGATGACAAGTGTTCAGCTATGGCCGAATTATATGCTTGGGAATATATATATATATATATATATATATATATAAGAAGTTTTACACAAAAATAAAAAAATGTGTGGTGGAGGAAGCTCAAGCTTATCTCCCATGCTGCATTTGACTTCCTACATATAATATTCAATCATTTAAGATCATGTTTCTGAAATCAGATATGGTGGTGGGGATTCCTCCTCTGGTCGATTTTAGGATTTCAAAAGGGACCAGATTCAAAGTGTTGGAAACTGATTTTTATACCAACTACAATCCTACTTTTGAGTCGGATAAACTCTGAAATGAGGATTTGTATTTTGAAATATTGGTGCATGGACAAATAAAGTTTCACTGATTGGTTGGTTTTATCACATATCAACCTTTATTGGGTTATTTTATGCCAAGACTAGTTTTTTTTTTCTTGCAATTATATGGTTTCAACAAACTATTCATATCTAATAATAATAATCATGTGTTTTGCACACAGAGGAGCTGGCTTAGCTCAGTTAGTAGAGTATCCAACTAGGAACCACAAAGTTTCAGGTTCGATACCAACCCTTGCCAACTAAATGCATGAGTAGCACAACTTTGTTTGGTAAAGTGGAGAGCTGATGCTAAGTGTGGCGCTCCACCTTAGATTCAAAAACAATTTCCCTAGTTTAGTGCTAGTGAAAAGAGGATAGACTTCTTCGCTGTCTGGCTGATACTACCATTAGGTCACCCCGCTGATATATATGGTCTCAAGTATTCATATTTAATACAAATAATTTTCTAACAGATCTATTTGATGGGACCTGGTATGAGTGGGTACTTCAGCTAGTTTTCTATATGATTGGTTGGTTTTATGGCATATCAGCTCTTTTCAGGTCACTTAATGCTGAATCAAGTCCATTTTGATAAACAAAGGACTCAGGTTGATTATAGTACCTGCTGTTGCTTAAGCGGTCACTCAATTAAGTATTGAACAGTTTGACTTGATCATGTTTTGGGACAATTTTCTTTTATCTTTACTGTTTGTAATATGTTTCAGTTAATACATTTTAGGTATTTTCCAGAGTATTTGTTGCAGTTGGTCTTTAAAATTTGTTTGATTCTTTAAATAGTTGGGAGTTGATTTTAGTTGTTGGTTGGCTAGTTTTACAGCATAATAGCTCTTGGCTTATTTAATGCCAGTCTCCTTTTTTTACAAGCAAGAAGAAGAAGAAGAAGAAGAAGAAGAAGAAGAAGAAGAAGAGAAAGAAAAAAAAAAAGAAGAAGAAGAAGAAGAAGAAGAAGAAGAAGAAGAAGAAGAAGAAGAAAGAAAGTGAATTAGTGTTTAGCGAGCAAAAAGAAGAAGAAGAAGAAGAAGAAGAAGAAGAAGAAGAAGAAGAAGAAGAAGAAGAAGAAGAAGAAGAAGAAGAAGAAGAAGAAGAAGAAGAAGGAAGAAGAAGAAGAAGAAAAGAAGAAGAAGAAAAGAAAAAGAAGAAGAAGTGGATTAGTGTTTAGCGAGCAAAGAAGAAGAAGTGGAAGAATGAAGAAGAAGAAGAAGAAGAAGAAGAAGAAGAAAGAAAGAAAAAGAAGAAGAACAAGAAGAAGAAGAAATACGTTTCAAGAAATTAATGACAATAATCATTTGTAAACAATTATAGCTTCAAGTAACTATTCTTAATATAATTTATGTGGTTTCAAGTAACTCTTCCTATTTCATAATAATAATCATTTGTCTGCATACAATTATATGGTTTTAAATGTCCCAATCTAATCCTAATAATTCACACCAAATTATATGGTTTTAAGTATTTATAAGGTTTTAAGAAATTAGATGGTTTCAAGTAGTTGTAGTAACAATTACTACTACAACTAATCTATTAATAACGGAGATTCGCTTCCGTTTTTTGTCTGTAACAAAAATTATGTCACTGCTTATGTCACATTACCCAACACATAATCCAACGTCATAACATAGAATAAATATACTCAAAATGTGAGCATGCAACGTTAGACAATCCTCATTGTTTCAATAAATAGATGCCCAGGTGTTATATATTTATATGTAGATTGTTTTATTCTAATATAATATTTAAATCTATCGAAATTGTTTCCATTTCAAATAGTCTTTCTTTCTTTCTTTTTTTTTTACTCCTTTAATAAATTTGACGATTTTACATACTTATGGTACACACTCTATGACATTGAATTTTCAGCTCCCATCCCCTCAGGCAATATCTCTCAAAAAAATTTTTTACATCGCCCCAAGCGCGTCTTTTTATTTTGCTAGTAATAATAATAATCATCTGTAACCAATTATAGCTTCAAATAACTATTCTTAATAGAAATTATTAGTCCACAGTTATATACTAATAATTTTCAAATAAATCTATTTGACCCATAGATGGGATCCTACAGGGTACTACCACTCCAGGTCACAGTGAAACTGTAGAATAATCATACTAATTCCAATTACCGTCGAATTGGCAAGACAAGACAGCAAGCAGTCGTAACCCAATATGATTCTGGTTTGCTGCTAAGACTACTGCAAAATGGCAGGATATTTATGAAGCCTCAGAGGATCATACAAACCAAGCAGCCAATCAGGACACAGGGAATGGAATCACCCAAATGCATGAGTGGACTATTCTGAATTCCCATAAGTACCAGTTGTCTTGACACTGGTTCAGTTGTGCTTGGCCAGTCACATTGTTCAAACCAATAGTAGACTGACTGACTGACTGACTTTGTATAAATAATAATTTTTTCAATGCTTCAATATAAAAAATGAATGAACTAGTTACCAATAGAATTCTATTTGGCTGTTTGTAGCACTTGTATAATACGTTTTTCTTGTATAATACTTTTTTCTTGTATGATACTTTTTCTTCTATAATACTTTTTTCTTCTTTTTTCTTCTATAATACTTTTTCTTCTATAATAATTTTTTTTCTTGTATAATACTTTTTCTTGTATAATACTTTTTCTTGTATAATACTTTTTTTTTCTATTATACGTTTTTCTTGTATAATACTTTTTCTTGTATAATACTTTTTTTTTCTATTATACGTTTTTCTTGTATAATACTTTTTCTTGTATAATACTTTTTCTTGTATAATACTATTTTCTTCTATTTGGTTGTTTGTAGCACTAGAAGACAGAAGAGTTCTTTACATTGGTATTTAGTTTGGACTATAGATATAACTTACTTATAACATGCTCTCCCCGAGTTCAAATCCTGGACTTGGTAATTGCATTTCACTTAGCGCTAATACCCTTGGGAAAGGTATGAATCCTACTCTCCTTCCAGCTATGGATAAATAGTAGGACAGACTGGGCTCTTTAACCTTGGTTAGGCAACTGGTCTAGGAGAAGGAAAACTCTGAATTCAAACCTGTTGAACTCCGCTTAAGAAATTGACCCTGGGTCACATCCTGCTTGTGCGGAGGGGCTGGTAAATATATATAACATGCTCTCCTAAATATAACAATACACATAACCATGTTATAAACACAATTGACAAATGTTTGGCACATGATTTATTGATTTTTTTAACTTAGAAAAATAATGTTGTTTTCTTTTATGGCATATTAGTCATTTTCAGGTCATTTAATGCCGAATCAAGTTATTTTGATATTTGTTCTCTTTCAGTACATCCTGTTACTTAAATAGTCACCCATCTGAGTATTGAACAGACTCATTGTTGCTTAACTTTGGTTATCTAGTTCAAGTGGTGAAAGATCTGGAAACTGAGGGGGGCCAAGTCATTATTTGCAATATTCCCTTATCTTCGTTTGATTTTAGATAATTTGAACAGTTTTCAACTGTGCTTTAGATCATTATCTTGTTTGAATTTTTATATAAGTGTTTTATATGTACACAATACAGGAATTAATTTATCCAAATATACACAATTAGCCTTTATTATGAACCTAGAGAAAAAATTTAGTGCTATCCCAAACTTTTGGACAGAAGTATATATATATATATTATATATATATATATGTAGTATAATAAGAAAATTGAAAAAACACAGGTTTAAATAAGTTGAGTAGTAAGTTTATTGGCCGACGCTGCAGTGTTTCAATCTATTAATTAGATCATTAATTAGATCATCTTCATTATTTTTTCAGCGTCTTTTTTCGGATTTCAAATTTTGAACAGACTGATAAACAAGAACTATTGCTTGCTTTTTCTTGTTATTCTGTGATAAAATTTTCTATCACCTTCCTAATACCAACAAATGCCCTGAAGATGATATAATTAATAGATCGAAACACTGCAGTATCGGCCAATAAACTTACCACTCAACTTATTTAAACCTGTGTTTTTTCAATTTTCTTAATATACTACATACCGTCGGATTCACTTCCATCTCTTCACACACACACACACATATATATATATATATATATATATATATATATATATATATATATATATTTATATACAAAGGTCATTCAATAAATTATGAGAACTTTTTATAAAAAAGGATATTTTTTCAACAGAAGTTTTTGATTCTGAGGTTTTGCTTCTCTTAGGCTGGTTCTCTACCAGAACTAGAGAACCTAGTCAGACCTACTATTATTTATGGGAAACGAGATAGATACAAGTCTTACCCAAAGCCATAAGTACCAAGTGAAATGTAAATCCAGCATATGCTGAGTTCATCAGTATCAATGATGACTGTTAAGCTAAATGGAAGCTTAGCAAATAAAGACAGATTATTTATTTCATAGTAGTGAAGGCTTTTGTAGAACCAGACACACTTTTTGGATGGGCTGATAACAGAAGAATGGTGCACTAGTGTGTCCCAGAATCTCCAAAGAATACTCTAACATTTCAAGGGGATTTAACGTCTCCTCGACTAGTTCCTTATCAAGGCTCAAGCATCCAGTCAGCCCTATGCTGAGTCCATTTCATTTGACAATAAACATTTCAACAATTCCTATTTTATATATAACTAGATATTTGAGGCGCATGGTGTAATGTTTTTGTTGTTTTTGTTTTTTTTGTAGAAAATAGACCTAGTGACCCAGGTTCAAATCCTGGATAAGAACATTTACTTTTAACCTAGCACTAATACTCTAGGGAAAGGTATTTATCCAACTATTCTCCCATTAGCTATGAGTAAATTAGTAGGACAGACTGGGCTCTTTAACCTTGATTAGGTGACCAGTATAGGAGGAAAAATCTGAATTCAATCCTGTTAAATTCCACTTAATAAATTGATCATGGGTCACATCCTACTCATGCAGAGGTGTTGATATATATATATATATATATCATATAATATCATTTATACAAACTAAAGTCTGGAATTTCCACAGATTCAGTTAGTCGTGATAAAAGCAACAAAGACGAGGATACTAGCATCAAGCAATCCCTTTACCAGTTCAGCCATAACACTTGTCTTTCTGTTTTCTCTAAGTGAGTTATTGTGCCTCTAATGCAATGTAATTGCATTCACAGCCTCAGGAATTCAAGGCAGATTGTAATTAAGCTTGGCAACTATTGTTTCAGTATGAACTGGAATTGCTTCATTTGACTGCAAGTCTAGCACAGGATCACAATATTATAGGACTGTACAGCATTATAAAAGGAAATCCAACTGCCCCTTTTCACAATCAGTTGTACCATATATTTGAGATCAATCCAAGCCAGATATAGATAGTAGTTGTAATTTCCTGCGTTAATGAGGTCACTAACAAGACTTTTATTGCAATCTCAATGAAGCAAATGAGAAAATTAAATAGATACAGGAACACTACAGATATTTATGCACCCTTCATTCCAATAAAGTACAGGATTATACATTTTGTTGAACCAACAGAAGACACATAGTAATGATAATCTATATGAATTATATCTGATCCTTTAATGATATACACTCAGTGGTTATTTCCTATACTCCAACATAAACAAAGGGGAACCACTCTTGACTGATAAATTATTTATTTATTTATTGATCTACTAGGAAAAAAGAAGACGGAGTTAGGGTTAGGGTTAGATTGATTGGAAAATAAATAAATAATTTATCAGTCAAGAGTGGTTCCCCTTTGTTTATGTTTGAGTTATAGGAAATAACCCACTCAGTGATGTTGATAGCTTTTTGATTTAGTGCATCTTGAGATGCACATATCTGCTTTGAATAAGTCCCCGGGAAAATTTATAGGTCACAACTAAAGCTGTCTAACTCCTAACTTGTAACCTATCCTGTATAATTCGTTTCTAAGAAACTATTGAAATGTATTTACAGTTAGCTTGAAATGGTGAGGGAAGAAAACAGAAAAACACTGAGATGCATGGATATGATTTTACTGCATTCTTTTAGATTTTTATGCGTCAGGGATGCAGGATGTGTGCCTATCAGCATCTCTGTGCATTTCCATGTCAGTGGAGCTCACTGTATCACTGTTACATAATTATTGGATCCCTAATACTTATATAAGGTATTGTAGAAACATAATGGCGATTAGTGCAGCCCACGGCCTTGAAGGATGAGTGACAACGCTTGACCTCTCTCTCACCTTGCCTTCCGGGGATAAATGGTGAACAGGTAAGTCCATGTCTTATTATCCAGAAAAAAGTAAAATTGTTATTCACTTCAATTTTCTTAAATTTTGTCCAGGTGTGAATTATGTTAAAGGAAGACAATCCCCAAAATTTGAGATTCTGATTCCAAAAATTTGGTTCTGTGCAAAAACCAAACTATCTTTTGACTACAAATAATGTTCAATATATGTAAAATGGTAATAGACAAAATTTTGTCATTGATGCAATGCCACATTGGAATTTTCACACCTATTGATCTTGCTATGAAAAAATCAAATTTCATTAATAACTTAAAATTGGTTAACTTTAAGACTTTTTTGATAGCCTTTTTGGATTCATTGGGGTAAAAAGCTTTTATAAACCAATCTTTAGAATTAGGGAAGTTTTAGAACTTGCAGAGCTAAAAATCAAAATAACTGAGCTAATTTTTGGAATTGGAAGCTAAAATTTTGGGGATTGTCTTACTTTAGCAAAAAAAAAAAAAAATCAGAAAAATTGAAGGGGGTGGATACCATAGCTTGGATGATTTGACATGGAATTACTCGAACAGAATTGGCATGAGGTAAATCAAAGTATCAGTGAGAGTGAGTCTTCCTTCCTGGATCTATCACACGTCCAACCTCTTTCATGGATCTAACATCTCTCTAGTCCATTCTTTCATAAAATGCAAGAAAAACTTCTGCTTTCATTTTCATCTACCCTTTCTCTTTTGTTTTTTCATTCTTTTTATTTCTTTTCCCTTTACTTTCATTCTTTTTTTCTTATAATTTCTTTTCATTCTCCCATTCTTTCTTTCACTTTATTTTTCATTCCTTTTATTTTTCCTATTTTTTTCTCTTTCTTTCTTTTCATTCTATTTTACTTTTTTTCACTTATTTTTGTTTGATTTGTATTTCATTTGCTTTTATTCATTCTTTTCATCTTTACTTATATATATTTCATCTTTACTTATATATACTTATGTATTCGATTTCAGTTTGCTTTTACCTTATTTTCATACTTTTACTTTTTTCATTGTATTTTTGAATGCCCAAAACTTGCACAAACTCAAACAGTAATTTCATTTAAACTTGGTTTATTACTTTTCTCCCACTGTGAACTTATACAAACAGATATAGTTACATATAAATCTATACCTCACCCTCGTCTATCAACCCACTGGCTTGCTAGTTTTAAAAAACACACACACATTGTATACAAAAGAAAAGTACAAAGCTTACAACTAAACTTTAGCTTAGTTTATTGCAAGGCTAGAAGTATGTGGCAGCCAGTGAATATCAAACTACTGTAATTATTTGTATTAGTACAAAATAAAAAACACCCTCCGGGCGATGTAAACATAGATTTTTGAAACATATTGCCTGAGGAGTGGGAGTAAAAAATTCAATGTCAGCGAGTTTGTACCCTAAGTAAAATCATCAAATTCATTAAAAGATTAAAAAATAAAACAATTTGAAATGCAAACTTTAGATATGTATTAAAATAAAACAAACTATATATAGATATATAATACCAGTCATGTATTTATTAAAACTTGTTTTAAAAAAACAATGAGGACTGTCTAATGTTGCATGTTCAAATTATGACGATTTTGGGTAATGTGACGTAAGCAGTGACATAATTTTTGTTACAGACAAAAACCGGAAGCGAATCTCCATTATTAATAGATTTGATACACACTTTTTCCTAGAATTTTAGGCCTAAATGCTCAAATTGTTTATATATATGAGAACTAAATATTACCGTTTTTTTTTTTGGGGGGGGTTGTCATGTGCCTCACCATATTTGGGACAGCATGACCGAAAATCAGTTATATCTAAGTCAAAGCTAATTGTGTAATAAATACTTCTGTTCATACTACAAAGAAATACCTACTGGAATGTGTGTTTGTTTATAATTTGTTTCTACTACTGTGAACTTATTTTTGTCAAAAATGTATTACATTTTTGTGGGAACATGTCCTTGCCTTTGTCCTATAATACTATTAGGCAAACAGTCTAGGAGAAGGATACCTCTGTATTCAAATCTGTTATGAAAGTGACCTTGTGTCACATCCTACTCATGTGGAGGGGTTGGGAAATATATATATATATATATATATATATATTTTATTTAAAAAAATTTTTTTTTTTAGTTGAATATATAGGATAAGAAGTTCAACAAATATTAAATTTTGTTAAAAATCCATTGAGAATTGTCAACAAGTGATGTGTTTTTTCCAGAATTTTGTCGCCGCAAATTTGATTTTCCTTGATCAAACTGATGTTAATATTTGTTTTGTGTCTACTTTTAAACTATTGTTAGAAATGTACTTATCATTGTAGGAAATGGAATTGGCAATGCAAGTTCAAATACTGGACGAGGCTGTTTGTGTTTCACTTCATCACTAGTGACCTTGAGAAAGGCATGAATCCAGCACTTCAGTCCCCCATTTATGGATAAATAGTAGGGCAGGCTGGGTTCATTGGTCTTAGTTAGGCAACTAGTATAAGATAAAGAAAATTCTGAATTCAAACCATCTTGTATTATTTGGATTATTCAGACTATTGTTCTCATCTTCATTGTTATCTGCACAATTATTCTATATTAATAATTAACACAGCTTAACACTTGTACCTAGTCATGGTTAGTGGAATGAAAACAGTCTAGCCCTGCGGATTGATTAAAGGGTTAGGTTTGAAGTTCTGTGAAGGCTCCCAATTACAACATAAAGGCTCCCAAGCTGAAGAGAAGGTTTCCAAATCAATATTTACTTGATGCCCTATAATTGTAGCCTTGTGCCAAACTTACTTTTGATGTCCCCTCTCATGATGTAATGGTTATCAAGAAAGGCTAGTAGATCATTGTTAGTGGGTTTGATTTTCGCTGAGTGCTCTGTACTTTTAGCCTTGTGCCTGACTAAGCTTAATAAGTAACTCCTTTTAACCTGTTTTATACTTTTGAGTGAATTTTGAAAAGCCTATGACTCAATTCTAATTTACAAACCTTCAGAACCAATACATTTGTATTATTGCTGAATCGGTTGTGTAACTCCCTTGCAACTTTCCTGCTATGCTTAATTTTGTATTTATTTGAAAGCATTTACTTGGCATAGGCGCAAAACTACAGTTTCCACAGTGTCTAATCAAATTTACTTATTGCAAAGGTGAAAACTTCACAGCAAGTACATCTTATTCATTGTTCATTTGTAGATTTAAATGTCTCTTTTTATTGCAATGTCTTTGTAGCTGTGAAACTGCTGGATTTTCTTGTTTTTCATTTTTTTCTTTTCTTTTCTTTATTCATCCATTTATTTTACCAATTTCCCCTTTTATTTATTAACTTTCTCGAGGCTCTTTCCCTTTTTCTTTTTCCTTTTTCTTTCCCTTTTTTTCCCCTCCTTCCTATTTCATTTCTTTTTATCATTCTGTTTGTTTAGATTTTTTCTGTCACTTTATCATTCAAAATCTTCCTCCAATCGTTTCATTTATTTTCACCAATTTTATCTTTCATTTTCTTTCTCTTTATTCATTATTCACTTTTTTCCTTTCTTTTCTTTTTTCGTTTCAAATCTTAGATTTTTTTTGGCTATTTCTTCATTTCATTCTTTATTTCCTTCTACCTTTCTAGTGAATTTATTTACATCTTTCTTTCTTTCTTTATACCTACTTCCTTCATTCTCATTCTTTTCTGTTTTCTTCAGTTTATATTTACATCAGTCTATTATCATTCAAGTAATTCTATATAATTTTAATGATTCTTTTATTCATTCATTCTTTCTTTCTATCTTTTCCTTCCCTATCAAATTCTTATTTCTCTTTCCTTGCTCAATCAATTTCTTTCTTTTAATTCTCTTTCCCTATTCTATCAATTCTTTCCTTTTTCAATCAGTTTTTTTCTTTCGCATTCCAATAAATTTCTTTCTCTTCTCTATCAATTTTTTTCTTTTAATTCTCTTTCCCTATTCTATTAATTTCTTTTTCTTTCCCTATTCTATCAATTCCTTCTTTTTTCAATCAGTGTTTTTCTTTCGCATTTCAATAAATTTCTTTCTCTCCTCTATCAATTTTTTTTTTTTAATTCTCTTTCCCTATTCTATCAATTCCCTCCTTTTTCAATCAGTTTTTTTCTTTCGCATTCCAATAAATTTCTTTCTCTCCTCTATCAATTTCTTTCTTTTAATTCTCTTCCCCTATTGGTTTCATTTTTCTTTCCCTGTTCCTTAATATTTCAGTTTCTTTTTGTCTCTTTCCAATAATTTTTTGTCTTTTCTTTATCAATTTCTTTCTTTCCTTTTCTTTCTTTATCAAATTTCTTTATCTGTTTTTTTCTGTTTTCTTCTTTCTTTTCTAACCTTCCTTTTTTTAAATCCCTTACTTGTTTCTTACTCTTATCTCTTTCCTTTACCATTCATTTTCCTCCTTATTTCCTTTCTTGCATTTCCTTTCTTTCATTCCCTCTTTCCATTACTTAAAACAAGAAGAGCCACACAAAAAAAAGAAGAAATTGATTGAACAGATATAAGTTTTAAGCTACTCATTTATAACGACAGTCACTCAAGTTAATATCCCCAATCTCTAAACAATTGTTACAATATGTTTCTTTATAAACATTCTTGATTAATTTTCTTGGCCTCTAAGAATGGAATATTTTATAGGAAAGTTTTTTTTTGTGGTTTTTTAAAAATTGAAATAAATCACTTATTAGGACTGATCCTATTCTAGTAGTGACCACCCCAAGCGGAAATTTAAGAGGTTTGAATTCAGAGTGTTCTATCTCTTTGACTGGTTGCCTAACCAAGGTTAAAGAGCCCAGTCTGCCCTATTTACCCATAGCTGGAGGGAGAATAGTTGGATTCATACCTTTCCCAAAGGTATTAGCGCTATGTGAACTGTGGCTTCATCCAGGATTTCCTATGACTCTAACCAGTACATCACACACCTGACAGAAAAAAGAATATAGATAGAAAGAAGACTTAAAAATGTATTTTTGAGAAAGGTAGTTGCGATGACTGTAATAATAATTCTTCATTTTCCATTTATTTGTATTTCATCAGTGCTTTTTAAAGTGAAAAATCTCGTCTTTCATGTATTATTTTGAGAATATGATTTTGAATAATAATAATAATGATAATAATTCAAAATAAAGACAGATCACCTTATCCCAGCAAGGAGACCAGACTTGATTAACAAAAAAGAGAGAACTTGTCAACTGATGGATTTTGTGATTCCAGCAGACCACAGAGTGAAGTTGAAGGAAAACGAAAAGTTGGACAAATATCTGGACTTTACCAGAGAACTGAAAAAGCTATGGAATACGAAGGTCAAAGGTGATACCCATTGTTGTTGGTGTACTTGGAAAGGTCCGAAAAAGTTTCTGGATATAAGAAGGATTCTTTTTTTCTATTTACAATTAGGAAAAAATAAATTTGAAAAAAAAAATGTCTAGTTTTGGCAGGTTAGTAATATTACCAACATTTTGATTAAGGTAAGGCATTATTTGTCTGGATTTTTTAGATGAGCCTTGATATCTATTATTTTGAATTTTCACACTTCTCATGATATATAAAAGCACAATGTTTCAGCCATTGTACCCTCTGGCCTTCTTCAGGTGCATCTCGTCCGTCCGAGCATAGCAATGATTCAACTTGGAAAATCATTTTGAATAGTTTGTCTGTTGAGAAAACAAGGCATTGAAGAACTTACAAAAATCTCATTTAAATAATGATGTCATTTTTTTTTTGCATGTCATGATCTAGTTTGGCCTTAAAATGATTTATCAATCGGATTTCTTGACTGAAACAGGAAGGCTGTGTTTATCGAGTAGAAATATTCCTTAACCCAATTCATGAAAATATGAACGCATACTGATATAAGAAAAAGTATTAAGATTTCAGATTCATTATTTTTCGCTTTCCTACACGAATTTCAGTTATTTATATTTAGGTATTATTTTCAGAATTATTTTTTTAATGTCAAATGTGAAAATTTTTAAAACCTTGGAGCCAGGGTCGGAAGTCAAACAATGAAAATTATATATATATAAGATAAACCTAGAGTCAGATCTTAGCCCTGAAGAGCACTAAGCAAAACGAGAAGCACCACGATCCTCAAAAAAAAAAAAAGGTAAGGCATAATAAAGAAACATTTCTAATTACTTGGTTGGAACATTATCACCATCAAGGCATGCCGACAGCATTGATTCCATAGACACTCTTGCGCAATCTGCCCCTATGGGTCATTGCTCATAACAAGTCCTCTAGACAGCATCCAGTATCTACACAGAGCTGACGAATGTAAGTTTTTACTGTTTGGTCAACACTGATGAGTCCATGAATAGTGTAATATATTGCCTGGTCAATGAGTTTGCACCTGGAAACCAGGTGCAGATGACTGGTGCATGGGCGCAGGAAATGCGTGGGTGTCAAGCATTGGCCTGAAAACAAAAACAGGATATTGCCTTGTTTGCATTGAACCGATATTTGACACCCAGAAAATGCAGGTGTAAGGTGACACTGCATAGGCACAGAAAATTTATAGGTGTAGCCCATAACCAATAAAACCAAGGGCAAGGGGGTGTCAACAGGAAAACTGCATAGGTGTCACGATGGAAGAGGCGTGACCCTGTTGAGTTAAAGAATTATAAAAAAAAATTAGAAATCTGGGTTGAGCTCCCAAAGGATTCTATGTATGTGCACTTCTCTACCAATGACTTTCAGTCTACACACAATCGAAGAATAAAAATATAACTTTATATTTCTATATATAAATTTGTTTTGTGTTATTTGTCTGGTCCAGTGATGGTATGTAACAGTTATGGTATATAACAGAAGGATGTCACTTGTGAGTATGTCCTTATTTTGTCAGTAGTTCCCAGCATGTCTTGATCATCTAACTTGAATGGTTTGTGAGATGGGGAGTAAGAGGCTATAAAGCTCCTGTTTTGTAGAGTGCTCCTTCCAGGATTTGTTCAAAGCAGCACACAGCATCCTTGTGTAGTTTCCTTCTAGCTTTGTCTCCAGATGTTTTGTTAAAGTCCTAGTAGTGCAACCATACAGTAGTACTGACACATTTTCAGTCTGGAAGAATTGCAATTTTATTTTATCCGGGAGATCAGATTTCTATCTGGTTATTAACCTTATTATTGGGTTTCTGACTGACTTATTTAATAACCTGATTATCTGCATTGTTGCTAGGAAATAGTGATGTAGAAATGGGAATTTTGGTCACATGAGCATATGTACATTTTTGTAGTGGCACAAATATTGGCAGCTCAGATTTTTAGGGTTAATATCTTATAGACTAGAGAATTTTATTGACAATGAAAAAAATAATTGTATTTACTAAGCCATGTATATACAAGGTCAATTTAAAAAAAGTACAGCTGGTTTGAATCCTGTTTTCCTTCTCTTATACTGGTTGAGAAAACCAAGGCTAAAAAGCCAAATCTGCCTGACTATTTAGTTATAGCTGACAGGAGAAGAAATAGATTCATCTCTTTCCAAATAGCATTAGTGAACAGCCAAATGCAAAAATCCTCCTCCAGGATTTGAACTTGATTTGGTTTGGTTTGTTTTATGGCATATCAACCTCAGTGGGTCATTTAATGCCAATAAAGTTTTGGAATAAATTAATTCTTAATGGATACTCAATTCTTTTTATAAACAAATTTTCCTATTTAAACCATAGATGGGACCCTAACTGGTACTACCACTCTGGGCCAGAGTGAACCAGGGAGAAATGGTGATAAATGGGTGCTCCACATTCCCCAAACCTCTAAAAGTGGGATCTCACCATCAGATAGTTTAACATCATTCCTAGGACATGAAGACCCTCAGCCACCACCTTCTACCACCCATATGATAAAAAGGGATGGGGCTTGCCACAAGGGCAATAGGGTTGAGGCAATCATATAGGTGCTAGGGCTTGATATGACCATCTGTTTGATTAAAGGGGGCCTCTCTGATCGCCCGTTTAGTAATGGCCAAAGTGGAGTGTTGCATGTCATGGACTGCTCAGCGACATGGGTTCCATCCTTAAGATTTGAACTTGACCCACCAAGTCCATTTCTTATGAGGATATCCATTACTCGATTGTTTACCTTATACATAGGACAAGGATTGCGCGTGGTGTAATGGTTAAAGTCATAGGAAATAGACTCGTCGCCCCGAGTTCAAATCCTGGATTTGGTAATTGCATTTCACTTAGCACTAATACCCTTGGGAAAGGTATGAATCCTACTCTCCCTCCAGCTATGGATAAATAGTAGGGCAGACTGGGCTCTTTAACTTTGGATAGGCAACCGGTCTAGAAGAAGGAAAACTCTGAATTCAAACCCGTTAAACTCCGCTTAAGAAATTGACATTGTGTCACATTCTACTCATACGGAGGGGTTGGTAAATATATATACATGGGACCTGTACTACCATTTATATGTGGTTACTGGGGAAGGGCAAACAGGTGATTTATACTCCTCTGGATCATTCAGTGGGTTGTACTTGCATATCCTATAAATGGTGTTGAGTGCAGCACCACCTCTGTGAGTAGAATGCCTAGAAGTTGCAAGTTAGAGATATTTCAAAAACATCCTTTTATATAACCTCACTTGTTGAAAAGTGGCAGTGGATGCCCATCCTATCATTTTGAAAGTGTCTGGTCCCAAGAGTGTCTGTTGGATAAGAGCTTATGCACCTGTAATATATTTTCTGCTTGGAAACAAAATAATTATTATCTTCACGTGGATAATAATAAAAAATATCAATGTTAAAAACGTAAGCCTAAAAGATGTATCTGTCAGTATGCTGGGTGGAAACAACCCCCAAAAAATAAGAAAATAAATGATTTAAGATGTTGAGCAACTGTTAATAAAGTGGCTATGCATTTAGCTTTATGTAAAATGCATAAAAAAACTGATTCTGCAGTTTTGGTAATGGAATAACAATAAAATCAAGGAAATTTATATTCAGTTAGTAAAGAAAGAAATGCAAATCTATTTTTTTCTTTCTGACTATATGTTACATTGTTATGTTACATTGTTACATTGTTATGTGTTACATTTTTTTCATATTCCTGTTAAAATATAAAATATATATAAAAATTGATATTCCTAGATATATTATATTATATATTATATATATTCATAGATATATATAGATATATTTTTCCTTATTTCATTGTGAACTAGCAAGAATATGTGCCCTCAGGGCATAATTATTTAAGTTTTAATATAATAAGTCGTCGGGGCGGCCTAATGTCGGTATCAGCCATGCAGCAAGGGAGTCTATCCCCTTTTCACTGGCACTAGACCAAGGAGATCATTTTAGCGTCTGAGGTGGAGCGCCACACCTACCATCAGCTCCTTACTTTACCACACAGATCCCTGTGCTACTCATACGCTGAGTTGGCGAGGGCAGGTATCGAACTAGGAACCTTGTGGTTTCGAGCTGAACGCTCTTTTAATAAAATATATTAAATTAGGGAACTAACGAAATTAAATAAGAACACACATAAAAGATTACACTTATTCTAATTATATTTTAATTGGTTTCTATATAAAGTCATTCATAGCATTTATTTTGATACATTGGAGAATAAAACAATAATATTAAAGATCAATAACACCAACTAATTATTTATTAAACCCAGTTTTGTTAAAGCCAGAATGCAAAATAACCACATCATATAATATGTATATTTTTGTATTGTTTTTTTTCTTCTTTTTTTTTTAATTCCTCTTTGGGTTTTTCTTTTCTTTTTAATATTCCCTTTTTTATCTTCTTTCATGTTTTTGTTTATTTTTCTTTAACTTTGAGTTTTTTTTTCTCTTTCTTGTGTGTGTGTGTGTGTGTGTGTGTGTGTGTGTGCATGCATTTCTATCTTTACTCATCTGTGATTTTTTTTCGTCTTTCCTCATTCGTGTGTGTTATATTTCATCTCCCGTTATCTTTGTTTTTCTGATCATATTAGGTTTTACCCATTCTTTGTTTTTGTTTTTCTCTTTTGAACACTCTCTCTCTTTTATCCCCTTTCATTATCTATGTGTTTTTTCACTTTCCTCATGTGTCTTTTTCTTCTTCCTTCATCTGTGTTTTTTTCTTCTTCTCTTTCTTCATCTGTGTATTTTTTTATCTATCCTTGTTTTTCTTTTGCTTTTTACTCTCTCTCCTGGTCTTTGTGTTTTTTCACTTTTTTCTGTTTTTCCTGTTTCTTTTTCTTAGTTTTTACTTTTTTGTTTTTTTTATTTAGTTTTTAATGCTCTCTATTTTTCCTTTCTCTTCTATGACTTTTTCTTTCCTCCTTTGTATTTTTCGTGTTTATTCATCTTTACATTTTTCTCTTTCCTTACATTTACTGAATTATCAAATAGCCTATACATACATGAGGAGAGTTGAAAATGAAATGTCTTTCCTTTGCCAAAAAGCTTGAAATATAACGCGACACTATACACATGTGCATTATATATATATATATATATATATATATATATATATATATATATGCATAGTCCAGAAATTGTCAGTTACCAAGTTGACTTCACTACCCTAACCGAGATATACATGCTCTACCAATTACAATACTCCCTCTTACTTGATATATATATATATATATATATATATATATATATATAATATTTATATTTTGCTTGAAGGCAACTACAATGCGAATATCGCATAAATTCGATAATTATAGAAGATAATAATAATGACAAGTGAATTTCGCAAAGAATTACTCGGTGTGTAGAAAATCAACAGACTGTTTCAACTTTATTAAGTCTCATCAGTGATATATACTAATGACTCCCCTCCGACAGGAATCGAAACCGGGACCTCAGCAGGATAGTTAAACACTATACTGTTTCAGCCACGATAGAGCACCGAGAAACTCCTGCGAAATTAACCTTGTCATTGATACTGAGGCGTCTACTGCCATATGAGGCAAGTGAGGTGCTGAGTGGATAATAACAGACACATCCGATAATAACAGACACACATATATTTTATAAAAAAGGAAGGTCCGCAAAATGTATTTTGTTCTCAGAAAAAAAATTTTATTCTTTTTGTTTTACATGTGCAACACGTGTTTCAGATCTTCTGGTATCTTCTTCAGGCTTTGTTTGATAATAATACATTTTTCATATTATCAACCAAAGCCTGAAGAAGATACCAGAAGATCTGAAACACGTGTTGCACATGTAAAACAAAAAGAATAAAAAAATTTTTCTGAGAACAAAATACTTTTTGCGGACCTTCCTTTTTTATAAAATATTAAAATATTGAATTTTCTCCCGTTGGAACCAGAACAACACTTTTTATATATATATATATATATATATATAAATTTGATTTATTTTTAAGTAACTTTATTTGGTTTGGTTTGGTTTGGTTAATTTGTTTACCTTCATATCAACTCTTTATGTGTTATGTAAAGCCGAAATTTGATTAAATTTTAAATGTTTGATTGTAACCAGTACTATATTTTCAATGTTCTACTTCATTTTCATTCGTTTGTGTGTGTGTTTTTTCTTCTTTCCTCATGTATCTTCTTTCATCTTCTTTCATACATTTGTTTTCTTCTTTTTCCTCATCTAAGTATTTGTTCTTCCCTTTTTTCTCCCTCCTGATCTGTTTTTCCTCTTCTCTCACCTGTATGGATTTTTTCTTCCTCTTCCCTCTTTTCCCTCACCTGGGTGTGTTTTTTTTCTATTCCCTTATCTTTTCCTCTTCCTTTTGTATTCAGTGGGGAATGAATAAATCATTGTGTACACAAAAATAAGACTCCGTGTTTCCATGATTAAATAACACCATGACTAAGAAACAAAGATGGAATGCAGAGAAGCAGATGACCATCATGAGGAAGGTTAGAAGAAGCCCTGATACAACTCATATACAATGAAATATGATTTTTACTTTAAAAATATATTGTCCAACAAATTTCTACAATAAAAATTCCTTACAAATGTTTTTCAAAATAAAATGTATTGTCCATTCTTTTTTACTATAAAATCATTGACAAAGTATTTTTACAATGAATATTCATTGTCCAACCATTTTACTATAAAAATTCATTACAAATTTTGTTTCCTTTTTCCAATTTACTTCTCTCGTTTTTGTTCCTTTTTTAAAATTTTCTATTCTGTTTAGTTTTCTAATTTTAACTTCCTTTCTATTTTTTTTCTTTTGTGTCTTTCAGGATTCATTGTTTTTTCTTGTCCTGTTATGGTCTCTTCCTTTCTTCCCTCCCTCAATCTCTCTCCCTTTTTCTTTTCTCTCTTTTCTCTCTCTCTCTCTCTCTCTCTCTCTCTCTCTCTCATTTTCTTCTAACATCTTATTCTCTCTCCCACTCTCACTGTAGTATTTTTCTTTGCATCTACTTTCTTTCTCTCTTTGTATATTTTCTCTCTCCTAAACTATATTTTCCTTTATCTCCCTCTCTCCTCTTTATTTCTATTCTCTCTCTCCCCCCTCTCTCTCTCTCTCATTCCTTCACTTTCTCTTTCTCTCTACATACTCTCATTCTCTCTCTCTCTCTCTCTTATTCCTTCATTTTCTCACCTTCTCACTTTATATCTATCTATCTATCTATATATATATATATATATATATATATATATATATTTCTCATTCCTTCACTTTTTCAACTTCTCCACCCTCTCTCATTTCTCTCTCTCTCTTCTCTCTCTCTGTATATATATATATATATATATATATATATATATATATATATATATATATTAATATGCTCTCTTTCTTGCTCACTATACTCTTTTTTTTCTTTCTCTTCACATATCTTTGCCTCCATCTATTTTCTTCTTTTTATTTCTCTTTACTTTATTTTGCTTCTCTCTCTCTCTCTCTCTCTCTCTCTCTCTCTCTCTCAATATATATATATATATATATCCTTGCCTCACTTTCTTTCAACCATACTTACTTTGCTTGTGCTTCTGCTTGCATAAAAATGAATTCCCATTTTCTGGAGAACATCTTTTGAAGCCTGGCCAAATTCTCCGCTTCATAATCAGCAAGTTCCAAGCGTTGTTTGTTCTGCATGGTTCTTTTGCATAAATATACAGCTGGAAAGAATGAAGAAAATCCAGGAAATCAAATAAAATTAATGGCCAGGAAAATGCTGATTATCTATAAAATAAGTCAGCTACATTCGGGGAAAGTTTGATTTACAACAATTTTTGTGAGCTTAGTCATCTTTATTTTTATATCTGATGTCTGTTAAATGGAGGCGGGGGATTGGTTTTATTACTTAAGAAAAATAAAAAAATCGGGCATCAAGTTTTGCATCTTATAAAAATATATATTGTATATATTTATATAGAGGTCAACTAAAAAAAATATAAAAATGTTCTAAATTAACATGTAAAATTCAATTTGCTTTTTTAAGAATACTAGCAGAAGTATGCACCCCGAAGTATTATTTAGGAGACAAACATTGATTTGCTCAGCTTTAGTAGAATAATAGATAACAAAAAGTATGTACAATCAAAGATTGAACTGATTTCTTCCAAATGTTGCTCCCTGCAAATTCTACCTTTTCCCAAGGCTAAAATTGCATTAGAAAGAGAAGTGGCCATGGATGGGATCATTTGCCCAACCCCTCCATTGCAAGGAAGATGTGACACAAGGTAATTTTTTACAGCTGGTTTGAATTCATAGTTTTTCTTCTCTAAGACTGGTTGCATAACCAAGGATGAAGAACCCTGTCTTTCTTACTACTTACCCATAGTTGGTCTGAGAAGAGACAGATGCATGCTGTTTTAGTGCAAAGTGAAATGCAAACAGCCTCACCCAGGATTTGAACTTGGGTCACAGATTCCATTTCCTCATGATAACCATTATACCAAATGTTATGCATTTTTATAGTAAAATCATTTACAATGCATCTTTACATTAAGATCAAATCCAATGCATTTTCATAGTGAGATCAAATCCAATGCATATTCATAGTGAGATCAAATCCAATGCATTTTCATAGTGAGATCAAATCCAATGCATTTCATAGTGAGATCAAATGCATTTTCATAGTAAGATCAAATCCAATGCATTTTCATAGTGAGATCAAATCCAATGCATTTTCATAGTGAGATCAAATCTAATGCATTTTCATAGTAGATCAAATCCAATGCATTTCATAGTGAGATCAAATCCAATGCATTTTCATAGTGAGATCAAATCCAATGCATTTCATCAGTAAGATCAAATCCAATGCATTTTCATAGTGAGATCAAATCCAATGCATTTTCATAGTCAGATCAAATCCAATGCATTTTCATAGTCAGATCAAATCCAATGCATTTTCATAGTCAGATCAAATCCAATGCATTTCATAGTCAGATCAAATCCAATGCATTCATAGAGATCAAATCCAATGCATTTTCATAGTGAGATCAAATCCAATGCATTTTCATAGTGAGATCAAATCCAATGCATTTTCATAGTGATAGATCAAATCCAATGCATTTTCATAGTGAGATCAAATCCAATGCAAAACATAACAAAATATTAGCTTAGATTGAAAGACTAGCAAAATTAAATAAGAATGAATATCAAAATATTACATTTATCTTAATGTCATTTTAATTGATCTCTATATAAAATTATATATAGAATTGCTTTTAATACATTTGAGAATAACATGATAGTATTAAAATCAGTAACAGCAAATAGTTATTTATTAAACTCAGTTTTGTTAAAATCATTATGCAAATTATTCCCACCATATATTATGTAAATCTTTATTTCTTAGCGATATATAACACATATTTCAGGATTTTAAATGCATTAACAATATGGACAGTTTTATGGCAAATATAACTCAGCTAGAATTTAATAGAGACATCGCTAATAAATAAGATGCTAATTAAGATTAAATAATGACTATTTCATAATCATTGAGAATACAACTTAAATAACTGAGGAAATCGTGATGTCAGTGGTGATGTATTCTCAGTTACAGACAGAGAGTTACATAATCTCCATTATAATAAGAACATTAACATGTATTTTTTATTTTTGCTCTTAAAATTACTATTTATTTGATATTTATGAAAACAAATTTATTTGATATTTATGAAAACATGATGATGATATAAGAAAAAGATAACAATGAAGTGGATGACTCTTACAAAGAATAAAACAGAATGATGATGCAACAAAAATACCCAACAAATATAAAAAATAATATAACATATATATATACATATATATATATATATATATATATTTACCAACCCCTCCGCACGAGCAGGATGCAACACAAGGTCAATTTCTTAAGTGGAGTTTAACAGGTTTGAATTCAGAGTTTTCCTTCTCCTAGACTAGTTACCTAGCCATGGTTAAAGAGTCCAGTCTGCCCTGCTATTTATCCATAGCTGGAGGGAGAATTGGATTCAAACAGCTTCGTCCAGGAATTGAACTCGGGTTGACGAGTTCATTTCTCATGATTCTAACCATTATACCATGGGAGCAAATATATATATATATATATATATATATATATATATATATATACGAGGGTGAATCAAAAAGTAATGCCATTTTGTTTAGGAAAGGTATAATTACCAACACAGGAACATGTATCATACATCAAAATGAAGCTGGTCCTTTGTGGATCACATCCCTTCTCCTCCACATTTCATCATTTCTCTCAATAGCAAAGTTCCCCTTCGAATGAGAGCATGTATTCCTGACCTGTAAAATTCTGTTGACTGTTCTTTGAGCCACTCCTTCACTACAGATTTCACTTCCTCGTCACTGGAATAATGTTTGCCTCTCAAACCCTCTTTCATGAGGCCGAAGAGATGATAGTCTGAAGGTGCTAAATCTGGTGAGTATGGAGGATGTGGTAAAATTGCCCCCCCCCCCCGAATGAGTTGATTTTCTCCCTTGTCCTGATGATTGTATGTGACCAAGCATTTTCATGCAAAAAAAAGGACATTGTTGATTGGCAAGTTGGGTCTTACTCATCAGATTCTTACTCTGAGCCTTGTTCGGGTCTCAATGTAAGGCATAGTTTTATAAAAAAAAATTCACATGAAATAAAGAAAATGGCATTATTTTGACTGACCTTCGTATATATAGAATCTCAAAAATTTATATACAGAGAATACATTTCACTTAGCGATAATACCCTTGGGAAAGGTTTGAATCCTACTCTCCCTCCAGCTATGGGTAAATAGTAGGTCAGACTGGACTCTTTAACCTTGTTTAGGCAACCAGTCTAGGAGAAGAAAAACTCTGAATTCAAACTCTGCTTAAGATATTGACCTTGTGTCACATCCTGCTCGTGCGGAGGGGTTGGTAAATATATATATACAGACAATACTACAAATATACACAGTGATTGTAATGTAATTTTTTAAAAAGCTATTTAAAAAATATAATGATTTATTCTGAATCATCATTTTTACAAAAGATGAATATGAGAAGAACACAGAGAATATGGAGTTTTATCTAAAATTTAATATGGGAACCAGCATTCACATCCAGCCTCTCAAACCGCTCAGGAATTCCATCAATTGATCTTCCCAGGAACTCTTGTGGAATAGCAGAAATAAATTCTTGTATTCCTCCCACAAGTTCTTCCAAAATCGTTGGTTTCATAGAGTAGACTTGCTCCTTAAACTTACCTGTTTATGTATATATAGTGGATGACTATATACCCGGCCAGGGGTAGCTGTTAATGTATAACCACACTGATGAGAGGTGATACCTTAAGACACGTGTCTGTGGATTACTTATTTATTATATATATACTCCCACTTTGGTAGAGTTCTCTAAATAGGGATTTAATTGAAAAGTTCACCGTTCTGGCATGCAGCTAACCCTCACTTTGTTTACAAAAAAGTTTGAGGACTCTAGTGAATTTATTTCTGCTTAGAAATGTAGCAATTAAATATTCTCCTATATTTGACAGCTGCCTCTGGCCACACGGGTAAGATGTATGGCGAACGAAAGTTCATTCGGGTCTCAAACCCGGCCAGGGGTAGCTGTTAATGTATAACCACACTGATGAGAGGTGATACCTCGAAACACGTGTCTGTGGCTTACTTATTTATCATATATATATATATATATATATAGTCTAGGTTAAAAGTGTGGTAAGAGTAAGTTAAAACCAAATGTTTTTAGACCTTATTTTTCTGATGTAGGTATCATTGGGGAACAAGAAAAGTTTGATTACTTAAATTTATATTTTCTCATTCCCCAATGATACCTGCATCAGATAGACACTTTTTAAAAAAATTTCAGCTTCGGGTTTCCCTTTTCAATACTTTTAATTTGGACTAATGCCTATAAACATTTAGTACTTATTAGACTTTCAATTTCTATTTTTTGTGGGTGACTGATGGCATGTAGACCCTCACAATAGTAGTTGGGTTTGGTTTCTTTAATTTGATGGCATAGCAAGCTTTGTGGGTTATTTAATGCTTGGACCATCCTTGTAGAAAAAACAGTAATAGTACTATTTAACCCATAGCTGGAAGGGATGAGGGGGTTCATACATTTTCAAGGTATTAGTCTGAAAGGGAACATCATAGTGCGATTGAAGTTTGAACACACTTATGACGATGTTGCAGTCCGGCACATTAACCACTACACCATGGGGACTAATTCCTCTTCTTGCAATAGTGTATGATACTTTTTACCAATGTGCAACCAAGTAGCAACATAAGTCCAGCCTCTTACCCTCACTAGTGACCATAACATTACCAGCTCTCAGTATTTAATTTAACTCTTAACATCCTATACCGCCTCAATCCATCCAGCCAGAAGTCACATTTGTTTTCCTAATCCACCCCAAACGATAGCCTTTGTTTAAATGTAATATTAAACATATTTAGAAGTCTTTGATTTAGGGGAAATAACAGGTAATTTTAAATGAAAAGGCCATTTTTAGCCATTTATTGATAAATCCTTATAGGAATGGAGCTCTGGACTTAGAAAAATTCCCAACAGGATGTTAAGAATTAATTTCATAGTGATTTTTTTTTTTCTTGTTTTCTTCTGTGTTTTGTTTTTTAATTCTATTTTCAAAGCCTGCTAATATTAAAAACAAACAAGCAAGAAAAGTGACAATGGCTTTTATAAGAATACTGGGGCATTAGGTTTGGTTTGGGTTTCTTTGTTTAATGGCATTTCAACCTTTGTGGGTTATTTAATGCCAAAAGCCATCCTTGTAGAAATCAATAATAGTACTAATTATCCCATAACTGAGGAGATGTAAGGATACATACCTTTCCAAAGTGCATTAGTCCAAAAGTGAATGTAATAGCATAACTGAAGTTCAAACTTGCTTACTATGATTTTACAGTCCAGTATGTTAGCCATTACGCTACGGGAACTCTCCAGGGGCATTAGGCCTGTCTAGGTTGTTATGATCATTTTTGATGATGGGTCCATTAGATTGTAACCCTATCATAAGTAGGGGAGCATCTGTATATGGCATACTAAGTGAATGGACATTAAGTGTGGGATCAATTTTATTACTTAAGTACTGAACTATTTTATGATAAAAATAAGGAAGGTTATGCTTACCATAATCAGTATTTTCAGGTTCTCCACTTCGAGAGGGCCAAAAACACGGGGTCTAAAAAAATAAGAGAAAAATAAAAATTATAAAAATCAGTGTTCAATTACGTATATGTATATGTATTGTAAACTGAACCCCCAATTATGGCCACTGCCCTTTGTCCTATTTTAAAGTTAAGTTATTCTCAAAAAAAAAAAAAAAAAATCCTAAAAGAATTAAAAATCATTTTTTTAAGCACAAAAACTTTTCTGACAAAATTGTAAGTGAACATAAAGTCAGAATCCAGTTTACAATAAATTTACATTGTAAATTGAATATAAAGTGACAGATCAGTGTTCGATTATGTATTATATGTATTTTGTAAACTGAACCCCCACTTTATGGCCACCCCAGTTTGTCTTACTTTTAAGTCAATAATGGCAATGAGTTTACTTGAAATTTGAGGTCAGATGTTTCTTTCTCAGAGATAAAAGAAAAAGTTTTATTCTCTTGCATCCTTCTTTTAAGGTACACAGGTACATCATAAAAAATAGTACTTATCATCTACGTGTTGGCACCTTTCTGTCCACTAAGGACGATGGAGTAGTGTCCAAAAAAATATAAAAAATAAACAAAAAAAATAAATAAATTATCTGCATCTGCGCAAGTGACTGTGCAAGCCAATTCCTGAGTGACAGTCTTTGATGCCCTGACTGCATACAGACTGTGATGCTTTCTGAGGCTGCAGTCTTTTCTCCCTCTTTCTGGCTCTCTTTGCTGTTGAGGCTACTCTCCTCTTTCCCTCATCCCTCTCCGTGCCAGGCCACTCAATTTCTTGCATCCTTTTTTTAAAGTACATCATGAAAAATAGTACTTATTATCTATGTGTTGGCACCTTTCTGTCCCCTAAGAACGATGTAGTAGTGTCCCAAAAAATAAATAAAAATAAAATTAAAATAAATAAATTATCTGCATCAGGCCAATTCCTTAGTGACAGTCTTTGGTGCGCTGACTGCATACAGTGATGATTTCTGAGGCTGCAGTCTTTTCTCCCTTTTTCTGGCTCTCTTTGCTGTTGAGGCTACTCTCCTCTCCATGCCAGGCTACTCGATTTCTTGCATGCCTATTATTTATGTATTATGATAATAATCATTATGTGTATTTTACATACAAGGGAGAGTAAAAAAAATTAACTGTACTTTTGCTATAACATCTTTTTTTATTGTCAAACTTCATTCTGTGCTTGCATGCTTATTGTCAGTGTTGATGTGGTGGACTGAAAATCATTTTAGGCTGAGAAGTTCATATGAGGACATGAGATCTGCTACTGATGACATTTTTGACCAATGGGACGCAAGCACTGATTGATATGTTGATTTTAGGTTATAAATCTCTAGCATGACATGCTAATCTTATATATATATATATATATATATATATATATATACTTATAGTGTGGGATTGTCAGTTTCAGCTTTTACTGGAACGATGTGCCAAAATGCAGTATTATTGGAAGAGTGCTCAATATAAAAATAGAGCTGTTATATAATATAATAAAATAAATATATAAAGGTTTTACACCTGAAGATTGTTTGCAATTACGCATGCATGAAACCAAAATGGTTGTGACTGTTCCTTTGTCATCAAATAAATAGATATGTAAAACCTTATATATTTATTATATTATATTATATATATATATATATATATATATATATATATATATAAGTAAAGTAAAGTAAAGTAAAGTAAAGCTGACAGAGTGGCCTAGAGTCGGTATCAGCCAATCAGCGAGGGAGTCTATCCCCTTTTCGCTAGCGCTAGACCAAGGAGATTGTTTTTGCATCCAAGGTGGAGCACCAGACCTACCATCAGGTCCTTACTTTACCACACAGATCCCTGTGCTACTCATATGCTGAGTTGGTGAGGGCCGGTATTGAACCAGGAAACTTATGGTTTCTAGCTGAATGTTCTACCAACTGAGCTAACCCAGCCCTAATATATATATATATATATATATATATATATATATACTATTATTATGCTCACAGTGATTTTTCAAAGTAAACAAATGACACATGCAAGAGCTGCTGTGAGCGATTTACAGTAGAATCACAGTGGTAGGAGAGCTACTGGGAGTGGTTTAAAGTAGGCAAAGAATGAAACATTTTAGTCTTGTTTGTTTAAGGAATATTCACTATTCATTGTATTCAGATATAACTTGTATCACATAGAATCAAGCATTTTTATGTCATTGCACAAATAGTCGCTAAATTCAACAAAATTCATAATGGAACTTTGTTATCATACTGAAAACATTCAAATTTGCTCTCAGAATTAGAATAAAGATCAAAAACTATTTCTCTGAATGTTTGAGATGAGGCTTGAAGATTAGTATTATCTGCGTTATTCGGACTATTGTCCCCATCTTCATTGTTATTTGTACAATGTTTTGGCCGATATACCCTCCAGCCTTCTTCAGGTACTCGGTCACCTTCTCGGACTCAGGAACCTTCTTTTCTAACTCGGGAACTTTCTTGTTGTATTTGGGAGCCATCACAGAACTTTGAACCCAACCCTTTATTTATTCCATGGGGGTATCCTGTTCTCATTCCGCTAACCATAGCTGGGGTAGGAGTTGAGTTAATTAATTATTTTTGCTTTCACTCAGGATTGAACTTATCTTTATATATATTATATATATATATATATATATATATATAAGTAATCAGGCTCCACTGTTTTCAATTGATTTAATTTCCAATCTGTCATCAGAGGAGTTCTTTAAATGTTTGGATAAGGCATGTCCGAATACATTCTGACATTCTTATCATGAGAGATTACAGAATAACCCCAAAATGTAAGTGGCTATTCTTGTTTGAACAAATGTAAATACAAAAGCACCATCTGCCTGACAACTTAGTAGAACAGCTGGCTGGATTGTTCTCAAGACTAACATAATCCGTTGTTGGGTGGGTCCTTACAATATTAACTTGTATTTGTTATACTATCATCACCCATGCTTGAATTAGGGTTCTGGGTTCAATATTAAACTGCGTCCAATAGTTCTGGATCTTTGAGGTGTGTAAAATCACTCCTTAATTGCTATTACTCCCAGATCCACTCTGACACTCTGAGTAAAAGTACTTGTTATAGGCTCCCATCTATGGGCCAAATAAATCTGTTTACAAGTTTAAAATGATTGCAAAGGTAAATTTTAAAACTATATCTAATTGAAGAACATAAATTTAAAACTTATTTTGGCATAAGATAACCCAATAATGGTCAACATGCCATAAAACCAATCAACCAACTGCTGGAATTATCATAGCGTGACAGTGCTTTCATTCTCATTTAAAATTATGAATTTATTTTTGAAATCAAGATTTGTTTTGTGTGGAAATGTTGACCCTTAATTATTGTCATGAAATAATTAATTTATTGAATTCATTTGTTGCAAGGATTTTTTTCCGAGTTCTTTCCATTATGTCTGAATGTTAAAGTTTAATTTAAAAAATTGACCCACTAACAATAATAGAATAGATAGATCAATCCTTACTATAGATCATACTAACCAGAGTTATAATTTTGTTTCTTTCTTTGATAAATTTTGCCTTCTATATCTATCTATCTATCTACCTATACATATATAAAGGGCAGTTGTGTATATGTGTATGTCCGGAGGAAACTTCGAAAATAAAACAATTAACAAAAAAGTATGTACCTATACACATTAAATATTACCAGGGCTTGGTTTTTAAGTAAAAATAATAAAGATTTTATTTATATTCGTGAAGATGATTAAAAAATAAGATTTAAATGATAACAGCATAGAATTTTTTTGCATTTAATATTACAAATTGTAGTCCCAATTAAAAGGCAATAGGGTTGGGACAATCATATAGATGCTAGGGCTTGACATGACCAGCTAATTGATCAGAGGGAGTCTCTCCAAGCACCCGTCTATAAGATACTTGGTATACCCAAAAATATTTTCATTCAATGAATGAATGTGCTATTTTGCTAGATTACTGTATGTCACTTATTGTGGCATATCAACTCTTGAAAAAAAAAAACTATATTAAAAACATTTTTTTTAATTTTCTTCACAAAAACTTTTCTCCTGACAACATCTTAAAGTAAAAACTATTTGAGAACAATTAAAAAATAAATAAGATAAAAGAAATATTCCTATTCATCTTATGACTTTTTTCATCTCTCTCTCTCTCTGTCTCTCTCTCTCTCTCTCTATATATATATATATATATATATATATATATGTAATATATCAAGAAAAATGAAAAAACACAGGTTTAAATGGGTTAAGTGGTGAGTTTATTGGCCGACGCTGCAGTGTTTCGATCTATTAATTAGATCATCTTCAGGGCATAAGATAAGAAATTATATATCACAGAAGGATGAGAAAAGTGAGTGGTAATCCTTGTTATTCAGTCTGTTTAAAAATTTTTTAAACAGACTGAATAACAAGGATTACCACTCACTTTTCTCATCCTTCTGTGATATATAATTTCTTATCTTTTGCTCTGAAGATGATCTAATTAATAGATCGAAACACTGCAGCGTCGACCAATAAACTCACCACTTAACCCATTTAAACCTGTGTTTTTTCATTTTTCTTGATATATTACATACTGTCGGATTTACTTCCTCTCTTCACATATATATATAATATATATATATATATATATATATATATATTCTTTGTCATCATTACTTCAGGTGAGATTTTTTTAATGTGTATATAACATAAATTGTCACAACTTTATGAACTAACAAAGTCAAATAAGGAAAAGAAAAAACTTAGTCATTTCCTCATAAATTTTCACAATAAATCACTGAAGTATTTTGAAGACCATCAAGTATCAATATTCTGTTTTTGTTGCCTCATCAAAAACCAATTCCTTAAAGACCTCTACCAGAATTCAATTCAGTCTGGAGATATAAATGCCAAAATATTGCAATCATAAGATTTTCTGTAGAGGCAAAGATTTCCTTTTATCCAGAATGATTTTCTCCACCCCCCACCACCCCTACAACTTCCAATTCTGTTTCCCCACCCCCCTACCTCGAACATCACAAACTCCCACCCTATTTTCTCCAATCTCTAATAGTTTAATAACATTCTTGGAAATAAACAACTTGTTTACTCAGACCGAAGTTTGATATTTAAATACAGATAAAATAGAAAAGCATAATCAATGTTTTCACCGAGTTGGAATTTAGAAATTAGAGTTACAAGGGAATACTGAAAAGTTCTCAGCCCGACCAAAAGGATAAAGACTTTTTTTTTTTAGAGAAGATAAAGAAACTTGAGAAACTATATACCAAGTCTAGCTATTTACCCAAGCCATTTGCCATGGGTAGGATATGACACAAGGTTGCAAATATGGGGCTTGCAGTACAGATTAAACTTGCTATTCAGTAGTAGTGGATCTCTCTCTCTATCTCTCTCTCTTCCTCCCCCTCCCCTCTCTCTCTCTCTCTCTCTCTCTCTCTCTCTCTCTCTCTCTTTCTCTCTCTCTCTCTCTCGCTCTCTCCACATCATACACTGACCTCCACACTAATTATCTTGGAAGGGAGAAAGGTGGGAAGAGTGGGAGGGGGGAAAGAAAGAAGGTAGAAAAGATATACAAGGATAAGGTAAGGATGAGCGAGCAAAAGAGCATTTTAAAGGGAGAAAGGAATGTAGGAAGGAACGAGGGAAGAGAAAGGACATTGAAAAAGGAGCAAACGAGTAAACAAACTGCAGAAAGAAAGACAGGAAGGTGAAGGGAAAGAACATAAATGGATGAAGGGAGCGGCACTATAAAGGGCGGAGGAAGGAACGAAAGATGAAGAGAATGAATATATATATTTACCAACCCCTCTGCACGAGCAGGATGCGACACAAGGTTAATTTCTTAAGCGGAGTTTAACAGGTTTGAATCCAAAGTTTTCCTTCTAGACTGCCTAGCCAAGGTTAAAGAGCCCAGTCTGCCCTGCTATTTACCCATAGCTGGAGGGAGAATTGGATTCATACCTTTCCCAAGGGTATTAGCGCTATGTGAAATGCCAACAGCTTCGTTCAGGAATTGAACTCGGATCGACAAGTTCATTTCCTACATCTCTAACCATTAGTCCACGTGCTTCCATAAGAAGAGAAAGAATATAGAATAATAAATTAAACTATGATTGGTTGCTCTTATTTAACCAACTCAGAGGATGTGACACAAGATCACAAGTATTGGACATTCAGCGATTATTATATCCATTATTTACTTTAAATTTTGCATCTTCTGTACCATACTTTATTTTTCGGTATTAGAATTCACAACTATTGTATAAGCAATAGTTACTTTTATATATTTGCCAACCCCTCCACACAAGCAGGATGTGACACAAGGTCAATTTCTTAAGCAGAGTGTAACAGGTTTGAATCCAAAGTTTTCCTTCTCCTAGACTGGTTACCTAGCCAAGGTTAAAGAGCCCAGTCCGTCCTACTATTTATCCATAGCTGGAGGATGAGTAGTTGGATTCATACCTTTCCCAAGGGTATTGTGCTGTGAAATGTAAACAGTTTCGTCCAGGATTTGAACTCGGGTCGATGAGTCCATTTCTTACAACTCTAACCATTACACCATGCACTTCCAGCCTAGCAATAGTTGCTTATATGAAGTTCTTTATGAATTTGAGTTTGGTATGAAGATTTGGAAGAAGACCTTTTACAGGTTTATCAGACGCATATATGATGGACTCTCCCGTTGATTTCGACGTATGAGGTTCAGACAACCTCTTTCATCTAACCTTGTATGTTAATCACAGGTGACATTTCAGCCCTGCCAATGACTTGCAAAGAAGTCCACAGATGGAACAAGTGTGTGCATTATTTGAATGTATTGCTGGGACACTAGCCAATACTCCAGTCCTTTCTCTAGCTTGACGACCTCCGATGCTGCAAAATCCTTATATATATATATATATATATATATATATATATATATATACGGTATCCAAATTGCCACTTTAACCTTTCTGTTGCAGTGGCATTAGTAAAATATCCAAAAGTGCTCAATATATTAAAAACATAAAGCAGTAATAATAATAAGGATATTAGTTATAGTAATAGAAAAAAAAGTTATGTATAAAAATCCTGATGAACTGGAACAATTCTGAACATGGATTTAGAATCAGCATATTCAATTGAGTCTGAAATATATGCTTTTACACGAGTAAGAACAAGTGTTTGTTGCCTAATATTATAATTAAAATTCTATTTTTCCTGTTTGGCCAGTAGTGTACTAAAAACCTTTTAGATAAGGAAAAAAATAATGGATCTATGAAATAATGGATCAGTAATAACGGATCTACGAGACTAGCTTGCTAACCCTTACATCATGATGGGATGTCATCTTTTTATTCAATCCCGTTTGGCAAGCATAGAATCTGATACAAGGTTGCAAGTATGGAGCATCCATCAAATTTGGTATTTAGTAATAATTGATCTGTGAGACTAGCTTGCTAGCCATTACTCCATGATGGGATGTCATCTATTAACCAAACCTGTTCACTATGGATAGGATGTGACACAAGGTCACAAGTATGGGGCATCTAGCAAGGATCAAACTTGCTATTCAGTAGTAATGGATCTGCAAGACTAGCCTACTAACAAATTACACAACAATGGGGTGCCCTTTTTATCCAGCCTGTTCTCTATACGTAGGATGTGACACAAGTATGGGGCATACAGTAGGGTAAAACTTGCTATTCAGTAGTAATGGATCTGCAAGTCTAGCCTACTAACAAATTACACAACAATGGGGTGCTTTTTTACCCAGCCCATTCTCTATGGGTAGGATGTGACACAAGTATGGGGCATACAGCAGGGTAAAACTTGCTATTCAGTAATAATGGATCTGTCAGAGTAGCTTGTTAACCATTACACCACGGTGGGATACCCAAACTATATGTCAAGAGTATTGAACATTGAGAAAAAGTGGGCAGGTGATGGTAGAGGTGATGATCAACTAGAGATGCAAAAATAATTTCCCTGGTCTAGCCCTAGTGAAAAGGGGATAGGCTGTCTTGCTGATACCAAGAGTAGGCCACTCTACTACAATTAAGTAAAGTAAAGTCCTTGGGGTGGCCGAATATCGGTATCAGCTAGACAGCAAGAGAGTCTATCTCCTTCTCAGTAGACTAGACAGAGGAGATTGTTTCTGCGTCTGAGGTAGAGTGCTACCTACCATCAGCTCCTTACTTTAGCGCACAGATCCCTGTGCTACTCATGCGCTGAGTTGATGAGGGCTGGTATCGAACCAGTAACCTTGTGGTTCCTAGGTGGATGCTTTACTGAGTGAAGAATAATTAAAGTCCAATTACCGTTGAACTGGGAAGACAAGTCAGCAAACGGTTGTAACCCAATACAATCCCGAAAGCTACAAGGTCCACTGCAAAATGACAGAGTATATATAAGACTCCACAATGTCATTCAAATCAAGCAGCCAATCAGAACTCAAGGAATGGAATCACCCAAATCACCCAGATTCATGGATGGATCATTCTTGAGTCCTATTTATATCAACTGTCTTGGACACTGCTTGTGTGGTACTTAGCTGCTGTTATTCACTTAGTATGTGGTTTATATAGTGCAAGTTGGGATGGTATGAAGTCACGCAGTCGTCGGTGGAGAAGGAGTTGTGCAGGGGATAGTCTGATCTTTTGAATGGGTGTGTTCCGATATTGAAGGATTGCCCTCGCAGCCTGGTTATTATCCAGAGATCCCTGGGGTCCTATGTTGCCATTCACTACTGAGCAAAACCGGCCCTTACTTATACAATTAAACAGACCATTATCAAAAGGAATAACACTAATCTAAATAAATACAAAACAAGATTAGTATTATCTGCATTATTCGGACTATTGTCCTCATCTTCATTGTTATCTATATAACGTTTCGGCTGATGTGCCCTCCGGCCTTCTTCAGGTATTTCTTGTCAGACTCGGGAACTTTCTCATACTCAGGAACCTTCTTTTCGCACTCAGGAACCTTCTTGTTATGATTGGGAACCTTTTTCTCGTGATCAGGAACCTACTTGTCGTAATCAGGAGTGATCCCGGAACTTTGAACCTAACCCTTTATTCAGTCCACGGGGGTATCTTGTTCTCATTCCACTAACCATAGCTGGAGTAGAGGCATTAGAGTCCGACAAGAAATACCTGAAGAAGGCTGGATGGCAGTTAGGCCGGAACGTTGTACAGATAACAATGAAGATGAGGACAATAGTCTGAATAATGCAGATAATACTAATCATCAAGCTGGATATGCTGGTTCCCAAGCCACATAGGAGTAAGGGGGAATGAAAAAGCTGACTCTGTAGCTAAATCGGTTCTAGATTTGATCCCCGATAAGTTCAAGATACCATATACTGACTTGAAACCTAAAATTAATAGATTCCTTCATACAAAATGGCAACAACACTGGAATAACAACACCCACAATAAACTCTTCCTAATCAAACCCATCTTGGGAGGCTGGAGACCAACTTTAAGGAAGTCTAGAAAGGAACAAGTCATTGTGTCCCGATATTCATTGGTCATACAAAACTAACACACTCCTATATACTCAAGCAAGAACAACAACCACAATGTGAAACATGTCAAACACCTTTGACAGTTAAACACTTATTCATGGAATGCAGGTTTTTTGCTCACATCAGAAACTGTTATTTTAAAGCAAACAATATGAAGGATCTGTTTGAAAATGTCAACATGGAGGATATTCTCTCCTTTTTGAGGGAAACAAAAATATACCATAGAATATAGACATGAAACAAACCAATACCATACAACATAATCCACAATAATGTTAACACATTGTTAAAACCATTTACTAGAAGTATATATATAAATACACAATATGTATTACATCATAACTGGTAGGCATGACATAACCCCGGACGGGTTGATATGCTGTTAAGGAATCTATTGATTTTAGGTTTCAAATCAGTATATGGTATCTTGAAATTGTCAGGGATGAAATCTAGAGCTGATTTAGCTGTGCAGGATTGACTAAAACATTCGTAAGTCAAAAACATCAATAATTTGAAGATTTGCATAAAAGAATAGTTTTGGTTTGTTTTGTTTTACGGCATATCAACCTCAGTGGGTCATTTAATGCCGATAAAGTTTTGAAATAAATCAATTCTTAATGGATAATACAATTTTTTTATAAATACATTTTTCTATTTAACGTATAGATGGGACCCTAACAGGTACTACCACTCCGGGTCAGAGTGTACCAGGGAGCAATGGTGATGAAGGGGTGCTCCACATTCCCCAAACCTCCAAAACTGGAACCTCACCATCAGATAGAATTTAACGTCATTCCCAGGACATGTAGACCCGCAGCCACCGCCTTCTAGCACCCACATGATAAAAAGGGGTTGGGGCTTGCCATAAGGGCAATAGGGTATAAAAGAATGGTCTCAAACATAGTTGCAAAGCATTTGTAAGAAACTATCAGAATTGATTGTTAGCAGTAAAACTTATTAATGGCTATGCAACAAAGTATTAAATGTAATTTAGGATTTGGAATGAATACTTTTTTCAACCCCCTTTTTTGTTATTCCTTTTATAATTAAAATAAAATTGCATTTCATTAACTTTTTTTGTGTAATAGTTAACATTATGCTATTACACATATATTGTGTAAATATTAGTGTGTTTCACCCATGTTAAGTTGGAAAATACTCATCTTTTTTAAAGTGAATACTTTTTCCCTCACTGTGTAGATAGATAGATATGAACAGATTGGGATAGATGGAATTGAACCAAGATAAGTAGATAGATAGATAGATATGAACAGACTGAGATAGAGAGATTGATAGATACAGTTTAAGTAATAGCTCAAAAAGTAGATAGATAAGAACAGTTTAATTTATATCTAAAAAAAGGAGAGATAAATAGATAAGGATAGTTTAATTGATAGCTTTAAAGAAAGATAGATAAATTGATATGAACAGACTGAGAAAGACAGATAGATATGAACAGACTAATATAGATAGATTGATAGATAAAGACAGTTTAATTGATAACTTGAAAAGGATAGATAGATAGATATAGATGAGGCCAGTTTAATTGATAGCTTGAAAACAAGAGATAGATAGATGAATAGATAGATAGATAAGGACAGTTTAATTGATGGCTTGAAAATGAGAGATAGATAGATAGATAGATGAGGACAGTTTAATAGATAGATTGAAAACGAGAGATAGATAGATAGATAGATAGATAAGGACAGTTTAATTGATAGCTTGAAAATGAGAGATAGATAGATAGATAGATAGATAGATGAGGACAGTTTAATAGATAGATTGAAAACGAGAGATAGATAGATAGATAGATAGATAAGGACAGTTTAATTGATGGCTTGAAAACGAGAGATAGATAGATAGATATATTAAGGACAGTTTAATTGATAGCTTGAAAATGAGATAGATAGATAGATAGATATGAACAGTTTAATTGAAAGCTTGAAAATGAGAGATAGATAGATAGATAGATAGATACTGACAGTTTAATTGAAAGCTTGAAAACGATAGATAGATAGATAGATACGGACAGCTTAATTGATAGCTTGAAAATGATAGATAGATAGATAGATAGATAGATAGATAGATATGGACAGTTTAATTGAAAGCTTGAAAACGAGAGATAGATAGATAGATAGATAGATAGATAGATACGGAGAGTTTAATTGATAGCTTGAAAACGAGAGATAGATAGATAGATAGATAGATAAGGACAGTTTAATTGATAGCTTGAAAATGAGAGATAGATAGATAGATAGATAGATGAGGACAGTTTAATAGATAGATTGAAAACGAGAGATAGATAGATAGATAGATAGATAAGGACAGTTTAATTGATAGATAGATAGATATATAGGACAGTTTAATTGATAGCTTGAAAATGAGATAGATAGATAGATAGATATGAACAGTTTAATTGAAAGCTTGAAAATGAGAGATAGATAGATAGATAGATAGATACTGACAGTTTAATTGAAAGCTTGAAAACGATAGATAGATAGATAGATACGGACAGCTTAATTGATAGCTTGAAAATGATAGATAGATAGATAGATAGATAGATAGATATGGACAGTTTAATTGAAAGCTTGAAAACGATAGATAGATAGATAGATAGATAGATAGATAGATAGATACGGAGAGTTTAATTGATAGCTTGAAAACGAGAGATAGATAGATAGATAGATAGATAGATAAGGACAGTTTAATTGATAGCTTGAAAACGATAGATAGATAGATAGATAAGGACAGTTTAATTGATAGCTTGAAAACGAGAGATTGATAGATAGATAGATAGATAGATACGGACAGTTTAATTGAAAGCTTAAAAATGAGAGATAGATAGATAGATAGATAGATAGATAGATACGGACAGTTTAATTGAAAGCTTGAAAATGATAGATAGATAGATAGATAGATAAGGACAGTTTAATTGATGGCTTGAAAAGAAGAGAGAAGAGTGAGGAAGATTGTTCAAGAGAAAATCAACTTCTAAAAGCAAAGCAAAGAGAAATAAGAGAATCAGACAGATCAAATTATATTCCTGTCAACTGAGCAAGTGTCTGCAACAGCCAATCTTGAATTGGCTCAAATTATGTTCCTATTGAATAAAATCTGTCAACTGAACAAAGTCAAACATGCCACCAATTATTGGTCTTCAATCTTTTTTTTTTTCTCTTCCCCTCATCCCTTTCGTCCAATGTCCTTCATTGCTATCCAGCCTGACATATGATCATTTATCCAATCACAATTTAGTCTAAGTTTCTCCAGCCATCCTTTTTCGCCTTTTTTTTCTCCTAGTCAGTCATCTGTTTGAGACAAGTGTATAACAATCAGTCTCTGCTTCTCACACTCAGCTTAGCATCTTCTTGGTCATTATGTATGAACAAGTATATTGCATCATCATCATTTAGGGGTTATTAATCAGAACAGACATTTACCAGTGCAACTGCTGCCATCTTGTTTGGGACAATGTTCAACAATCAAAAAACACTTATGAACTTTATATATAAAAGAAGTGTTGCATATTTTGATGAATAATCTCTCTGTCTGTCTGTCTCTTTCTTTGTGTGTGTGTGTGTATATATATATATATATATATATATATATATATATATATATATATATATTGTCACTGAACAGATGGACTCACCACTTCTAATACACTTTTCTGCCCGGATTATAGTGCCTTGGCAAACACTTAAAAAATTCATTAAATAATTTTTTTTAACTTTCTAAAAACAATTTCTTTAACAAGAAATGTTCTTCTGACAATGACCTAAGGTCAAAACTAGTTGAGAAAAATAAACAATATAAAAGAAATATTCCTGTATGTCTTATCACTTTTTTTTCATCTTATATATATATAATATATATACTAGACAAAACATAACTCATTGGGTTGTTGAAAAATGGCAACTTTTTGTAGTTTATTTTTGTCTGTAAAATGAATTCTAGAGCTTCCCTTCTACTAAAAGTTGGTTTATAAAATGTTATATAATTTCTAGGAGTAGGGAAGCTCTAGAACTCATTTTACAGACAAAAATAGATTACAAAAAGTTGCCATTTTTGTGACCCCCCCCTCAAATTTTTTGAAAATCTACTTTTGCAGTAAGTTTCCAGTTATGACATAGCCAGGATGATTTAACATGGAATTACCCTATCACCGGCAGTCACCTGCAATAATAGACTCTACCATACACGTGCAAGGCATGGGATGGAACTAATATAAGCAGGCTTCCTCCTCGAAGCCGGCAGTTCACGTTTCATCGTTGAACCCGTTACATCAGTAATTTAATATAAAAACAAAATTAGCATTTTTTTTCCCTGAATGACAATTCTGAGTTTGTTTGATTTTACTAAAGTTTTTATGTTTGGGGTGAATCCGTTAAATTTTAATCAACCAATCAGAATCTTGTTTTATTGTTCACATCTGAACATCATTCTAGAAATAATTTTGAGTGAATTTTCTTTGTTCTGGAAAATATTCACAGGATAATGATTACTAGAAATGAATAAATTTAAGATGGTTTGAAGTTTATCAAATTTCGTTTTGATTCCTAAAGTTTGTACAAGTCCATATTCCCCAAAAATAAAATCCAACTTCCTTGTTTACAAATGGCAATCGGGAATAGTTTGGCAAAAATCACTGCAATGACATTTAATCATGCAATTCTACATTTTGTCCATCGCCCTAAACCTAAGGTGTTGATATCACTTAAGGCGCTAAAATCTCTATTAAATCGGCTGTTGTTCCAATTAGAATAATACAGTAATCATGATAATCTAGTGCAGGAGTAGAGAACCTTCGACCATAAGGTTAAATGCAAACTTCCACAGCTTTGTCAAAGGAATAATCAAAATTGTGAATTTCCACTTTAGAAACTGATATCACAATAATTTCTCAAAAAGAGCAATTTCAAAAATAGTTATAAAAGGTTCAATTTTTAAAAAATCATATGCAGGATGTTTCAAAAAATTTGATATCATTTGAGATGTACAGGGTGTTTTAGAAAAACTTAATTCATTTCATAATTTAATAACTTGACCAATACTCATTCAGATGGTCTCAAATTTTAACTGCATGTGTAAAAACAACTCAAAATTCTGTTTACTGATTAAACCTTTCCTTTCCTTTTCTTTTCCATTTAATGCGTTTTCTACATATGAAAACATAAAACATAGAATTCTGAGTTGTTTCTTTACCACCTGCTAAGATTTGAGATCCTTTAAACGGTAATTGTTATTGGATTATGAAATAATATCCATTTTTCTGAAACACCTTGTATATTAATTAAATTTGCATTAAGGTAACTAAAAGTATGAACTTTAAGTTTTGTTGTAAACATACTAAAAATTTAGTGAGTGTGGCCTTATTAGTTGATGATAAATGTCTATGCAGTATTTAGATATGAAAAGATTCCTTGTCACTGATCTAGTGTAATCTTGTATAATGAAATTATCAAAACTCCCTTTTTCGGTCTGTTCAATGTTGAATAATAAATAACAACTTATGTCCACTCTTATCTGGTAATAATACCACATATTCAAATTTTTATGTTAAAAGATATTAATCTTTCCCACAAGTAGAAATATATTTCTGCAAGTTCTTTTTGTTTTTATAACTACCCCTTGTTATATACATCACAACTACTGCTGCTACCACATTCTATGCCTGTTTAGCCACCCCTGCTGTTACTGTTACCACATACTAACAGTACAGAATAAATCCTTGAACCTGACACACATGTTTGTTAGTCTTTCCTCATTCTCTAAACATATTTAACCCCTAACAAAAATTATGAAATTAGAACACTTAGAGGATTGTCACCTTGTTTTTTTATTTTATTTAACTGTAAATACACTAATAACATTTAAGATGTAAAACATTTTTTTCTTTAATAACTGAACATTCTGGCTTTATAAAATATACCTTAAACAAATTAGATTAAATTATTCAAATTAATGGTCATAGAAGGGGGGAAATATATGGGGGGAAATAGATGTTCGTATCAACAAGCTCCCACCGAGAGGGGGGAGGCCAAAAACAAGCGAGTCCACAGTCTTCCAGCAAGCCAAACCTTTCCCTGGTCAACACGTTCTTCGTTTAGCAGCTGCAAAATCCATCACCGTAGTCGAAACAATCTTTAGCAGTTCAAAATCACATTTCTTTACTCAGTCGTTCGCGTCAGTCAACCTGCTACTGCTGACTCCCGACTGCCCAGTGCTTGACTCACATGTTATTTATGTACGTATTTACCGAAACATTCTGGCACTTCGCGTGCGTCCAGTGCCTAAATCGCATCTGTTTTGCATGGGGAGGACGCGAGTTCTATCCCGGCAGGCAAGACGATGTCTTGCTCTTTTTCGTTCTTTTCCAAGCCATGCAGAGAAAAATATTATAGAATAACCCTTGGGGGAAAAAATAATGAAATGATCTTGTAATTTGCATCCGTAAAACAAATACCATCAGAAGTCTTGATATGCAAATTGGTCTAGAGTTAAAAGACAGAATTTGTAGATGTCAACAAATGGTTGGGCATATCTAATTGAAAGGAAACTTGGAAACCAACAAAAGAATTGTCAATTGAGACAATGGAAAGTATTGTAAAACTGGAAATATTTTGGAGGACTGACAACAAAATAACAAGTATAAAAGCCAATAGAGTTTTGTTACTTACTTGGAAACGGTAATATGTGTTATCATTTTTGACCGTTAAGACATGGTCATCTATTGGAAAAAGGTAACCATGGGCTGACATTAGATGAGCCAAATGTAATGCTTCGGCTGGAATAAAAAGAATAAGAAAAATAAAGTAAAAGAAAAAAAACATTTATTTTTTAAGCTAAAAACAATAAACTTAGATAACTCATACATTTTCTCTGAATTTTTGAGATGAAGCTTGATAAAAGATTTTATTCCTTAATTATGGCTGAACCATCACATGGTGCTCACACATCAATTATGAATAATTAAAATGTTGAAGAATGCCTTTTGTATTTAGGTATCAGAGCTTTTGCTGGGTACAAGAAGTTTTCTGAGGTTGAAGAGAAGGCTCCCAAGTCCAATAAGAAATACCTGAAGACGGCCGGAGGCACACTGGCATTGTACAGATAACAATAAAGATGAGGACAATAGTCCAATTAATCCAAATTATTTCTCTGAATGTTTGAGATGAGGCTTGATGATTACTATTATCTGCGTTATTCAGACTATTGTCCCCATCTTCATTGTTATCTGTACAACGTTTCGGCCGATATGCCCTCTGGCCTTCTTCAGGTATTTCTTGTCGGACTCGGGAACCTTGAGAATAAGCTGGATGGAAGCTGCACAAGAGTGCTGCGTGCAGTCTTGAACAAATCAAAGCAGCACCCCATGAGGAAACAGCTATATGGCCACATGCCCCCTATCTCACAAACCATTCGAGTGAGATGGACAAGGCATGCCGAGCACTGCTGGAGAAGCAAGGATGAGCTCATAAGTGACGTTCTCCTGTGGAAGTCAACACACGGACATGCTAGTGTGGGCCGCCCATCAACGACCTACATTGACCAGCTATGCAAAGATGCTGGATGCTGTGCAGAGGACCTCCCTGGGAAAATGAATGATAGGCAAGGTTGGCGAGAGATTGTCATGGATATCTGTGCTAATTGTGTGACATGATGATGATGATATATATATATGCACATATATTCATACATATGAAGTAGAGTATAAAGAAATTAATGAATGAATAAATGAATGAATGAAAACCATAAATTTATCTTATTTTTTCATTCATTTATTTATGTATACATATAACATTTTTTTTTTTTAAGTTTGCTTACCTTGGTCATCTACATCCAAATTCCTCATCATCCAGCTGATTAAGTCTTGCCCTAAAAAAATAAATTAAAAAATGGATTTTATTATACATACACAATGCATACTGGTAGATAATGAAATTTATACCCATACATTTATATGAATGCATCTGTATTTCAAGACACATATATACTTCAATAAATCTCTTACACTAAAAAAATTATCCCTGAAGAGCACTTAGCGAAACTTTTAGTAGAATATGTGGAATACCCCTTCATCCCCATTGCTCCCAGGTTCACTCGGACCCCAAGTGGTAGTACATGTTAGATAGAAATAGAAAAAATGAGTTTAAACAATGTGTTTAAAAAAAAATTGAGTACCCATCAAGAATGAACAAACAGAACATCCTCGACAATCCAACCAATCAACCCTGTCAGTGTTCCTTAAAAATATACATTTTCCATATGTTTGTTTTTTATAACCCTCTATTCATAATTGCATGTCATATCCTGATTTTGCATTTAGTTTTGTTAAAAATCTCCAGTAACATTTTGTAAGTCAATTGGTGCTTAACTTTTGAGTGTCTGTATATGATGATCTTGAGAAATGATAACCCTTTACCCTTCCATTGGACAATAGCATTATCTTCTATACAATCTTGTTCAGGTCTGTGCCAAGATCAGCAGTCTCATAAGACAGAGATGACAGAAATATGTTCCTATTTCTGCTTCCATAGAATACAGATAAAATATATAGTAAAATTATTTCATTAAAATATTTTGTCTTGTATCTTTTTTGTTGTTGTTGTTTTTACCTCCATGTCTCCAGGTACCTCTGCTATCCTGAATATTAGAAAAGCTATTTTATCCTAGGTGATATGAGGTCACCTTGTTGGTTGCCTTTGAAATCAAGCCAGAAGATAAGAAAGGACAAGAAAGAACGGAGTGCAACAAGAATCATCCTGGGTGAAAGAAGAATGAGTTTTCAGGCTTTCTTGATTAATTAGAAGAAACTTTCAGATGCATGAAGAAACCAAGAAATGGTCCCAAGAGATAGATAGGCGGATAAAAGGGATACAGGTCTTGGCATTCAGAATGCAATGTTCCATCTGATGCTTTCCAGCAATTAATGGCAGCTTTTAGGGAGAAAAGTGTGTTATTGTATTTAAAACCTTCCATACAAACATGAAAAGGCATAGAAGAGAAAAACCAGTAATCCATTTAAATTTGGTTGGTGGACTGGTTGGTTGGTTGGTTGGTTTTAGAGCATGTTGGGTAAACCTAGTTGGGTTATTGTTTGTCAGTTTAACAATCATGGTCTCCAGTTATGTATGGCAAAAAAAGATTATCTTCACAATTATTTGAAACACTTTATATCCATTTCCAATACCAATGTTTTAAGAGCCAATATATTGATGAAGTTTACAATTATTTGAAACAGTCAAACACTTTATAAAATAAAAAATGTAAAATCAACAAAGTGGCTCATTGTTTGTATCAGCCAGACTGTGAGGGAGTCTATCCTCTTTTCACTAGCACTAAACCCGGAAAGTTGTTTTTACATCTGAAGTGAAGTGCCACAGCAACCATCAGCTCTCCAATTTACTGCACAGATCTAAGTTGTGCTACTCATATTAGCACTATATGCAAAGCAAAAAACCTGATCCAGAATTTAAACTTAGGTCACCATGTCCATTTTCTATATGATAACCATTACACCACAAATTAATTTTGATTTAATTAAAAAATATAAATGATGAAAAAAAAAAGCCTAACTTACAAGGTTTTAATTTATGGACTAACAACATTTGAAACAATTATTTTCTTCTGTTTTAATTACTAATTGTCTTAATTAATTCTTAATTACTATTTCTAGTTATAATGGTGTAGTAATTAATTTTTCGATTAAGTTAGTAAATGATCCCATAATATATTAATTGAAGTAATATCAATATAATGACCATTATTATTTACTAATCATGAAGCTTTTACAATGTCAGAGTGGATAGCAGTGTCCATCATGGGAACGCAATGGTTCCGGAGTATATATATATATATATATATATATATATATATATATATGGGAGTAAATATGGAAATAAATCCGACAATATTAAGAAATTTGAAAAAACAAGTGTTCCAAAATAAGGTGAATTTATTTATCGACACTTAAACGTTTCGGTTTCTTTAAACCTTCATCAGGATGATTATGGGGTGAAGAAATTGATGGATGTTTTATAGATGACAGAGATTAAAAAAATCTTCATAAATTTTTTTTTTTTTTTAAAAGAACATTTTATATATTTTTCCTATCATTATTATCATCATCATTTCAACTCCATCTGATTATTTTAATAATAATAATAACGTAAATCTGTATACATTTTGATAAACAGACCGAAACACATGTGTAAGTGATATCGATTAAAAGTGATATCGATAAAATTCATTTTTATCCATCTACATTTCTTTTCTTTACTCATTTTTCATATATATATATATATATATATATATATATATATATAAGTCTGAGAGGGATCTCTGAAAATTCCTGAGGTCGGTCGTTGATTGGGTTTGTGGCAACCCTTGATGCACCAATGCTTTCCTATCGACTGTGCCAAAAAGTGTGGATGGTCCAACACAAGCCTTCACCACTGTTTGGATGTTCATTGTATGAACACTCATATGTCGATCGATGGGAGAGTCCATCATATATATAAATAAGGAGCCAGTTTAGGTTAGTCAGTAGAGCATCTGCCTAGGAATTACAAGGTTCTTGGTTCAATCCTTGTCTCCTCTAACTGTATGAGTAGTACAACTTGGGTAAAGCATCTGAGAGCTGAGGGTAGGTGTGGAATTCCACTTCAGCAAAAAACAATCTCCCTAGTCTAGTGCTAGCGAAAAAGGAATAAACTCTCTTGTTGTTTAGCTGATACCTACAATAAGCCACTCTGCTGACATATATATATGAGGCACGTGGTCTAATGGTTAGAGTCATGGGAAATGGACTCGTCAACCCGAGTTCAATTCCTGGACAAAGCTGTTTGAATTTAACATTGCGTTAATACCCTTGGGAAAGGTATGAATCCAATACTTCCTCCAGTTATGGGCAAATAGCAGGGGAGACTGGGCTCTTTAACCATGGCTAGGTAACAAGTCTAGGAGAAGGAAAACTCTGAATTCAAACCTGTTAAACTCTGCTTAAGAAATTGACCTTGTGTCACATCCTGCTCGTGCGGAGGGGTTGGTAAATATATATATATATATATATATATATATATTATATATATATATATATATGTAGTAATTGTCTGCCCCGGTCTCCTTGATGGCTATGTTCCTATGGTGCCCCTACCTACTGGCTCCAACCAGCCAACAATCCAGTCTCCTGCTGACCCTGATCTGACCTTCCTCAGATCAGCCTAGACCCAGTCATCAGCTGACCCGGCTCTTCCTTCAAACTGTCCTTTTCAGGACCCTCTTCTAGCTACTGTCCTTATCAGGACAACACTCAGAGTATTTTCTTCACCAGGTCCACAATTCCTTGTAGACCCTGGCACTGTCAACCCTTTACCAACTAGTGGTGTGTTATTGGCTATCTTCAGCCTAACAAGACATCTGTTTAACAGGAGAGTTGCATAGCGTTGGGGGCAGAGGCCCCCACCAAGAAGGGTGTGACAATGTCTCTAACCCATGTGGATACCTATGAGAAGAGGTAGAAAAGAGGCAGGGAATTTCAAAACCCACGCTTAAATACCAGAGGTCCCCTGGTGGTCAGTTCGGAGACCCAGTGGGAAGATAACTCTTCCAGGGCAATGGGAAGATAATCCCAACACCATCATTGGCATAATGCAAGTACAATCAGCCAACCACTACTTAGAGAACTTGAACTGGGCACAGGACAAGACAAAGAAGTTTGACTTTTGATCCCACATCAGTTGAGAAAACATCAAAAAAACATTTATAGTTCCAAGGGTTAGTGCTGGCAATCATCTCGGTTAACGGGGCCCATTCTTTAAAAAAAAAGACAAGGACATGTTAATGAATGACAATATGGTTTGGGGCAAGATCTTAACAAGGTTTATCCATTTCAGACAATCCATATAATTGTGGGAAAAAAAAAAAAAGAAAGAGAAAGAAAAGAATGGCCACTCCCAGTGCTTGTCAACTTCAGGGTTTCTGCTTGCAGGCTCTCCTCCTTCTCCTCCTCCTACTACCCCTACTCCTCCTCCTCCTCCTTAACTAAATGTTGATTCTCAGATTTCTCATTTTGTTGACTCGCTTCTCTCCTTTTCTACCTTGATTCTTGGAATCAAAATTAATAAACCTCAAAACACTGTCTGCTATTTTTTACTTTCAATAGTGAATCAATTACTTAACTTAATACCTAGTTTCTAACATCTCACCAAAAAAAATCTGCATTGGCATGTATATAAATATCTTAAATGGTATGCTTCCTTCTTGGTCAGCAATGCAGATACACCTGCTTTCTGTGCATGTGGGACAGCAATAGAGCTTGAGAGAAGCATTGAGTGGAGAGAAATTGGCCTCCAAGATATGACCTCAAACCTGTTGATCCCATTCTACATGAGCAATTTGTTGACATAAAGAAAATTATATTTCCACCTCGCACATGAAACTAGATCTTCTGAATCAATTCATTAAAGCATTGCCAACTGAAGGCAACAGTTTCAAATACCTCATTTTGGCATTTCCTTGCCTGTCATTGAAAACATCAACTATTTTTATAGTTTTTGAGACAAAGTGAAGGCATTCTGTTACTCAAAAAGTTGATGAAATAGAAATATTTTTAAAAGGGTACTATTCATAAAAGATAGTTATTATATGCCTGGATGGCATTACGTAAATTAATCTGATGATATGTGTTATGATCTTATGGGCCATCTTGTAGGATTTAAGCAAGAGTGCTTGTCTAGTGGAATTGGATCCTTGGTAATCCTCTGGTAAAGAATCCTGATCTTTGGTAATCCTCTGGTAAAAAAATCCTCAGTATTATAAGTCCCTCCTCAATGATTACAAGTAGAACTATGGCCAGTATCAATGTTTAAGCAGTGTATCAGTATGGCTAGGGATTGACGAAGGATTAAACCACGTGACCTCAGCTAGACTATAAATTCAGGTGGGGAATTAGAGCACACCTTATATCACAAAATATTCCAACAATATGATGTGGTGTGGGGACATGGAAATGACCCCAGTATAGTCTATTATTGAAATTCCCTGGAACTTTACAAAAGGTACTATTCACAATAACAGTGACAATAGTCCCGACTATATTCAAATTACACATTATCGAAATTCCCTGAAATTTGGAGTTGCACCAAGATACTTTTGTCCAAGCCTTGTGTAATAGAAAATTGCCCAACAGTTTACAGAAGCAATTTTATCATCATAATCTTAATTAAAAGAAAGTTTATAGAAAATTCCAATATAAAAATTATGTTTGAGACAGAAAAAGTACTCGATTGCTCACTACATGATCTCACAGAAGCCCTCATTCCTTCATGCAAAGAGACGATGATCTGAAGCATTTTATCTGGGACTCCTAATTTCGACAACACATTCCACAGAGTAGTCCAAGACACAGTGTCCAAGGCTTTTGTGAAATCCATGAAAACCATAAATAAGTCTTTGTTTTGCTCTCCTCCTGGTTTAGCTCAATTGGTAGAGCATCTGCCTCAGAACCACAGGCTCGATACCAGCCCTCACCAACTTAGTATATGAGTGGCATAATTTGGATCTATGCAGTAAAGTGGTGAGCTGATGGTAGGTGTGGGGCTCCATCTCAGATGCAAAACAATGTCCCTGGTTTAGCACTAGAGAAAAGGAGATAGACTCACCCACTGTCCAGCTGAATTAAATGAATTAATGTTGAGTTGAGCAATAACAACTAACTAAATGTCAGCTTTAGTAAATAAAGCAATGGATATATATAGCAGTCTGGAATATTCCATATTTGCATCTTGGTGATCTCATACCCTGAGTCCTGATTGGCCGCTGGTGTCAGTGTGGACCAGGTGCTAGATAAATATCCATCATTCTGCATCATGCTTGCAGCAATGCAGAGATTGTATTGAGTTACAGCTTGCTTGCTGCCTTTGTCTGACAACTAGATGGTTGAATCCCACTGTGATGGTGAGTATTGTATTGCTTCTAAAATATTAGGAGGATAACTTCTACACTGACAATAGGCCACTCTGTTGACTTTATTTAGTTTTATGAATCTCAACAAAATTAATCCTCATCATCAAATCATGTTCAAAGCACGGATATCCATAACTCTCTCTCTCTCTCTCTCTCCAACCATCCCTATCAGTTATCATCCCTAAGAGGCCCTCCATGCAACATCCAAAATCCACACAGAGCTAGTTGTCAGACAAAGGCAAACTCCTAAACTCTGTAGAACAATTTAGATACTTAGGCAGTAACATCTCCTCCACAGAAAATGATGTTAATGCACGTATAGGAAAAGCATGGGCCGCAATAAATAAATTAACGATCATATAGAAATCCAATCTCACAGACAAGTTAAAGAGACAGTTCTTCCAGGTCATTATCATGTCAGTACTGCTGTATGGCTGCACCACCTGGACCCTAACTAAGCGACTAGAGAATAAACTAGATGGGAGCTGCACAAGAATGCTGTGGATGATCCTGAACAAGACGTGGAAACAACACCCTACGAAAAAACAGCTGTACGGTAACCATGTATCACCCAAACCATCCGAGTAAGACGGACAAGACACGCGGGACACTGCTGGAGAAGCAAGGACGAACTCATAAGCAACGTCCTCCAGTGGAAGCCAGCACATGGACACGCCAGTGTGGGCTGACCAGCAAAGACGTACATTGATCAGCTCTGTGCGGATACAGGATGCTGCACAGAGGACCTCCCGAGAATGATGAGCGATAGGGACGGATGGAGAGAGATTGTCATGGATATCTGCGCTGACAGAGTGACATGATAATGATGATGATATATATATACACATACACACAAGGTATGTCAAAAAGTATTGAGATTTGTTTGTAGTTCATGACACACCTTATATTCTGAAAAAGAAATTACATTCTATTCATTCTTCATTTCTATCTTCGTAAATATAGCTTTAAACTTGGTACTTTTTTGACACACTACTAGTCCACATTAAAAGTGTGGTAAAGGTAACCTGAAGGTAAACTTTTTCACACCTTATTTTTAACCAATTCATTAAGAAACAAGAAAAGTTTTGGTAAACAGACCAAAACCTGTGTTTATATTGAAAAATATTAAAAGACACTGAGCAAGAATATTTTAACATAATTTAATTATTGATCGATTGATTTTAATGACATATCAATGAATTTGGGGTTATTTTATGCCTAGATATGCCTTTATGTTTATATTTTCATTTTTTATGTAATTTCTTCTGGTGTTAATTTATGCACAGAGGTTAGGGAATTGTGTATATTGTACAATTATATTTACATTTTTGTGTATTTTCTTCTTTTTTTTTTTTGCACAAGGCTATATGTTATCAATTATTCCTATCTAATACAAATAATTTTCAAATAAATTTATTTGACCTATAGTTGATAACCTAACAGGTACTACCACTATTGGTCAGTGTGGACCTGGGAGTAATGAAGGTGTACTCTATACTCCCTAGAGCTCAACATAAATAGAGGGAAATATTAATAAAGAGGCAAAATTAATTCTTATTTTATATCCAAATGTTTGAAGAATAATTAAAGTTCCAATTACTGTCGGCAACAAATGGTTGTAACTTAAATACAAACCCGAATGTCACAAAGTCTACTGCAGAATGACAGGATATATATAAGACTCCACAATGTCATTCAAATCAAGCAGTCAAGCAGCCAATCAGAACTCAAGGAATGGAATCACCCAAATCACCCAAATTCATGAATGGGTCATTCTTGATTTCTATATATACCAACTGTCTTGGACACTGCTTAAGTTGTACTTAGTTAGCTGCTGTTATTAAAACCAACAGTAGACTTACTGACTTCAATATTCTTGTTCTGTGTTAAGGTATGAAGCTGATAAAAACAAATGCTCCACTTTTCATTTATTAAAAATACCAAAAATAGGGTGAAAGAAAATGAACTGAACCAATATTTACTTTATATCTTTAAAAAGCTTCTGTACAACCCTCAAAACTTGTGGCTAGTTTGAATATTGCAACATGTTATGTTGTAAAAACACAAATATGTTTTTAGAATAATGCTGTGTGCAGCAATCTTTATAGATTTATTGATTTTTATGAGAATGAAAGATAGAAAACATACAGAATATCCCTCATGATGAAATCAATAAAAGTGTCCAAAAAGGGCAATGTAATAAGATTTAAATGATATTTCACAAATTACTTTTAGATTATCCACACTTACCATAAACCATTCTGTAGAAAAGTATGGATGCTCTGTAGTGAAAAGAGTCATACATCCAAAAATACTGGATACAATAATACTTTTGCTCTGAATTTTTGAGATGAAGCTTGATAATTTGTATTTCTTATATAATCTAATTTATTGAACACATGGCATGGTGGATATAGGCGTTGGGTTTAATATAGTTTTAAGTGACAGTTACAGGCTAAAAATTCAATACTGGTCAAGGGCAACAGTAACATAGAATAATAATTAACACAGCTTAACTCTTGTACTCAAACTATGGTTAGCAGAATGAGAACAGTATACCCTCGTGGATTGAATAACAGGTTGGGTTCAAATTTTCGTGAAAACTCTTGATTATGACAAGAAGGTTCCTGAGTTTGAAAAGAAAGTTCCTGAGTCCAAAGAGAAGGTTCCTGAGTCCAAAGAGAAGGTTCCCGAGTTCAAAGAAAAGGTTCCTGAGTTTGAAGAGAATTTTCTCTAGTTCAAGAAGGCTTCCAAGTCCGACAATAAATATCTGAAGATGGCTGGAGGGCAAATTGTCCGAAACATTGTACAGATAACAATATAGATGAGGAC
>CM042153.1:43769459-43783858 GCA_023376005.1 Doryteuthis pealeii
CCATGACAATCGCTCACCAACCTTCCCTATCACTCATTGCTCCTGGGAGGTCTTCTGCACAGCAACTAGTATCCTCGCTAGTCAAGATTAAAGAGCCCAGTCTACTCTACTATTTACTCATATTAGGAGGGAGAGTAGTTGGATGCATACCTTTCCCAAGTGTATTAGTGCTATGTGAAATGCAAACAGCCTTGTCCAAAAATTGAGCTTGAGTCAACAAGTCCATTTCCTAAGATGATAACCATTACACCATGCACTAAAAAATGTATACCATTGTATATATATATATATATATATACATACATATATATATACATATGTAATATATTTACTGTTGCTTATGTAAGTATTAGGGTAAGTATTCATATCAGATCTAATTTCTGCACCTTTGCATGTCAGACAAAGGGAGATAACTCCAGGTGTTTGTAGAATAATCATACTAGTTCCAATTACCGTCGAATTGGTAAGACAAGGCAGCAAGCAATCGTAACTTAATACGAATCTGTTTTGCTGCTAAGACTACTGCAAAATGGCAGGTTATTTATGAAGCCTCATAACATCATAGAAACCAAGCAGCCAATCAGGACTCAAGGAATGGAATCACCCAAATGCATGAGTGGACTATTCTAAATTCCCATAAGTACCAGTTATCTTGACACTGGTTCAGTTGTGCTTAGCTTGTTACTCAAACCAACAGTATGCTAACTCACTTCAACAGTGTTGATTTGTTTTCAAATTTTAAATTTTTGTTTCAGCAACGACATGTTCTAAGAGTGTTATATGAAAACAAAATCTACACATGATATGTGGATACTGTTTCTCCACCTCATCTACCGCCACATGCCAATAAAGCTGAAGAGACAATGTGTGTTTAAAATATACACTTCTCACAGATGGTTAAAACCAATTGTCTTTGAGACCACTGGCACCAATGACAACAAAGCTGATGATTTTATTTGGGAAATCAGAGGTTTCATCATTTGTATAACTTTCAACTCCCATGTCAACTCCCAGTCTCCAATGAGACAGGTTTTCTGCAATGACTGTCTCTTAATGTCAGGTAAGGAAATGGAGCTTCTATAGAGGAGCCCCCAAAAAAACCCAAACTTGAAAAGTTACAATGTAAAAATATTTACCAACCCCCTCCATATGAGTAGGATGTGACACAAGGTCAATTTCTTAAGCACAGATTAACAGGTTTGACTTCAGAGAGTTCCTTCTGTTAGACTGTTTTCCTTCTCTTATATATCCTACTATTTACCCATAACTAGAGGGATAATAGTTGGATGCATACCTTTCCCAAGGGTATTAGCACTATAATAAATTCCAACAGCCTTGTCCAGGATTTTAACTCATCTCACCATGCCCTATGATGATAACCATTACACGACAAGTGACTCCGCAATGTTATAATGTGAAGCAACAAAGGATTTCTGTGAAATTCAGTGTTTATTGCGAAAAATTTCTGAAAATTCTCTAGTTCTCATTTATCATATTTTGGCAAGATAAAGGACAGTTCAAAAGGAAAAATTTTAAATCTTAATGCTGTAGCGATTGTCCGCCCCTGTTGGGATGGATATGAGTCCAATAAGGTCATCTTTTCTTGCTGCAGGTTTTCGCCCATAGTTAGCGGCTGGCTTTAAACAGCAGCCTGGAGAAAAATCTCTCTCTTTCTCTGTGTCCGGCAACCACAGCACATGGGTTAAGCACTTGGTGTCTCTGCCCTTAAGTGGGAGCTTTGCCCCCAGCAATCTATCAGTAAGTGACTAATTTCTACATGTAACTCTGTATCACTTCTGTAGGACTTAGTCCTACGTCCTTTGTGTATATTTATGTATCACTTTTCTATATCTTGCTGTACTTTGTCATGAGTATGTGTATACTTGTCATGTATGTGTTTCTCCATGTGCTCACAAAATAAAGTCTATGTTTGTTATTATATATAACTTCTTTGTCAGATTAATTTAGGTACACATATGTACCCATGTTGGAAGGTTTCTTTGAACCTTGTAACATATTATAAGAACATTCATATCTTATAATGCAAACATGAATTTTGAAAATCCTACAAAATGACAAAATAGAATAAAGAATCTAATAAAGAGAAGTCTTTAAAATTTTGAAAAGTGGGTTGGATGGTTGGTTGGATTTTACTGCATGTCAACCCTCGTTGGGTTATCTAGCTGAAGACATTTTGTTTGATTCATTCTTGAATTTTAAATTTTTTAAAAACACATTTTTTTGTCTATTTAACCATGGATGAGACCCTAACAGGTACTACTACTCCAGGTCAGAGTGGATTTTGGAGTAATGGCGATGAAGGGTACTCCACACTCCCCAGGGCTCCAGAATTCAAACTTCACCATTGATACAAGTTTGACATCATACCCTGGACACTTAGACCTCAGCCACCGCCTTCTAGCAAATATTACAATAAAAAGGGTTAAGGCTTGCCATAAGGACAATATGGTTGGAACAATCATATAGGTGTTAGGGCTTGACATGACCAGTCGATTGATAAGAGGAAAACTCTCTGACTGTCCGTCTAGCCTAAGACAAAATGGATCATGGATCGTCACCCATGGCCAACATATGGCCCCATTGGGAGCATCTTACCTCGCTGCAAAGTGCAGTCGGTGAATTCTAAAGCCCAACTGACAGGGCAGTTCAAAAGGTCTCATCATCATCCATCAAGCATGGTAGCATGGATTCCCTTGACACTCTCTCATCATCCGTCCCTATCAACCATCACTCTAGGTAGGTTATGCTAGGTTACATCCAATGTCTGCGCAGAACTGATAAATGTAAGTCCTTCTGGTCGCCAACATTGGTGTGTCCATCTGTAGGAGTCCACAGGAGAACATCAATTATGAGTTCATCACAGCTTCTCCAGCAGTGCCCAACATGTTCTGTTTTATATTAATTTGAATGATTGTGCCGATGGAGTAGGTGGCATACAGTTGTGTTTTTGCTTCAAAGGATTTGTTCAAACAGCATAAATCATCCTTGTGTGTTTCCCATGAGAAAATTAAACACTTAGTTAACTATTCATTTCCTTCACTTCAATTAATTCGAGGAAGAAACTGAGTTGCTTTCAAAAATACAAAGAAACATGCTTTAAAAACTCAATGTACATTGAATCATTTCCTAATCCTTTGACTAAAGTGAAAATTTAAACATTTAAGTTATTTTACCAATTCTTTTTCAATGATTATAACACAAGGGAAGTAACCCCTATTTAATTGTTTTTAGTTATCTCCTTGAAATTTTTTTCATACATATATAAAGTCATCGGGGCGGCCTAAAGTCGGTATCAGCCAGTCAAGCGAGGATTCTATCCACTTTTCAATAGTGCTAGACCAGGAATTGTTTTGGTGTCTGAGTGGAGTATCAGAAAGATTTTCAATAAAAAATTAAAAAAATAAACTTTTACTTGACGAAGTCAGCAAATTTAATCTTACAAAAATCTATAAACAAGAATTTTAACACACTCTGTTTTTTTTTTTTGTTTTTTTATTTTGATTTGAAAGCAAATAGCAAATCATGAAATTACAGAATAAGTTGAATTAATTATATACTAAACTAGCAGATTATCTGTCTAGGTAGGAGGTCAAGTTTACATCTTTCTATATGTTAACTATATACCTATTTTTTTCAGTGAGAGAATTTAATTTGTTTTTTTTGTTTTTGTTTTTGAACTTTCCAAAATTTAAATTCTGTATGATGAGTATTGTCTAGGCATCTGTTTGGGCTCTATAGGGAGAGCGAAACTCTTCTTAATTATAAGTAAATTAAATAAAGTCGGCAGACATGCAATTGTCGGTATCAGCTGAAGAGCAAAGGAGCCCTATCCCCTTTTCAGCGCTAAGATCAGGAAACTGTTTTCGAATCTGAGATCGAGCACACACCTACCATTAGCTCCCACTTTACTGCACATATCGAGCTGTACTACACATGTGCTGAGTTGACAGTATCAAACCCAATACTTGTGGGTCTTAGGCGGATGCTCTACTGACTAATCAGCCCCTAATTATCATATAGATTCTTCTTTCAATGTATAAATGCAGATTAAATTTGTAGTTCAAAAGTGCTTTTCTTACATAGTATTAATGAATCTCACCAAACCAACACAAGAAGCGAAACATTTATGTTATATTTCAAAATGAAAAAATTCAGACTTCAATTTTGCAAGCCCTGAAGTCATACCATTAATTGCAAACCAAGTTATGTTTTTGTTTTCTACTACATTAGTAGTTATGATTATAATAAACTAGTAGAGCTACCCATTTTTCCAGGATTTAAAAGAATTAAAAATAAATTTTACATTATTTTTCTATATATTTGTTTTATATTTTATTCATTATATAGACTTGTTTTAAGTTGTTTATTCTTCTTCTAGAATGTACACAAACTCAATAAGTCCTGGAGCCTGACATACAGATGGCAGCACTAATAAAAAATCCATATGATTTTTATAAAGTACTAACCTTCAAATGGCAATGTCAAAATTTGAGCCCTAAATCGGGAATATTAGTTTACAAATTAAATAGTTATTTAAGTGAAGCTAATGTTGCAAATTTTCAAAACAATAGAAAATCTGAATTTCGTGTGTTGATAAAGCATTTGCTTTCTGATGGGAAAAAATACTGTTTAAGCAAAGCAATGGATTTTGATAAGTGTTATTCAGAGTCTGGCTCATGCAGAAACAACGGTTAAAACGTGGTAGGCTGACCTTGACACAAACATGATGCTGACGCTCAGGTCGCACAAATTCAGCAGTTGTCCAGGTAAATAGCAAAAAACGTCCACAAACTTGTTTTGGCCGATTGTAAATTAAGTTGTGTGAGATAGCAGAAAAGTTGAAGATATCAGAAGGTAGTGTATTCACCATTTTGCATGAATATTTGTCAATTTAAAAAAAAAGCGGGATTCAAGTGGGTGCCACATTTGCTTGCAGTTGAGCAAAAACAATAATGGCATCATCGACAGAGCCTTGTTGCAACTGTTTCAACACAACCAAAAAGGAGTTTTTGCATAAATATCTGACAATGGATGGAACATGCATCAATCACTTCACTCTGGGTCAAATCGGCAGTCTGTCTGAGTGGACAAGCAGCACAGGTGAGAGCTGTCCAAAGTGACCAAAGACACAAACATCAACAGGCAAGGTTTTGGTCTCCATATTTTTTGGATGCTCAAGGTATTTTGCTCATTGATTACTTTGAAGAACCATCAAAAATGAATGTTATATAGCATTATTGGTGCATTTGAAGGAAGAAATTGTAAAAAATGGCCACAAATGAAGAAGAAAAAAGTGCTCTTTCACCAAGACAATGCACCGTGTCACAAGATGATTGCAACGATGCAAAACTACATGAATTGCATTTTAAATTGCTTCCACACCCACCCTATTCTCCCAGATCTGACCCCCAGCTGACTACTGCGTTTGCAGACCTCAAAGGAGTGTTCAAGGGAAAGAGATTTTGCTCCAATGAGAAGTGATATTGGAACTGGGGGTATTTTGAGGACAAAAAATCGTTCTACAAAAAAGGCATTGAATTGTTGAGAAGTGTTGGAATCAGTGAATCACTCTATCAGAAAGACTATTGTTGATGATAAAGTTGAATTTTTTGCTAAAGTTGTTTTATTATTAGGCCTGGACTTATGAGTGATGTGTTATTTTTTCTTTTATTTGTCTTATTTGCTTTTTTATTATCCTTTATCAATTTGTTTTAATTTCTTAATCAATTTTTTGATATATCATTGATTTATACACTGATCATATTTTTTAATTTAGCTTTTTCTTTTGGAAAATGATGGGTAAAACGTTTTTAAACTTTTTTCAGACAAAAACTAGAGTGTGATTTTCTTGACTTTGGTCTTTGCTGGTCTCCACCAATTTTCCTTATAAAAGGAAGTGAGCTTGGTGATTGTACAGACAGATATACCAATCTTTCTTTACATATATAGATTCCAAAATATATTGTACAAGTTGAAACCCACATAATAATGTAGTTATAAAAGATGACAAGTGTAGATAGTAATTTCATTTAAAAATAGTCAAAGAAAGAGGCCAAGTGCAATTTTGGTCAATTTTCACACATAGAATTGACGTTAATATTCAAAGATTAACTAATGTTAATTGAAGTGATGAATCAATACAACACAATTCAATTGATATTAATGAATGATATGGTGATGATGAATGCTGGTGGTTACAAGGCAGTGAAACTAGTGAAGTTGACAATGACATTAATCAATGCCAGACTTTAACTCACTAAACAACTTTGTATTACACAAAAAAGCTGAATTCATTTATTCATTAATATGCATTATGAGCATAGTAGCCATAAAGAATATAATATGAAACATAGTACCATGAGATAATAATGATAAAGAATAATAATATGAGCATAATACCCATAAGAATAATGATATGACCATAGTACCCATAAAGAATAATGATATGAGCTAGTACCCATAAAGAATGATAAATATGAGCATAGTAATCTAAATAATGCATAGTACCATAAAGATATAATATGAATAGACCCTAATAATGATGATATGACCCATAAAAAATAATAATATGAGCATAGTACTCATAAATAATGATGAATATGTATAGTACCATAAAATATAATATGAGCATAATACCATAAAGAATATATGACATAGTACCATAAAAATAATAATATGAAGCATAGTACCCATAAAGATATATATGAACATAGTACCATAAGCATGTAATACATAATAAAACCATATACCATAAAGAAATGATGACATAAGTACCGATAAAAATAATAATATCGAGCATAATACCCATAAATAATGATGATATGAACATTAGCCATAAAGAATAATATATGAGCATAGTACGCATAAAGTAAATGATGGGATTATTTTATGTATTAATTATTATTCCTTCTAGATCAGAGTAGTATCAATGCTCTCTACTGAAAGATCAAAGTGTTAATCCCTGGTTAAGAATCAGAAGCTATCTACACTTGAGGATGATATCAAAAAATGGTATCTGTATTTCTTCAGCTTTGTTTCTAGTTTCATCTTTGGCCAAAATGCAGCATAAATGAGGCAAGATGGGTCCTATACAAGACAATACTCTAATTACACAGTAAGGAGAACGTCAAATTGTCTGATCCTTTCATGATACAGGTCAGTGTTCTCACTCATCTTGTGTCAATTTTTACTTTAATGGAGAGTGAATATATACTAGGATCAGAATGTAGTATCTGTCCAGGATCAAAGTATTGCTCCTGGTACTTCTGCTATGGGATCGTATAGTATTTACAAACTTTGAAAGTTATTAATATATATATATATATATTTATATATATATATATAATATTGGTAATTTTCTTGAAGCATTGTTAAGTATGTTATATATATTAATGATTTGAAGGCAATTACAATGCATATAAAAAATAACAAAATCTTTTTTTTTTATTTTTTATATGCATTGTAATTGCCTTCAAATCATTAATATATTATATATATATATATATATATATTATATATAATACATGCGTGTGTGTGTGATGGCAATACTAAATACATACTATACATATACTTCATGGCACACACTTTACACTTACTTCATAAATGCTAGACATACACTCCACAACATGGAACACTAAAACATACATGGACTTCTCATCAATTTTGATGCATGAGGTTCATTCAATGACAACGGACCTACACCGTGTTTTGTTTATAGTGGTGAAGGTTTGTGTTGGATCATCTGCACTTTTTGGCACAGTCAAATAGGAAAGATTGGTCACAAGAATCCACAAACCAATCAACAACTGACCTCAGGTTTTTCAAATTCAGAGTTTTCCTTCTATCCTAGCTATCCAAGGTTAAAGAGCTCAGTCTGTCCTACCATTTTACCCATAGCTGGAGGGAGTATATATGGATTCATACCTTTCCCAAGGGTATTAGCACTGTGGTGAAATGCAAACAGCCTTGTCTGGATTTGAACTTGGGTCATGAGTCCATTTCCTATGAATCTATCATTATGCCACACGCCTCAAGTCAAACTAAAAACATATATTGTATACAATAGACAATATCAAAGGCTTTTGTATATAATTCCAGATACACAGATAAAAAAAAGGAACTCTTTTGTAGAAGGTGTTGGAATATTTGGATATAAGGTGTGCTCTAATTCCCCACCTGGATTTATAGACTATCCAAGGTCATGTGGTTTATACTCGGCAATCACGTAGCCATACTGCATGGTGATACACTATCTTAACCCCACAGCTGGCGCATAATTTAATTGCACTCATTTAGGAGGGACTTACAATGCTCAGGGACTCTTTACAATGATTTACCTAGGACCAATTCACTGGACAGCCTCTAGCTTTAAGGCTACAGGATGGCCAACATTATATAAAAAAAACAAAAAAAAACTGGAATACATTCACCCCTGATGATGGCGCTTTGAAGTGCCGAAAGTCTCGGGAACTGGACTTTGGGTGACTTATCCATCAATTCCACCCAGACATTAAAAAGTTGGCCAGAAAATGGAAAGTAAAAATAAAATTGTTAAACAGGAGATGTGCCTTTTGGTTTAAATCTCTAGACTAGGCAAGGTCATATGGTTTATTCCTCCGGCGCAATGCACTAGCGCATACTGCATGGCTGATACACTACTTAAACCCACACTTGGCCATAATTCTAATTGCACTCATTTAGGAGGGACTTACAAACTCAGGACTCTTTACCAATTTGGATTTACCTAGGACCCATTCCACTGGACAAGCACTCTAGCTAAGGCTACAGAAATGGCCAACAGATTGTACAGAAGGTTTTTGGCCTTGTGTTTTTCCTAATTTCACAAACACGTACGTATCATAAAGAACTTTTCTACATATGCTCACATTTAGCTTGGTATCTTCTTATTTTTTTTTTATTTTTTTACACATTTAATAAAAAAATTTATAAGTGACACACAATATGTCTGACTTTTCCTTCTTATCAATTTACAAAAACGCGATATAAACTCTGAGTTGTCCTCAAAATGATAATTTAACCACGCATACACACTCTCTCGCGTTCGTGATCAAAAGATAGTGAAAATTTAAAATTATAAAGTTGAGGGTTATTTTTTTATGTTATGGCAATGGCCTTTTAAGATATTTGCTACTGTTTGTTTTCCCCTGTTGTTTTAGTTTTAAAACTAGTACAAAATAAAAAAAAACAACCTCCAGCATGTAGAAATAGATTTTTGACACATTTGCTGAGGGGTGGGAGTAAAAATTCATGTGAGCGAGTTCGTACCCGAAGTAAGTAAAATCATCAAATTCATTAACTCTTTAAAGGCTCATTCGCACTGGCTTGAAAATCCACGCCAAAAATTGATAATGCTTTGTTTAAATGTAAATTTAAACATAATTTTAAAAGTCTTTTGATTTTAAGGGAAATAACAGTACTTTAAGATGCAAAGGTCATTTTAGCCATTTTTTTATATATCTTAATAGGAAATGCTCTGGAAAATTCTTAACAATGTTAAGAGTTAAAGGATTAAAAAATAAAAACAATTTACATATAAACTTTAAATATGTTATTAAAAATAAAAAACAAACTATATATAGATATATAATACCAGTCATGTATTTATTAAAACTTGTTTTAAAAAACAATGAGAAACTGTCTAATGTTGCATGTTCAAATTGTTGAGTGTATTTATTCTATGTTATGACAATTTTGGGTAATGTGACGTAAGCAGTGACATAGTTTTTTTTGTTTACAGACAAAACCGAAGCGAATCTCATTATTAATAGATGAACTTGCAAACTTATTTCTAAGTTTATCAAGATTGATAATTGAGTTTGCAATACTATAAGTAAAGAGTGCTCAATATCATTGATGAAGCATATATATCTAAGTTAAGATGCAAAAATAAGGTCAACAGTGGCTTGGGTAATGGCTTTGTTTTCTTGGCATGTAATTTTCTAAACAACTTGGTTTTAAGAATTGCTTAGATGAGAATTACGTTACATTTGCATTGACTAAGTCTTCACTACCATAACTTTATATATATAATATATATATTATATATATATATTTAATATACAAACTTTTGGTAATCTCATGGTGAGAAAAAAACCAGCAAATGTTTGATTGTAAAAGTTACTACAATTACCTGGGGAGAAAAAAATTTTTGGAAAAAAAGAAAGACCAAGTATATCATACCAACCAAAAATAATCTATTGTTAATATTTGGCCAAAAGAAAACAATTTATATGTATATATATATATATATAAGATATATATTCATACAAAACCGCCAAGAAACTAAAACTAATAAGTAAAAAGTGCTCAATACCTAAGTAGAGCAATAATTAGGTTTCATCTTTATATATATATATATATACATATAAACTTTGAAATAGGTTTATTTGATAATAAGTTAAGTTCATTTTAAAGCTAAAATATCAGGGATAATAGTAGAATTAACCATGTTATATATATATATATATATAATATATATATATATATATATATATATATATATATATATATTCATGTTGATTGCCAAGTTTTTCTTTGCACACTAATCACTATATATATAATAACACCCAAAGATCATAGATAGACAACTAGACATGATCAACTGGGGATTTTACAACAGAAGAACTCAACAAAGTCGCCTTAAAAACTAAAAGGTAGAAAAGCAGCAGGACTTGACGAAATACCCCCGATGTATGGAAGATGGGTAAGTTCAATGACATACTGCTTAGGCAAGCAATTCAGTATATAGACAAAATAGAATAGATAAATGGATGAAAGGATGCATCCTCCCATTCCGTAAAAAAAGGAGACCTAGGAATAGGTAAACACTACAGAGGCATAACTCTTACTGCCATTGCAGCTAAGATATATAATGCCCTTCTTCTTCAATTGAATTTGACCGAATAGAGAAAATCCTTAGGAAAAACCAAAATGGATTCCACAGAAATCGATCCACAACCTCTCAGATCCTGACTGTAATGACGGATCATAGAAGGGGTTCAAGCAAAGAATCTGGAGGCAACACTACTATTCGTAGATTTTTCCAAGGTATTTGATTCCACACACAGAGGAAAAATGGAACAATACTACTAGCATCAGTCTCCCCAAGAGAAAATGGTTGCCGCTAATAGATGATGCTCTACAAAGACACTAAGCAATGGTAACGCTCACCTGATGGTGATAGAGATTTCTTTGACATTGCTACTGGAGTCCTACAAGGAGATACATTAGCACCATATATATTTATAATATGCTAGACTATGTACTCTGAATCATTAGATACATAAAAGAAAAAGTTCACATTAAGAAAAGCAAGAAGCAGGAAGATACCCCACACATACAATCATAAATGCAGACTTATGCTGAAGTCACTATACACTAGCTGGAGGAGGCAGCCAAAGAACATGCCTCTATGTGAACTCTGATAAATACAGAGTTCATGAGCTTCAAAAAGCTAGATGGTAAGCCTCTTAAGCAGTAGAACAATTCAGCATACGCTAGGTAGTAATATCTCATCCACAGATAACGATGTTAATGCACGAATAGGAAGGCATTTTGGATGGCCACAAACAAATTATCAGTCATATAGAAATCCGATCTCACTGACAAGCTAAAGCGACATTTCTTCCAGGCTGTGTCATATCAGTATGTGTATGGGATGCACCACTGGACCCTAAGAGGCCCTTGAGAATAAGCTAGATGGGAGCTTCACAAGAAGCAGGGATGAACTCATAAGCCACAATTCTCTTGTGGAACCAACACAATGGACATGCTAGTGGTGGGCCACCCAGCAAGGACCTACGTTGACGCAACTAATGTGAAGATGCTGGCTGCTGCGCAGAAGAACTCCAGGGGCGCATGAATGATAGGGAAAGGTTTGGCGAGAGATTTTGTCATGGATATCGTGCTGCTGCATGACATGATGATGATGATGAAGATATATATATATTATTTTTTATGGTTTGGCCACGCAATATATAATATATATATATATTATATATATATATATATAAGGTGTGTTGTGTGAATGGACACTGTTAGTGAACTGTGCTTAAATCCTAGAGAAGAATGTTTGTTTTCACATAGAGCTAATAAACCATGTTGAAGGTTAAATCCAATTATTCTCATTCCAGCTATTGGTAAATAGTAAGAGCAGATTGGACTCTTTATGGAACAAGACCCTAAGGGGAAAAAAGGAAAAAGGGGAAAAACTTTCTTAAAATTCAAACCTTAATAAACCTCTTAGAAATCATCGCGGAGAGGTTTGGTATGTGTGTGTATATTATATATATATATATGGTAAGACGTGATTTTCGGAACTGTTTAGAAAGAAAGATATTCTTTTCTAACGACAATATGAAATCTATTTTGATTTGGATAATCAAAGTGGAAATGTTGATTTCCGGGATTTTAGAAAAAGAAAATTATTCTCTTTCATTTATATATTATACAACACATACATGCTACATACTACAACAACACACACACCACACACACACAACAACACAGAGTATTGGCCATAATGAGGCACACTCCTACTGGAAGATTTTTAAGTAAATGTTCTTCTTTTAACCAAAGAGAACAGGATTTTTTATTTCTTGATGAACATTATGCAATCCAAATGGATTATATTTTTAGCCTTATATATAACCAGACTTTACCGCATTGAAACCATAACAAAAATAAAATTTCAACACTATATATTATATATATATGTATATATAGTATTTACAACCTCTGCACGCAGCAGGATGGCGTCACAATGTCAATTTCTTAGCAGCAGTTTTAAACAGGTTTGAATTCAGAGTTTTCCTTCTCCTAGACACGGCTCTGCCTAACTCAAGGTTAAAGAGCGCAGTCGTGCCTACTAATTTACCCATGAGCTGGAGGGGAGAGTAGGATTCATTAACCTTTCCCAAGGGTATTCAAGCACTAGGTGAAGATGCAGTCACTATGTCCCAGGATTTTGAAATCGGGGCGACGAGTCATTTCCATGACTTTAAAACCATTACACCATGCGCTTCTACATATATATATATAGGTGTATATGCCTTTCATCCCACTTATGGGTTTCTAAAAACCTTTCAGAAAGTTATGAAACAATGCTCTTTAAAACTTCCCAGCTTAAATAGTAAAGCCAACTGAGCTCTTTAGCTTGCTATGACAAAGCAGGTCCTAGTTTTATGGTGAACTGATTCAAATCAACTGTACTCCACTTAAAAAAATGATCTGAACCTCATCAATGTTATGGTGGATGCTGTTGTTTAGGTTTGTAAAGTTTTTTAAAATGCATCCTTGGCCAGTTGAAAAGGGCTAAAAGTAAGTAAGTCTGAGTTATGGAATCCTTTGGTAGGCGAATAAGTCCTGTCCTGCGTATACGTCCTATCAGCGTATTGTTAAAGGTCAGTGATTTAATCCATGTTCATCGCGTCAATGAAGCAAAGTAGTTATGGTCAGTATGGTCGCTTTAAGTATGTATCTCCTCAGAGTAACTTGCCAGTGATTGGCCAAGAGCTTGGTCACATGGTTGTGGTTGAGTTTATAAAGTAGGAGTGGGTTTTTTATCACAGCACCTTATATAGAAAAAACCTCCCCTCTTCAACATAGTATGTGTTGGAATTGTATAATATATCAACCCTTGTTTGGGTTATTTTTATGCCTTAAACGGCCAGCTTTGTTTTTTATCCATTATTGAATGGTATATTCCAAATTTAATTTTTTTAATTTAACTTTTTTTAACTCTTAACATCCTATAGCTGCCTCATTTGTTTTTCTTAATCTGCCCTAAATAGATAGCCTTTTGTTAAATGTACATATTAAAACATATTTAGAAGTCTTTGATTTAAGGGAAATAACAGGTAAAGTTTAAATGAAAGCGCGCATTTTTAGCCATTTTTTTGATAATCCTTATAGGACTGGGGCTCTGGACTTAAAAAATTCTCAACAGGATGTTAAGAGTTAAACACGTTTTTTTTCAAAATCTTTTTTTCTATTTGACCTACTGGCTGGGACCCCTACATATAACTACCACTCGGATCAGAGTGACCTGGGAGTAAACAGTGATAAAAGGGGTTAATCGCACATTGCGCAGAGCTTAAAATTGGAAACTTACACCATTAGATGCAAGTTAAATATGTCAAGTGTGTAGGTTAGAGTCTTTGATAATCAAAAAGATGAATAGGTTGGAGAAAGGAAGCACCCATGTCCAAAAGTGAGAACCCTCAACTGCCGAAAAAAACAAACCCTGATACGGTGACCCGAATGTAAGGTTAGAAAATGATAAGAGAGAATCAGAGTATTGTAGAGAGACAATTTAGAAGAGGATAACACAGAATCTCACTGAATCTCTCTTGCATCTC
>CM042153.1:43783958-43832441 GCA_023376005.1 Doryteuthis pealeii
TTGAAGAAAAAATTTATACCCATACATAAATTTTTTAATTGAATGCATCTGTATTTCAAGGAACACATATACTTCATAAATCTCCTTACACGTAAAAAAATATATCCCGAATGAGGCACTTTTTAAGCGAAACTCTAAGTAGAATATTGGAATACCCCTCATACCCCCATGCCTCCCAGCGTTCACTCGACCCCAAGTGTCGAGTACATGTTAGATAGAAAAAATGAGTTAAAACAATGTTGTTTAAAAAAATGAGTTACCCCATACAAGAATGAACAAACAAACATCCTCGACAATCCAACAATCAACCCTGTCATGTTCCTTAAAAATTATACATTTTCCACTCATACATGTGTTTTTATAACCCTCTATTTATAATTGCATTGTCATATCCTCATTTCATTTAAGTTTTGTTAAAATCCTCCATAACATTTGTAAGTCAATTCGGGCTTAACTTTGAGGTTGATATTTATGATGATCTTGAGAAATGATTAACCCTTTACCCTTCCATTGGACAATAGCAATATCTTCTAACACCAGTTTTTTTACAACACAAATCCTTTGTTCAGGCTCTTGCCAAGATCAGCCAGTCTCATAAGACAAGAGAGACCAGAAATATGTTCCTATTCTGCTTCCATAGAATACAGATAAAAATATAGTAAATTATTTTCATTAAAATATTTGTCTTGTATCTTTCTTTGTGTTGTTGTTTTTTACCTCCATGTCTCCAGAGTACCTCTGCTATCCTGAATATAGAAAAAGCATATTTATTCCTAGGTGATATGAGGTCACCTGTTGGTTGCTTTCTTTGAAATTCAAGCCAGAAAAAATAAAAGAAAAGCACAAAGAAGAACGGAAGTGCAACAAAATATCATCCTGGGGGTGAAAGAAGAAATTTGAGGTTTCAGGGCTTTTCTTGATTAATTAGAAGAAATTTCATGCATGGAAGAAACCAAGAAAGAAATGCCGTCCCAAGAGGATAGATAGCCGATAAAAGGGCAGAGACAGGTCTTTGGCATCAGAATGCCAGATGTTCCATCTGATGCTTTCCGAGCAAATTAATGGCAGCTTTTTAGGGAGAAAAGTGTTTTATTGTATTTAAAAAACCTTCCATTACAAACAAGAAAAAGCATAGAAGAGAAAAACCAGTAATCCATTTAAAATTTGTTTGGTGGTGGACTGGTTGGTGGGTTGGTTGTTTTAAGGCCTATGTTGGGTTGGTAACCTAGTTCGGTTATTGTTTGTCACAGTGTTTAACAATCATGGTCCTTTCCCAGTAGTATGGCAAAAAAAAGATTATCTTCACAATTATTTGAAAACACTTATATCCATTCCAACCCCAATGTTTTTAAGACCAATATATTGATGAAGTTTACAATTATTTGAAACAGTCAAACACTTTTATAAAATAAAAAATGTAAAATCAACAAAGTGGCTCATTGTTTGTTATCAGCCAGACTGTGAGGGAGTCTATCCTCTTTTCACTAGCACTAAACCCGAAAGTTGTTTTACATCTGAAGTGAAGTGCCACAGCAACCATCAGCTCTCCAATTTACTGCACAGATCTAAGTTGTGCTACTCATATTAGCACTTATGCAAAGCAAAAAACCTGATCCAGAATTTAAACTTAGTCACCATGTCCATTTTCTATATGATAACCATTACACCACAAATTAATTTTGATTTAATTAAAAAAATATAAAATGAAAAAAAAAAGCCTAACTTACAAGGTTTTAATTTATGGACTAACAACATTTGAAACAATTATTTTCTTCTGTTTTTAATTACTAATTGTCTTAATTAATTCTTAATTACTATTTCTAGTTATAATGGTGTAGTAATTAATTTTTCGATTAAGTTAGTAAATGATCCCATAATATATTAATTGAAGTAATATCAATATAATGACCATTATTATTTACTAATCATGAAGCTTTTACAATGTCAGAGTGGATAGCAGTGTCCATCATGGGAACGCAATGGTTCCGGAGTATATATATATATATATATATATATATATATATATATATATATATATATGGGAGTAAATATGGAAATAAATCCGACAATATTAAGAAATTTGAAAAAACAAGTGTTCCAAAAATAAGGTGAATTTATTTATCGACACTTAAACGTTTCGGTTTCTTTAAACCTTCATCAGGATGAATTATGGGGTGAAGAAATTGATGGATGTTTTATAGATGACAGAAGATTAAAAAAATCTTCATAAAATTTTTTATTTTTTTTTAAGATTTTGTTATCTCCTGTCATCTATAAAACATCCATCCATTTCTTCACCCCATAATACATCCTGATGAAGGTTTAAAAAAACCGAAACGTTTAAACGTCGATAAATAAATTCATCTTATTTTTGGAACACTTGTTTTTTTTCAAATTTCCTAATATATATATATATTATATATTTTTTCCCCGAAACAATAACAATGAAAACACATTTCATTCAAACATCAACAAGTTTAAGATTATTAATAACGTTTCATTCTTTGCTATACAAATTATACCCATCCACCAAAACTTTCAAAAATGTTTTAACTGTCTCTAACGGTCTCTGCCTTCCTAACGATTCAAAAAATATTCTTTTTTTCGAACATTTAAAATTCTATTCTTGTCTCCAACGATTTTTATATACACTCAAAAAATTAAAAAATCACTCCGATGAAGGTCGTAAAAAAAATCTCTCTGTGTACGGAACATTTTATTTTTTCTATTATTATTATCATCATCATTTCAACTCCATCTGATTATTTTAATAATAATAATAACGTAAATCCGTATACATTTTGATGAAACACATGTGTAAGTGATATCGATTAAAAGTGATATCGATAAAATTCATTTTTATCCATCTACATTTCTTTTCTTTACTCATTTTTCCCTCATATATATATATATATATAACTCAAGAGGGATAACTCTGAATTCAAAATTCCTGAGGTCGGTCGTTGATTGGGTTTGTGGCAACCCTTGATGCACCAATTCTTTCCTATCGACTGTGCCAAAAAGTGTGGATGGTCCAACACAAGCCTTCACCACTGTTTGGATGTTCATTGTATGAACACTCATATGTCGATCGATGGGAGAGTCCATCATATATATAAATAAGGAGCTAGTTTAGGTTAGTCAGTAGAACATCTGCCTAGGAATTACAAGGTTCTTGGTTCAATCTTTGTCTCCTCTAACTGTATGAGTAGTACAGCTTGGGTAAAGCATCTGAGAGCTGAGGGTAGGTGTGGAATTCCACTTCAGCAAAAAACAATCTCCCTAGTCTAGTGCTAGCGAAAAAGGAATAAATTCTCTTGTTGTTTAGCGGATACCTACAATAAGCCACTCTGCTGACTTATATATATATGAGGCGTGTGGTCTAATGGTTAGAGTCATGGGAAATGGACTCGTCGACCCGAGTTCAATTCCTGGACAAAGCTGTTTGAATTTCACATTGCGTTAATACCCTTGGGAAAGGTATGAATCCAATACTCCCTCCAGTTATGGGTAAATAGCAGGGGAGACTGGGCTCTTTAACCATGGTTAGGTAACCAGTCTAGGAGAAGGAAAACTCTGAATTCAAACCTGTTAAACTCTGCTTAAGAAATTGACCTTGTGTCACATCCTGCTCGTGCGGAGGGGTTGGTAAATATATATATATATATATATATATATATATATATATATATATATATATGTAGTAATTGTCTGACCCGGTCTCCTTGATGGCTATGTTCCTATGGTGCCCCTACCTACTGGCTCCAACCAGCCAACAATCCAGTCTCCTGCTGACCCTGATCTGACCTTCCTCAGATCAGCCTAGACCCAGTCATCAGCTGACCCAGCTCTTCCTTCAAACGGTCCTTTTCAGCTACTGTCCTTATCAGGACAACACTCAGTCTTTTCTTCACCAGGTCCACAATTTCTTGTTGACCCTGGCACTGTCAACCCTTTACCAACTAGTGGTTTGTTATTGGCTATCTTCAGCCTAACAAGACATCCTTCGACCTCCTTCCTGTCGTAGTCTTTCCTTTAACTGTTTAACAGGAGAGTTGCATAGCATTGGGGGCAGAGGCCCCCACCAAGAAGGGTGTGACAATGTCTCTAACCCATGTGGGTACCTATGAGAAGAGGTAGAAAAGAGGCAGGGAATTTCAAAACCCGTGCTTAAATACCAGAGGTCCCCTGGTGGTCAGTTCGGAGACCCAGTGGGAAGATAACTCTTCCAGGCCAATGGGAAGATAATCCCAACACCATCATTGGCATAATGCAAGTACAATCAGCCAACCACTACTTAGAGAACTTGAACTGGGCACAGGACAAGACAAAGGACTTTGACTTTTGATCCCGCATCAGCTGAGAAAACATCAAAAAAACATTTATAGTTCCAAGGGTTAGTGCTGGCAATCATCTCGGTTAACGGGGCCCATTCTTTAAAAAAAAAGACAAGGACATGTTAATGAATGACAATATGGTTTGGGGCGAGATCTTAACAAGGTTTATCCATTTCAGACAATCCATATAATTGTGGGAAAAAAAAGAAAAAAAAAAGAAAGAGAAAGAAAAGAATGGCCACTCCCAGTGCTTGTCAACTTCAGGGTTTCTGCTTGCAGGCTCTCCTTCTCCTCCTCCTCCTACTACTACCCCTACTCCTCCTAGTCCTCCTCCTCCTTAACTAAATGTTGATTCTCAGATTTCTCATTTTGTTGACTCGCTTCTCTCCTTTTCTACCTTGATTCTTGGAATCAAAATTAATAAACCTCAAAACACTGTCCGCTATTTTTTACTTTCAATAGTGAATCAATTACTTAACCTAATACCTAGTTTCTAACATCTCACCAAAAACAATCTGCATTGGCATGTATATAAATATCTTAAATGGTATGCTTCCTTCTTGGTCAGCAATGCAGATACACCTGCTTTCTGTGCATGTGGGACAGCAATAGAGCTTGAGAGAAGCATTGAGTGGAGAGAAATTGGCCTCCAAGATATGACCTCAAACCTGTTGATCCCATTCTACATGAGCAATTTGTTGACATAGAGAAAATTATATTTCCACCTCGCACATGAAACTAGATCTTCTGAATCAATTCATTAAAGCATTGCCAACTGAAGGCAACAGTTTCAAATACCTCATTTTGGCATTTCCTAGCCTATCATTGAAAACATCAACTATTTTTATAGTTTTTGAGACAAAGTGAAGGTATTCTGTTACTCAAAAAGTTGATGAAATAGAAATATTTTTAAAAGGGTACTATTCATAAAAGATAGTTATTATATGCCTGGATGGCATTACGTAAATTAATCTGATGATATGTGTTACAATCTTATGGGCCATCTTGTAGGATTTAAGCAAGTTGTCTAGTGGAATTGGATCCTTGGTAATCCTCTGGTAAAGAATCCTGATCTTTGGTAATCCTCTGGTAAAAAAATCCTCAGTATTATAAGTCCCTCCTCAATGATTACAAGTAGAACTATGGCCAGTATCAATGTTTAAGCAGTGTATCAGCCACGCAGTATGGCTAGGGATTGACGAAGGATTAAACCACGTGACCTCAGCTAGACTATAAATTCAGGTGGGGAATTAGAGCACACCTTATATCACAAAATATTCCAACAATATGATGTGGTGTGGGGACATGGAAATGACCCCAGTATAGTCCATTATTGAAATTCCCTGGAACTTTACAAAAGGTACTATTCACAATAACAGTGACAATAGTCCCGACTATATTCAAATCACACATTATCGAAATTCCCTGAAATTTTGAGTTGCACCAAGATACTTTTGTCTAAGCCTTGGTGTAATAGAAAATTGACCAACAGTTTACAGAAGCAATTTTATCATCATAATCTTAATTAAAAGAAAGTTTATAGAAAATTCCAATATAAAAATTATGTTTGAGACAGAAAAAGTACTCGATTGCTCACTACATGATCTCACAGAAGCCCTCATTCCTTCATGCAAAGAGACGATGATCTGAAGTATTTTATCTGGGACTCCTAATTTCGACAACACTTTACACAGAGTAGTCCAAGACACAGTGTCCAAGGCTTTTGTGAAATCCATGAAAACCATAAATAAGTCTTTGTTTTGCTCTCTTGCTGGTTTAGCTCAATTGGTAGAGCATCTGCCTCAGAACCACAGGCTCGATACCAGCCCTCACCAACTTAGTATATGAGTGGCATAATTTGGATCTATGCAGTAAAGTGGTGAGCTGATGGTAGGTATGGGGCTCCATCTCAGATGCAAAACAATGTCCCTGGTTTAGCACTAGAGAAAAGGAGATAGACTCACCCACTGTCCAGCTGAATTAAATGAATTAATGTTGAGTTGAGCAATAACAACTAATTAAATGTCTTGACTAAAGCAACAATTTTATTTAGAAAACCACTATAATGACTTTATTAACAAAATCAATGAATTAACCACCAACAAATCATACATACGTATAATTTCTATTTAAAAAAAAAAAATTTTTAAATTAAATAAATAAATATATTTATATAAATAAATAAATATATTTATATAAATAGATAAATATATAAATACATATATAGATGAATAAATATTTATATATATATATATATATATATATATATAAATGAATAAATAAATATATATATAAATAAATAAATATATAAGTATATGTAAATATATATATAAATAAATAAATAATATATATATATATAAATAAATAAATAAAATCCCTCATGCTTTGATAATTTAGAATTCCACAAAACTTCTCTCCGCGTCAAAATCTGTTCGCTTGTGATATGACGTCATTAACAGTCTTTCTCGGTCGCATCTTTTTTTTAAAAAGTTATTTTTCGAACATTTCAAAAATTCTCCGCTTTTTCCAACGAATTTCATTTCAAATAAGGATTTACTCTGATGAAGGTCGAATTTTCTTTGTGTGCGGAACATTTCTACATTTTTTTCTATTATTATTATTTCATTTCATTTGGTTATTTAAAAATAATAACAGTTTGAATAATATACACATGGATAAACTCCTGACCGAAACATGTGTAAGTAAAATTGATTAAAATATCCTATATTATCCATTCTATACTTTCTTTCCTTTATTTATTTTTTCAACATACCGTCAGATTCACTTCCAGTTTCATTTTACATATGTATATGTATATATATATATATATATACACACACACAAGGTATGTCAAAAAGTATTGAGATTTGTTTGTAGTTCATGACACACCTTATATTCTGAAAAAAAAATTACATTCTATTCATTCTTCATTTCTATCTTCGTAAATACAGTTTTAAACTTGGTACTTTTTTGACACACTACTAGTCCACGTTAAAAGTGTGGTAAAGGTACCCTGAAGTTAAACTTTTTCACACTTTATTTTTAACCAATGCAATTATCATTAAGAAACAAGAAAAGTTTTGGTAAACAGACCAAAATCTGTGTTTATATTGAAAAAAATTAAAAGGCACTGAGCAAGAATATTTTAACATAATTTATTGATTGATCGATTGATTTTAATGACATATCAATGAATTTGGGGTTATTTTATGCCTAGAGGTTAGGGAATTGTGTACATTGTATGTTTATATTTTCATTTTTTATGTAATTTCTTCTGGTGTTATTTTATGCCCAGAGGTTAGGGAATTGTGTACATTGTATGTTTATATTTTCATTTTTTATGTAATTTCTACTGGTGTTATTTTATGCACAGAGGTTAGGGAATTGTGTATATTGTACAATTATATTTACATTTTTGAGTATTTTCTTTTTTTTTTGCACAAGGTTATATGTAATCAATTATTGTATTATAATACAAATAATTTCCAAATAAATCTATTTGACCTATAGTTGATAACCTAACAGGTACTACCACTCTTGGTCAGTGTGGACCTGGGAGTAATGAAGGTGTACTCTATACTCCCTAGAGCTCAACATAAATAGAGGCAAAATATTAATAAAGAGGCAAAATTAATTCTTATTTTATATCCAAATGTTTGAAGAATAATTAAAGTTCCAATTACCATCGAACTGGGAAGACAAGGCAACAAACGGTTGTAACTTAAATGCAAACCCGAATGTCACAAAGTCTACTGCAGAATGACAGGATATATATAAGACTCCACAATGTCATTCAAATCAAGCAGTCAAGCAGCCAATCAGAACTCAAGGAATGGAATCACCCAAATCACCCAAATTCATGAATGGGTCATTCTTGATTTCTATATACACCAACTGTCTTGTACACTGCTTAAGTTGTACTTAGCTGCTGTTATTCAAACCAACAACTTCAATATTTTTGTTCTGTGTTAAGGTATGAAGCTGATAAAAACAAATGCTCCACTTTTCTCTTATTAAAAATACCAAAAATAGGGTGAAAGAAAATGAACTGAACCAATATTTACTTTATATCTTTAAAAAGCTTCTGTACAACCCTCAAAACTTGTGGCTAGTTTGAATATTGCAACATGTTATGTTGTAAAAACACAAATATGTTTTTAGAATAATGCTGTGTGCAGCAATCTTTATAGATTTATTGATTTTTATGAGAATGAAAGATAGAAAACATACAGAATATCCCTCATGATGAAATCAATAAAAGTGTCCAAAAAGGGCAATGTAATAAGATTTAAATGATATTTCACAAATTACTTTTAGATTATCCACACTTACCATAAACCATTCTGTAGAAAAGTATGGATGCTCTGTATTGAAAAGAGTCATACATCCAAAAATACTGGATACAATAATACTTTTGCTCTGAATTTTTTAGATGAAGCTTGATAATTTGTATTTCTTATATAATCTAATTTATTGAACACATGGCATGGTGGATATAGGCGTTGGGTTTAATATACTTTTAAGTGACAGTTACAGGCTACAGGTTCAATCCTGGTCAAGGGCAACAGTAACATAGAATAATAATTAACACAGCTTAACTCTTGTACTCAAACTATGGTTAGCAGAATGAGAACAGTATACCCTCGTGGATTGAATAACGGGTTGGGTTCCAATTTTCGTGAAAACTCCTGATTATGACAAGAAGGTTCCTGAGTTTGAAAAGAAGGTTCCCAAGTTGAAAGAGAAGGTTCCTAAGTCCAAAGAGAAGGTTTCTGAGTCCAAAGAGAAGGTTTCCGAGTTCAAAGAAAAGGTTCCTGAGTTTGGAGAGAATTTTCTCTAATTTGAGAAGGCTTCCAAGTCCGACAATAAATACCTGAAGATGGCTGGAGGGCAAATTGTCCGAAACATTGTACAGATAACAATATAGAAGAGGACAATAGTCCGAATGATCCAAATAATACAGACAATAATACTTGTTGATACATTTACAAGACAATCTAAATAGACTATCACCAAAGATCTACAGTCAATCTATTTAATGTCCAATAAGTTATTGGAAGGAATATTGACAAATTTCAAAAAAGAAGTTGTTTACCAAATTTAAATTCAGAAAAGTAGATTTATCATTCCTGAAATAAGATTGGTTAGGAATTCTAATACCACAAGACCAGCTTAGAACTGGTTCCAAAATATTCATAACTCCTCACTCATAATCTTCTGGTGATTAAATCCAGTTCATTGCCCTACACTACAGATCAAAATCTAAGCTCAAGATTTCTTCAATATGACTGGGTGACAATAATCACTGATCCAGGACTAAATATTTGGCCCTCAGTGATCTTATTTTTATATTCTACCATAGCATAGAAAAAAAATGTTAGCAGGATGGAGTTAACTTAGATCTATTTTCCCAATCCCTACGCACAAAGAGAATGCAACACAAGGTCAATTTTTTTAAGCGGAGTTTAACAGAGTTTTTCTTTTCTTAGACCAGTTGCCATACCAAGATTGAAGATTTTGGTTTGCTTTGCTTTGTTTTACGGCATATCAACCTCAGTGGGTCATTTAATGCCAATAAAGTTTTGAAATAAATTCATTTTTAATGGATACTCAATTTTTTTTATAAATACATTTTTCTACTTAACCCATAGATGAGACCCTAACAGATTCTACTACTTCGGGCCAGAGCCAAGATTGAAGAGCCCACTCAGTTCTACTGTTTCACCCAATAGCTGGAAGGAGAATAATTAGATCCATACCTTTCCAAAAAGTATTAGCACTGTGATAGGCAAATAGCCTTGCCCAGGATTTGAACGATTGGCCATATCCATTTTTCTATGTTACACTATACACACCTTCAAACAATGGCATTGGGTGTAAGGTTTACATAATAGGTTGCCTATTAATTATGTATGATAATGTAGAATTTAAAAGATAACTAGTAATTCTTTCAGAAGAAAAGTCATGGAAAATACCTGTAAAATAATAGACAAGGTTTAACCTTTAGCTGACCTTTTTGTAGTTGTTCACTGATTAGTCAGTCCAATTGTAAGAATGTGTTAGTAGAGTTAGAGATTCAGAGTTAGCTGGGTGACTGTGGGAAATGGATGCAAAATGGCATCTCTCTGCTACAAGCTATTTCTCTCCACATGAGCAGTTAACTTAGGTTTTGTTATAAAGAAGTGTAAAAGTCTTATGTTCATTTATAATAACAAAAGAATGGACACATGGAATAAGAAAATTCCAAAACCAAAACCAAACAGGAGACAATAACAGAGAAATCATTCCAGATAAAAGAATAGAAGATCCAGAAGAAGAAGAAGTAAGAAGGCTATGCAACAGAAGGAGTGGCTAAACATTTTGAGAGCATATGGTCACAATGATTGAAGAGATTTTTAAAGTCCTGGAGATTTTACAAGAATACTTTACTTGGGGAAATGTTTAAAAATTAAAAGTGAAGTAATATATAAAACTTCTTGGTAACTTTATTTTTATTGGGTTTTTTTTTTTGCCCATACACCCTTTCACCATATGCCAGGATACCACTAACTGTGTTATAACTAATATACATATAATCATGAAGTAAATACTGCCAGTGATGCACAAATATATATATATATATATATATATATATATAAAATGAAAATGGAAGTGAATCCGACAGTATGTTGAAAAGAGAAAGAAAGGAAAGAAAGTATTGAATGGATAAAATAGGATATTCTAATTAATTTAACTTACACGTGTTTCGGTCAGGAGTTTATCCATGTGTACATTATTCAATCTATTATTATTTTTGAATAACAAAATGAAATGAAATAATAATAAGAAAAAATGTAGAAATGTTCCGCACACAAAGAAATATCGATCTTCCTCAGAGTAAATCCTTATTTTTTTAAATAAAATTCGTTGGAACGCGGAAAATTTTTGAAATGTTCGAAAAAAGACCTTTTTTTAAAAATCACGTATAAGTTAAATTAATTAAAATATCCCATTTTATCCATTCAATACTTTCTTTCCTATATTTTTCTTTTCAGCATATATATATATATATATATATATATATATATATATAAACATATATATATACATATTTTGGGGAGAATATGTGCTTAATTGAAGTCATACCTAATTTTGAAAATTAATTAATTGATAATTAATGAATTAGGCGGGCATATTATCAATTAATTAATTTTCAAAATTAGGTACGACTTCAATTAAGCACATATTCTCCCAAAAATTGTCGGCTAAAAAGCCATATCAAACACATTGTTTGTTTGTTTACTTCTCATATATACATATATATATATACATATACATACATAAAGTTAAACCTAATGAGTCAGATATACTTACTAATAGTTTCAGTTAGTAGTTCATCAGGGAAAGAATCTGACTAAAAAGAATTGGAGCATTCATACTCTTATTACAAAAACTAGCCCCACCATGGTCCAAACAAATTAGCATAAAACAAACAAACCAATAAACAATTAAATAAAAAGAATTTTAAAAAATTTTTTTATTATATATTTCTTATCCCCTATTCATTTAATTTTCCTATTTCTATCTTTATCCTATTATACATCCTAATCCCCCAACCATTTCATACCTCGCATACATATATTCTATCGTCACTGCCCCCCCCCCAAATAAATGAAAACCCAGCCAACTAGTCCGCCCTACTATTTACCCACAACTAGAGGGATAATAGTTGGATGCATACCTTTCCCAAGGGTATTAGCACTATAATAAATGCCAACAGCCTTGTCCAGGATTTTAACTCATCTCACCATGCCCTTACATTACATGAAAAGTGCCTCCACAATGTTACAATGTGAAGCAACAAAGGATTTCTGTGAAATTCAATATTTATTGCGAAAAATTTCTGAAAATTCTCTAGTTCTCATTTATCATATTTTGGCAAGATAAAGGACAGTACAGGAAAAATTTTAAATCTTAATACTGTAGCAATTGTCCGCCCCTGTTGGGATGGATATGAGTCCAATAAGGTCATCTTCTCCTGCTGCAGGTTTTCGCCCATAGTTAGCGGCTGGCTTTAAACAGCAGCCTGGGAGAAAATCTCTCTCTTTCTCTGTGTCCGGCAACCACAGCACATGGGTTAAGCACTTGGTGCCTCTGCCCCTTAAGTGGAGAGCTTTGCCCCCCAGCAATCTATCAGTAAGTGACTAATTTCTACAGGTAACTCTGTATCATTTCTGTAGGACTTAGTCCTACATCCTTTGTGTATATTTATGTATCACTTTTCTATATCTTGCTGTACTTTGTCATGAGTATGTGTATACTTGTCATGTATGTGTTTCTCCACATGCTCACAAAATAAAGTCTATGTTTGTTATTATATATAACTTCTTTGTCAGATTAATTTAGGTACACATATGTACCCATGTTGGAAGGTTACTTTGAACCTTGTAACATATTATAAGAACATTCATATCTTATAATGCAAACATGAATTTTGAAAATCCTACAAAATGACAAAATAGAATAAAGAATCTAATAAAGAGAAGTCTTTAAAATTTTGAAAAGTGAGTTGGATGGTTGGTTGGTTGGATTTTACTGCATGTCAACCCTTGTTGGGTTATCTAGCTGAAGACATTTTGTTTGATTCATTCTTGAATCTTAAATTTTTTAAAAACACATTTTTTTTGGTCTATTTAACCCATGGATGAGACCCTAACAGGTACTACTACTCCAGGTCAGAGTGGATTTTGGAGTAATGGCGATGAAGGGGTACTCCACACTCCCCAGGGCTCCAGAATTCAAACTTCACCATTAGATACAAGTTTGACATCATACCCTGGACACTTAGACCCTCAGCCACCGCCTTCTAGCAAATATACAATAAAAAGGGTTAGGGCTTGCCATAAGGACAATATGGTTGGAACAATCATATAGGTGTTAGGGCTTGACATGACTAGTCGATTGATAAGAGGAAAACTCTCTGACTGCCCGTCTAGCCTAAGGCAAAAGTGGATCATGGATCGTCACCCATGGCCAACATATGGCCCCATTGGGAGCATCTTACCACGCTGCAGAAGTGCAGTCGGTGAATTCTAAAGCCCCAACTGACAGGGCAGTTCAAAAGGTCTCATCATCATCCATCAAGCATGGTAGCATGGATTCCGTTGACACTCTCTCATCATCCGTCCCTATCAACCATCACTCTAGGTAGGTATGCTAGGTTACATCCAATGTCTGCGCAGAACTGATAAATGTAAGTCCTTGCTGGTCGCCAACATTGGTGTGTCCATCTGTAGGAGTCCACAGGAGAACATCAATTATGAGTTCATCACAGCTTCTCCAGCAGTGCCCAACATGTTCTGTTGGAGGTAGGTGGGCATACAGTTGTGTTTTTGCTTCAAGGATTTGTTCAAAACAGCATAAATCATCCTTGTGTAGTTCCCATGAGAAAATTAAAGACTTAGTTAACTATTCATTGTTCCTTCACTTCAATTAATTCGAGGAAGAAACTGAGTTGCTTTTCAAAAAATACAAAGAAACATGCTTTAAAAACTCAATGTAACATTGAATCATTCCTAACCCTTTGACTAAAGTGAAAATTTAAACATTTAAGTTATTTTACAATTCTTTTTTCAATGATTATAACACAAGGGAAGTAACCCCTATTTAATTATGTTTTTAGTTATCTCCCTTGAAATTTTTTTCATACATATATAAAGTCATCGGGGCGGCCTAAAGTCGGTATCAGCCAGTCAGCGAGGGAATCTATCCACTTTTCAATAGTGCTAGACCAAGGAGATTGTTTTGGTGTCTGAGGTGGAGTATCAGAAAGATTTTCAATAAAAAAATAAAAAATAACTTTTTACTTGACGAAGTCAGGCAAATGTTTTAATCTTAACAAAAAGCTATAAACAAGAATTTTTAACACAATCTGTTTTTTTGTTGTTTTTTTTAATTTGATTTGAAAGCAAATAGCAAATATGAAATTACAGAATAAGTTGAATTAATTATATACTAAACTAGCAGATGTATCTGTCTAGGTAGGAGGTCAAGTTTTACATCTCTATATGTATAACTATATACCTAATTCAATAATTTTTTTCAGTGAGAGAAATTTAATTTGTTTTTTTGTTTTTGTTTTTTGAACTTTCAAAATTTAAATTCTGTATGATGAGTTATGTCTAGGCATCTGTTTGGGCATCTATAGAGGAGAGCGAAACTCTTCTTAATTATAAGTAAATTAAATAAAGTCGGCAGACATGCCAATTGTCGGTATCAGCTGAAGAGCAAAGGAGCCTATCCCCCTTTTCACTAGCGCTAGATCAGGGAGACTGTTTTCGAAACTGAGGTCGAGCACCACACCTACCATTAGCTCCCCACTTTACTGCACATATCCGAGCTGTACTACACATGTGCTGAGTTGACAAGTATCAAACCCAATAGCTTGTGGGTCTTAGGCGGATGCTCTACTGACTAATCCAGTCCCTAATTATCAATATAGATTCTTCTTTCAATGTATAAATGCAAGATTAACTTTATAGTTCAAAAGTGCTTTTGTTACATCAGTATTAATGAATCTCACCAACCCAACACAAGAAGCGAAACATTTATGTTAGATTTCAAAATGAAAAAATTCAGACTTCAATTTTTCAAGCCCTGATGTCCATACCATTAATTGCAAACCAAGTTTTGTTTTTTGTTTTTCTACTACATTAGTAGTTATGATTATAATAAACTAGTAGAGCTACCCAGCATTTTCCAGGATTTAAAGAATTAAAAATAAATTTTTAACATTATTTTTCTATATATTTGTTTATATTTTATTCATTATATAGACTTGTTTTTAAGTTGTTTATTCTTCTTCTAGAATGTAACACAACGCTCAATAAGTCCTGAGCCTGACATACAGATGGCACCACTAATAAAAAATCCATATGATTTTTATAAAGTACTAACCTTCAAATGGCAAATGTCAAAATTTGAGCCTAATCGGAATATTAGTTTACAAATTATAGTTATTTAAGTGAAGCTAATGTTGCAAATTTTCAAAACAATAGAAAAATCTGAATTTCGTGTGTTGATAAAGCATTGCTTTCTGATGGGAAAAAAATACTGTTTAAGCAAAGCAATGGATTGATAAGTGTTATTCAGAGTCTGCTCCATCAGAAACAATGGTTAAAAGGTGGTAGGCTGACCTTAGACACAAATGATGCTGAACGCTCAGGTCGCACAAATTCAGCAGTTGTCCAGGTAAATAGCAAAAAACTCTACAAACTTGTTTTGGCCGATTGTAAATTAAAGTTGTGTGAGATAGCAGAAAAGTTGAAGATATCAGAAGGTAGTGTATTCACCATTTTGCATGAATATTTGTCAATTAAAAAAAAACGGGATTCAAAGTGGGTGCCACATTTGCTTGCAGTTGAGCAAAAACAATAATGCATCATCGATTCAGAGCCTTGTTTGCAACTGTTTCAACACAACAAAAAGGAGTTTTTGCATAAATATCTGACAATGGATGGAACATGGATCCGTCACTTCACTCTGGAGTCAAATCGGCAGTCTGCTGAGTGGACAGCAGCAGCAGCAGGTGAGAGCTGTCCAAAGTGACCAAAGACACAAACATCAACAGGCAAGGTTTTGGTCTCCATATTTTGGGATGATCAAGGTATTTTGTTCATTGATTACTTTGAAGAACCATCAAAAGTGAATGCTATATAGCATTATTGGTGCATTTGAAGGAAGAAATTGGTAAAAAATGGCCACAAATGAAGAAGAAAAGCGCTCTTTCACCAAGACAATGCATGCACCATGTCACAAGTCGATTGCAACAATGGCAAAACTACATGAATTGCACTTCGAATAGCTTCCACACCCACCCTATTCTCCAGATCAGACCCCCAGCGACTACTGGCTGTTTGCAGACCTCAAAGGAGTGTTCCAGGGAAAGAGATTTTGCTCCAATGAAGAAGTGATATCGGAAACTGAGGGGTATTTTGAGGACAAAGAAATCGTTCTACAAAAAAGGCATTGAATTGTTAGAGAAGTGTTGGAATCAGTGAATCACCCTATCAGAAGACTATGTTGATGAATAAAGTCGAATTTTGCCTAAAAGTTGTTTTATTACTTAGGCCTGGGACTTATTGAGTGATGTGTTATTTTTTCTTTTATTTGTCTTATTTGCTTTTTTATTATCCCTTATCAATTTGTTTTAATTTCTTAATCAATTTTTTGATATATCATTGATTTATACACTGATCATATTTTTATTTAGCTTTTCTTTTGGAAAATGATGGGTAAAACGTTTTTTAATCTTTTTTTCAGATAAAAATAGAGTGTGGATTTTCTTGAACTTTGGTCTTTGCTGGTCTCCACCAATTTTCCTTTATAAAAGGAAGTGAGCTTGGTGATTGTACAGACAGATATACACAATCTTTCTTTTACATATATAGATTCCAAAAATATATAGTATGAGTTGAAACCCACAAAATAATGTAGTTATAAAAGATGACAAGTGTAGATAGTAATTCAATTAAAAATAGTCAAAGAAGCAGGCCAAGTGCAATTTTGGTCAAATTTTCACACATAGAATTGACGTTAATATTCAAAGATTAACTAATGTTAATTGAAGTGATGAAATCAATACAAACCACAATTCAATTGATATTAATGAATGATATGGTGATGATGATGCTGGTGGTTACAAAGGCAGTGAAACTGGTGAAGTTGACAATGACATTAATCCAATGCCAGACTTTAACTCACTAAACAACTTTGTATTAACACAAAAGAAGCTGAATTCATTCTATTCATTCAATATGCATTATGAGCATAGTACCCATAAAGAATAATAATATGAACATAGTACCCATGAAGAATAATAATATGAACATAGTACCCATAAAGAATAATAATATGAGCATAATACCCATAAAGAATAATGATATGACCATAGTACCCATAAAGAATAATGATATGAGCATAGTACCCATAAAGAATGATAATATGAGCATAGTACTCATAAATAATGATGATATGAACATAGTACCCATAAAAAATAATAATATGAGCATAATACCCATAAATAATGATGATATGAACATAGTACCCATAAAAAATAATAATATGAGCATAGTACTCATAAATAATGATGATATGAACATAGTACCCATAAAAATAATAATATGAGCATAATACCCATAAAGAATGATGATATGAACATAGTACCCATAAAAATAATAATATGAGCATAGTACCCATAAAGAATGATGATATGAACATAGTACCCATAAAAAATAATAATATGAGCATAGTACTCATAAAATAATGATATAGAACATAGTACCCATAAAAAATAATAATATGAGCATAATACCCATAAAGAATGATGATATGAACATAGTACCCATAAAAATAATAATATGAGCATAATACCCATAAATAATGATGATATGAACATAGTACCCATAAAGAATAATAATATGAGCATAGTACCCATAAAGAATGATGGGATTATTTATGTATTAATTATTATTCCTTCTAGAATCAGAGTAGTATCAATGCTCTCTACTGAAGATCAAAGTGTTAATCCCTGGTTAAGAATCAGAACCTATCTACCTGACCTTGAGGATGATATCAAAAAATGGTATCTGTATTTCTTCAGCTTTGTTCTAGTTTCATCTTTGGCCAAAATGCAGCATAAAATGAGGCAAGATGGGTCCTATACAAGACAATACTTACCTAATTACACAGTAAGGAGAACATCAGAATTGTCTGATCCTTTCATGATACAGGTCAGTGTTCTCACTCATCTTGTGTCAATTTTTACTTTAATGGAGAAGTGAATATATGCTAGGATCAAAATGTAGTATCTGTCCAGGATCAAAGTATTGCTCCTGGTACTTCTGCTATGGATCAGTATAGTATTTACAAACTTTGAAAAGTTACAATATATATATTATATATATATATATATATATATAAATAATTGGTAATTTTCTTGAAGCATTGTTAAATATGTTATAATATATTAATGATTTGAAGGCAATTACAATGCATATAAAAAAATAACATCTTTTTGTTTTTATTTTTATATGCATTGTAATTGCCTTCAAATCATTAATATATATATATATATATATATATATATATATATATTTATATACATGCGTGTATGTGTGATTGCATACTAAATACATACTATACATATACTTCATGGCACACACTTTACACTTACTTCATAACATGCTAGACATACACTCCACACATGGAACACTAAAAACATACATGGACTCTCTCATCAATTTTGATGCATGAGGGTTCATTCAATGAACAACCTACACTGTGTTTTGTTTATAGTGGTGAAGGTTTGTGTTGGATCATCTGCACTTTTTGGCACAGTCAAATAGGAAAGAATTGGTCCACAAGAAATGCCACAAACTCAATCAACAACTGACCTCAGGTTTTTCAAATTCAGAGTTTTCCTTCTCCTAATCTGGTTAGCTATCCAAGGTTAAAGAGCTCAGTCTGTCCTACCATTTTACCCATAGCTGGAGGGAGTATATATGGATTCATACCTTTCCCAAGGGTATTAGCACTGTGTGAAATGCAAACAGCCTTGTCTAGGATTTGAACTTGGGTCGATGAGTCCATTTCCTATGAATCTAACCATTATGCCACACGCCTCCAAGTCCAAACTAAAAACATACACTGTATACAATAGACAATATCAAAGGCTTTTGTATATAATTCCAGATACACAGAATAAAAAAAAGGAACTCTTTTGTAGAAGGTGTTGGAATATTTGGATATAAGGTGTGCTCTAATTCCCCACCTGGATTTATAGACTATCCAAGGTCATGTGGTTTATACCTCCGGCCAATCACTAGCCATACTGCATGGCTGATACACTACTTAAACCCCCACACTGGCCATAATTCTAATTGCACTCATTTAGGAGGGACTTACAATACTCAGGACTCTTTACCAATGGATTTACCTAGGACCCAATTCCACTGGACAAGCACTCTAGCTTAAGGCCTACAGGATGGCCCAACATTAATATAAAAAAAAACAAAAAAAAAACTGGAATACATCACCCCTGATGATGGCGCTTTGAAGTGCCGAAAGTACTCGGGAACTGAACTTTGGTGGACTTATCCATCAATTCCACCCAGACATTAAAAAGTTGGCCAGAAAATTGGAAAAGATCAAAAATAAAATTGTTAAACAGGAGATGTGCCTTTTGTTTAACTCTAGACTAGCCAAGGTCATATGGTTTATTCCTCCGGCCAATCACTAGCCATACTGCATGGCTGATACACTACTTAAACCCCCCACACTGGCCATAATTCTAATTGCACTCATTTAGGAGGGACTTACAATACTCAGGACTCTTTACCAATGGATTTACCTAGGACCCAATTCCACTGGACAAGCACTCTAGCTTAAGGCCTACAGAATGGCCCAACAGATTGTAACAGAAGGTTTTTGGCCTCTGTGGCCTTTTTCCTAATTTCACAAACACGTACGTATCATAAAGAACTTTTCTACATATGCCCCACATTTACGCTTGGTATCTTCTTTTTTTTTCTTTTTTTACACATTAATAAAAAATTTATAAGTGACACACAAATATGTCTTGACTTTCCTTCTTATCAATTTACACCGATATAAACTCTGAGTTGTCCTCAAAATGATAACATTTAACCACCATAACATTTGCGTCGTGATCAAAAGATAGTGAAATTTAAAATTATAAGTTGAGGGTTATTTTTTATGTTATGGCAATGGCTTTAAGATATTTGCTACTGTTTGTTATCCCTGTTGTTTTAGTTTTAAAACTAGTACAAAATAAAAAAAACAACCTCCAGGCGATGTAAAAATAGATTTTTGAAACATATTGCCTGAGGGGTGGGAGTAAAAAATTCAATGTGAGCGAGTTCGTACCCGAAGTAAGTAAAATCATCAAATTCATTAACTCTTAAAGTCCTATACCACCTCATTCCACCTGGCTTGAAGTCTCCTTTGTTTTCCTAATCCACCCAAAATGATAATCTTTGTTTAAATGTAATATTAAACATATTTAAAAGTCTTTGATTTAAGGGAAATAACAGGTAACTTTAGATGCAAAGGTCATTTTTAGCCATTTTTTAAATATATCCTTATAGGAATGCTCTGGACTTAGAAAATTCTTAACAGGATGTTAAGAGTTAAAGGATTAAAAAATAAAACAATTTGAAATATAAACTTTAAATATGTATTAAAATAAAACAAACTATATATAGATATATAATACCAGTCATGTATTTATTAAAACTTGTTTTAAAAAACAATGAGAACTGTCTAATGTTGCATGTTCAAATTTTGAGTGTATTTATTCTATGTTATGACAATTTTGGGTAAGGTGACGTAAGCAGTGACATAGTTTTTGTTACAGACAAAAACCGGAAGCGAATCTCCATTATTAATAGATGAACTTGCAAACTTATTTCTAAGTTTATCAAGATTGATAATTGAGTTTGCAATATCTATAAGTAAAGAGTGCTCAATATCATTGATGAAGCATATATATCTAAGTTAAGATAGCAAAAATAAGGTCAACAGTGCTTGGTAACTGGCTGTTTCTTGGCCATGTAATTTTCAAACCAACTTGGTTTTAAGAATTGCTTAGATGAGAAACTTACAGTTACCAATTGGCATTGACTAAGTCTTCACTACCATAACTTTATATATATATATATATATATATATATATATAATTTAATATACCAAACTTGTTGGTAAATCCTCATGGTGAGAAAAAAACCAGCAAATAGTTTGATTGTAAAAGTATACTACCAAACATTACCTGGGGAGAAAAAAATTTTTGGAAAAAAAGAAAAGACCAAGATAATCATACCAACCAAAAATAATCTATTGTTACAATATTTGGCCAAAAGAAAAAACAATTTATATGTATATATATATATATATAAGATATATATTCATACAAAACCGCCAAGAAACTAAAACTAATAAGTAAAAAGTGCTCAATACCTAAGTAGAGCAAATAATTAGGTTTATCTTTATATATATATATATATACATATAAACTTTGAAATAGGTTTATTTGATAATAAGTTAAGTTCATTTTAAAGCTAAAATATCAGGGATAATAGTAGCAAATTAACCCATGTTATATATATATATATATATATATATATATATATATATATATATATATATATATATATTCATGTTGATTGCAAGTTTTATCATTTGCACACTAATCACTATATATATAAAATAACACCCAAAAGATCATAGATAGACAACTAGACATCAAACTGGGGATTTTACAACAGAAGAACTCAACAAAGTCTTAAAAAACTAAAAGGTAGAAAAGCAGCAGGACTTGACGAAATACCCCCCGATGTATGGAAGATGGGTAAGTTCAATGACATACTGCTTAGGCAAGCAATTCAGTATATAGACAAAATAGAATAGATAAATGGATGAAAGGATGCATCCTCCCATTCCCTAAAAAAGGAGACCTAGGAATAGGTAAAAACTACAGAGGCATAACTCTTACTGCCATTGCAGCTAAGATATATAATGCCCTTCTTCTTAATTGAATTTGACCCGAAATAGAGAAAATCCTTAGGAAAAACCAAAATGGATTCCACAGAAATCGATCCACAACCTCTCAGATCCTGACTGTATGACGGATCATAGAAGGGGTTCAAGCAAAGAATCTGGAGGCAACACTACTATTCGTAGATTTTTCCAAGGTATTTGATTCCACACACAGAGGGAAAATGGAACAAATACTACTAGCATACAGTCTCCCCAAAGAAATGGTTGCCGCTATAATGATGCTCTACAAAGACACTAAAGCAATGGTACGCTCACCTGATGGCGATAGAGATTTCTTTGACATTGCTACTGGAGTCCTACAAGGAGATACATTAGCACCATATATATTTATAATATGCCTAGACTATGTACTCTGAACATCATTAGATACCATAAAAGAAAAAGATTTCACATTAAGAAAAGCAAGAAGCAGGAGATACCCCACACATACAATCATAAATGCAGACTATGCTGAAGTCACTACTACATAGCCTGGAGGAGGCAGCAAAGAACATCGGCCTCTATGTGAACTCTGATAATACAGAGTTCATGAGCTTCAAAAAGCCTAGATGGTAAGCCTCTTAAGCCAGTAGAACAATTCACATACCTAGGTAGTAATATCTCATCCACAGATAACGATGTTAATGCACGAATAGGAAAGGCATGGCTGGCCACAAACAAATTATCAGTCATATAGAAATCCGATCTCACTGACAAGCTAAAGCGACATTTCTTCCAGGCTGTAGTCATATCAGTACTGCTGTATGGATGCACCACCTGGACCCTAACGAGGCACCTTGAGAATAAGCTAGATGGGAGCTTCACAAGAAGCAGGGATGAACTCATAAGCCACATTCTCTTGTGGAAACCAACACATGGACATGCTAGTGTGGGCCACCCAGCAAGGACCTACATTGACCAACTATGTGAAGATGCTGGCTGCTGCGCAGAAGAACTCCCAGGGGCGATGAATGATAGGGAAGGTTGGCGAGAGATTGTCATGGATATCCGTGCTGCCTGCATGACATGATGATGATGATGAGATATATATATATTATTTTTTTATGTTTGGCCCACCAATATATATATATATATATAATATATATATATATATATAAGGTGTGTTGTGTAATGGACACAGTGAACTGTGCTTAAATCCTAGAGAAGAATGTTTGTATTTCACATAGAGCTAATAACCATGTGAAAGGTATAAATCCAATTATTCTCATTCCAGCTATTGGTAAATAGTAGAGCAGATTGGACTCTTTATGGAACCAAACTAGGAGAAGGAAAACTCTAAATTCAAACCTTATAAACCCCTCTTAAGAAATCATGCGGAGAGGTTTGTATGTGTGTGTATATATATATATATATATATGGAAAGACGTTGATTTTTCGGAACTTTTAAGAAAGAAAATATTCTCTCAACGACAATAATGAAATCTATTTTGATTTGGATAAATCAAAGTGGAAAGATGTTGATTTTCGGGACTTTTAGAAAAAGAAAATATTCTCTCATTTATATATATACACACATACATGCATACATACATACACACACAACACACACACACACACACACACACACACACAGAGTATTGGCCATAAATGAGCACACTCCTACTGAGAATTTTTAAGTAAATGTTCCTTCTTTTAAAACCAAAGAGAACAGGATTTTATCATTTCTGGATGAACATTATGCAATCCAAATGGATTATATTTTTAGCCTTATATATAACCAAACTTTACCGCATTGAAACCATAACCAAAAATAAAATTTCAACACCTATATATATATATATATATGTATATATATATTTACCAACCCCTCTGCACGAGCAGGATGCGTCACAATGTCAATTTCTTAAGCAGAGTTTAACAGGTTTGAATTCAGAGTTTTCCTTCTCCTAGACCGGTTGCCTAACCAAGGTTAAAGAGCCCAGTCTGCCCTACTATTTACCCATAGCTGGAGGGAGAGTAGGATTCATACCTTTCCCAAGGGTATTAGCACTAGGTGAAATGCAGTCACTATGTCCAGGATTTGAACTCGGGGCGACGAGTCCATTTCCCATGACTTTAACCATTACACCATGCGCTTCCTACATATATATATATAGGTGTATATGCCTTTCATCCCACTTATGGGTTTTCTAAAAACCTTTCAGAAAGTTATGAAACAATCTCTTTAAACTTCCCCAGCTTAAATAGTAAAGCAGACTGAGCTCTTTAGCCTTCCTATGACAAACAGTCTAGTTTTATGGTGAACTGATTCAAATCAACTGTACTCCACTTAAAAAATGAATCTGAACCTCATCATGTCTATGGTGGATGCTGGTTGTTTAGTTTGTAAAGTTTTTAAATGCCATCCTTGGCCAGTTGAAAAGGGCTAAAAGTAAGTAAGTCCTGAGTTATGGAATCCTTTGGTAAGCGAATAAGTCCTGTCCTGCGTATACGTCCTATCCAGCGTATTGTTAAAGGTCCAGTGATTTAATCCCATGTTCATCGTCAATGAAAGTCAAAGTAGTTATGGTCAGTATGGTCCATTTAAGTATTGTATCTACCTCAGAGTACTGCCAGTGATTGGCCAAGAGCTTGGTCACATGGTTGTGGTTGAGTTTATAAGTAGGAGTGGGTTTTTATCACACACCTTATATAGAAAAATCTCAACATAGTTGGTTGGATTGTATAATATATCAACCCTTGTTGGGTTATTTTATGCTAAAGGCACTTTGTTTTTATCATTATTGATGGGTATTCAAATTTAATTTTTTTAAATTTAACTTTTTTTAACTCTTAACATCCTATACCGCCTCATTTGTTTTCTTAATCTGCCCTAAATGATAGCCTTTGTTTAAATGTAATATTAAACATATTTAGAAGTCTTTGATTTAAGGGAAATAACAGGTAAATTTAAATGAAAAGGCCATTTTTAGCCATTTTTTGATAAATCCTTATAGGAATGGGGCTCTGGACTTAAAAAATTCTCAACAGGATGTTAAGAGTTAAACACGTTTTTTCAAAATCATTTTTTTCTATTTGACCTATGGCTGGGACCCTAACATATACTACCACTCAGGATCAGAGTGGACCTGGGAGTAACAGTGATAAAGGGGTAATCCACATTGCCCAGAGCTCTAAAATTGGAACTTCACCATTAGATGCAGTTAAATATGTCACCAGGTTAGTCTTTGATAATCAAAAAGAGAATAGGTGGAGAAAGGAACACCCATTCCAAAAGTGAAGAACCCTCAACCCGAAAAAAACAAACCCTGATACGACCCGATGAAGGTTAGAAAATGAATAAGAGAGAATCAGATATTAGAGAGACAATTAAGAAGAGGATACAACAGAATCTCACTGAAATCTCTCTCTCTCTCTCTCTCTATATATATATATATATATATATATATATATCCCAGTCTGTCCATATCTATCTATATATCTATCTATTTTAGTCTATCCATATCTATCCATCCATCTATCTATCTATTTATTTATTTATTTATCTTAGTCTATCCATATCTATCTATCTATCTATCCATCTCAGTATGTTTATATCTAGTTATATATCTATCTCTGTCTGTCCATATCTATCTATATATTTATCTATCTCATTCTGTATGTATATATGTATGTATGTATGTATGTGTGTATGTATCTATCTATCTATCTGTCTATCTATCTCAGGCTGTATCTCTCTATCTATTCATGTTAAATGTCATACCCAGGACACTAAGACCATCAGCCAACACCTTGAAGAATATATATGATAAAAAGGGTTGGGAGTTTGTCATAAGGGCAATAGAGGTCGAGACTATCATATAGGTGCTAGGGCTTGACATGCCCAGCCAATTCATTGGAAGGGCCCTCTCTGACTGGCCGTCTAGCCTAAGTAAGGGCCAAAGTAGAGTGTTGCATGTCATGGACTGCTCAGCCACCAGGATTCCGTACTTAAGCATCATCGGTCACCAACCAGATCCAATAGGTGGCCTCATTGGGGGATTTTACCCCTCTGCAGAGGTGCAGTCGGTATATTCTACTACCTCAGAGGACAGGGGGCTTAGGTAAATACATACAGCTGCAATAATTCACTGGAAACTTTTCAAATGACTTAGATTTGTTTATGCAAATAAATAGTATAAGCACAAACCAGAATCTGTTCTGAAAAACAGAAATCAAAGCAGTAATACTTTTGTCATTGAAATTAAATTGAATTATCATGTCTTGATCTAATATTCCTTAATGAAGCATCGTGGCTGATGTGCTGTGACATCATAGTAACCAAGTTCAAACTCCAGTTATGCTATTATGTTCAATATCAGACTAATACTCTTGGGAAAGGTATGAACCCACTCATCCCCCCAGCTAAAGATTAAATAGTACCATTAATGTTCTTTTATAAAGATGGCTTTTTAGCATTAAATAACCCATGAAATTTGATATGCTATTAAACAAAAAAACCAAAACAAACCTTAACGAAGAGAATGTAGTCATTTAAGTATATCACAAGAGTGAAAAGTTGGATAAATATTGGTATTTTGCCAGAGAAATAAAAAAGCTAAAACATAATTGTTATGTTTGGAATGGACTCTTGAAGAACTGAAAAAAAAACATGGAAGAATTTAAACTATTCAGGTAATGATATTCTTGTAATTGCCAAGAATCTTGAAGAGAATTCACAAAGGACTTATCACTTGATCTTGAGAAAAACCCACCAGATACAGATTCATGTATATAAAACATAATACTTATCCATCTTTATATATATATATATATATATATATATATATATATATATATATATATAATCCAAAAGTCCAGAGAAGAAATCTTCCTTACGACACAAGAGTTTTATTTAAAAAACCTGTCGCAGTTTGAGAGCTCAATGTGTGCTCTTAATGTTAGAGTCACAGAGCAAATACATAAGTAAAGAAATAACAAAAGACTTAGAGATTTAGCATTATAGTCTATTTCAGGGAGTTTAGACAAAGTGTCTAACTCTCCCGACTCATCAGATTCGCATCTGATGAGTCGGGAGAGTTAGACACTTTGTCTAATCTCCCTGAAATAGACTATAATGCTAAATCTCTAAGTCTTTTGTTATTTCTTTACTTATATATATATATATATAAGATGGCCTCATCTGCAAGTCGCTGGCTGAACTAAAATCTCACAATCGCCATAAACATTCAAGCTGATTTTGCTTTTAGACACTCATACGTCAAAATCGACGGGAGAGTCCATCATATAAGGTGTGGTCAAAAGTATCAAGAATGAAGCTGAATTTACCAAGACGGAAATGAACAATGAAGGAAACATTAATTTTAATAATAGTCCACTTGGTATTCAACATACTTATTCCAGTAAGTTTTTCATTGGTTGAAGCACCTCTGAAATTCATCGTTTGACAGTACAAAGCTATCATTGTATTACTTTTAAGGTCAAAGCTTGTGACCAGACAAAAGGCTGCAAACATTTCACAAATGAACATTTCACCAAATGTTATGTTTTTGTTTGTTTTCCAGTGAAATATCTGTTGATGAAATGTCCGTTCGGTTATGTCTGTCTGTGAAATGTCTGTCAGACATTTTTCCAGGAGCTTGATATTAATTATAATTAATAAGTATTAAGTAACTAATAGTAGAAAACTTTGAATTCAAAACAAAACGCTAAACAAGAAATAATTTTTTACAAAAACCTAAAAACTTGATTAAGTGGACCATATGACCTTTAGGCACCACTTTTGCAATCTCGATTCATAACGACATTATTTTCATTTACACAGTCAAAGTCCGGTTGTTTGTTAACAGGCGATTTTTAGATTTTTTTTAATTATAAAACTAACCCCTAACCCTAACACCTAACCCTAATCCCTAACAAATAACCGGATTTTGACGGTGTAAATGAAAAAAATGTCCTTATGAATCGAGATCGCAAAAGGGGTCCCTAAAGGTCATATGGTCCGATTAAGTTTTCTATTTACCTGTAAATATTAAAGAGTATGAAAATTGTATGAAAGATTTTTATTTCATCATGAAATCACAGGCAATGACTAGGTAAGTGGGACCATATGACCTTTAGGCACCTCTTTTGCGATTTGGTTTCATAAGGACATTTTTTTTAAATTTACACCACCAAAATCCGGTTGTTTGTTAGGGGTTAGGGTTAGGTGTTAGTTTTATAATTAAAAAAAAAACTCTAAAAATCATCTGTTAACAAACAACCGGACTTTGGCAGTGTAAATGATTGAGGTCAGTCAGTCTACTGTTAACACTTGAGATGAATTTTCAGTTTATGCAGCAAAAAAGATGCAATAAATCTGACGAATATGGAAGGTGTTACACTTGCGTAATCTTATTTTGATAAAAATTGCTAACCTATCAACTTCTCAAGTGTGAAAGACATGAATCCATTTTTTCAACCCCTCCCCCCCACACCAACTATGTGTAAATCATCAGGTCAGACAGGGCCTTAGTGTGCAACCAGTTTAAGAGAATAACTCTGAATCCAAAAATCAGAATTATAATCCCTAAGGAAATCTAATTCTGTCTTAGATCCCATTCTGATAAGACCCTGTGATGACATTAATGCCAAGCTTTATAAAAAAAAGGTCTGCAAAGTTGTTTGATTTTTTTCTATTTATTTTGGTGTGCGCAATACGAGTTCCGATTGGTTAAAATCATCTTCTAATACAATTATAAATTGGGACTTACACATCTAGATCTCTATATATGTAGAAATTTTTCGACACACACACACACACACATTATATATATATATATATATATATATCGAACCCGGCCAGAGGTAGCTGTTAAACGGTATAACCACACTGATGAGAGGTGATACCTCGAAACACGTGTCTGTGGATTACTTTATTATATGCCCCCAAAATTTGGTTGAGCACTTTAATTAGAAGGGATTTAATTGCAAAATTCACCGTATTTGGCGTACAGCTAAGCCTCGCTTTGTTTACATAAAGTTTGAGGCCTTTAAGTGAATTCATTTCCGCTTAGAAATGTAGCGATTAAATAGTCTCCTATATTTGACAGCTGCCTGTGGCCATACGGGTAAGAGGATTGGCGAACGAAAATTCATTCGGGTCTCGAACCTGGCCAGAGGTAGCTGTTAAACGATATAACCACATTGATGAGAGGTGTTACCTCGAAACACGTGTCTGTGGATTACTTTATTATATATATATATATATATAATATATATATATATATATATATATATATATGAGGTAAAATAAGTAATGAAAAACAAAACTCAGTTTTGTTCTTTCATTCCTTATTTTAGCTCATTCTGTCAGATTCATTCCAACCCCCTTTTCCTCATATATATATATAAATATATATATATAGTCATCCACAGACGCCATATTTAAATGTATTACATCTCTTCAGTGTGGCTAGACATTTGCAGGCTACCTCCAGCTGGGACAGAAACATCTAAACTTATTATCAGAGAGAAAGAGAAGATTTAACAAATAAGGAACAGTTGTTTACTTGAAGTTTCACAGTTGTAAATCATCAGCTGACAAGTTAGAAATAAAAATAAAGAGATATAGTTTTATGTAGTTGGTTGGTTGGTTTTATGGCATGTCAACCCTTATTGGGTTATTTAATACTGAAGTCATTCTTTCGCGAGTAATTATATAGTTTCAAGTAATTAATAATATTCATTTGTAAACAAATAAACATTAAAACATATTACAACACATAAGTACTTACATTCTATTTTATGTTTTTATACAATATGTGTTATTAAGTGCTATTTGATCTGTTAGTTTTATGGCATATCAACTCTTATTGGATTATTTAATACTTTTTTTTACTAATGATTTGAAAGTAATTATATGGATGGCTATCGGAGACAATTCATATAAATGTTTAATATAGCAAATGCATTCTTAAAAAATAAGGATACAAATAGACTGATTGATTTTATGACATGTCAACACCTTGTTGGGTTATTTAAGGCACAAGTTATATCTTTTTTTAAAGAAATTATATAGCAAATAATAATAATAATAATCATTTGTAAACAATTATAGTTTTAAGTAACTATTCTTAATACATATGATTATATTTTGTGGGAAGGGGGGTCTTTTTTTTCCTTCTGATTGGGTTTTATATGTACAACATTTTAATCATTTTTCACCCATATTGTCTTTCAGCCATTTTTGAACCCGTTATTTTCATAGTCAATTGGTCTTTAAGCTATACTATATTTCACTTGACTTTTTAAAAATTAAGGATGAAAGAGATTTTGGTTATTTCCTATAAGTCTAACATAAACAAAGGGGAACCACTCTTGACTGATAAATTATTTATTTATTTATTGATATACTAGTAAAAAAGAAGATGGGTTTAGGGTTAGGGTTATGGTTTAGGGTTAGTTTAATGGGAAAATAAATAAATAATTTATCAATCAAGAGTGGTTCCCCTTTGTTTATGTTAGACATAGGAAATAACTGAGATTTTTTTTTGTCAGCTGGGGCTGTAGAATACTCTGACTGCAACTCAGCAGAGGAGTAAAATCCTTCTTATAAGCCACCTGTTGCTCATGGGTGGCAACCCATGATGCTTAAGGATGGAATTCTGGTGGCTGAGCACTCCATGAAATGCAACACAACTTTGGCCCTTACTTAGGCGAGATGATTGGTTGGAAAGGCCCACCAATTAATCAGCTTATCATGTTAAGCCCTAGACTCTATATGATTATTGTGACCCTATTACCCTTATGGCAAACCTCCAGCCCTTTTTATCATGGATGTAGTAGAAGACAGTAGCTGAGGGTATTAGTGTCCAGGTATGATGTTAAACTGAATCTAGTGGTCAAGATCCCATTCTGGAGCCCTGGTGGGGCTGGAGTATCCCTTCATCACTATTACTCCCAGGTCCACTTCAACCCAGACTGTTTGTATTTGTTAAGTTCCCATCTATGGGTTAAATAGTTTTAAAAGTGTGTTTAAAAAGAATTTGAATATCCAAGTTGACATGCCATAAAATCCAACCAACCAACCATCAATGTTCAGTTTTGTTCAATCTTTCTCTGATGAGTGCTAGCTAAAAAATGCTTTCAGAATTTTAAATAATAACGGAAATGGAAATTCTGGAGCCCTGGGGAGTGTAGAGTACTCCTTCATCACCATTACTCTCAGGTCCACTTTGACCAGAGTGGTTGTACCTGTTAGGATCTGGTCTCATCTATGGATTGAATGGTTTGAAATATGTGTTTTAAAAAGACAAGTTAAAAGAAATTTGAATATCTAATAACATTGAATAAAACAGCATAAAATAACCCAAAATGCCATAAAATTGAACCAACCAACCATCATTGTTTAGTATTGTCCAGTCTTTTTGTATATTTCTCTGATGAGCGCTAGCTAAAGAATGCTTTCAGAATTTTGAATAATGGAAATCATTTTTTTTAGCTTTGGCACCTAAAAATTAGCACATCCCAACTGTTTAAACATGTGCGTTGTGTGACAGCTGCAATAAATTATCTGGAATGGAGGAGAATGTTGTTTATCAGTTTTGATAACAATATGTAGGTTGAACTATATAATGATTAGAAACCAGAATGAAACAGCCTACCCCCACCTGTTGAATGGCAGGGTGCATTGAATAGGGTGTCTTTTTTTCTTTTCAGACCACAGTAGACTCTTGTACTGGACAGCATTTAAATGAAAATCCTTACTGCACCAGATATTGTAACGTAGTGGTGGCGTCACGGTACTAAATAGATATATTTGTTGCATACCTCTTTACCGGCACTATATATCTATGCGTTGTATACTCTCTTACTTCTTATCCTTGTTGTCTTTTCTTCTGGCCGGATCTGGTATATCTTCTATCATCTACCTTCTATCTTGGTCTGGTCTTGTCGTGGTGTTTCTTGGGGACTCCGGGTCTTTGTCGGGGATCATTTCTTATCAGAAGCCTTGTGCTATTGTTAGCTTTTAGTAATAACAACAAGACTTCGATTTACAATGATGTTACTTTATTCATGAACCCCAGACCAGACAATCACGCAGTGAGCTCACATCTTGCTAGCTTCGCTTCTAAGTCCTAACTCCTAACTGACTAACTGACACTGTGTTGCTTACTCCTTAAACCGGAAGGGCTTCTATTGACTTCCGTTCTCACATTCCATCCCCAGAACACAAGGTGAGAGTGAGGTCAAGCATTGTCACTCACTCTCAACGCCATCAGCTGTACTGATCGCCATAAGGATTTCTATACTACCTTAAAAAGATATTAGGGATCCATAATTATGTAACAATATGATCAAGAGAACTGTTTAAATATTCTCAATACAGCCCACTCAGTAAATTCGAAGGCTTCACAATCAATAACTGGCACAAGGGATACATTTTTTTATTACGTAATATAGTAGCTGATTTTCATCACCAGTGATCCTGGTGCCCAGCTGTGTGTAACTGTCAACAAAAGGTCAATCACGAGAACTCTTGCTGTAATTGCAAAAGACAGTAAAACATGTGAGATTTTTGAAAAGGGTCAGTTGGTTAGTTATTGAGAGAGCAACAAGTAACAACCTAAATTTTGGAGCTAGCAAAACTGCGCACCTATTTGGCATGGGCTACAATTTTTGAATGAATAGGTCTTTTTTTGATAATACCGCTAAATGTCTTCCTGATTTTGAGAGCGGTCCAGAGGCAAGTTATAACATTGCCAATAAAGTGAGTGTGATTTTTCTGTGGCCATGTGTCTGACTTTTACTTTCCTCATATAAACAACTTCATCTTGTTCTCATCTTTTCATCTTGATCAACCTTCTTCCATCCACAACAATTGGATCTCATGAAAGATGGATGTGTTTTTTGGGGGTTATTTATCAAAACTTGTTTTAAAAAACAATGAGGTTGCATGCTCAAATTTTGAGTGTATTTATTCTGTTATGACAATTTGGGATAATATGACATAAGCATTGACATAGTTTCGGTTGCAGATAAAAAGAGACCAAATCTTCATTAATAATAGATATATACAGTATTTCCTTATTTTTTTCTGAAGAATTTTCTTTTTGATTTAGAATAAATAAATATGCATCAGTTTTTTTCTATTAAATTTTGTATCTTTTGAAATTTGTTTAAAATTCAAATTCTCTATAAACATAAAATAAATAAGTGCTAATTAAATGAGACAGATGATGTAAAAGTGTTATCAACATCTTTCAAAGAATCTCTTTGTGTCATACAAAAGATAAAGAATAAAAGACAAAATAAGATTACAGAAGGCTTACCTGTAAAAACACTTGGAACCTTTGACATAAAACTCTTCACTGTTCTAACAGGTACTCCAGTGTTTTCATCCTGCATCCGATCAAGGATGCCTTCCATCTGAAATTAAAAAGATTTTAAAAAGTTTTACTACAAGAGAGAAGGAGATGAAAAAAAAAAGGCATCAGATTTTCAAAGTATCTTAATATTAATACAATATCAATCATAAAATTAATTCATTGGCATTGCAGTCACGGAAGACTATGTAGTTCTTGTGCACCCTGAAGTTAAAGCACCTCCTGTGACTGGGAATTTAGAGAGAAGGAGATGAAAAAAAAACGCATCAGTTTTCAAAGTATCATAACATTAATACAACTAGCAAAAAATGCACCCTCCAGACACAAGTATTTAAGTTTTGATATAATTAGATATTATATTGAGTTAGAAAGACTAATGAAGATTACACTTATTTTTACTTTATTCTAATTGATTTCAATAAAAAAAATTATACATAGTATTACTTTTAATATGATTGAGAATAAAACGATAATATTAGAAATCAATAACACCAAGTAATAATTTATTAAACTCAGTTTTGTTAAAACTGATATGCAAATTAGTCACACCATATACTATGTAGACATTCATTTCTTAATGATAGATAACATACATTGCAGGATTTTTAGCACATAAATAACATAGGCTGTTTTGCGGTAAATCTATCTCAGCTAAACCTTGATAGAGACATTGTTAATAAATTGGATGCTAATTAAGATTAAATAATGATTATTCAATAAACATTGAGAATACAATCTAAATAACTAAGGGAATTATGACATTGGTGTTGATGTGGTTTTGGTTACAGACAGAAGGACACACACTCTCTATCATAATAAGATATAAGTCATAATATTAATACAATATTAATCATAATACTAAAAAAGTCTCAAAGTATGATAATATTAATACAATATCAGTTATGATATCTATATATAATGGACATACAGTGTCTGACTGTCTATAAGTCACAATACTCTCAGTATTGTGTAAGTTTATCAATGAATATTTAATTTATAGCCAAAAACATACAATAAAGAACAACCCTGTATTATATATACTCAGAAATTAAGTATGCAACATTAAAAGGTCCACATTGTTTGTGAAAATAAGTTTTAATAAATACGTGCCTGGTATTATTGATTTTATATATAGTTTGTTTTATTTTAATATAATCAAAGTTATCTAACATATAAAGTTTTATGAGAAAATTATTTACAAACAAGAAATAGTTACATGATCTTCTTCTACACAAAATTTTATATTCTATCATATAGTGAAAAAAAAAAAACAACCCATAACCATGTCGTAAAATTTTGTTTTATCACAGATAATCAAAACAGAATGGTTGTATTAATATTATGGTAGAGATTTTATCAATATTATGATTGATATTGTATTAATATTATGGTAGAGATTTTATCAATATTATGATTGATATTGTATTAATATTATGGCAGAGATTTTATCAATATTATGATTGATATTGTATTAACTAGCAAAAAAAAACCACACCCTGGGTGGTGTAAAAATTAATTTTCACCACACTCTTTCATAAAAAAATGTTAACAAATATTTAAAATCTGTTTTTTTTTAATAACAGACATAAAAATAGTTTTGTTGTCAAAATTCAAATAGATATGTTTTCTATTTATAAAACCAAGTTCTAACAGTTAAATTCAAATCAATTCAAATATTTAAGGTTTTTTTTATTTTCGGGGGTCCCCACCCCCGAAAATAAAAAAAACCTTAAATATTTGAATTGATTTGAATTTAACTGTTAGAAACTTGGTTTTATTAAATAGAAAACATATCTATTTGAATTTTGACAACAAAACTATTTTTATGTCTGTTATTAAAAAAAAACAGATTTTAAATATTTGTTAACATTTTTTTATGAAAGAGTGTGGTGAAAATTAATTTTTACACCACCCAGGGTGTGGTTTTTTTTTGCTAGTTAATACAATATCAATCATAATATTGATAAAATCTCTACCATAATATTAATACAATATCAATCATGATATTAATACAATATAAGTCATAGTGATAATACAATATCAATCACAATATGAGTATAATATCAATCATAATATCAATGCAATATCAGCTTCAGAATACACATATGTATGATTCATGTCCTTAAAAAATTAATGATAAATGAAAATATACTTTACATCAAGTCTAAGAATTGAACAGACATATGGGATAGCAAGAGGTTTAATGTTTTAAGGTTTAAAACAGTAGCTGGTTATTTTTGGTGCATTTACTTAGGGTTTGCTTTTAACCCCATCTTATTTGGTGGTCGCATTTAAAAGGAAAGAATTCAAGGAATGAAAAAGAAAGAGACAAAGACAGAAGGTGGTTTTATGATTTAGGCTTTATTCACGAGACATAGGCACCACATGGCAAGGAAATTTCTCTCTGGCCAGTAGTCGGGTCTTGTCCTAGACAAGGCCTTAACTCGAATGGCCGAGAGATCCTCTTGGGGGTCGGAGTGGGTCCTTTTTTTTTGCACATGCGCAGACGGTTCTTCTGGTGAAGGCTCATTTTTTTATTTTTTTATTTATCTTAATTCCAGGAATTTAGAAGGAAAATCAAACTCATATCAACATAATTGTTAATAAACAAGATGATTCCAAAATCAATGTATTTCAACCAATGACAATAAAATATCAAAGGTCTGAATTTTTGTCAGTCTACTCAGTCAACTGGTTTACTATAAAAACAACCAATGGAACCTCCTCTCAAAACAGACCATGGCAGACACCAAAATGGCATGACAGATCAGAACAGACCCCCAAGAAGACAGTAGACAATGGAAGATAGTAGTTAGCAATAAGTCCAATATGTATTACCCACAATACATATTGTATTTAACCACATTCAATCATGAATAGGCTACAATGCAGAATGAACAAGGCAAGATTCTTGAAAAATAACTAATTCCATAATATTGCCAGTAAAACTGGATACACACATACAAGATTTTCATTCTACAATACCTTTTCTGTAACAAGGACTTTCTCATACACATATACCTGTACTCTGAGAACTTTTCTAAACAGTTTAAACATTTTATCCATTTCCTGTCCAAAATGGAAAGATTTTTAATATTTGGAGATTTTTAAAGTTTTTTAGCATTTAAACTTAAATTGTCTCGTGTTGTGTATGTAAATGTGTAAAACAAAATTCCTTGACCCATATAGAAATATTCACCAGATGTGTGCTCAATCAAAAGTATGGTTATACAGGGAGATTTTGACGATCCCAAATAGAATCATCCCTTATTACCAGTTTTGGATATGTAGAGAGAGAGAGAGAGAGAGAGAGAGAGAGAGAGAGAGAGAGAGAGAGAGAGAGAGAGAGAGAGTATGTGTGCTATTTAAAACTTCAGAGAACTTAATGGTTGAAATAAGTTCTCCAACAAAAGAAGAAAAAAAATTGATAGAAATTGAGGTTCTTTATTTCCTGGCAGATGTGAAAGATGTGATAAGACTGAAGGAAATGCTATGTAATTTGACAGATGAAGAGATGAATTGATCTGTTTCAATTCTTAACTTTGAGGTAACATTTTGATTATATATATATATATATATATATATATATATATATATATGTCAGGAGGTGCCCATTGTATAATGGTTATTGTTGAGAAAAATAGAATCAGTCAGCCCAGTTGAGGCTGTTTCCATTTCACTTCATTTGGGAAGGTAAGAATCCAAACGATAGAACAGAATGAGTTCTCTAGCCTTGGTAGGGAAACTTTTTTAAAAAGAATATTTTAAATATAATAATTACAAAAAAATATTCCTAAAATAAATGAACATTGAAATATGTGAATTCTTATCATTTTTTAAAAACTTGATAAGGAATTTGCTAAATCTTTTCCTGTTATTCCCCCTTTTACTCCTCTCTTCCCCTTTGTCTCTAACTCCTTGGCATTCTTAAAATTCCTAAAGTCCTTTTAGTTTAGTCATGGACTGAGTACTTCTGCTAGTATATATATATATATATATATATATATGTGTGTGTGTGTGTGTGTGTGTGTGTGTGTGTGTGTGTGTATAAGTTTATAATTTTTCTAAAAAGTTGTTGAATTTTGGTCAAACATGACATGAGTGAACATACATACTATGTTTATATTAATCAAATATATGCCAAATTCAATATTCCTAGAAAATAAGCAATTTTTTTCTTTTTGCTAAAGAGCTATTTCTCAAAGGTTATCAAGATGTCAAGTACAATGAATCTTTTTACAACTCATTAAAAACTCATCTAACTGTAATAAAGTTTTTGTTCTGTGGAAAAATAATGGATTATCTACTCTTTTTGATGCCAAGGGGTGAAAATGGTGTCTTAATAGCTGAAAACATACTCTATTCAATGGTATTATTGTTATAGTTTCTATGGAAATAGGGTGTATTTGTTTATAGGTGATGGTATGATACTTATAATATCCATTTTTATTGTATAATATTCAACAAAATCCTGTTCGCAGTGCCATATTGAAGTCAGTTAGTCTACTATTGGTTTGAATAACAGCAGCTAAGTACCACTCAAGCAGTGTCCAAGAATGATCCATTCATGACTTTGGGGGATTTGGGTGATTCCATTCCTTGAGTTCTGATTGGCTGCTTGATTTGAATGATATTGTGTAGTTTTATAAATACCCTGTCATTCTGCAGTAGACTTTGCGACTATTCGGGTTTGTATTGGGTTACAACCGTTTGTTGCCATGTCTTCCCAATTCGATGGTAATTGGAACTTTGATTATTCTTCAATAAATCTTTATACCTTTGGTTTAGAAGAAAATTTTTTTTTTTTTAAATTGTTAGGGTATGCTTGTTTATGGATGATAGTATACAAGGTCTATAAAAAAAGTATTGAGATATTTTGTACTTTTTGACACACCTTGTATTCTGAAAAAAAAAATAACGTTCTATTCATTCTTCATTTCTTCTTAGTGAATACAACTTTAAACGGTACATTTTGACACACTTTGTATTCTGGAAAAAATTAATGAATGGAACGTTTTTTTTTTTTTTTTTCTGAGAACAAGGCGTGTCAAAAAGTACAAAATATCTCAATACTTTTTTGACACACATTGTAATACTTAATAATACCATTTTGATTGTATATATTCTAGTGAAAATAATAAAATGTTTGTGTCTTTGATTTAAAAGAAAATTAACTTTTTTTCAAATTGTTAGTGGTATAATTATTGATGGATGACAGTGTATTAATGATTTCATTGAGAAAATCTTGCAGAAATCATTCATCATCATCACCAAAGGAAGTTGCTTGCTCTCACCATAATAATCAATACTACAACATACATTCTATTTATCACTTGTGTTAAATCAAAGCTAAGTGACTTACCCACTGACTGACACTGTCACTCAACAGAAACAAAGAAGTAATTACATTGAACTTTAATAATCAACCTAATAAAAAAAGAATGACACTCATAAAGAACCTTATGTTTTCTTAATAATTTGAGACATCAATATTTATATAAGGTCAGGATCAGTCATGGATTATTTTTCATAGAGAGACTAACAAAATCAGATAACTGCTATTAAATGGTTCAGCTATCAACCGAGGGCTTACTTACTGGTGTGAAATTTCCACTAAAATATTCAGTCCTTGCGATCAATAGAAAAGTGTTGGGTCAAGTGTATTCATCATCATCATCATTATCAAGGCATGCCGACAGCACAGATTTATTTGACTCTCTCTTGCCAACCATGCCAGCAAATTACATTGTTCAAGGCTTTTTATAAATGTTGTACCCCCTCAAAAAAAAAACATATATATATATATATATATATATATATATATATATATATATATATATATGAATGAGAAGAAGATATTTTAAAAATATAACAAACACAGATTTTATGATCAGGGGAAACAATTTTATGTGTCAATACTTAAGTATTTCGGTATTATACCATCTTCAGGACACTGTTAAGTAATGTTTATGTGAGGGACAAAATAAAAGATGTAAAGTGTATAGTGAATGTGTGAATATGATGTTATTAACCGTTAATTTTTATATGTGCGTTTGTTTATGAAAGCCGATGATGTGATCATTGCATGTGCAAAAATGGAAGGTGAAGATCATAGGATGACGCATGCAGACATGTGAATAAGTGGAGAACGAAAGGCTAGCAAAGATATAACATATTTTATATGGAATATTAATGTTAGAAAAATAAGAAGATTAATAAATAGAACATTTAATATATATATATATATATACATATATATAAGGCCCGGGATGTAATGGTTAGAGTTGTAGGAAATGGACTTGTCAACCCGAGTTCAAATCCTGAACGAGGCTGTCTGCATTTCACATAGTGATAATAAGTAGGGTAGACTGGGCACTTTAATTTTAGTTAGGCAACCAGTCTAGGAGAAAGAAAACTCTGAATTCAAATCTGTTAAACTCAAATTAACAAATTGACCTTGTGTCACATCCTATTCATCCGGAGGGGGTTGGTAAAATATATATACACACACACACACACATATATATATATATATACATATAATGTGTGTCAAAAAAGTATTGAGATTTTTTGTACTTTTTGACACACTTTGTATTCTGAAAAAATTAATGTTGCATTCATTGTTCATTTCTATCTTGGTAAATACAGCTTCAAACTCAGCACTTTTATGACACACTTTGTATGTATGTATATATATATATATATGTGTGTGTGTGTGTGTGTGTGTGTGTGTGTGTGTATATATATATGTATATATAAATCAAACAAATATGTTCATGTCAATAGTAAATACTTAAAAGCAGGTGTTTTGAAGTGACTGTAAAGGAAATGATATTTTCAATAAACTTAAAGTTTGACAAAATCTCTTGAGCCCAAGTCAGATCAGGATACACACCTGAACCAAGTCTCATTTGTTTTTTTCTTTTTTCAATTTTTTTTTTTTGTGCTGCCATTTTTAGCAGTCATTTTCTAAAGACTAGGAACTATGAAATCATTTACTAAACTTGGTTTATTATAGCACAAGGCCAGTACCTAGGGGTTATAAAGGCTAATGAGAATGCTTACATCTTATTTGATTAATTCAAATGTGTACAAAATGGATTAAACATTTCCTTTTGTCATACTCAGCAACCTTCTGAGAATTCAAAAACTTAAATCATGATAAAATAAAAAGTCGCCAGGGTGGCCTAAAGTCAGTATCAGCCAGACAGCAAGAAACTCTATCTCTGTTTCAATCGCACTAGACCAAGGAGATTGTTTTGGCATCTGAGGTGGAGTGCCACACCTACCATCAGCTCCTCACTTTACCGCACAGATCCTTGTGCTACTCAAACACTGAGTTGGCGAGGGCCAGTATCGAACCAGGAACCTTGTAGCCGTGTGTGGCAACCTGTGATGCTTAAGGACGGAATCCTGGTGGATGAGCAGTCCATGACATGCAACACTCCACTTAGAACCTTACTTAGACTAGACAGGCAGTCAGAGAGGCCCTCTCCTATCAATCAGCTGGTCACATCAAGCCCTAGCATCTATATGATTGCCCCAACCCTATTGCCCTTATGACAAGCCCCAACCCTTTTTATCATATGGCTGCTAGAAGGTGGTAGCTGAGGGTCTTCATGTTCTGGTAATGACGTTAAATTCTATTCTATTTTATTTATGAGGTTCTAGTTCTAGAAGTTTGGGGAATGTGGAGCACCCCTTCATCACCATTGCTCCCTGGTCCACTCTGACCCGGAGTGGTAGTACCTGTTAGGGTCCCATCTATGGCATAAATAGAAAAATGTGTCTATAAAAAGAAAATTGAGTATCCATTAAGAATGAATTTCAAAACTTTTTCGGCATTGAATGACCCTCTGAGGTTAATATGCCGTAAAACAAACCAAACCAAACCAAACCAAGATGTAAGTTTAAATGATATATCAATTAATTTGATATTTCTCTAAGAAACTTTAAGATATCATGAAAAAAAAAAAAAAAAAAAACGAAACTAGAAATAACAAATATGAATATTTAATATCTGATATAAAAACAACATCACTGAAATTTATATTCATATAAGAGAAAAATATTTTTTTAACATCAGATTTAATCAACCTTTTTTATTTTACATCCATTTTAGGTTGCAGACTATGAACGAGACTTTTAAGTTGGCATCTGTCTGATATTCATCCAAATCACTTGATGTGTTCATCATTGTGTTTTATCAATTATTAAGATACTTGAATGATTGTAAAAAAAAGAACAAAGAACAAATCACCTGTGTTATTCACAAAAAGATCATAAATCTCTCTTGCTTACTTATGTGCACAGTGGCGGCATTAGTAGACAGCCCTTAGGGTAACCAGATATCAACAAATAAAAATCTCAAATTTTAAAATAAAGAATAACAACATTATAAATAAACGTGAGTGTGTGTGTGTGTGTGTGTGTGTAAATAATCCATGACTTTGTGTCACATCCTTTTTCACTAGCACTAGACCACACAGATCCTAGCATGTGCTGAGTTGGCGGTATTGAACCTGGAACCTTGTGGTTCCTAGGCAGATGTTCTACCGACTGAGCTAAACTGGCCCCTTAATATGGTATTTACTCAGTTTGCTGTAATACAGCACAACACTTGATGTAGGAAATGAGAATAGAAGATTGTGTTGCACCAATCTTCCAAATGGTGAAAACCATCCTAGAAAACTTATATTCAAAGTCCTGGCTTTTACCTGAACTTTAGCACTAACCTTTGAAACTGGTGGGAAATACGTAATGATGTCAGACACAAGGCCATGTACATATGAGATGAGGAGAATTGACACAAAGTGAACAAATTGAGTAGATAGATAAATAATTTATTCTGGTGAAGCATGTGGCTAAAATGTTCAAATTTATTAATCTTGCTAAGTAATAACTATATACTCACAGGAATGGACTGAGAGAGAGAGAGATAAATAGATGAGGCAAGATAGATATGAAAAGACTAGAAATAATACATAAGATGAAGAAATAGAAAGATAATTTACTCTGATGAAATTTTACACAACTCTGGGAAGTGTGAATACCCTGCATCACCATTTCACCCTGACCCGGAGTGGTAATACGCGTTAGGATCTCATCAATGGGTTAAAAGGAGAACATGATTTAACACAAATGGGTTTAAAAATTGATTTTAAATCATTTTCAATAACCATCAAAATGAATAAAACATGTTTTTGGCATGAAATAACTCAACAAGGGTTGACATACTGTAAAACCCAACCAACCATCATATCGAGGTTTCTGTTTCTCCTTCGGTTTGTATCGTCTCTCCGCAGGCTAGGGTGTCTTGGGCATTCGAGTTTAAACCTTAACGGTGTGTAGTCTCTTCCTCGACCAGTGGGATATCCCCTTGCCATGGCCGGTGAATAAAGCCTAAATAATAAAACCACCTTCTGCTTTTCTCTTTTTCTTTTTCGTTCCCTGACTTCCCTTAGCATTTGTGTGAAATGAAATGAAATAATGTGAAATGAAATAAATGAAATAATGAAATTTGTGAAAAATAATGAAATAATAATGAAATAATGAAATGAAATTGTGAATATATGAAATAGTAATAAATTGTGAAATATTCAAACTTAAATCAGCAATAACTAATCCCATGAGTAGACTGAGATAGATAAATGGATAAATAGAAAAATAAATAATGAACAAACTGAGAATAATGGTTAGATATGAATAGACTAGAAGTGGTGAATAAAGAAGATAATATCAAAAGGTTAGAAGTGATAGATAAATAGATTGATAGTTAGTTGGTTGGTTTGATTTTACGGCATGTCAAACCCTGGGTTATTTTATGCCTAAGGTGTTTTTGTTTTAAAAACTGGACCTGGGAGTAATGGTGATGAAGGGGTACTCCACACTCCCTAGATTTCCAGAATTTACTCATTCTGGTCCACTGGACCAGGGAGTAATAGCGATGAAGGGGTACTCCACACTCCCCAGATTTCCAGAATTTACTCATTCTGGTCCACTGGACCAGGGAGTAATGGCGATGAAGGGGTACTCCAAACGCCCCAGATTTCCAGAATTTACTCATTCTGGTCCACTGGTCCAGGGAGTAATGGCAATGAAGGGGTACTCCAACGCCCCAGATTTCCAGAATTTACTCATTCTGGTCCACTGGTCCAGGGAGTAATGGCGATGAAGGGGTACTCCAAACGCCCCAGATTTCCAGAATTTACTCATTCTGGTCCACTGGTCCAGGGAGTAATGGCAACGAAGGGGTACTCCAAACGCCCCAGATTTCCAGAATTTACTCATTCTGGTCCAGGGAGTAATAGCAACGAAGGGTACTCCAAACGCCCCAGATTTCCAGAATTTAAACCTCACCACAGGTGCAGTTTAATATCATTCCAGGACATTCTATAGATTGATAGAGATAGATATGAAAGGTCTAGAAAGGATACATAATGGACATCGATAATAGATGATAGATAATATGAAAAGGCTAGAATTGATATATATATAGATTGATAGATAGAGAGATATGAAAGGTCTAGAAATGATACATAATGAAGATAGATTTAAAAAAGACTAGAAGTAATACATAAGGACCAAACTGCGATAGATAAATAGTGAGATAGAAAGGGAGAGAATTTTCTTGATTATATAGCACATTTGAGCTTGAGAAAAACTAATTATATCCCAAACTTTGTAATATTTTAGTTTCCTTGTGTTTTTTCAGCAACCTATTCATTTCTAACTTTGTTTCAATTTCCTTTCAATAATGTTTAGCATCTCTCAAAATGGCCCATTACGACAAGAATATTCTTGGTAAAAATTCATTAACTCTAAAATCTTTTATGAAAAAAATTAAAAGAGTTACTAATGGAAAATTCTTTTGGATTTTTGCTAACAAAAACGTTTTTTGTTTTGTTTTCAATGTAGCTTGAAAATTTATTTTCCTTTGATCGGTTTTATTCTTGTCCAATCTCGACACAATCACTAAAATATGCCGTGCATGGAAAACCATAAAAACAAGTCACTGTTGTTATTGATGAAATTAATTTACAAATCCATTTGTTTTCACCGGTGCTATAATTTCTTCATTGTGTTCCTGTTTGAGCCACACAAACAGCAGTCTGCAAACAGATGCTGATAATATAGCAATCAAATGATTAAAAAAAACACAATTAAAAAACGGAAAATCAGGAAATAAAAAGAAGGGATTTAGAAATGATTTCATAGTCTTCAAAGTGAGAATGCTTCTAGTATTTTGTCTGAGTAGGGAATAAAGGCCAACACAGTTTTGTGGGGATTAAAATAAGATTAAAATTTTAAAAAAAATTAAAAAATAACAAACTCCATGAGCATTCACCGAAAGGACCCTCTGCACGCATGCGAGAAAAAGGACCCACTTCCAACCCCCCAAAAGAATCTCTTAGCCATTCGAGTTTAGGCCTTGACTGTGTCTAGTTGCTACTACTGGTACGGGAGATATTCCCTTGCCATGTAGCAGCTATGACCAGTGAATAAAGCCTATGTCATAAAACCACTTTCTGTCTTTTCATTCCTTGAATTTCTTCCTTTTCAGTGCGACCACCAAATGAGAAGGAGTTAAAAGGCAAATTCTAAGAACATGTGCCAAGAATAACTACAGCCACCTTTTAAAACATCAAACATCTTGCCACCCCATAGTTTTAAGGGGTCGATCACCCAGCAGTCAAGGAGATTAGTTGGTTGTTTTGTTTTATGGCATATTAACCTTTTTGGATCATTTAATGCAAAATCAATTCATTTTGATATCAGGCTTACAGTGCCTTGCTGTTACTTAAATGGTCACCCAATTAAGTATTGAACAGGTTCTTTGCTGCTTAACTTCAGTGATCTAGCGGGGTGCAGTGATTTCAATGTGACTTGACCATCAGCCCTGTCAAGGAGGCTTGTAATGTTTACCATCATAGGAAATGGAATTGGCAAGCCGAGTTAAATCTTGGAAGAGGCCAGTTGTGTTTCAGTTTACACTAATGTCCTTTGGAAAAAGCAAAAACTGCTTCTCCCATCCCCCACTTATGGTTAAATAGTAGGCTAGACTGGCTTCTTTAGTCTTGGTATGGCAACCAGTCTAGCAGAAGGAAAACTGTGAATTCAAACCAGACCGAGTGTTAATTAATAAGAATAGAGAAATTATCATCAAACAGAAAAACAATAAAAATTAGAAAACAGAAATAGAGAGAAAAACAACTCTATGAACATTTCAAGTGACAAACTGGAGAGGTTACACATGAGAAGACCTGGACATGGATAAAAATAAGGTCTAAAAAAGGGTTAGCTTTAGGTTATCCTCACAACATTTTTAACACCTGGGCTAATAAGGAAAGATTATATGACTGCAAATGATTTATATGAAGATGATTTTTACTTTGTATATATTAATCAAATGTGCTTTTCATGTCTCAAACCTTTTGAATTTAACTCATTCTTTTTTTTTTAACTTTCCCCATACAATTTTTTCCAGAAATAAAAAAAAATTGAAATTAATTCAAAATTTATTCAGTTGTAATTGTTATATTTTATTTTAATTTGTTGTTTGTTTGATTTTTCATGGTTTTAAGTTTATTAAAAAAAGGTAAACATCAAGAGAGAAACTAAATATTTTATAATTGCAACTCAAGACAATGCCAAAAGAACAAAATATCAAATCAAAAAATAGATAAGATGTAACAGAATAGCAAGTGTATGATGTGCGGAGACAGAGACAAAACTGTTCATCACATAATAAATGAATACAGCAAACTAGCACAAATGGAGTAAAAGACTAGGCACAACTGGGTAGGAAAGGTTATCCACTGAGAATTGTGCAAGAAATTAAACTTTGATCATACTACCAATTTGTATATGCACAAATTAGAACCCACCTAGAGAATGAGACACAAAATTCTCTGGGAATTTGAGAGAAACAGATCACCAAATCTCAGCCAAAAGACCAGATCTAATGTTAATTAACAAGGAAAAAATGAATAAAAGCAATTCAAATAGATAATTAAATTATCTACCTCAAATAAGAAATGTTATTTCAAGTTTAATAAGTTTCTGTTAAAAATGCTAAACCACAAATATGTTTAAAAAAAAACTTTTGGTACCTGTCCAGAATATCCTGCTGAGGAAGTGTCTGCCATAACATAAAAGAAAAATCATATAGGAATGTAATAGTTACATTCACCCTACTGATAAGAGTAAGTTTCTGTCATTTTCTTCATTTTTTACAGAACATTTACATTTAAAGTCTTCTCTGATTATCCCAAAGTATTCATGGGATACAAATTCTGAACATTTTGTTACAATCCAGAGTATTTGCTGTCTATCACTGAAACTAAATTTACTAGCCAAGATGCTTCATTTGCCGATAATTTCCCGTTTTCTATGAGTCTCAAGTACATTTTCTTTTTTAGCAATTGTGGTGCTTTTTAGTTACAATTTTCAAAATATAAAAGAATACATTTTTACTAGTTAATTTCTGTACTGTATTAAAAATTCCAAATTGAAACAGATACTGAGAAAAATTAACTTTTTTTTCTAATGAATTTCATTAGAAAGTAAAATTTCACTTTACAAAATTAATGTTGTGAGAAATGGAAATGAAACAATTTCTGGCATAATTACAAATAAAACAAATAAACTTAGATTTTTATTTTATTTTTTCCTTTAATTCTTTATACATATATATATATGTCTGTGTGTGTATGTGTGTCTGTGTCTGTGTGTGTAATGCCTATACCGAGAATACTCGGGATAATAACAGGAAAAATTTAAAACCCATATAACTTCAAAAATAGGGTAGGAAGCATGTGGTGTAATGGTTAAAGTCATGGAAAATGGACTTGTCGCCCCGAGTTCAAATTCTGGACGTGGTAATTGCATTTCATTTAGTGCTAATATCATTGGGAAAGGTATGAATCCTACTCTCCCTCCAGCTATGGGTAAATAGTAGAGCAGACTGGGCTCTTTAACCTTGCTTACATAACTGTTCTAGGAGAAGGAAAACTCTGAATTCAAACCTGCTGAACTCCGCTTAAGAAATTGAACTTGTGTCGCATCCTGCTCGTGCGAGGGGTTGGTAAATATATATATAACTTCAAAAATATTGATAATTTTAGAAGAAATATTTTCAAATTCACTTAATCAAATATAAAAGGGATAATTAAGCAAATAAAAAACCTGCCTTGTTTGGGATGGGTAATTAAAGAAAAGTATATATATATATATACAGTGGTATCTTCACTTTTGAGAGCCCCAACATTTTCTGAGTTACAAGCCGTTACTCAAATGATTTTTTGCTTTGAGTTGAGACTTAACATCTGAGGTAAAAGAAAGCTTCAGATATGCTTATGTTAACATGTTCACTAAAAACATTTAAGATTCCAAAGTTATTATGCCAAAGAAAAAAATTCATTTATAAAAAATAAACATATTACAGCACACAATTCATTACATTCTATTCTATTATGTCTTCACACAATACAGAGTTATTTTTTCTTATTTAAAAAAAACTTAACAAAAAAATTAGGGTGTTTTGTGGGGAGTTTGGAATGGATTAATAGTATTTCAGTTAATTTCAATTAGAAAAATTGATTTGATATATGAGGATATTGAGTTACAAGCATAACGAATTAAACTTGTAAGTCAAGGTACAACTATATATATATATATATATATATATAATATATATATATATATATATATATATATATATATATGTATATATATATGAAATTTAACATTTTTGAAAAAACAAATGATATTATATAATTGCTGACAGAAATCTGTTTCGACCGACTCGATAAACTGGTCATTATCAAGAGCAACATATGAGAGATAGACGTGAAAAGAAAAAATAATAATCGTTAGAAGACTGTTTACAAACGAACACTATATTCAATGCTGGAATTTTTTTAAAAATGTGTGTTCTGTTTTAAAAATAAAATAAATTTGATTTTTGATTTTTTTAAATCAGAAGCATATTAGTTCTTGATGATGACTGGTCGAAACAGATTTCTGTCAGCAATTATATAACATCATTTGTTTTTCAAAAATGTTAAATTTCATACTGTCAGATTTAATATTCCATCTATTTTTCTATATACTATATATAATTAATACAACTAATATACTATAATTAGTGTGCGTACTCTGATATATATATACTTGGATATTGTTCTGATATACCAGAATATTCTGTATCTCTCTCTTCTTTTTTT
>CM042153.1:43832451-43969951 GCA_023376005.1 Doryteuthis pealeii
GGATGGGAGAAGCAGTTTTTTGCTTTCAAAGGGCTTTAGTGTAAACTGAAACACAAACTGGCCTCTTCCAAGATTTAAACTCGGCTTGCCAATTCCATTTCCTATGATGGTAAATATTACAAGCCTCCTTGACATGGCTGATGGTCAAGTCACATTGAAATCACTGCTCCCCACTAGATCACTGAAGTTAAGCAGCAAAGAACCTGTTCAATACTTAATTGGGTGACATTTAAGTAACAGCAAGGCACTGTAAGACCTGATATAAAAGGAATTGATTTTGCATTAAATGATCCAAAAAAGGTTAATATGCCATAAACAAAATAACCAACTAATCTCCTTGACTGGGGTGATCGACCCTTTAAAACTATGGGGTGGCAAGATGTTTGATGTTTTAAAAGGTGGCTGTAGTTATTCTTTGTGCATGTTCTTAGAATTTGCCTTTTTAACCTCTTTCTCATTTGGTGGTCGCACGAAAGGAAGAAATTCAAGGAATGAAAGAGAGAGACAAAGACAGAAGGTGGTTTTATGACATAGGCTTTATTCACTGGTCATAGCTGCTACATGGCAAGGGAATATCTCTCCCCGTACGCGCAAAAAGAAGAATCCCTTCCCACTTATGGTTATAATAGTAGGCTAGACTGGCTCTTTAGTCTTGGTATGGCACCAGCTAGCAGAAAGGAAAACTGGTGAATTCAACCAGACAGGGAGTGTTAATTAATAAGAAGAGAGAAATTATCATCAACAGAAAAACAATAAAAATTAGAAAACAGAAATAGAGAGAAAAACAACTCTATGAACATTTCAAGTGACAAACTGGAGAGGTTACACATGAGAAGACCTGGACATGGATAAAAATAAGGTCTAAAAAAAGGGTTAGCTTTGGTTATCCTCACAACATTTTAACACCTGGGCTAATAAGGAAAGATTATATGACTGCAAATGATTTATATGAAGATGATTTTTACTTTGTATATACTAATCAAATGTTGCTTTTCATGTCTCAAACCTTTTGTATTACTCATTCATTTTTTTTTTTTTAACTTTCCCCATACAATTTTTTCCAGAAATAAAAAAAAATTGAAATTAATTCAAAATTTATTCAGTTGTAATTGTTATATTTTATTTTAATTTGTTGTTTGTTTGATTTTTCATGGTTTTAAGTTTATTAAAAAAAGGTAAACATAAAGAGAGAAACTAAATATTTTATAATTGCAACTCAAGACAATGCCAAAAGAAACAAAATATCAAATCAAAAAATAGATAAGATGTAACAGAATAGCAAGTGTATGATGTGCGGAGACAGAGACAAAACTGTTCATCACATAATAAATGAATACAGCAAACTAGCACAAATGAGTAAAGAGACTAGGCACAACTGGGGTAGGAAAGGTTATCCACTGAGAATTGTGCAAGAAATTAAACTTTGATCAACTACCAATTTGTATATGCACAAATAGAACCCCCTAGAGAATGAGCACAAAATTCTCTGGGAATTTGAGAGAAAACAGATCACCTAATCTCAGCCAAAAGACCAGATCTAATGTTAATTAACAAGGAAAAATGAATAAAAGCAATTCAATAGATAATTAAATTTATCTACCTCAAATAACAATGTTATTTCAAGTTTAATAAGTTCTGTTAAAAATGCTAAACCACAAATATGTTTAAAAAAAAACTTTTGGTACCTGTCCAGAATATCTGCTGAGGAAGTGTCTGCCATAACGTAAAGAAAAATCATATAGGAATGTAATAGTTACATTCACCCTACTGATAAGAGTAAGTTTCTGTCATTTTCTTCATTTTTTACAGAACATTTACATTTAAAGTCTTTCTCTGATTATCCCAAAGTATTCATGGGGATACAAATTCTGAACATTTTTTTACAATCCAGAGTATTTCTGTCTATCACTGAAACTAAATTTACTAGCCAAGATGCTTCATTTGCCGATAATTTCCCGTTTCTATGAGTCTCAAGTACATTTTCTTTTTTAGCAATTGTGGTGCTTTTTAGTTACAATTTTCAAAATATAAAAGAATACATTTTTACTAGTTAATTTCTGTACTGTATTTAAAATTCCAAATTGAAACAGATACTGAGAAAAATTAACTGAATGATTTCATTAGAAAGTAAAATTTCACTTTACAAAAATTAATGTTGTGAGAAATGGAAATGAAACAATTTCTGGCATAATTACAAATAAAACAAATAAACTTAGATTTTTTATTTTATTTTTTCCTTTAAATTCTTTATACATATATATATATGTCTGTGTGTGTATGTGTGTCTGTGTCTGTGTGTGTAATGCCTATACCGAGAATACTCGGGATAATAACAGGAAAAAATTTAAACACCCATATAACTTCAAAAATAGGGTAGGAAGCACGTGGTGTAATGGTTAAAGTCATGGAAAATGGACTTGTCGCCCCGAGTTCAAATTCTGGACGTGGTAATTGCATTTCATTTAGTGCTAATATCATTGGGAAAGGTATGAATCCTACTCTCCCTCCAGCTATGGGTAAATAGTAGAGCAGACTGGGCTCTTTAACCTTGCTTACATAACCGTTCTAGGAGAAGGAAAACTCTGAATTCAAACCTGCTGAACTCCGCTTAAGAAATTGAACTTGTGTCGCATCCTGCTCGTGCGAGGGGTTGGTAAATATATATATAACTTCAAAAATATTGATAATTTTAGAAGAAATATTTTCAAATTCACTTAATCAAATATAAAAGGGATAATTAAGCAAATAAAAAACCTGCCTTGTTTGGGATGGGTAATTAAAGAAAAGTGATATATATATATATATTACAGTGGTATCTTCACTTTTGAGAGCCCCAACATTTTCTGAGTTACAAGCCGTTACTCAAATGATTTTTTGCTTTGAGTTGAGACTTAACATCTGAGGTAAAAGAAAGCTTCAGATATGCTTATGTTAACATGTTCACTAAAAACATTTAAGATTCCAAAGTTATTATGCCAAAGAAAAAAATTCATTTATAAAAAATAAACATATTACAGCACACAATTCATTACATTCTATTCTATTATGTCTTCACACAATACAGAGTTATTTTTTCTTATTTAAAAAAAACTTAACAAAAAAATTAGGGTGTTTTGTGGGGAGTTTGGAATGGATTAATAGTATTTCAGTTAATTTCAATTAGAAAAATTGATTTGATATATGAGGATATTGAGTTACAAGCATAACGAATTAAACTTGTAAGTCAAGGTACAACTATATATATATATAATTATATATATATATATATATATATATATATATATATATATATATATATGTATATATATATATGAAATTTAACATTTTTGAAAAAACAAAATGAATTATATAATTGCTGCAGAAATCTGTTTCGACCGACTCGATAAACTGGTCATTATCAAGAGCAACATATGAGAGATAGACGTGAAAAGAAAAAAATAATAATCGTTAGAAAGACTGTTTACAAACGAACACTATATTCAATGCTGGAATTTTTTTTAAAATGTGTGTTCTGTTTTAAAAATAAAATAAATTTGATTTTTGATTTTTTTAAATCAGAAGCATATTAGTTCTTGATGATGACTGGTCGAAACAGATTTCTGTCAGCAATTATATAACATCATTTGTTTTTTCAAAAATGTTAAATTTCATACTGTCAGATTAATTCCATCTATTTTTCATATATATATATATATATATATATATATATATATATATATATATATACTTGGCATATTTTGTTGAAAATAACAGAATGATTTGATGGTTAGCTTGTGGGGATTAAAATAAAATTGAAATTTAAAAAAAAAAAATAACAAACTCCCATGAGCCTTCACTGGAAGAACCCTCTGCACATATGCGGAAAAAAGACCCATTTCTGACCCTGAAGAGCATCTCTCAGCCATTCTGACTCAGGCCTTAACTTGAACAAGACACTATAACTGGTGAGGGACAGATTCCCTTGTTACATGGTGGCTATGACTGGTGAATAAAGCCTAAATCATAAAACCACCTTTTGTCTTTGTCTCTTTCTTTTTCTTCCCTTGAATTCCTTCCTTTTCAGTGTGACCACAAATATGATGGGGTTAAAAGCAAACCCTAAGAACACGCACCAAACCTTTTAAACCTTAAAACATTAAACCTCTTGCCACACCAGCTTTTTATCCATCTTTTTTTTGTTGGTGAGTGAGATGGCACACCTGTAAATGAAAGCAGTTTAAAAACTGTCCAAAGTCTCTATTGGTGTAGTTCAACTAGGAGTACTTTTGATTAATTTTGGATATTGTTGAGAGCATGGGTACTAATGCATCCTAGAATTCAGGATTTGTTCGGTACTCAAGGAATTTTTTGAGTTGGAGTATGTGATGTCAAGTGTGAACATTTTAACTATTGGTGCTGGTGCAAATGGAAATAGTCTTATTCATGTTTTATTTTTCAGGTTGGCAACCTTGATTGAAAATCAGCTGATCAATGTTAATTCATTACTAATCATTTTCATCATTAAACATCAATCAAATCTGATTGTTTTTATCATGTTTTGACCAGTTCACTGAGTGACAGTAACAGAATTTATCTACCAAATCTAATAGCAATGGATAAAGTCCTCTGCTCAGGACAGAATTTAATCTCTATTAATTTATTAAATGTTTCTGAAGTTTGACCAGATCTTATTTTCCAGTTTTCTGAGAGCCTCATTAAAACAGTCTAATAACTTTCTAAAGTGACCTAGTTCACACAAGTCTCAGAGCAATGGATAAAGTCCTCTGCCCAGGACAGAATTTAATCTCTATGAGCCTGTGTTAACTTGTTAAATGTTTCTGTCATTTTCTCCTGAAGTTTGACCAGATCTTATTTTCCAGTTTTGTGTCACACTTGTAATAATCAAACATTACTGAGATACACATGAATTCTGAGAACCTCATTAAAACAATCTCATAACTTTCTAGTACACACAAATGCCTACACCTGTATGATACACATGAGCATGATAGCAAATACATAGACACTGAAGTATTTAGATGTACAAAGGTAAGTACATAGGTATGTAAACAAATCAAAATTAAAAGTTTGAAAAAATATCAGTCCACTCACAAAAATAAAATGAACTAAAACATATTTTTTATAAAAAGAGTCTTTCTACCAATGCTAGAAAGGATAGGGAACTATGAGATAAAAAGTCAGTCATATGTGTGCGTATATCTATTGTAATTACATACATACATATACATGTGGATAAGATTTCAAACATAAACATGCTTGTTTATTACACACACATCTCTCTCTCTCTCTCTCTCTCTCTCTCTCTCTCTCTATATATATATATATATATATACATATATACATGCACATATGTTTACATAAAAGATATGTGTATATATGGACATATACATGTATATATGTGTGTATGTATGTGTGTGTATTTACAGGTTATATGTATACACAAACATGTATATATATATATATATATATATATATATACACATACAAACATGTATATATATAAATGTATGAGGGGGGAGGATTGGAGTAAATCCGACAGAATGTGGTATATATATATATATATATATATACATATGTATGTCTGTATATATAATATATATATATATATATACAGAAACATGTGTATATATATTATATATATATACAGACATACATACATACTTACAAACATGCCCACTTGTTTACATAACTACTTTGTATATATATATATGTGTATGTGAGTATGTGTAACATCAAAGAAATGAAATAGTTTATTGCACTCTCTTCCCTTGCCAAAAAATAAATGAACGCCAAGAAAAATAGAATAAGTTATTTATCAAGAGCTTAACTAGAAATAGAAAAACAAACTGAAAAAAAAAAGAAGAATGTTTTTTTGCAAATTACAAAACAAAAATTAAATTAAATATAAAAAAAATGTTAAAATATTTTAATAAAAAAAGTGAAGACACAAAAAATTGTAAAATAATAAAAATGAAAAGATAAAATATTTTTTTTTTTTAATTCAGAAAAAAAAAAAAAAGGTACCTCAAATATATTTGAAAATAAATAAATAAATAAATAAAAAATTAGGAAGTAAAAAAAAAAATATAAAATAAAATAAACCATTTTTAAATAATACATAATCCAACAAAATTGAAACATTTGTGAAGAAGAAAAAAAAGAAGAAAAATTTCAAATTTGTCCAAACAGTGGCAGACCCAAGTTTCAAAAGTAAAATAAGTAAATAAGCCAATGAAAGAAAAAAAAAAGAAACTCTGGCCAACTACAACACTTGTAAAAAAATAAAATTAAATAAATAATCTTATCTTAGTTGTGGATGGAAGATTGTGCATCTCGTTCATCTTCATCTTCTTCCGTTCATCCCCTGACTTGGATGCCAAGAGAGATAAGAGAAGAACCATCTTCAGCCATTTAGTTAGTAAATTACACTATGTATACATCCTGAATTTAATGGAAGAGGAAAAATGGTGCTTGGGGACAACTGAGGGTGATTGAAGATAAGTAATGCTGGCCAGGAGAAGCCCAAACTAGTTGAAACCAGTTCTTGATGGAACTAAATTCAGACAATTTATTTTACTTATGAATCAGCACTCATAAATGTAATGCTATTTCTAGTATATATAAATAAACAATAAATATTTGAGTGTGTGTTTGAAGATATATAATATATATATATATATATATATATATATATATAGTAGAATGTTATAGATAGATAACCTTCTCAAGTTTCACCAAATGGATCATTAGGGCTAACTGCAATGAATTAATCAAAATATCTGATTAACTACTTAATCAATCATTTTGATTATTTCATTGCATTTAGCCCTAATGACCCATTTGGTGAAACTTAAGAAGGTTATCTGTAACATTCTACTAGATCTGCTCTTCTAATGTATTGTACACTCTTATATTCTTTATAATTTATATAATTTGGTTAATTATTTTATTGACGACAAAGTTGCGATTAACTCGATATTATATTCCCTGATAAGTTACCCTCTTTTCATATATATATATATATATATATATATATATATATTATATATGAGGGTGGGTTGAAAAGTTTATATGATGACATCATATCTACTGTTGATGACTTTTTTAACCCATTGGATCCAAGCACTGCAACAGCGATGAGAAAAGTGTGGACCGCAAAGGGGACTATGTTGAAAATATAAGCCTCATTTAATAAAATTCATGAGAGTATTTTGGTTAGCCTATGAAATTTTTAGCCATAGGTTAAGGACAAAGCCAACCTTGTAGAAGAACAGTAGTGGTCTAACCCACAGTTGGGGGAATGAATGGTTTCATACCTTTCCCAAGGGTATTAGTTTGAAAGTGAACTCAATAGCATGCGAGTTGAAACTCACTTACTATGATGTCACAATTCTGCAAGTAAGTCACTACAAACACCCACCTACCCATATATATATATATATATATATATATATATAACTAGTTTTGATCTTAGGACATCATCAGGAACAATTTGTTTTAAAGCAGTTAATAAATGATGAAAACTACTGATGATGTAGATAACCATCTGTTGAATGAAAATTATTTTCTGGTATCCAAGTGTCTTCAACTAACATTTATATATCTATAGTGAAGGCACCTGGCTAATGAGTTTTTCATTTGGGAGGTCTATGTCATGTTTGGGAGGAGTGTAATTCAAATTAGCCATGACTGCCTGGCTTGCCTATTTGTTTATTTAGGTGTTTATATATCACCCCAAGCCTGTCATGCCTATTTCAAGGCAGGGTAATTAAGTTTCATGTTAAATCAGTATGGTGCCTTTGTTTTTAAGCATTTTATCCATTAGTCTTAGTGATTTTTTGTTATTGTTGTCATCTGCATTTTTTTTTTCAATTCTTATATTATTATAACCTTGAATCTTACACTATGATGGTGAACCTTGTATCTCTGTTAGAATCATAATCATAACCGTTTGAACAGAAACAAAAATACAAATATGTAAGTAAAGTAAAGTAAAGTAAAGTTGTAGAGGCGGCCTAATGTCAGTATGAGTCATACAGCGAGGGAGTCTATCTCCTTTTCACAAGTGCTAGACTAACGAGATTATTTTAGCATCTGAGGTGGAGTACCACACCTACCATCAGCTCCTCTCTTTACCGCACAGATCTCCGTGCTACTCATACGCTGAGTTGGCGAGAGCCGGTATTAAACCAGGAACCTTGTGATTCCTAGCAAGACGCTACACCGACTGAGCTCCAAATATATGTATACACTTTATATTTAATTGTCTCTCTGGTTTTATCTTTGATTTTCCAATGACATGGTTACAAAAATATTTTTTAAGCAGGTGCACATGGAAACAGTTCAAATAAATTAAAATGATTTTTTTTAAAAATGAAGCAACAAAAATGCATTGTTCTTTAGTGTTATATGTCCACAGAGCTAAACAATGTTGGTCAAAAATATGCAAATCTGGCTGAAAGCCTCTGGCTGCTATTTTCTTGAAGAAAAATGATAACTGCTGCTTGAGGCATTGAATTATGGACAAACAGTATATCTGGTTGAATAGACTTCCCATCCCACCTCTTTCTCTCTTTTCGCTCAGCGTGTTTCCCAAGCATGGAATCATTATACACCATCTCTTTATTCAAGATTTCTATCTGCCATTATTGATAATTTGGACGAGTATTTTCCATTTTCTTATAAACTCATGTGATGTTGCACAATCCTTCTTATATGGGTGCTAAAAGGCGGTGGCTGAAGGTCTACATGTCCTGGGAATGATGTTAAACTCTATCTGATGGTGGGGATGAGGTTCCACTTCTGGAGGTTTGGGGAATGTGGAGCACCCCTTCATTACCATTGTTCCCTGGTCCACTCTGACCCGGAGTGGTAGTATCTGTTAGGGTTCCATCTATGGGTTGAATAGAAAAACATGAGTTGATAAACAAAATTGTATTATCCATTAAGAATGAATTTATTTCAAAACTTTGTTGGCATTAAATGATCCACTAAGGTTGATATGCCGTAAAACAAAACAAACCAAACCAAATCAGTTCTGGAGTGTATGGTGTCACCTTTTCATGGACACAACAGTGTAGGCCAATCAGCAAAAATCTAATTCAATCAGCTCTGTGAGGATTCTGTATGCCATGCAGAAGACATGTCATGACCAATAGATGGATGGTGAGAGAGTCATGGGAATTTGTGCTGTCAGTTGGGTACCTTGCAAATGACTACTATAATGGCTAGTATAATTGTTCAATGTAAAAAGAAACATGAGTTTGATTTGAACTGGTGCCCCATAATTCTAGCCTTGTGCCAAACTAAGATAAGCTAAACAGATGACATTTTTTTAAATTCTAGTTGGGCACCTGGCATAGTATAATGGCTAGTAGACCATTGTTCAAGGTAAAAGGGAACATGAGTTTGATTTGCATTGAGTGCCCCATACTTTAGCCTTGTGCCAAACTAAACAAATGACATCATCTTAATTTTAGTTGCTTTTTATAGCAACTGACAGATGTCTTTAATTCTATGACAGCAAAGAACAGACAACAATAAAGTATAAGCACCCAGTGAGACTCAAACTCATCTTTCCTTTTCCCCAAGAAAGCCTGTTTCTCTTTACTAGCTACTTTACCATTTAGGCAGTGAAACAATGATATAACAGAAGTCCAAATAACACTTATAAATCCTTCAAATACTCTCATGTTAATGATTTATTGACTAGTTTAGGATAAAAGCAACTAAGAAATTAGAAGATGAAGGAAAATCCTAGTCAAAATTAATAATGATTAGATGTCTCATGTAAAAAATGATTAAAAATAAATTAAATATGCTATTAATCCCACTGATGTGTAAAAACAATAACAAAAAACCATGGCACTAACTGGGGGATGGGGGTCTCCATGGTGCAGTGACTAACACACTGGACTGTGACATCATAGTAAGCAAGTTTGAACTCCAGTTATACTATTGGGTTCCCTTTCAGACTAATACCCTTGGGAAAGATATGAACCCCTCATTCCCTCAGTTATAGGTTAAATAGTACTACTACTGTTCTTCTACAAGGATGGTTTTAGCATTAAATATCTCTTTTGAATGGTCTAAAAATTTAAGATAATATTAATCTTTTGCAAGTCTCTCTGGCAAACGAAATGTAATTCCTTTCGCCGTCAGCACAGTCTCTACCAACTGAGCACATTACTCTCACTTCCTGACACCCCAAATAGTAGTTGTCAGATTTCACTTGCCGTCAAAACACTTGCTTTCTGTGTCAGCGACAGTCCGTCTTATTACTGCTCGTTCGGCTGCGCTTATGCAAATTACGATATACCTCGTCCGGGTCTCTGCCAACAGCATTTTAGCTACGAGGAGGTAGCGAGTTCGAATATCCATAGCCACTTGCCATACTCCTCCCCTTCGCACAGGCCAAACATATCCTGATGCGCTTTGTTTGTGGGGGCTGGGAATCAGCTTGTTCATAGGTCTGCCCTTCAATTTCATCACAATACCCCATTAACCTATCAAACAAAGAAACCAAACCAAATCATAGCACTGACAAATTAAAGAAGAGAGTATTGGATGGGTTTATAGGTTTGATTTTGGAATTTTGTATGTATGTCTTATTTTTTTTTTATTTCTTTTCTGTATGTTTTTTTTTCTTTCTTTGGTGCCTTTGTTTTTAAGCATTTTATCCATTAGTCTTAGTAGAAGAACAGTAGTGGTCTAACCCACAGTTGGGGGAATGAATAGTTTCATACCTTTCCCAAGGGTATTAGTTTGAAAGTGATTTCAATAGCATGCGAGTTCAAGCTCGCTTACTATGATGTCACAATTCTGCAAGTAAGTCACTACAAACACCCACCTATATATATATATATATATATATATATATATGTGTGAGAAATGTGAGAAGGTTAATCCGACAGTATGTGGAGAAAGGTAGACAAACACGGGATGTTATGAAACTGGATGTTAGTAGTTGCTTGAATGATGGACATTCTCAACACATATAAACAAAAAAAAACAATTAAACAGACACACACACACACACACACACACATTCAGTTAACCAATCCTTAACAATCCAACTTTCTAGACCAACACCTGTGGTACCACCATCCACCATTCTGACACTCCCCATCTAGTGAAAAGAAAATCCACTAACCACCCCCAACCACCCCTCTCCCTACTGACGACCTTCTGTTTTCAGCAGTTTGAGAATGTCCATCATTGAAGCAACTACTATATCCAAGTCCTGAAGATGGTCTAATTAAATCTAATTTAATTAAGAGACCGAAACGTTGCATCGTCGACAATAAACATCCAGTTTCCATAACATCCCGTGTTTGTCTACCTTTCTCCACACACATATATATATATATATATATATATCATTATATAATGGAGATTGTGGGTTTGTCTGTCTGTAACCGAAACTATATTACTATACAAGTCACAATTCCTTTTGTTATTTACATCATATTCTCCATGATTTTATTTTTATTTAAACCTCAATTATTAATAAAATTGTTTTACATTACTTACACTGTTGACCATATCTACATACTAATAACATGCACTTGTATTTATATATACAACAAAATAGAGGTTTACAGTGTGAATGGGAAGGCTAATTTGCATATTGATCTTAAAAAATTGATTTTAATAAATATATGCTTAGTATCATTAATTTCTAATTGTTTGGTTTTATCTTATTGAATATGAGCAAAAATCTCTTCAATAAATCTTAAAAGAAATCCCTTAACAAGAAGAAATAACTGTAATATTATTCTTTACTTCCTATTTTAACTAAACAGTTTAATTAGGAAAATTTACCAATGAAAGACGGGAGTAACGGAAAATGATGGAAGAGTTAGTTTCAAAGCTGTTCTAATTTTCAATCATATCCCCTCTGTTCAAAATCTTTTTATCTACATTCTTATTCAGTTTCATTAGCCTTTCTAATTTAATATGATATTTATTATAAAATTTAACTAAAATACTTGCACCCGAAGGGTGCATATATTTGCTAGTATATATAACTAGTTTTGATCTTATCATCAGGAAAAATTTGTTTTAAAGCAGTTAATAAATGATGAAAACTACTTATGTAGCATAACCATCTATTGAATGAAAATTATTTTCTGGTATCCAAGTGTCTTAAACTAACATTTATATATCTATAGTGAAGGCACCTGGCTAATGAGTTTTTCATTTGGGAGGTCTATGTCATGTTTGGGAGGAGTGTATTTCAAATTAGCCATGACTGCCTGGCTTGCCTATTTGTTTATTTAGGTGTTTATGTATCATCCCCCAAGCCTGTCAAGCCTATTTCAAGGCAGGGTAATTAAGTTTCATGTTAAATCAGTATGGTGCCTTTGTTTTTTAAGCATTTTATCCATTAGTCTTTGTGAATTTCTGTTATTGTTGTCATCTGAATTTTTTTTTTCAATTCTTTCTATGATGGTGAACCTTGTGTCTCTGTTAGAATCATAATCATAACCATTTGAACAGAAATGCTGTTCTACAAGTATTAGTTTACTGTAATACATACATTTGTAATACTACAATGATGTTACAATTTTTGTGGCCATTTTTAGGCTTCAAGTGAGGGCACTTTACAGTAGAGATCCCTCGTATTAAGGAGAAGCTGATCCTTAGTGAAGAATCCTTTGGTTGTTCCTTAGTGTGGGGTAGAATCCTTTGGTTGATCCTCGGTGTCCCTAAGTGTTGGGTAGAATCCTTTGGTTGAGCAGAGTCCTTGGTTGCAGATCCATTCATCCGTGTTGAATACGTGCAAATAAACGGCTTTCTAGATCGGCAATTAAATAGTTAACTAACGCCATAATCGAGCTGTTGATTGGCTTTGTTTTAATCCATGCAGAATCTATAAGTTTAAGTGGTGGACTTCAGCACACCTTATATGAAAAAAATATTCCAACACTATTTCTTTGAATGTTTGAGATGAGGCTTGAAGATTAGTATTATTTGCGTTATTCGGACTATTGTCCCCATCTTCCCAATCTTCAATCCTGAGTGAAAGCAGTTAGAAAAATAATTAATTAACACAACTCCTACCCCAGCTATGGTTAGCGGAATGAGAACAGGATACCCCCATGGAATGAATAAAGGGTTAGGTTCAAAGTTCCGTGATCGGCTCCCGAATACGACAAGAAAGTTCCCGAGTCCGAGAAATTCCCGAGTCCGAGAAATTCCGAGTCCGACAAGAAATACCTGAAGAAGGCCGGAGGGTATATTGGCCGAAACGTTGTACAAATAACAATGAAGATGGGGGACAATAGTCCGAATAACGAAAATAATACTATTCCAACACTGTTTTTCTAAGGGCAATCAATTTTTTAGGTTTATAGTCAAGTTACATTGTAAGTATAAGTTCCTGCTAGATCACTGAAGTAGCATTCAATGCTTACACGAGTAACCATTTAAGCAACGGCGGGTACTATAAGAAATCAAATATCAAAATGACTTGATTCAGCATTAAATGGCCCAAAAAAAAGGGTTGATATGTCGTAAAACAAAAGAATAGTTTTCATGGTGTCTCATGCAAGTACAATGGTTAGCAGACCATGACCATTGAGTTTGATTCTTACTGGTGCCCCATACTTACCTACTTTGACCTCTAAGCCTATAATTAATAGTAAAATTACTGTGTGATCCCAGGAGACTGTCACCCAAGGTAGCACCTGCCCTCTCGTTTAAAAGGGCAGGACCAGGTTTATTGCCTGGTGTCTGTGGTGCCCCAAAAAAGGGAATCCTGAAGCCACTGCATGAGTTTCGGTTTGTGTGTGACTCCCAATGGTAAAAAGTGGCTTCCGTCAATCCAGCCTGGTAGGTTGATGACTGCGCTAAACTAAATAAAACTTAGTAGAAGAGTGTGCTAAACTAAATTAAACTTGGTAGATGACTGCACTAAACTAAATAAAACTTAGTTGAAGAGTGTGCTAAATTAAATTAAACTTGGTAGATGACTGCACTAAACTAAATAAAACTTAGTAGAAGAGTGTGCTAAACTAAATTAAACTTGGTAGATGACTGCACTAAACTAAATAAAACTTAGTAGAAGAGTGTGCTAAACTAAATTAAACTTGGTAGATGACTGCACTAACTAAATAAAACTTAGTAGAAGAGTGTGCTAAACTAAATTAAACTTGGTAGATGACTGCGCTAAACTAAATAAAACTTAGTAGAAGAGAGTGCTAAACTAAATTAAACTTGGTAGATGACTGCACTAAACTAAATAAAACTTAGTAGAAGAGTGTGCTAAACTAAATTAAACTTGGTAGATGACTGCACTAAACTAAATAAAACTTAGTAGAGAGTGTGCTAAACTAAATTAAACTTGGTAGATGACTGCACTAAAAAATAAAACTTAGTAGAAGAGTGTGCTAAACTAAATTAAACTTGGTAGATGACTGCACTAAACTAAATAAAACTTAGTAGAAGAGTGTGCTAAACTAAATTAAACTTGGTAGATGACTGCACTAAACTAAATAAAACTTAGTAGAAGAGTGTGCTAAACTAAATTAAACTTGGTAGATGACTGCACTAAACTAAATAAACTTAGTAGAAGAGTGTGCTAAACTAAATTAAACTTGGTAGATGACTGCACTAAACTAAATAAAACTTAGTAGAAGAGTGTGCTAAACTAAATTAAACTTGGTAGATGACTGCACTAAACTAAATAAAACTTAGTAGAAGAGTGTGCTAAACTAAATTAAACTTGGTAGATGACTGCACTAAACTAAATAAAACTTAGTAGAAGAGTGTGCTAAACTAAATTAAACTTGGTAGATGACTGCACTAAACTAAATAAAACTTAGTAGAAGAGTGTGCTAAACTAAATTAAACTTGGTAGATGACTGCACTAAACTAAATAAAACTTAGTAGAAGAGTGTGCTAAACTAAATTAAACTTGGTAGATGACTGCACTAAACTAAATAAAACTTAGTAGAAGAGTGTGCTAAACTAAATTAAACTTGGTAGATGACTGCACTAAACTAAATAAAACTTAGTAGAAGAGTGTGCTAAACTAAATTAAACTTGGTAGATGACTGCACTAAACTAAATAAAACTTAGTAGAAGAGTGTGCTAAACTAAATTAAACTTGGTAGATGACTGCACTAAACTAAATAAAACTTAGTAGAAGAGTGTGCTAAACTAAATTAAACTTGGTAGATGACTGCACTAAACTAAATAAAACTTAGTAGAAGAGTGTGCTAAACTAAATTAAACTTGTAGATGACTGCACTAAACTAAATAAAACTTAGTAGAAGAGTGTGCTAAACTAAATTAAACTTGGTAGATGACTGCACTAAACTAAATAAAACTTAGTAGAAGAGTGTGCTAAACTAAATTAAACTTGGTAGATGACTGCACTAAACTAAATAAAACTTAGTAGAAGAGTGTGCTAAACTAAATTAAACTTGGTAGATGACTGCACTAAACTAAATAAAACTTAGTAGAAGAGTGTGCTAAACTAAATTAAACTTGGTAGATGACTGCACTAAACTAAATAAAACTTAGTAGAAGAGTGTGCTAAACTAAATTAAACTTGGTAGATGACTGCGCTAAACTAAATAAAACTTAGTAGAAGAGTGTGCTAAACTAAATTAAACTTGGTAGATGACTGCACTAAACTAAATAAAACTTAGTAGAAGAGTGTGCTAAACTAAATTAAACTTGGTAGATGACTGCACTAAACTAAATAAAACTTAGTAGAAGAGTGTGCTAAACTAAATTAAACTTGGTAGATGACTGCACTAAACTAAATAAAACTTAGTAGAAGAGTGTGCTAAACTAAATTAAACTTGGTAGATGACTGCACTAAACTAAATAAAACTTAGTAGAAGAGTGTGCTAAACTAAATTAAACTTGGTAGATGACTGCACTAAACTAAATAAAACTTAGTAGAAGAGTGTGCTAAACTAAATTAAACTTGGTAGATGACTGCACTAAACTAAATAAAACTTAGTAGAAGAGAGTGCTAAAAAATTAAACTTGGTAGATGACTGCACTAAACTAAATAAAACTTAGTAGAAGAGTGTGCTAAACTTAAACTTGGTAGATGACTATTTTCTAAGAATTACATAATTTGACTGTATATATGAAAATGAATCTCCCCCCCTCTCTCTCTCTCTCTCTCTCTTAGCTTGGAAGCATATGCTATATCTTTATTCAAAATCTCTGTCTGTCTTGCCTTTTTCTTCCTCTTTCTTTAATTTTTCTGTCTTCTAAGAATTAAAATTATAGTTTGGCTATATATTGGAATCTTGCTTTTCTTCTTCTTCTATTACTGCTGGTCATACTAGCATCAGCAGCATTGAATTAGAGCATAATTCTCTCAATTCAAATCTTTTTTTTTCTCTCTCTATTATAATCAACTCTCTTCTTCCTCTTCTGCTTTGCAACTCTCTCTCTCTCTCTCTCTCTCTCTCTCTCTCTCTCTCTCTCTCAGCACTGTTTCCCTACCTTTCTTTTCTATCACCTGCTTTTCTTTGTTTGTTATTTTTATCCATAGTTTTTTCACTGTCCGTCCGTCTGTCTGTGCATGTCTCTGCTTTGCCTCACTACTTCTCCATTGTTCCCAGTCTTTAATCAATATATCCTTGGACTAAATCATGTTCTGGTTATAAAACAGCTAACAGCTGTACATTTGCTTATTTAATTCCAAGAGTTGTTCGGACTACTGAACTCATTCCTTGTGTTGCTTTCAAGCTGCCATGTTTCAGCCAACCCATTCTACAGCCTTCTTCTATACTACACTTGCGTACTATCCACAAGAAAGACACGCATAGCATAATGGTTACCATCATAAAAAATGAACTTGTCAATCTGAATTCAAATTGTATTCAAAGCTGTTCACTTTTCACATCTTGTTAATGTCGTTAGAAAAGGGTAGGAATCTGTTCTGCCACCAGAAGATTGAATGATGAAATATATATATATATATATATATTTACCAACCCCTTCACATGAGCAGGATGTGACACAAGGTCAATTTCTTAAGCAGAGTTCAACAGGTTTGATTTCAGAGTTTTTCCTTCTCCAGTACCGGTTGCCTAACCAAGGTTAAAGAGTCCAGTCTGCCCTACTATTTACCCATAGCTGGAGGGAGAGTAAGATTTATACCTTTCCCAAGGGTATTAGCGCTAAGTGAAATGCAATTACCACATCCAGGATTTGAACTTGGGGCGACGAGTCCATTTTCCATGACTTTAACCATTACACCATGACGCGCTTCCTATATATATATATATATATATATATATATATATTTATATACTAGAAATGGCTACTCGGTGTCACCTGGGTAGAGGGGGAATTTTTTTTAAGTTAGTCTCGCAGATCATCGCTGGTTGCCCCATGAAAATCCCCATGGGAATATATAACAATATAGTAAGAAATTTCCATTTAATGATTTACAATTTAAAAAAAAAAAAAGATATAAATAATGCAATTAATTCAATCAATCTATATTATATTTCAAAGTGAAAAAAAAACAAAAAACATACCAAGATAAACAAAATAACATGCAAATGACTTTCCCTTCTGTTACTTTTCAAATATGAATTTTTAAATATCTTCCCAAATATAATTCAAATCTTTATTTTTGCTCAAAAACCAAGCCCTAGTGATATTTAATGTGTATATATATATATACTTTGTCGTTAATTGTTTTATTTTCGAAGTTTCTTCCAGACACACAAACTGCCCTTTATATATATATATATATATATATATATATATATATACTGTAAAACCCGTTCGATGAGGATAGATTCATTTTTTATTAGTTTCTGGTTCAAATAAAAATATAACAGGACGATGGATTCTTAAGTTTTTCTTTCTTTGAAAGTTAAATATTGCTCTGTATATAATTTAATTTATTGATTATTATACATTGAGCTCTTTTTAGGAATTTATAAAAATCCTTGTATGAGTACATATGTTTGCACCTACAAGAGCATACAGTATGGTTGTACATTGAGATTTCAATGGTCCCAAATAGAATCATCCGTTACTTACCAACCATTTCGATTACCTTACATTTTCTTATTTTCTTATTCAAATTACATACATTAGAATCATGTACAAATATATGCACCCTCCGGGTGCAAGTATTTAAGTTTTAATGTAATTAAATACCGTATTAAATTAGAAACGCTAATGAAACTAAATAAGAATGCAGATAAAAAGATTTGAAACAGAGGGGGATATAATCGAAAAATAGAACAACTGAAATTTACTCTTCCATCACTCTCGTCTTTCATTGTTATTTTTTCTAATTTAAGTATTTAGTTAAAATAGGAAGTAAAGAATAAAAGTACAGTTATCTTTTCTTGTTAATGGATTTCATTTAAGATTCATTGAAGAGATTTTTGCTCATATTCAATAAGATAAAACCAAACAATTAGAAATCAATAATACTAAGCACATATTTATTAAAATCAATTTTTTAATATCAATATGCAAATTAGCCTTCCCATTCACACTGTAAACCTCTATTTTGTTGTATATATAAATACAATTGCATGTTATTAGTATGTGGATATGGTCAACAGTGTAAGTAATGTAAAACAATTTTATTAATAATTGAGGTTTAAATAAAAATAAAATCATGGAGAATATGATGTAAATAACTAAAGGAATTGTGACTTGTATAGTAATATAGTTTCGGTTACAGACTGACAAACCCACAATCTCCATTATAATAAGATGTACAAATTCTATGGTTACTATTTGTTTATTTATGAAATGTTAAGTTTCTACACATAAGTTATTCAACTACCTCGTACTTTTTGTTACATAATCTATGCGGTTGCATAAGATTATTGTCAATCCCTGTAATTCTGAGGGAATGACCCTTTTCATATCATGGCCAGGTCCTTCCATGGAAAATTACAGAAGCCCGCCAAATATGTGACGTCACGTGGGACCTTTTTCAGAGTCCCCAGTTTGCAGTTGGACGTCAGGCAGAGCGGTCGGCCATTTTATGCCCTGTCTAAACTGGAACTCACGCGCGCGCTATGTTAGTTAGCAGATGTCTGGTGGGGATTTAACAATAAAATAAGATCAAAAGTAAATCAAAGTCTTGTGTTTATTATCTAAAAACTAACAATGACACAGGGCTTCTGATAAAGAGAAATCCCAATAGAAGACCAGACCCGAAGTCCCCAAGAAAGTCCAGACCTTAGAAGATTCCAGACCAAGACAAGATGTTATAAGATTCCAAAGACGGTCAGAAGAAGAGAGTAAGAAAGAAGTAAGTAAAGAAGCAAAGAAGAAGGGTATGCAACATCTTTAAGTTATGTCTAGTTTTTGGAAAAAGGCTAAAACTTTTAAAATTTTATTATTGTTATTATTGTTATACATTTACTTGTTACTGTAATTATCACTTTTAAAAACTTTTATATATATATATAGATGTTTAGCATTAAAACATGGCTTCATTATCTCTTGTTAGTTTTTTTCTTTTGAATCAATTTCCACATGTATTTGTAACAGTTACAGTACATTGTATTTCACATTTAAATGTTAAACTAAGTATCACAAATAAAGAAAAAAAAATGTAAAAATAAATAAACTTTCAACAACTATATGTATGGATTTATTTAGATATTCCATTGTTTTTTGGTTGTTAATTATAGAAATTTATTAGAAAAAAAAAATTAATTCGGAACAGACGTGTCTTAAACTGTAATGTTGATTTCTATCGTTAATACATTAGAAGTGCTTCTATCTTTATCAATTTAAACAGTTTAGCGATTTAATGATAATAATAATAATAATAATAATAATAATAATAAGAAGAAGAAGAAGAAGAAGAAGAAGAAGAAGAAGAAGAAGAAATAAACCACCTTACATGGATGACATAAAAAATTTTGCAAAAAATGAAAGAGAATTAGAAACCCTAGTACAAACCATAGCCAAGATATAGGGATGGAATTCGGAATTGAAAAATGTGCTATGCTAGTAATAAAATTGGGTGAAAGAAAATTAATGGACAGAATACAATTGCCAAATCAGGACAGTATAAAATCATTTGATGAAAATGAAAATTACAAATATTTCGGAATTTTAGAAGCAGACAATATCAAGCAAGCGGAAATGAAACTAAAAGTTAAAAAAAGAATACCTCAGGAGAACAAGAAAACCAAGCCAAACTGCATAGGTTTCTCTACCTTTCCTTTGGACCACAGCGGCAGTGTGGAGAGGGACGACCTGCTATTTGGGCAACAGCTCAGCCTCCATATAAACCCACCCAGGCTAGATAGTTCCACTGTTTCAAAGGGAGAGAACACTCCAGCGTCACTGCAAGGTGCCGATACAATATGGGAAGTGCCAGTTTACCGTTATAAGCTCATCTTAAGCTGGGCAGCCCCCAGCCAGTTTGGTGCTGTCTCACCATGGCCTGCTTGCTCCACTGGGTGTATGGAGCTTAGAGAATCGTCTCAACAGGTGGCCCACCTATATATATATATATATATATATATATATATATATATAGTGCTAATATAGGGTGCTATATTTATAAGTAAACAGTAATCAATATCATGGACAGAGCATCTATATCTAAGTTAGGGTAGCGTGGACAGAAAATCAACAGTGCTTGGTTACTGATAGCTTTTTCACTATGAGATTTTCAAACCACTATTGACTTCATATCCATGTAACCTAACTTATATAAATACATATACATGCAAATGTGCCATCAGCAAACAAAGTACAAATCCTGAACGAGGCTGCATTTCACATAGCACTAATACTCTTGGGAAAGGTATATATCCATATCCTTCAGGTATGGGTAAATAGTAGGGATGATTGGGCTCTTTAACCTTGGCTAGCAACCAGTCTAGGAAAAGGAAAATTTTGAATTCTAACCTGCTTTATTCTGCTTTATAATTACATTCTGTCCAGCAGGGGGTGTTACCGTGGTGTAGTGGTTAACATGCTGGACTGCAAAAGTGTTGCTTATTCACTGAATTCTTATTTCTTATGAGCGTTGTCACTTCAGATAAATATTGGACCATTCCATTTTTATTATAAAGAAAGGGAAGAAAAATGACATGCTACACAAAAAATATAAGAAAGAAAGAAAGTAAAAGAGTAGGGGAAGTGTGTGTGTGCTGAAGTGATAACACTAATCTGTTTCAATCGAACATAATGAAAAGATGAAAAGAAAGAAAAAAAGTGAGAGTTAAATCAAGATTATTATACTTTTTACATATTGAACTATTTAGGAATAGCTCATAAGTAAACATATCAAATGCTGTAATAATTAGATTATCATACTGTGGTATATCCACAGGTCCTGCTAGTCATTATTATTATTATGCAAAAATGTTAATCCTAATTATCTAGTGTTGCTTATCTGCCGAATTCTTATTTCTTATGAGTGTTGTCACCTCAGCTAAATAATGGACCATTCCATTTTTATTATAAAGTGTGAGTTTGAACTCCAGTTGAACTATTCTGTTATTCTGTTAATTTCAGACCAAAGGTACAAATCCTTCATCCCTCTTGAGGGTTAAAAAAATGAGAAAAATTTTAAAAAAAATGGAGTCAATTGCTGCATGGAAAAGATCAAAATAAAATAACGGACATTGTTTGTGGTGTCGAGTTGGTGAGGACAAAATTGGCCTCATCATCATCATCATCATCATTATCGGTCCCCATTCCAGCGGAAATAACGGAACCAGTGAGCAAATGTGAATTGGGTTTGGTTTGGTTTTTGTTTTGTTTTGTTTTACGGCATATCAACCTCACTGGGTCATTTAATGCCGATAAAGTTTTGAAATAAATCAATTCTTAATGGATAATATGCTAATGCTCTTGGAAAAGGCATGAATCCATCTTTTCTCCATCTACTTATGGCTAAATAGTAGAGTAGACTGGGCTCTTTAGTTGTGGTATGGCAACCAGCCTAGAAGAAGGTAAGCCAAATTCAAACCAGGTGTCATCATCATCATCATGTGGCACTGACAGCATGGATACTCATGACTGTCTCTTGTCACCCAACCCTATATGGGAATTCCTCATCACAGTATCCAGTATCTGCAAAAAGTTGATCTATAAAAGTCTTTCTTGGTCAATTTACTCTGGTGTGTCAGTGTGGTGGTGTCCACAAGAAAACATCACTTATGAGTTCATCCTTACTTCTCCAGCAATGTCCAAAATGTTCATCTTACTTGGATAGGTTGTGTGATAGGAGGTAAGAGACTGTACAGCTTCTTTTTGTGGGGTAAAAAATCTAACAGTAAGAAAACTAATATAAATATAAATATGAATCTGAATATATATATATATATATATATATATATATATATATAAACAGGTTAGTTGGTGTTAGGAATGATTCTAAACAGGGCCTTTTTTAAGATTGAAATATTAGAATTGGTATAGTCTATATTGAGAGTTAAATGTACAGTAATTGGGGAATTACATACAGAACAATACATTTCACAAAGAAAAGGCTTAAATACCATTCATATTCAAGTTATGAATTTATTTCCACTGAAAAGAAAAGGTTTAGATACTTTTCATATTAACAGTTTTAAATTTCATTCCATCAATATTAATTGGCTTCATCAGACTGTGAATCCTCTGGAGATTTTTGTAGGATTCGCAGTCTGATGAAGCCAATTAATATTGGTGGAAATAAATTTAGAATTGTTAATATGATCCAGTATCTAAACTTTTTCTTTGCTGAATGTATATGTGTGTGTATATATATATATATATATATATATATATGAAAAATAGATTGAAATTAATCCGACAGTATGAAATTTAACATTTTGAAAAAACATATGATGTTTGTTATGTAATTGCTGACAGATCTGTTTCGACCAAATCGATAAGTTGGTCTTCATCAAAGAGTGACATAGATGGGAAGAAAGATATCCGTTAAAAGACTGTTTACGAAAACGAACGCTGAATTCAACCACTGAAATTTTGAAAAATGCATTTTCTGTTTTAAAAATAAAATAAATTTTATTTTTAATTTTTAAAAAGAAGCATTATAGTTAATGTTAAATTTCATATATATATATATATATATATATATATATATATATATATATATATATATATGAAGATATTGACAGGTAATAGTTATCAACTAGGAAATGTTTTTTCTTGATTAAGTCTAATAATTTATTTTAGATGTTAATAGTATTATTTAGTAGCGTTAAACTCCATACTAAAATTCATTGATTTGGTTTTATTTTGATGGTTCCTTGTTTCTTTTGGAATATTTATTTCTAGAAGAGTTGGACAAAGAGTATCACTTAAGTTAAGTAAGCACTACACTTAAAGCAATTTTGTAACTCAAGCATCAAAGTTAACAGAGAAATAATAGGAAGAAACATGAGTATTAAGATAGGGAAAAAGGTTTACTAAGCAAACATACAAAATTGGCGAAAAAATTGACTTTGTTATGCTTCTTGCTTGCCGGCCTTGTGTCAAACTTAAACTTAGTAAATGATTATAAGAGGTGTTAGTAGATGATTGCTTTCTCCTTCATGTTCGTTGTGAGCCTTATTGAAAGGGAAAAAAGAAACAAAATATTGGCCGTAAAAGAAATAACTTTTTTTTTGTCTCCAAAGAATGGAGGTTAACTATTTATTTATTCAAATATATTGGGATACACAAAAGAATAAAATGAATTCTATTTTAAAAAAAATATTTCTTGGTTATTTTCCTTCCTCTTTTTTCTCCTCCCTTTTTAATTTCCTTTCTTTCCTTCCCTATTTCTTTATTTCCTTCCCTGTTTCTTTCTTTCCTTCCCTGTTTTTTTCAATACTTTCTTTTTTTCTGTGTTCTTTCCTCACCTTTTCAGTTTTTTTGTTTCATATTTTACTATTTCCTTCTTTTTATTTGTTTTTGCCATCATTCCTTCTTTTCTTCATATGTGTTTTCTTCCTTCTATGTTTTTTCTTCTTTTCTTTCTTCTGGATTTTTCTTTCCTTCCTCTGTCTTTTATTTACTTTCTTCTTTCTTTTCTCTTTTTTCCTCTCTCTTCACCCTTTTTTCCTTTTCTTAATTCCTATCTTACTCTCTTTTGTCCTTCCCTCTTTTCTTCTATCCTTTCCTTTCACTGTCTTTTTTACTTCCTTCCTTAAATCCTTTCTTACTCTATTTATACCTTCCTTCCTTCAAAATATCTTCTTTACATCATTCTTTCATTATTTACTTGTCATTTACTTCATTCCATCCTTTCTTCTGATTTTTTCTTTTTTCCTTTCATCTATAATTTCTTTCGTTCGTTTATTTTTATTCACTATTCCTTCTTCCATTAATTCATCCTCGCAAATATTTGTCCACTTTTCTTTCATTCATTGTTTTATTTATTCATTCTTTCTCCTTTTTATTCAAATTCTTTTATTTTCTTTCCTCCATTTGCTAATTATTTCCTTTTTCCTTTCTCTTTCATTCATTTTTTTCTTTCATTTTTTCAAATACCAACTTTTTTCTATCTTCCTGAAATATTCCCATTCTATTTTTCCCTTTTGTATCAGTCTAGATGTCTAACAGACAGTCAATCAATCCACTTGCCTGATTATTTTTCAATGTTCTAAGCTTCTATTTACATTTGAAATTCTAAACTTTATTTCAACATCTCTGAAATGACTTTCTAAAATCTTGCTAAAGGCATTTGTTTTTTAAGAAGCTATATAAGCATTACTCACTAAATGAAAATGTTGTCTTGGTAAAATTTTAATACCCATGTAAACAAAAAATCATTCAATTTGAGTGAAAGAAAAAAAATGCTACGTTTTGATATTTATATTTACTCCTGAATTCATTTGGGGTTACTAGGAACCAAATTACCGGCTGTGGTATGAGAAAATAGGAAAAAATAAGTATCACTTCCAGTATATTTTAAAGATGTACGTTCTTTCATCATATTCGAAAATTGAATAATATAAATATTGGTTAACATGCACAAATTTCCATTGTAACATTTTCAAAATAAACACATTGACTGATAGGTACTGTTATCCAAGGGTTAGCAATATGAGATTTAAAAAGGATATACTTAAATTTAGCCAGATGCTATATAACCCAAGTGAGGCTGGAACATATTGCTAGTAACTGTATTGAACAAAACCAGTTTTCTTAACTGTTTAGTTGTAAAATTCTTAAAACTTATAGATGATTAGTATTGTTAAGCGGCATAATAATATGTATATAAGATAGTGGAACTAATGGCAGGAAGGACAAACCCTAGAAGAGGCAAAAATAGCCAGAGGCATCTTCTAAGGAGACTCACTCTCACAACTACTATTTTAATAGCAATGATACCACTATACCTAGAAAATGTAAAGGAGGTTACAAATTTTTTAAATTTCAAATATATCCCACCACTAATATAATCCTAATCCTTTCTATTGCACTCTTGACAGTTATTTTGCTCTATACAGACCTTATTCAATTACTGAACAGAAACACTGAAAACATAAAAGTGCAAAATTTTAACTGATTTTGTAACTTCACTTCTGAGCAAAAACCAAACAAAATAATGTTCAATATAAGTAAAATAATCAGAGAACATTTTTTTGCTATTATTGTAGTGCTATATTTGGGATTTTCCCATCTATTTATCTTGCTATAAAAAATCAGAAATAATAATAACTTAAAATTAGTTAATTTCAAGACAGTTTTGATAGCATTTTTGGATTCTTTGGGTCATAAAGCTTTTATAAACACATTTTTAGGAGTAGGGAAGCTCTAGAACTCATTTTACAGACAAAAATAGATTACAAAAAGTCACCATTTTTTGCGAATCACCCTCCCCAAATTTGGAGACCTAAAAATCAACATAACTCAGCCAATTTCTGGAATTGGAAGCTCAAATGTTGGGGATTGTCTTACATTAACATTGTCCACACCTGGAAAAAAATTCAGAAAAATCAAAGAGGGTGACATGGCCTGGATGATTTGACATGGAATTACCATTGACAATGTCAATATACATATATATATATATTATTATTCATATTTTTGCTTGAAGGCAATTACAATGCGTATATTGCATAAAATTCGATAGTTATAGAAAATAATCATGACAAGTGAATCTATGCCAAGATTCACTTGTCATGATTATTTTCTATAATTATCAAATTTTATGCGATATATGCATTGTAATTGCCTTCAAGCAAAAATATAAATAATAATATATACTTTATTCAGCAATGCTTCTAAAAAACCAACATCCAAAAATCATATATGTATATATATATATATATATTTCATTGAATTGAACAGACAATTCCTGTCTGACAAGTCTTTCATCGATCCGTTCTAATCTTCGGGCCATCCTTCTGGTGTCAGGGTGGAACTGGTATACCAGTCCACCGAATGTTTCGTCACTAGCGCTTTCGGCAATGCACTTTGCCATCCTCAGGTGGGAAAACGATGGAATAGTTTTCATGTCTCGTTTTTAACAAGAATGAGTAGAAGCAAGGAATTAGTGGGAGGTAATATCAATTGGTAGTGGGAGGTTTTTGGAATGGTAGTAGTTTGAACAAAGCAGTGGTGATTTTTTGGAGGGGGGGGCACAGGTCCCCCCCCCCCCCCTTATCACAACCTGTGGAATTAGGAGCTAGTCTCAGATAGAAATAGGATGCAAATCTAATAACATAAATCCCACCTGATTCACTGCAGAAAAAAACAAAAAAACAACTTTTCTTATGTTAGAATTTCATGCCAAAATTTGGCCTTCTTTCTGAATATTTCACCAAAACTTTAAACCCTGAAATCTTATAGTTGGCTTCAATATTCCTGTCAATGAATTGGGTTACAAGCAAAGATTATTGACAGCTTATCTGATTATAGATTACAGTTTAGGATCAAGTAAAGACATCTGGATTTTGAAGTTTTATTGTCGATAACTTAATTCCAGTTAAGGACCATTTTTTGTCTAATCTTAATTAAACCCAAATAAATGAAGGAAAAATAGGGTTAAAAATGTTCATTATTACAATGAATATTAATTGCAGAGGGAAGACATGCTGAACTTCCCAAAGAATCACACAGCTCACAAACAAGCTGAACACTCTTGTAGAAAGAACAGGCTAGAATCACAATGTTTCATACTATAACATGTAAGGGGTTGTATATAAAGTTGGAAGGCTTAAAGTAACCTCCAACATGGGTACAAGTGTGTACATAAAAACATTCTGCCAAAGGTGTAAAACGATAACAATATTTATTACGTAAGTGACACAATATTAACACAATATTATCTTAAAGATCTGTTTGACCCATTAATGGGATCTCAACAAATCAGAGTGGACTAAAGTCAATGTGTTACGTAGTGCCTTTTCTGTGACGGCACTAAATATCTATACGTTATATACTTTCTTACTTCTTATGCTGGTCTTCTATTCTTCTGGCCAGATCTGGTATATCTTCTAAGATCTATCTTCTATCTTGGTCTGGTCTTTCTTATCTGGGGATTCCGGGTCTTTGTCGGGGATGATTTCTTATCAGAAGCCTTGTGTCATTGTTAGCTTTTAGTAATAACAACAAGACTTCGATTTACTTTTGATGTTACTTTATTCCAGATCCCCCAGACCAGACAACTGCGCAGTCAGCTCACATCTTTCTAGCTTCGCTTCTAAGTCCTAACTCTCTAACTGACTAACTGAGTATCCTTAAACCGGAAGGGGGCTTTCTATCGGGATTCCGTTTCTCACGGTTCTCCCCAGAACGCAATGTGAGAGTGAGGTCAAACGTTGTCACTCACTCTCAAGGCCATCAGCTGTACTGATCGCCATAAGGATTTCTATACTACCTTAAAAAGATATTAAGGATCCATAATTATGTAACAAATGAAGGGGAGACACAATACTCCCTAGAGATCCAGAACTGAAGTGATGCAGTCATAAACAGGACAATATATATATATACATAATAATTGTGTTTAATATTTGTGTCAATTCTGGGGGGAAGAGTGGCATATCATATATATATATATTTTAAAATAAGTGTATTTTGGCAGCATTTTTTCTTTTATACAAGTTTTGTTGAACTGTACAGACAATTCTTGTCGGATGAGTTTTTGTTCGTTCCTTTCTAATTTTCGGGTCATCTTTTTGGTGTCGGGGTGAAACTGGTGTAACAGTCCACCAAAGGTTTCGATACGAGCGCTTTCTGTATTGCCGAAAGCGCTCGTATTATATATATATATATAATATATATATAATCATTAATAATATTTTGCTATATTTATAAATAGTATTCAATATCAGTGATAGAGCCTATATATATATATATATATGATTTAGGATAGCGTAAAGTCAATTGCACTTGGTGTCTGTTTTTTTACTCACCTATGCAATCATCAGATCAACATATATGTATATAAGTTAGAGTAGCAAGAACATGAAGTCAACAGTGCTTGGTTACTGACAGTTTCTCACCTTGCAATTCTTAAACTAAAATTATATATATATGTATATATATATATACACATATATATATAATCAATTGGACCTTTATATATATATATATATATATATATATACATACACACATACACATGAACTTAAGTATATAGATCTTCAAGACACAATGAAAAGAATTACACAAAATATTTATTTTTCTATATAATTTCCTTTCTTTTCAATGCACTTATATACTTCTATCTATCTATCTATCTATCTATGCCAATCTCTTTTTTTATCAATCTATGCTCGCCTGTTCATATATATCTATCACAGTCTCTTCATACCTATCTGTGTCAGTCCCTTTGTATCTATTTATTTATCTTAGCTAGTCTATTCATATCTATGTTAGGATATATCTATATCCTCATATTTATCTATGACAATCTCTACCTATCTATTCATCTATGTTTATCTCTTCATATCTATCTATTTATCTATGCTAATATGTATGTATGTATCTATGTATGTTAGTATCTATTTATCTATTCATACCACCCTTATTTTATCTATCTATCTATCTATCTATCTATGCTAGTAGGTTTGTATCATTTCAATCGATCTCAAAACTAAAAATCGATCATGTAGATCAAATGTTGTTGAATGAACATTTCCAGATCAGGATTCACCTAATATGTACATGTTTAGACCTCCAGTCCGATGCTCTAACGGATGAGCTCGTCAAGGTGATGCAAAAACAGAACAGACGAAAAAGCAGAACATGGTATCTCCCGTCGGTTCTTGACAAAGCTAAGTGCACGTAAAACAAAGTATATATTCATGTACACGTGTGTTCAATTCCCACCTACCTCCTATCACACATTTATTTATTTATCACTTTCCGATGGTGTGAGATCCATCCCGTGATAAATCCTAATTGCTGCTTTGCTCCTCGAATCTAATAATTCAGTGGAACACAGCAGAGATCGGTTGGCTGAGATAAATCCATTAAAGAATCAGATTCAATTAGACAGGCAGACTTTGGCACAGGCACATATTTGCTCAATTCATTAAGACAAGTTGCAGTTGCAGTGTGGAGCGACGGAAGGGGGGCGGGGGTGGGGGGTAGCTGTTGAGGGGCTCATAGATACGAGAGATGCAAAGACCACACTTCTTCCGAAAAAAACAGCATGTTGATAATATGTTTGTCTTTGCATCTGTAAACCATTTCAGGCTGATGAATATGTTTGTTTGCAGATAGAAATTCAATGTGTATGTGTTTGTTATATATATATATATAAATATACACACACACACATATATATACACATACTTAAACATACACACACACACATATATATACATATACTTACACATACACACACATATATATATATATATACTTATACATACACACACATATATATACATATACTTATACATACACACACATATATATACATATACTTAGACATACACACACATATATATACATATACTTACACGTACATATATATATATACATATACTTACACATAGACACACACATATATATACATATACTTATACATAGACACACACATATACATACATATACTTACACACATATATATATATATACTTACACACAAATACACCCATATATACATACTTACACACAAACACACACATATATATACATACTTACACACACATATATATTTATACTTACACACACACACACATATATACTTATACTTACACACACACACACACACACATATATACTTATACGCACACACACATATACATACATACTTACATACACACACACACATATATACTTACACTTACACACACACACTTACACACATATATATATATATACTAACACATATATATACATACTTTCAATCGACCAATTCCGCACTGGATGAGTAAATGTGCGGATCTAGACGAGGTGAGAAGGGCAATCTCCATGGAAAGTCTCCTGGTGCAGATGGACTGCATCCAGAAGTCATCAAAAGAGGAGGCAGTTGACTAACCGAGGTGAAGGATACCTGGGAAAACTTGAAAGTCCCTGCAGGATGCCCAACTAGTCACCATTTTCATTTATATATATATATATATATATATATATATATATATAGTAAGTAAAGTCTACGGGGCGGCCTAAAGTCAGTATCAGTTGGTCAGTGAGGGAGTCTATCCCCTTTTCAATAGCGCTAGACCAAGGAGATTGTTGTAGCATCTGAGGTGGAGCGCCACACCTACCATCAGCTCCTTACTTTACCGCACAGATCCCTGTGCTACTCATAGGCTAAGTTGGCGAGGAATGGTATCGAACTAGGAACCTTGTGGTTTCTACCAACTGAGCTAAACTGGCCCATATATATATATATATATATATATATATATATATAAAATTGTAAGGGTTTTGCATATGGTTCACATATTTGCTGTCTGGGTTATGAAAAATAGAAATACTGAGGTTTTTATAAGCATGTATGAATGGTGAATCTAATTGTTCAAATATTCAAAAAAATATATACATATTTATGTATATATTGGGTTTCAAACCCAGCCTGAAGCAGCTTGCCTTGTCTAATCAAACTGATGAGCCATGAAACAACAAAATAGGACTGTATGTAAATGACAAAAAAAGTATATATATATATACATATATATATATAAATACATGCAATTTTTAAACCAAATCAAATAAGTATATACATATATATATATATATATATACACACACATACACATATATGTGTGTGTATATATATATATATATATATATATTATATATATATATATATATACACACACATGTACACACACAATTATAAATAAAATTATAAATAAAAATTCCACTAAAAACGGTCTAAATCAGCAAAATACAGCAAATGTTTGTAATGAGGGATCATAACAATGTAAATTGTGCTTGGACAAAAAATATGACATTATAAGATTTCAGAATTTGTTGAAGAGAAGATTGGAATTGGTCACTGCAAAGGTAAATGTAATGGTTCATAAGCTGTAGATTCTTGTTAGACCAGGTTTATGGAACAAAGAAAATAGGATTGTATTCTAAAAATAGACAAAGCCAGACTGACCGATGCCAAAATTCAAAACTCCTGTGAACTAACAGATATTTCAAGAGTAGAGGAAGGAAAGGATTTTTCCTGTGGTAGGAGGCAGAAAGGTAGTGGCCAGCAACCAGGCTGAATACTAATCCTCCTTGAACCGGGTGAAATACAAGTAAGCTTTAACACTAATAAGAATTTGTAAAAAGGAAAATTCATTAACCAAACCACACCTTTTTAACTTGTTGTTCATTTGATACAATTTATAATACACATTTAAAGGACAATTTTTATTACGACTCAAACTTCTTTGGGATTATTTGTACTGTTTTGCTTGTTTCTTTAATATCACATTTCACATAAAAATCCAACTAACATAGAACAGTAAATATTTACTTTGTAATTTGGAGCCAGATTGAACCATGTGAGTAAATAAATAGCTACATGAATAATAAGTAGCAAAGTGACTTGAATATTAAATTGAGAGCAGACATTTATTTAATTGAATTCAACAGACTTCAGACTTGTGGATACAAGCTCATCTGAAGGTACAGGAAACTCAGAGTCACATTTGATTTTACCCAATTTTATTCTATTTTGTAGTTGAAATATATATATATGTATATATTTAAGATGAAAAAAAAAGTGATAAGACAAACAGGAATATTTATTTTATGTTGTTTATTTTTGTCAACTAGTTTCAACCTTAGGTCATCATCAGGAGAAAATTTCTTGTTAAAGAAATTGTTTTTAGAAATTTTAAAAAATCATCAGAATTTTTAAAAGTGTTTGACAATCCACTATAATCCGGGCAGAGAAGTGTAATAGAAGTGACAAGTCCATCTGTTCAGTGAAAAAAAAATTATTTTAGTTGATTTCATTTGTAATGTTCTTATATACATGTGAGGAAGGTTTTTAGAAGTTGTGTGTATATACATATTATTGAAGTCATTCACTCAGTCAGTATACTGTTGGTTTGGACAACAGCAACTAGCTAGGTACAACTGAGCTAGTGCCCAAAATAGCTGGTACATATGGAACTCAAGAGTAGTCCATTCATGTATTTGGGTGATTCCTTGAGTCCTGATTGGGTGCTTGATTTCTATAATGTTATGAGGCTTCATAAATACTCTGGCATTCTGCAGTAGGACTGCAACAAGGTTAGATCTGTATTGAGTTATGGCTACTTGTTGCCTTGTCTTACCAATTCGATGGTAATTGGAACTTAGTATGATTATTCTACACATATATGTATTATATATATATATATATATATATATATATATATATACATATATATGTATAGAATAATCATACTAAGTTCCAATATATATATATATATATATATATATATATATATATATATATATATATACACACACATATATGTATAGAATAATCATACTATCATAAAAAGTTCCAATTACTGTCAAATTGGTAAGACAAGGCAAAATGCCAGAGTATTTATGAAACAAAGTAGTAAACTGTGGAGTGGCCTATTGTCAGTATCAGCCAAACAGCAAGGGAGTCTAACCCCTTTTTGCTAGTTCTAGACCAGGGAGATTGTTTTTGCTGAGGTGAAGCCTCAAACCTACCATCATCTCTCAGTGGTTTACCACATAAATCAGATTACTCAAGGTGTGTTACTCATGCACTGAGTTGACAGGGACTAGTATCAAACCTGGAAACTTTGTGATTGTAAAAACCTTTATTTTTACCAAATTATTACATTTGTTTTTCTCTTCTTTTCTCGAAGCGAAAAACTGTTAAAGGCATTTTTATTTTCACCAGAAAATTATTCTTATTCTTTTATCAATGGAAAATTGTCAAAGCTGTTCCTATCTCTCTTTCTTTCTCTATAGCTATCTATTTCAGTCTGTTCATTATCTATCTATGTATCTATCTACTCTTATTCATCTATCTATGTATCTACTTTTATTCATCTATCTATGTATCTACTCTTATTCATCTATCTATGTATCTACTCTTATTCATCTATCTATGTATCTACTTTTTTCATCTATCTATGTATCTATCTATTCTTATTCATCTATCTATATCTATCTACTCTTATTTATTATCTATCTATCTATTATTCATCTATCTAGTATCTATATATCTTATTCATCTATCTATGTATCTATCTACTCTATTTATCTATCTATGTATCTATCTACTCTTATTCATCTATCTATGTATCTATCTACTCTTATTCATTTATCTATGTATCTATCTACTCTTATTCATCTATCTATGTATCTATCTACTCTTATTCCTCTATCTATGTATCTATCTACTCTTATTCCTTATCTATGTATCTATCTATCTTATTCATATCTATATATCTATCTACTCTATTCATCTATCTATCTATCTATCTATCTATCTACTCTTATTCATCTATCTATGTATCTATCTACTCTTATCTATCTATGTATCTATCTACTCTTATCATCTATCTATATGTTCCATCTGTCTTTCTTTCTCTAGCTATCAGTCTGTTCATTATCTATCTATGTATCTATCTACTCTTATTCATCTATCTATATGTTCCCATCTGTCTTTCTTTCTCTATAGCTATCTATTTCAGTCTGTTCATTATCTATCTATGTATCTATCTACTCTTATTCATCTATCTATATGTTCCCATCTGTCTTTCTTTCTCTATAGCTATCTATTTCAGTCTGTTCATTAACTATCTATGTATCTATCTACTCTTATTCATCTATCTATATGTTCCATCTGTCTTTCTTTCTCTATAGCTATCTATTTCAGTCTGTTCATTATCTATCTATGTATCTACTCTTATTCATCTATCTATATGTTCCCATCTGTCTTTCTTTCTCTATAGCTATCTATTTCAGTCTGTTCATTATCTATCTATGTATCTATCTACTCTTATTCATCTATCTATATGTTCCCATCTGTCTTTCTTTCTCATTAGCTATCTATTTCAGTCTGTTCATTATCTATCTATATATCTATCTACTCTTATTCATATCTATGTATCTATCTACTCTTATTCATCTATCTGTATGTTCCCATCTGTCTTTCTTTCTTTATAGCTATCTATTTCAGTCTGTTCATTATCTATCTATCAATAATTCTATCTATCTCTATGACTATATATTTCAGTCTGTTCTGATTTATCTATCTGTTCCTCTGTTTTGCTATAGCTATATATTGCCTGTTCATTATCTTTCTTTCCTTTTCTATAGCTATCTACTTCAATCTGTTCATTATCTATCAATCTATCTTGATATCTATTAAAGTATTTTCATATCTATCTATCAATCTACCTTTTTATCTATCAGTCTGTTCTTATCTCTTTCTTTCTCTATATCTATCTATTTCAGTTTGTTTATTATCTATTGATCCCTCTTTCTCTAATATATCTATCTATATATCTATAGTCTAGACAAAGTAGTACTCTAAAAAGTTAGAGTACCTAATTAAGAGCAGAATGGTTTGAAATAAAAGAGTCTTAATTACGGAAACATTTCATAGATTTAAGGAACAGTAAGAAGAAATTTAAAGTAATTAAAAAAATTTATATATATATGTAATATAAAGATTTTGAAGGCAATTTACAATGCAATATGTGTTGAATTTATTTAACTTTTTTTTTTTTTTTTTCAAAACTAAATATTTTCGGAAGTAAAATTCCATCTTCAGAGTTATTGAAAGTACTAGGTGATTTTTTTTAGTACTTATCCCACGGCGATATTGTAATCATCTGTTGTTTAAGAAGTTGATGAATGCCGTATATATCAACTTCTTAAACAACAGATGATTACAATATCGCCATGGGATAAGTACTATAAAAATCACCTAGTACTTTCAATAACTCTGAAGATGGAATTTTACTTCTGAAAATATTTAGTTTTGGAAAAAAAAAAAAAAAGTTAAATAAATTCAACACATATTGCATTGTAAATTGCCTTCAAATCTTTATATTACACATACACACAATGCTTCAAAGATACTATAAAGAAACAAACTTTATTATATATATAATATATTATATATATAATAAAGAATCTACTGAGTCAGACGAACCTACTATTAGTTTTGCATAAAGCTCTTCAAGGCTAAAATCTGATTTTAGCCCTGAAGAGCTTTATGCGAAACTAATAGTAGGTTCATCTGACTCAGTAGATTATCTTTATTACTTGGCTCTACTTAGGTATCGAGCACTTTTTACAAATTAGCTTCTCCTAGCGGTTATATGAATATATATATATCTTATATACATATATATACATATAAATTGTTTTTTCTTTTGGCCAAATACTATACCAATAGATTATTTTTTGTTGGTACGAATATCTTGGTCTTTTCTTTTTTTCAAAAATTTTTTTCTTCCTGGTTGATGTTTGGTAGTATATTTTTACAATCAAACTCTCTGCCGGGTTTTTTCTCTCCGCAAGGATCTACCAACATGCTTGGTATATTAAATATATATATATATATATATATATATATATATATATATATCAGTCATCAACAGACACGTGTTTCGACGTTTACATCTCACCAGTGTGGCTTGACTTTTTAACAGCTAGCTCTAACCGGGATCGAAACCTGACAGAATTTTCGTCTGCCAAGCTCCTTACCCTTGCAGCTATCAGCAGCTGTCAGTCTGGGGTGAACAATTAACTGATAGATCCCTTTGGGAAATGTTTTTGCAATCACCAGAGAACTTGTCTGTAAACAGGTGAGTAATGGCTTACACTAAACGGTGAAATTTCAATTAATGTCCCACCTACCGTGCTCACCCATGGGAGTTGGAAGCATATATATATAAACACAGATTTCCCTTAATTTTTGCTCTTCTTTTATTATATTATAAAATAAAAATTTTTTAAAAAATTCATCTGAACACCCAGCGCATTAAAACCAAAGCAAGTTTGTTTTATTATCATTCTTTTTTTAAACACAGATTTAATGTCATAACATTACATCACATGAACACGATCCACGTCACATAAACGTTAAACAAGCCACAGTTTAAAAAAACAATTTTTAGCATTATATCATCCCATCACGTGAAAACGCTTCATGTTTATATAAACACTAAAAAACTACTGGTTTTTAAGATCTCAACCATTTGACTCATATGCAGAATTATCATTCAGTTACAAAATGGACTGGAAATTGCTTTATTTTTTAAGGTAAATCATTTTAAGTGCATTGCTCTAATAAAAGCCACTCTATGATGTGCCATTTTTGCTCGATTACAGGTATGTGCATACATGCATAGAATAATAATAGTTATATTCCTAATTAATAGATAGATAGATAGATAGATAGATAGATAGATAGATTTTTTAAATATTATATTCGGAATAAAAGAAAAAAAAATGTTTGCTGGCTTTATTCTTTAAGCTAGATCATTTTAAGTGCATTGCTCTAATAAAATAAAATCTTACTATGATGTGCCATTTTTGAATATCATATCCACAGAAAGCGATGTATTGAATGCACGTATAGGGAAGGCATGGTCTGCCACAAACAGATTATCAGTCATATGGAAATCCGATCTCACTGACAAGTTAAAGCGACAATTCTTCCAAGCCATAGTTGTGCCAGTGCTGCTGGACCCTATCGAAATGCCTAGAAAATAATCTAGATGGTGCACACAATCTTAAACAAATTGAGGAAACAACACCCTACAAAAACGCAGCTGTATGGCCACCTGCCACCTATTACACAAACCCTCTGAGTGAGATGAACAAGACATGCTGGGGACACGGGGATGAATTCATAAGTGATGTCCTCTTATGGAAACCAGCATATGGGCACGCCAGGGCGGGTTACCTAGCAAAGATCTACATTGATCAGCTTTGTGCAGATAATGGATGCTATGTGGAGGACCTGCTGAGAGCGATGAATGATAGAGCCTTGTCTGCTAATTCGATGGTAATTGGAATTCTTCAACAGGGAGAATAGATCCATTACAGCTTGCATATCTACTTTGGTGCAAGCAATGAGAACTGCATCATCAGTAAAGAGTCAAGAATGTCTTTGACTTTGGATTGAGTTTTCCAAGACTGTAACAACCCTACGTGGATAGGTATCCAGCTAGTAAATAATTAAAGCTTTGTAAGATTTAAAGTGATAATACTTGCAGATAAAACTCCGACAAGGGTTGATAGACAAAACATTTTATATACAGCACAAGAATTAACAGGGTACATAATACATAGAGGTGTACATAAACATACATACAAAAGTAAAGATAATGACACATTCATGAATGGTAAAAATAAACATAAAAGCCACAGACATGAGACTAGGAATAGTCCATGCTGTGTGAATCACTTACAGTAATGTAAGGGGGGGGCGAAGCCCAACAAGAGGGGGGTAGACCAGAGTCTAACCCATAGTGGTGTTTCGTGGGTCGAGCAACCGGAAAAAGAGGAAGAGACGTTCAAACCAGCCGTTTAAATATAACAGGCCCCTAGCGGGAACCAGCAAACCAAACGGGCAGACAACTCTCCAGGCAAATCAATTCTGGCTGTTAAGTGCATTTTATTGAAGAAGCAGTTTAAATCCATGTTTGCTTTGTCATTTCCGATTGAGCATTTCTGTTTCAAAACGAGGCTGGCCAGAATTCCTCACTGTTGACTCGTAGTATTTCTTTCTTTCTTTCTTCTTCTTCTTTTATTTCCTAGGTGTTTCGATAGGGTCCAGCAGCACTGGCACAACTATGGCTTGGAAGAATTGTCGCTTTAATTTGTCAGTGAGATCGGATTTCCATAGGACTGAAAATCTGTCTATAGCAAACCATGCCTTCCCTATATGGTAGAAGCGCGTAGGTGTAATGGTCACCTAAAAGTTAGAGTATAATTAAGAGCAGAATGGTTTGAAATAAAAGAGTCTCAATTTACGGAAACATTTCATAGATTCAAGGAACAGTAAGAAGAAATTTAAAGTAATTAAAAAAATTTATATATATATGTAATATAAAGATTTTGAAGGCAATTTACAATGCAATATGTGTTGAATTTATTTAACTTTTGTTTGTTTTTTCAAAACTAAATATTTTCGGAAGTAAAATTCCATCTTCAGAGTTATTGAAAGTACTAGGTGATTTTTTATAGTACTTATCCCACGGCGATATTGTAATCATCTGTTGTTTAAGAAGTTGATATATACGGCATTCATCAACTTCTTAAACAACAGATGATTACAATATCGCCGTGGGATAAGTACTATAAAAAAATCACCTAGTACTTTCAATAACTCTGAAGATGGAATTTTACTTCCGAAAATATTTAGTTTTGAAAAAAAAACAAAAGTTAAATAAATTCAACACATATTGCATTGTAAATTGCTTTCAAAATCTTTATATTACACATACACACAATGCTTCAAAGATACTATAAAGAAACAAACTTTATTATATATATTATATATATATATATATATATATATCAGTCATCCACAGACATGTGTTTCGACGTTTACATCTCACCAGTGTGGCTTGACTTTTTAACAGCTACCTCTAGCCGGGATCGAAACCCGACAGAATTTTCGTCTGCCAAGCTCCTTACCCTTGCAGCTATCAGCAGCTGTCAGTCTGGGGTGAACAATTAACTGATAGATCCCTTTGGGAAATGTTTTTGCAATCACCAGAGAACTTGTCTGTAAACAGGTGAGTAATGGCTTACGCTAAATGGTGAAATTTCAATTAATGTCCCACCTACCGTGCTCACCCATGGGAGTTGGAAGCATATATATATAAACACAGATTTCCCTTAATTTTCGCTCTTCTTTTATTATATTTAAAAAAAAATTTTTTTTTTAAATTCATCTGAACACCCAGCGCATTAAAACCAAAGCAAGTTTGTTTTATTATCATTTTTTTTTTAAACACAGATTTAACGTCATAACATTATATCACATGAACACAATCCACGTCACATAAACGTTAAACAAGCCACAGTTTAAAAAAACAATTTTTAGCATTATATCATCCTATTGCGTGAAAATGCGTCACGTTTATATAAACGCTAAAAAACTTCTGGTTTTTAAGATCTCAACCATTTGACTCATCTGAGGATTGCATAACCATGAAACTTTAAGTTATGAGTTCAAATCATCCCTAATATCATTACTATAGATTATATATATATATATATATATATATATATAGGATGTGCTATGGACACTTGTGTTTTCATTCTAACAGCAGTCTATTACAATATTTATCATCTTATTGCAAAAGGAGTATAAACATTAAATGTGTGTTGTTCTTATAATACATTAGAAGGCTTAGGGTAACCTTCCACCATAGGTCAATATATACATGGATAAATTCAAACAAAGATGTACAACATAACAACAATACAGACTTTATTGTCTGAGCACAAAACAGATAGGACTAAAGTCCTTTGGAAGTACTAGAGACTTCATGAAGAATATGAGAATCACTTACTGATAGTTGAGAGGGGGGGACACCCCCGACTTAATGGACTGAGACATCATGCGTCAAGTCCATCTTTTGCAGATGCTAGACTAAGAGAAAGAGACAGAGATTCCCAGGCTGCTGTTTAAATAACCAGCTAGTAGTGTCACCTAGTGGTGAAACACTCGCGGTAAGGGTAGATAACCATTTTGGACACAAGTCCATCCCAGCAGGGGGCAGACAATGGCTACAGGAGTAAAGGATCCTAATCAGCATCTTAAAGTTATCAATGTTGAGAATTTGGATGTTTAAAAAAAAGGGATCACAAATGCAGAACTATCATTCAGTTACAAAATGGACTGGAAATTGCTTTATTCTTTAAGGTAAATCATTTTAAGTGCATTGCTCTAATAAAAGCCACTCTATGATGTACCATTTTTACTCGATTACAAGTATGTGCATACATGTATAGAATAATAATAGTTATATTCCTAATTAATAGATAGATAGATAGATAGATAGATAAATAAATAGATTTTTTAAATATTATATTCGGAATAAAAGAAAAAAAAATGTTTGCTGACTTTATTCTTTAAGCTAGATCATTTTAAGTGCATTGCTCTAATAAAATAAAATCTTACTATGATGTGCCATTTTTGAATATCATATCCACAGAAAGCGATGTATTGAATGCACGTATAGGGAAGGCATGGTCTGCCATAAACTGATTATCAGTCATATGGAAATCCGATCTCACTGACAAGTTAAAGCGACAATTCTTCCAAGCCATAGTTGTGCTAGTGCTGCTGGACTCGAAATCGAAATGCCTAGAAAATAATCTAGATGGTGCACACAATCTTAAACAAATTGAGGAAACAACACCCTACAAAAAAGCAGCTGTATGGCCACCTGCCACCTATCATACAAACCCTCTGAGTGAGATGAACAAGACATGCTGGGGACACGGGGATGAATTCATAAGTGATGTCCTCTTATGTAAACCAGCATATGGGCACGTAAGGGTGGGTTATCTAGCAAGGATCTACATTGATCAGCTTTGTGCAGATAATGGATGCTATGTGGAGGACCTGCTGAGAGCGATGAATGATAGAGCCTTGTTTGCTAATTCGATGGTAATTGGAATTCTTCAACAGGGAGAATAGATCCATTACAGCTTGCATATCTACTTTGGTGCAAGCAATGAGAACTGCATCATCCGTAAAGAGTCAAGAATGTCTTTGACTTTGCATTGAGTTTTCCAAGACTGCGACAACCCTACGTGGATAGGTATCCAGCTAGTAAATAATTAAATAGCTTTGTAAGATTTAAAGTGATAATACAGCACAAGAATTAACAGGGTACATAATACATAGAGGTGTACATAAACATACATACAAAAGTAAAGATAATGACACATTCATGAATGGTAAAAAGATAAACATAAAAGCCACAGACATGAGACTAGGAATAGTCCATGCTGTGTGAATCACTTACAGTAATGTAAGGGGGGGGGCGAAGCCCCAACAAGAGGGGGGTAGACCAGAGTCTAACCCATAGTGGTGTCTCGTGGGTCGAGCAACCGGAAAAAGAGTAAGAGACGTTCAAACCAGCCGCTTAAATATAACAGGCCCCTAGCGGGAACCAGCAAACCAAACGGGCAGACAACTCTCCAGGCAAATTCGAAAGTAATGCCACAGCTTCTTCAATGATCAATTCTGGCTGTTAAGTGCATTTTATTGAAGAAGCGGTTTAAATCTATGTTTGCTTTGTCATTTCCGATTGAGCATTTCTGTTTCAAAACGAGGCTGGCCAGAATTCCTCACTGTTGACTCGTAGTATTTCTTTCTTTCTTTCCTCTTCTTCTTCTTTTATTTTCTAGGCGTTTCAATAGGGTCCAGCAGCACTGGCACAACTATGGCTTGGAAGAATTGTCGCTTTAACTTGTCAGTGAGATCAGATTTCCATATGACTGATAATCTGTTTATGGCAAACCATGCCTTCCCTATATGTGTAGGAAGCGTGTGGTGTAATGGTTAAAGTCATGAGAAATGGACTCGTCGCCCCGAGTTCAAATCCTGCATGTGGTAATTGCATTTCATTTTGCGCTAATACCCTTGGGAAAGGTATGAATCCTACTCTCACTCCAGCTATGGATAAAATAGTAGGGCATACTGGGCTCTTTAACCTTGGTTAGGCAACCGGTCTAGGAGAAGGAAAACTCTGAATTCAAACCTGTTGAACTCCACTTAAGAAATTGACCATATGTCACATCTGGCTGGTGCAGAGGTGTTGGTAAATATATATATATCTGATTCAGAAGCTCAGGTAAATTCTTTGATCTCACACATTTCAACACACACACATATATATATATATATATATATATATATATATATATATATATCATCATCATCATGTTAGCACGGATATCCATGACAATCTCTCTCCATCCATCCCTATCACTCATCATTCTTGGGAGGTCCTCTATGCAGCATCCTGTATCCGCACAGAGCTGGTCAATGTACGTCTTTGCTGGTCGGACCACACTGGCATGCCCATGTGTTGGCTTCCACATGAGGAGGTGATACAAAGTCAATTTCTTAATTGAGTTAATCAGGTTTCAATTCAGAGTTTTTCATCTCTTAGAGTGGTTGCCTAACTAAGAGCTCAATCTGCCCTAGTATTTACTAGGGGGGGGGAGAATAGTCAGATTCATATCTTTCCCAAAAGTACTAGTGCTATGGGAAATGCAGCGAGCTTGATCCATGATTTGAACTCTTCTAGCTGTTTCTATTTCCTACAATGGTAACCATTATACCATGCACCTCCACACACACACACACACACACACACACATAAAGCACCTTATATATTATATATATATATAAGATTTTTGGATGTTTGTTTATTTAGAAACGTTACTGATAAAGTATATATTAAATTTTTACTTGAAGGCACTTACAAAAAAAAGTATCGAATTTTATGCGATACATGCGTTGTAAGTGCCTTCAAGTAAAAATTTAATATATATATATATATATATATATATATATGCAAGTTGAATTAAACAAAAGACACATCTCCTGTTTAACAATTTTATTTGTGATTTTTTCAAGATTTCTGGTCAACTTTTTAATATTTGGGGGGAATTCGTGTGTATTCTAAAATGCCTATAGCACCTTTCCCATCAATTCTCCTCCTCCCAGCCTCCACATCCATTAATATAATTTGAAAAACTGGAATACATCACCCCTGATGATGGCACTTCAAAGTGCTGATAGTACTCGGGACCTGAACTTTGGGGGACTAATCCACGAATTCCACCCAAATATTAAAAAGTTGGACAGAAAACTTGAAAAAATCACAAATAAAAATGTTAAACAGGAGATGTGTCTTTTGATTAATTCAACATGCATAAATGAAAGATTGCTGCCAAATACACACACATGCATATATATATATATATATATATATATATATATATATATATAAGGTGCTTTATGTGGTTTAATGATTAGCAAGCTATATTAGTAGCCCATTGTTGGGTACAGACAATTCTTGTCAGATGGGTTTTTGTTCGATCCTTTCTAATTTTCTGGCCATCTTTTTGGTGTCAGGGTGGAACTGGTGTAACAGTCCACCAAAGGTTTCATTACGAGCGCTTTCGGTAATACGGTTTGCCATCATCAGGTAGGAAACTGATGGTATGTTCCGGGTCTCGTTTTTAAGGAGAACGAGTAGTAGCAGGAATTGGAAGTGGGAGGTAGTAACAATTGGTAGGGGGAGGTTGTAGAAATTGGTAGTAGTTCGAATGAACAATGCAGTAGTGATTTTTTTTTTGTGAGAGGGGGGCACAAGTTGTGAGAAGGGGGGAATAGTGGAAGGAGGATAGGCGGGAAATGGAAAACTCATCCGACAAGAATTGTCTGTACAGTTTAACACAAAATATATATATATACATATATATATGGGCCGGGTTAGCTCAGTCGGTAGAGTGTTCGACTAGAAACCACAAGGTTCCTAGTTCGATACCGGTCCTCACCAACTCAGCGTATGAGTTGCACAGGGATCTGTGCAGTAAAGTAAGGAGCTGATGGTAGGAGTGGCGCTCCACCTCAGATGCTAAAACAATCTCCTTGGTCTAGCGCTATTGAAAAGGGAATAGACTCCCTCGCTGACTGGCTGATACCAACTTCAGGCCGCCCTGTCATCTTTTTTGCTTTATATATATATATATATATATATATAGAGAGAGAGAGAGAGAGAGAGAGAAAGAAAATGACATTCTAAATGAATAGAGAAAGCAGAAATTATTATCATTCTATGGCAAATTGGACAGGAAATTGCTTTATTCTCTAAGTTAGAGGATTTTAAGTATATTGTTCTAATAAAAATCTCACAATGAGGAGCTGTTTTTTTTGCTGGGTTATGGTTACATACATATACACATATATTCAAATGTAATGGGAATATCAGTAATATATAGATAATCATAATAATAATTATAACAACAATGAACAATAATCTTCTGCTGAGCTGCAACCTCCATTAGACTGGTTGGCGGTAATGGCTTCAGCACTCAAATCAGAGGCAGACAAATGAATAGGCTGTCCTATTATTGTCAATATGATCTTATCATGAGGTCTCCATACAATAATCTCTGCAACAGACCGTTTCATCAAATAAGATGTCTTTCTATTATCTCTGTCCTGATAACGAAGAATCTTGCAGAGATTCACATCCAATAAAGCTATTTTATTTTGACAGTCTTTTAGCCCAGTAATCAGCAGTAAGAGAAACAAACAAACTTTTACATTCCTCCTCTCCTCCTCCTCCTCCTCCTCCTCCCCCTCCTCATCATCATCATCATTTTCTTAATCATGTCAATGAGGATATCATCATGTTCATCATCTGAGCAAGTATAAGCTAAATCTATCAGATTGGGTAGACCATCTACTTACACACACGGGTCATTCAATACAAAAGTAAAAAAATAAAGTCATAAAGTAAAAAAAGTAAAGTGATATATATATATATATATATATATATATATATATATATATATATGTGAAGAAAGGAAGTGAATCCGACGGTATGTAGTATATCAAGAAAAATGAAAAAACACAGGTTTAAATGGGTTAAGTGGTGAGTTTATTGGCCACTCGCTTTTCACATTATTCTGTGATAAATAATTTCTTGTCTTATGCCCTGAAGATGATCTAATTAATAGATCGAAACACTGCAGCGTCGGCCAATAAACTCACCACTTAACCCATTTAAACCTGTGTTTTTTCATTTTTCTTGATATATAATATATATATATATATATTAGTGATACCCAAAATGAGACTAAATTGCATTTTTGACAAAATGACTTTAGCCCCCCCCCTAGGGAAAATAATTTACCAAAAATCAGGGAATCATCAGATTTTAATGAAATATTCAGTGTTTATGTATCAATGAATGATCTTTATAATGCATTACTTATTTTATTTCAAAACTTTCTCATTTTTTTCAGGTCACTTATTTTTTAAACCCCCCCCCCCTTATGTTGGGGGCGTAACTTTTTTTTTCAAGTTGGTCTTTCCGTTTTCTAATTACATTAAATAAAGAGATAAAAGACCAAAGTTATGAATAGAAACAAAAAAAATTTTTACAGTGGCTTTTCTATGAGAAAATAAGTACCGAAAATCGAAAAAAAAATGTAAAAAAATAATAAATAATTAATCTTTTGGCGATTTATTTTTTAAATCGAAAAATAAAATGTAAAAAAATAATAAATAATTAATCTTTTGGCGATTTATTTTTTACTCATTTTGATAATTATTTAATTGGCTATTATTTTATAAAAGAAAAAATATTTTCTCTGCTTAAAAAGGGGGGTGGGACATTTTCAATAGAGTTTTTCTTCAAAATGTATACTTTTTTAAAAAAAAATAAGGTTTGCATTAAGTAGATATTTATTTCTAGAATCTAAAAATATAACATTTTAAACTTAACATCAGGCTTTTCACATTTTAAATGAATTTTATATATTAATTTTTCATAGCAAAAATACTAAATTGAAGTTTTGAAATAAAATAACTGATGCATTATAAAATTGATTAATTGATAAATCAATACTGAAAATTTCATTAAATCGGATAATTACCTGATTTTTGGTAATTTTTTTTCCATCGCGAATGTTACATTCAAATTGTAAACAAGCGCTTTAAAACCCTTGAAAAAAAAATTGTTAATAGCGGATCGCGTCAAAATTGACCAAAACAAATCGTTTTAAATCTATTAAAAATAAACTGCATATGTAATGACATTTTCTTTTTTAATGATCGTCATTATGTTACTACTTATCATTTTAGACAAAAGTTTGACCTTAAATAATAGATTTAATTAATTTTAATTAGTTTTTAAAAAGCTAGCAGCCGACAAATTTGGGTATCTCTAATATATATACATAAGTAGAAAGTAAAGTTGATGGGGTGGCTTAAAGTTGGTATCAGCCAGACAGCGAGGATGTCTATCCCCTTTTCACTAGCACTAGACCAAGGAGATTGCTTTTGTGTCTGAGGTGAAGCAGCACACCTACCATCAGCTCCTTACTCTACCGCACAGATCCCTGTGCTACTCATATGCTGAGTTGATGTGGGCCGGTATTGAACCAGGAAAAGAAAGAGAGAAACATTTTTTTCCAGAATGTTTTCTATAAATGAAAACTTATTGTTTGAAATTGGTTTATAGCAGAAAATATTTAAATCTCACAAAAAAAAAATTTGTTTTCAGGCTATTCAAAATAGCAGCAAATGTTCCAAGCTTGAACAGAGATCTGAACATCAAATGTTTGTTAGCCAAGATGTGCAAGCCATGTGAAATTTATAGAAAGAACTAGCAGCGGCTACCTGGCATCGCCTGGGTAGAGGGGGATTTTAAGTTAGTCCGCAGATCCATTATTACTGAATCATGGGATGCCCCATTTAAATCCCTCTGTAAAAAAATAGACCTTGCATTGATCCAGCTACTCCGAAAAGAAATGTTAATGTATACTATCTAAAATATTAAATGAAAAAAAAAATCCATACTGTTATCATTTAAACTTTATTTTTTAATTATCTTCATGAATATAAATCAAATCTCAATCATTTTTGCTCAAAAACCAAGCCCTGGTGATATTTAATGTTTACATATATTTACTTTTTCATTAATTGTTTTATTTTTGAAGTTTTCTCTTGTTAGGGAGAGTTATCTCCCCTAACAATTCAAACTGGATACTCTCTAAAAAGGAGGAGGACAAGACACTGATAGCAAGGAGACAAGAACCGAGCCCGGTACGTGACACGCGCGTATCCTACATCAAGCCAAACTGAATCCAAAACCATCCCACTGTATTCCCTGTCAGTGAGAATAACAAATATTGTTATTGTTAAACATATTTCACTGTTTTTAATCATCAATTTTGTATATCCTACATCTCGGGATATAACACCTCTAGACATACATACACACAAAACTGGCCTTTATATATGTATATTAGTTCTTGTATTTGTGAATGTTTTCCATAATCTATAAAGGCATCATGGTGTCACACACACACACACACACATATATATATATATATATATATATATATATATATATATATATAATATATATATATATATATATTATGGACCCTCCTGTTGATTTTGATGTATGAGGTTCCGACAACCTCTTTCATTTAAGCTTGTGTGTTAATCGCAGGTGACATTTCAGCCCAGCCAATGATTTGCAAAGAAGTCCACAGATGGAGCAAGAGTGTGGATTATTAGAATGTATTGCTGGGACACTAGCCAATGCTCTAGTCCTTTCTCTAGCTTGAGGCAGCTTGGTGACCTCCGATGCTGCAAAATTCTTGATACCATTGTAACACAAAGTCCTCCACGTTTTACGATTGAGTGCTGTGCTCTCAAAAGTAGGGTGATCTATATTTGCAGCTGAGAGGTTACTTTTCAACTTGTCCTTAAACGTGAGCAATGGTCGACCCACGTTTCTTTGACCACTGTCAAGCTGACTATACATGAGAATCTTTGGTATTCTGTCATCATGCATTCGCAAAACATGACCAGCCCAGCGCAATTGTGATTTTATGAGAAAGCAAAAATAACCCTGGTTCTCACTAAATATTATTAAAGTTAAGCAACGATGAGCCAGTTCAGTACTTAGATGGGTGATCATTTAGCAACAGTGGGTATTGTCAGCCTGTTTGGGGTGAGAGAGAGAGAGAGACAGACAGAGAAAGAGAGACAGAGAGAGGAAGAAACACACACACAGACGAGAAAGACACAGACATACTCACACATACACATACACACACACACACGAGAGAGAGAGAGAGAGAGAGACAGACAGACAGACAGACACATAAAGGAGAGAAAGAAAGACAGCCATACGCACACATAGGGGAGAGAGATAGTAACACACACACACACACACACACGCGCGCTCAGACAAGAGAAAGTGTAAACCTTTTATATGCGTTCTTATTTAATTTCATTAGTCTTTCTAATTTAACATCTTTCATTTTATATCAAAACTTAAATATTGTTGTATGCAGCTCAGCGTGGGTTGACCACTACAAGTTAGGGTCAAAAGGACAAGTCCATAGAGTGGAAACACATTGATTATTTGCCAAAGAAAAAGTCAGTAAAGAAGGACCCATTACTACAGAGTGGGTATAGTTTTACTGAATCCAACTCAACTGACCTCCTAATTGCTTCCAATTCCAACTGCACAAATGAATTTATCTGCTACAAAAAAAAAAAAAAAAAATTTTAATTGTTTTTAGAATTTCATTAATTTCATTATCAGTAAAGTGTTTAGTTTGATCTAAAGCTGCCAGCCAAGAAATATATATATACATATGTGTATGTATGTGCTTGTGAGATGGGTGGCAAGTGACCGTACAGCTGCTTCCTTGTGGGGTGCTGTTTCCACGACTTGTTCAAGACTGTACACAGCATTCTTGTGCAGCTCCCATCTAGCTTATTCTCAAGACGCTTCGTTAGGGTCCAAGTGTTGCAGCCATATAGCAGCACTGATACAACCATAGCCTGGAAGAACTGTCGCTTCAGCTAGTCAGGAAGATCCGAGTGAGATGGACAGGACACTGCTGGAGAAGCAAGGATGAGCTCATAAGCGACGTTCTCCTGTGGAAGCCAACAAATGGACACGCAAGTGTGGGGCACCCAGCAAGGACCTACACTGACCAGTTATGAAGATGCTGGTTGCTACGCAGAGGACCTCCCAGGTGCAATGAGTGATAGGGAAGGTTGGCGAGAGATTGTCATGGATATCCATGCTGCATGCGCGACATGACAAATCTGTTTTTACTGTTTAGTTTAATTACACAAAATTTATACTAGAATATTCCTTAGTTTTAGGATTGAGTTATGTTTGAAAAAAAAAAATTTTAATTGGTTCTAATTAGTCATAATTTGCAATTAAATCAAAAACTAACCCTACTCTCACTTTTACCCTCTTTATATATATTTTGATTACCTACTCATTATACATGTTAGTTTCTCTGGGAGGTAGAGGGAGGGACATGGGAGAATTTGAAATGTATTTGTATGTTAAATTTCATAAGAAGCAACCTGTAGCTTAAATTAATCTCTTTCTTAGAAATCTTACAAAATGATTTTAATGTTTTATCTGGATGTATTTAAAAAAAAAATTTAATTCACTTTGCAAACTCACTTTTCCCTAATTTAAATTATCTATCCAGAGCTCAATGGGTGACCCAATGAGTTACATTTTGTCTTGTACATATATATGTATAAGTGTCATGAAATTGTCCTTGAAATCCAAAAATCTGTGGTGTTATCAAGGAGTGTTGATAATCTTTTATGCACGTCTTCATAATGTGCTGATGACATCATGAGTAAATGTCTTAATCTTTGAAAAAACAACCATAATAGACCACATGACTGTGACTTCACCAAATATCCTTGACCCATTGACAAATCTCACCTGATGATCAGAGTTGTGAAACTCAGAGTTGTGAATCATTAATAATCTTTGCTTTTTATTTTTTGATATCATTATATTGGCTGTACACTTGTGCTTCCATTTCTAACTGAATTTACCATTGTTTTAGTTTTTAGTGAAAGTTGAACATTGTAATTTTAGCTCAGTCGGTAGATCGTTCGGATAGAAACCACAAGGTTCCTAGTTCGATACCGTCCTCGCAACTCAGCATTATGAGTTGCACAGAGATCTGTGCGGTAAAGTAAGGAGCTGATGGTAGGTGTGTCCACCTCAGATGCTTAAAACAATCTCCTTGTTAGCGCTATTGAAAAGGGGATAGACTCCCTCGCTGACTGGCTGATCCGACTTTAGGCCGCCCCGACGACTTTACTTTTACTTATATATATATATATATATAATGCAAGGATGTTAGCAGGATTATCCTCATCAGTCTTTTTGTAAAAGTACTAGAAAAAAACTACTAAAAGTTCAAGAAAAAAAATTAAAAGTACTAGAAAAAAACCTGACACATTGGGTCACCCATTGAGCTATGGCTAAATAATTGTGATCAGGAAAAAAGTGAGATTACAAAGTGAATAAAATTAAAGGAAATAAATACAATACATATAATTTCAAACATGCTTAAATTTGCAATTAAATCACATTCTGCCTGTCAATTTCCCCCTCTCATTATATAGGTTAGTTTCTCTTTGATAGTAAAGAGAGAGATTGGAGAGTATGAGAGTCATTAGCTTAATGATTAAGAGGTCTTCAAATTACTTAATGCATTTCTATTAATGGTTGTGCTGGAAACTGTCTTTTTTATTTCTGTCTAAATTATTATTAGTTACTTGAAACCGTATAATTGCTTACAAAAACAAACAAACAAAAAAGTCTGACTTTAGCATGAAATAATGTAACAAGGCTTTGTATTTATAAAACACCTCCACCATGGGTAGGATGTGACAATTTGAAAGCAGAGTACAGCTGATTTTAATTCAGGGTTTTCCTTTACTTAGACCAAGGCTAAAAACACAGTCTTCCCTACTATTTACCCATAACAGATTCTCTTTCATATGACAATAACCATTATGTGAATGCTGTAAAACTGACCAAACAAACCAATTTCTTCTAAAAAATTAATTTCACAAGTAAGGGCAGATAATCCAATATATCCAATGACAAATTTGGTTTTGGTTTATTTGTATAATGACATATCAACCTTCAGGGGTTATCTAATGCCAAAGCCATCCTTGTAGAAGAAAAGTAGTGTTAATATTTAACCCATAGCTGGGGGGGTGATGGGGTTCATATCTTTCCCAAGGCTATTAGTCTTAAAGTGTACATAATAGTGCAACTGAAATAGTTGTAATTGGTCTGTAAGACAAGCTTGGTAATCACTTAGTGAGGTTCAAACTCACTACTTAGTTGTAATTGATCTGTAAGATCAGTTAACTAACCATTATACCACAATGTGGTGCCCAAGAAAGAATAGCTTACATTTTGTGCATGGCTTTTAGTATAGAGCTCTTAGTGAGGTTCAAACTCACTATTTAGTAGATATTCATGTAATTTTTATAGTTAGCATAGCGATTTTAATCTTTTCCCATCAAAGCAAAATGAAGAATCAATTTCATTATTACTGTAATATCAAATATTCAGATGAAGCATATCATGTATCATTTCAGCATTTTTTCTTGTCATTCTTATCAACACAATTACCATCACATCTTTTTGTAATATCAATAGATGCAGAGTTTTTTACAAGTCTGTATGATTTTTTGGGGAAAAAAGTTTATCTTCCTTTCAAATATCTCTCCATACATTTAGAAAAGCTGTCAAATAAAAAAAAAAAAGAAGCATTTAGCACTTAATTAGAATGAAAAAGAAGGATTGTTTTTCGTTCCTCTATTCTACTGAGTCTGTGCAATTTTTTTTATCAACATGCAGAGATGAAGTTCTGTCAGCTTAGGTAATAAAACGGAAGAACAAAAAGAATCACAATTTGGGAGATGAAAGGGATGAAGAAGAAACAAATCAATTAGGTTGTTGGATGCTGAGTGAATAAAAAATAAATAAAAATGGAGGGTAAAGAAGAAGAGAAAGAGTGAGTGAGAGAGAGTGAGAGAGAGAATAAGTGAGAGAGAAAAAGAGAGTGAGGGAGTAAGTAAGAGATGGTGAGAGCTAGAGAAATTTAGAGTGAATGAAAGAAAGAGAGAGGAGGGAGTGAGTGAGTAAGAGAGAGAGAGTGAGAGAATATGTGAGAGAGAGAAAGAGAGTAAGAGATGGTGAGAGATTGAGAATGAATGAATGAAAGAGAGAGAGAGAGAGAGAGAGTGTGTGAGAGAGAGAGAGTAAGTGACTGAGAGAAGCAAAGTGAGAGAATGAGAGAGAGAAAGAGAGTGAGGGAGTAAGAGAGTGAGGGAGTAAGAGAGAGACGGTGAGAGATAGAGAAAGTCAGAGTGAAAGAGAGATAGAGTGAGTGAGAGAGATAGAGAGTAGTTGAATGAGAGAAACAAAGTGAGTGAGAGAATGAGAGAGTGATTGAGAGAGAGAAAGAGAGACAAAGTGAGAGATGCAGAAGAGAGAGAGAGAGAGAGAGAGAGAGTAAGTGAAAGAGAGTGAGGGAGTGAGTGAGAGAGAAAAACAGGTAGAAGAAATGCAGCCTTGTAAAATCTCCACTTTTGATTTTGTTTTGACAACAAAGAAGAATCTGGAAATGAGATCCAGAAAAGAATAATTGAAAGATGAGAAAATAAAAGAAGCAAAAGAAACAAAGGAAAGAATCTATATGATATTGATCCAAACATTTCTATGTATATTATTGCAATACAGTAATATACATTACTGTAAGATTTTTGTTAGGGCAAAAGCATTAGAATACTCTTACAGAATAAAGCAATTGCCAATCCAATTTTCCACTTAATAATAATCGTGTCGGCTCTGGTTTGGTTTAGTTTAGTTAATAGCATATCAAGTCTGCATGATGTAATGGTTACCTTCATAGAAAAATTGACATGGTGAGACAAATCCTGGATGTGTCTGTTTGCAGTTCAGATAGTGCTAATACCCTTTGAAAAAGTATGAAGCCAACTATTCTCATTCCAGCTAAGATTAAATGGTAAGGCAGACTGTTTTTTTTTTTAAATCTTGGTATGGCAACCAGTATAGGAGAAGAAAAACTTATTATTTAATTATCAAAAGGGCTTTCTTCTTGTTAGTCAAAACTACTTTGAAAGTTCTTCCTCCTCCTCCTCTTTCATCCAAACTATTTCCTTCTATGTTTTAACCCCTTATGGATTGGTTTGGTTTGGTTTGTTTTGTTTTACGGCATATCAACCTCAGAGGGTCATTTAATGCCGATGAAGTTTTGAAATAAATCAATTCTTAAAGGATAATACAATTTTTTTATAAATGCATTTTTCTATTTAACCCATAGATGGGACCCTAACAGGTACTACCACTCCGGGTCAGAGTGGACCAGGGAGCAATGGTGATGAAGGGGTGCTCCACATTCCCCAAACCTCCAAAACTGGAACCTCACCATCAGATAGAGTTTAACGTCATTCCCAGGACATGTAGACCGCAGCCACCACCTTCTAGCACCCATATATAAAAAGGGGTTGGGGCTTGCCATAAGGGCAATAGAGTTTAACCCCTTATGGGTTATTTAAAGCCCAAATTTTATTCATTTGTAAAAGTTTGATTATAATCATGATTATGTTTTCAATATTCCATTGCTCTTAGTATCATTAGGATTATTCAAACTATTGTCCTCGTCTTTATTGTAATCTGTACAATGTTTCGGCCGATGCGCCCTCCAGCCTTCTTCAGGTATTTCTTATCAGACTCGGGAGCCTTCTCGAACTCAGGAACCTTCTTGTCGTAATCGGGAGCCATCACGTAACTTTAAACACAAACATTGTACAGTTAACAATAAAGATGAGGACAATAATCCTAATAATACTAATTATCAAGCCTCACCTAAAAAATTCAGAGAAATTATCTATTGTTCTTATTTGTCTATAATCATTTTTTTTGCATACAATTATATGATATCAAAGTATTTCTATTACAAATAATTCATACACAATTATATGGCTTTGGAAACAGCACCCCACAAGGAAGCAACTGTATGGCCACCTGCCCCCCATCTTACAAACCATCCAAGTGAGACGGACAAGGCATGCTGGGCACTGCTGGAGAAGCAAGGACAAACTCATAAGCAACGTTCTCCTGTGAAAGCCAACACATGGACATGCTAATGTGGGCCGGCCACCAAGGACCTACAATGACCAACTATGTGAGGATACTCTCTGGCACAATGAATGATAGGGAGGGCTGGCGAGAGATTGTAATGGATATCTGTGCTAATTGTGCAACATGATGATGATTTAATAATATTCATTTGTTTGCAGTTATATGATATCAAGTATTCCTCACTGCCAGTTTCAGTTTAGTGTTATACGCAGGATACCACATGGGATGGGGGGTCTTGCCCTTTTGCAGGGATACACAGTCAGTGTATTCTAAGTCCTGTTGACACAGCAGTAGTGTAGGTTCTGAATTCTGAATACAAATTCATTAGTATTTAGATAGGAATAATTGATTTCATATAATTGTGCGCAAAAAAATGATTATAGAAAAACATGCAATGGAACATAGAAAAGTTATGATTACAATTAAATATTTATAAATGAAACAAATTATGACATTAAATAACCCATAAGGTGTTGATATGCAATTAAACTAATAAACCAAACCAAACCACACCTTTATTCAGTTAATGGGGATAGATTGAATCTGCTCGTGCCTAGATTTAGCACAAGGTCACAAGTAAGGGGCACACAGTGAGGATAAAACTCACCACTCACTAGTAGTTATTTACAAGGCTTAGCATAATTGTAGCACAACACCCAATGAGAACTGAACTCATTAACAATGTGCTACTAACCAAGCTTACTAAGATTATTACATCACATGAAATATTCCAAAAAGTAAGTGTAGATTATATTGGGCACAAGGCTGCAAGTATGGAGCACTTAGTGAGAATCAAATTCACTACTTAGTTGTAATCAGTCTGCGAAACTAGCTTGCTTACTATCATACCACAACAGGTGCTCAAGAAAAAATGGTTCAGATTCAGTGCATGACCCTTAGCATAGAGCACTATATGAGGTTCAAACTCACTACTTAGTTATAAATGATCTGTGAGACTAGCTCACTAACCATTATACCACAATGTGGTGCCCAAGAAAGAATAGCTTATATTTGGTTCATGGCTTTTAGTATAGAGCACTTAGGTTCAAATTCACTAAGTAAAGTAAAGTCGTCGGGGCGGCCTAAAGTCAATATCAGTCAATCAGTGAGGGAGTCTATCCCCTTTTCACTTGCGCTAGACCAAGGAGATAATTTTAGCATCTGAGGTGGAGCACCACACCTACCATCAGCTCCTTACTTTACCACACAGATCCCTGTGCTACTCATACGCTGAGTTGGCGAGGACCGGTATCGAACTAGGAACCTTGTGGTTTCTAGCCGAACGCTCTACTGACTGAGCTAACCCAGCCCCTCACTACTTAGCCATAATTGCTCTGTAAGACTAGATCGCTAACTGTTATGCCATGATGAAGTGCATTAGAAAAGTTAAACAGGCAAGAAAGGATAAAATATAACCCAAATTTTTAAAGAAAAAGCTAAGATGTAGAGGCACACGTTGTGATGGTTACCATTGTAGAAAATGGACACGGTGAGATGAGTTAAAAAATAATACTGGATGCGGCTGTTTGCATTTCACTAAGAATGAATACACTTGGGAAAGGTATGAATCCAACTATTATCCATCCAGCGAGGGGTAAATAGTAGAGTAGACTGGCCCTTTAATATTGGTATGGCAATCGGTCTAGGAGAAGGAAAACTCTGAATTCAAACTAAAGGAGCTCTCTTTTTCTTAGTCAAAACTACTTTGAGAGCTTCCCCTCCCCTTCTTCATCCTCCTAGATGAGATAAATAAAGAAATGGGAGAGAAAGGTCTAAGGAAATTAAAATGAGAAAAGTAAAAGTTTTAAGAACAAAGAAACACAGAGAAAAGTGTGCAAGAACTGACTTTTCTTTATTCTTTGGGTTATTTAGTTCATATCCTGGATATGGCTGTTTGCATTTCACTTAGCACTAATACCCTTGGGAAAGGTAGCAATCCAACTGTTCTCCTACCAGCTATTTAACATTAGTATGGCAACTGATCTAGGAGAAGGAAAACTCTGAATTCAAACCTTGTTCTCTTCTTGTTAGTCAAACTACTTTGAGAGCCTTTCCTACCCCTCCCTCTCCTCCTAAAGAAAGTAAATAAAGAAATCGGAGAGAAAGGCCTAAGGAAATTAGAATGAGAAATGTAGAAGTTTGAAGATAAAAGAAACACAGAGAAAAGTCTGCAAGAACTGACTCTTCTTTATTCTTTGGGTAATTTGATCATTATTGATCACTAAGTGACAGGCAGAAAAATCAAAACGCTGTCCGTCTTGTGGGTGGGCTGCTATGCTTGTCTGTCACATATCAGTGATCTTGTGAGTAAATTGTGCAGCCAAGGATTTTACGTTATTAATCCACAGAGAAATGCCATTGTGACATGCAAGCAGAAATCTCCTCGGCTCAAAATGAAACAAACAATTTTAATAAATGAAATAAAACTTAAGTGAAGTCCTTTAAATGCAAAGTTTTTTTTGGTTTATTTTTGGACAAGGACATGTGAGTGGCATAATGTGGGTGGTATAATGGTTGGCAGTTGTAATGTTTTCAACTTTGCTGTAAACAATTTTGGCAGGTACCTATTATCTACCCAACCCACCATGGCTAGGATGTGACACAGGGTCAATTTTTAAGTGGAATAAAGCTGGTTTGATTCAGTTTTTTCTCCTAGACTGGTTACCTAACCAATGCTAAAGACCTCAATCTGCCATACTATTTACCCATAGCTGGAGGAAGAACAGATAATTCCTGCCTTTCCAAAGAACAAAAGCATATTTACCCAACATCTCTGCTACCATGGGCAGGATGTGACACAGGGTCAATTTTTAAGTGGAATAAAGCTGGTTTAATTCAGTTTTTCATCTCCTAGACTGATTACCTATCCAAGGCTAAAGAACCTTGTGCTCTTCAATAAAGTTTGGTAGTTTGGTTTCTTTGTTTAATGGCACAACAACAATGGGTTATCTAATGCCAAATCTATCCTTGTAGAAGAACAATAGTATTTCACTCATAGCTGGGGATATGAGGTTTTTTTTAATACCTTTCCAAAGGGTATTAATCCAAAAGTGAATGTAACAGTTTGAATGGAGTTTGAAATTCCTTATTTATATTGTATCCCAATTCTACCCTGCCCCCACCAACCCCTGAAGTACTGTAAGTACATTACTTATTATATGTCTATGTCAGAATGTCTTAAATCTCACATTGTTTTGTTTGTCAGGAATCACTCAAAATCATTTCCATTTTTTTTCCCCTTTTACTGTGATTTCTTTCCTGAAGATGTTCCAATTAGCAAATGCCATTTTTATTAACCTGTCTTGGAGATCTCATCTAAAGAGATTACAAAGACTTTGGTAAATGAATAAAGCAATGTCACTGTTCAGCATAGTAGCCACAGAGACTCCCCTTTCAAATAAGGGGTAAAATGATCATAGAGAGGGTGGGGGTCAATTTCAGAAGTAGATGAAAATGGTTTGAAAAGGGTCTATCTTTAGCACTGTTATTGTGTCATATCTTAATATACACTTTTTATACAATTATACACTTTTTTAAACAATTTTACATCAGGCTCTTTTGAGTCTTATTATAAACTGTAATGCTTCTGATTTTTAAATATTAAAAATAAAATTCATTTTATTTTTAATACAGATAACGCATTTTTTGAAAAATTCCAACTTTGACTAGCAGCGTTCTGTTTGCGCATTCTTCTTCTAACTGTCATTTCATCCCGTTTTTACTTTTGTTGAAGACCGATCTATTACATACGGTTGATACAGATATTCCGAGGGACCTCACATCAGTGAGGGGGGGGGGCGATGTGCAGTTAAAACCGTTCAGAGGAAGGCCCTGAAATGGTGCACATTCTCTCCTGATGATCCCAAGCATTTGTAAACATCATTTGTTTTTTCAATATATCAAATTCATATATATATATATATATATATATATATATATATATATATTAATACGCTTGTTCTTTAATCTTCCAAACGTTATCATTTTGCAACACCCTCTGGTTAAAAAGAAGACCATCCAAATTGTCCAAGATGAAATGTAAAAATCTAAATATTGATTATTTGGTGTCGCTTATCAGCCAAATTCTTAATTCTTATGAGTGTAGTCACCCCAGCTAAAGAAAGAAAGAAAGAAAAAAAAAAGAGGGTATGGGAAAGATAGAGAAAGGGTATGAGCGAGTTAAATCAAGATTATTATACTTTTTACATATTGAACTATTTTACAATAGCTCTTAAGTAAACATATCAAATATTGTAATAATTAAATTATCATACTGTGGTATATACACAGGTCCTGCTAGTATATATAATTTTTTCTAATTTCTAATGTCAAAAATAATGATTTGAAGAACCTTTATTGTTTAAAACCGTCATATAAACCATCACCATTCTAACTCAAACTTAATACACTGTATAACACGCACCCCAAACTTTGGACCCCGAAATTCTGGAAATAAAAAAAAAATCTTATATATAATTTTAGAATTTGTAGCAGCTAAATTTAACCCAAATTTAGCATTTGTCCGACATTTTATTGATCCGTACTGATTAAAATTAAGAATTTATATTGTTTACAATATTGTTAAAAGCACAAAAGATTTACACATAGACATGTCTACACAAAATTGCAACAAGCTTGCGGCAAAAATAACTTCACATTAGGAGAAAAAAAATTATAAACAAATACACATTCCAATAGATATTTGTCAGTAGCAGCATAAAACTCATTAATTTGAAAATATAGATATATATTTATCAACTCCTCCACACAAGCAGGATGTGACACAAGGTCAATTTCTTAAGCGGAGTTTAACAGGTTTGAATTCAGAGTTTTCCTTCTGTTAAGTTTTTAAATGCTGTTAGACTAAGAGAACTGATGATCACTTAGGATAAGGGAGACCACCCAACAATGCCTGAAACATGAAGTAACAAAAGTATTAGAGGTGTCTACATCTCCCCCACCGAAGGGGCTTCAGTCCATGTGAGGGCAGTTAGAATTCCTTGAGACCCGGTTTGTTGTGTGGTTGTAATCTCCTCAATGCCCGGGGCATGTTTTGTGTCAATGGAGCACGTTCTGTTGAGGTGTTCGAGTTGGTGCTCACGTACTCGGTACCTGGTTGTGACGGCTCAGGGTGGACAACGGGTTCATTCGATCCAGGTACAGAATTCATTGAGAGGCCTTTGGGTGATTCACGAGGGTTGATGACAACAGTAGTCTCTGCCTGGGTATTCATGGATGCTGAACTTGTGATTGGAACTTCTGGATAGAGTGAGATTGGGTGAGGATATTTGATAGCACTAGGTCGAAGGAACCTGCGGTTCTGCAAGGTTATGCGGCCTGAACCATTGACTTTCACTCGATATTGCCTGTTTGGAAGGACCTCGACAACTCTACCCGTCTTGTTCCACCTGTGTCGACCCAGTTTGCTCTGTATGACTACATCTGTCCCCACCTTAAGGGTTTCAAGCTCTCGGTGCCAATGTTATATCTGTTGCGGCTCTCAGTGTTGCGTTTGGACGTCAGCTGTTCGCGTTTCCGAGCCGTTAGGATCCACTCAGGGTGCAGCTTGTAATATGTCGGGTTGGTTGGGACTCCATCCCTCAGCTGTCTATGAAGCAGAATTTGTGCCGGGCTGAGACCAACATCACGTATTGGAGTGTTTCTATATTGCAAAAGAGCCAGGGCAACTTTGTCAGACTTGAGGGTGCCATTCGCGCCAATGTTGTCATGGAGAATGCGTTTCATTGATTTGACCGCGGCTTCGGCCCGTCCATTGGATTGAGGGTAACCGGCAGAGGAGAGTCTGTGTTTGATGTCCCAAGCAAATAGAAATGACTGAAATTTCTCTGAGGTAAATTGGGAACCCCCATCTGAACTTATTTCCTGAGGAGCTCCATATGTGCAGCATATTTCTCAAGTACTACCTTACGCAGTTTAGCAGGGATCAAAATACGTTTGTCAAGAAAGATGATACCATTTGCACAACTGTTCGCAGCGCCATGTTAGACTAAGAGAACTGATGATCACTTAGGATAAGGGAGACCACCCAACAATGCCTGAAACATGAAGTAACAAAAGTATTAGAGGTGTCTACAAATGCCATCCTTGGCCAGTTGAAAAGGGCTTAAAGTAAGTCCTGAGTTATGGAATCCTTTGATAAGCAAATAAGTCCTATCCTGCGTATTGTAAAGGTCCAGTGTTTCAATCCTATGTCTGTAGTCAAAGAGTGTCAACATAGTTATGACCAGTATGCTCAGTTTAAGTATTGTCTCAGCAGCAGAGTACTGCCAGTGATTGGCCAAGAGAGATCATATGGTTCTTGCCGAGTCTATAAGTAAAAGCAGATGTCTAGCACACACCTTATATAGCAAAAATCTCAACACCTTCTCCTAGACTGGTTACCTAGCCATGATTAAAGAGCCCAGTTTGCCTTGCTATTTGCCCATAGCTGGAAGGAGAATTGGATTCATACCTTTCCCAAGGGTATTAGCACTATGTGAAATATTACAAACAGCTTCATGCAAGAATTGAACTCGGGTCAACGAGTCCATTTCCTACAACTCTAACCATTAGTCCACATGCCTCCACTTGAAATATAGATATAACTTTCTTTCAGTCTGAATAAGGTGAGGCAGGTGGCCCCAAAAAAATGATATAGTTCTCATATACAGACTTCTAACTTTTCAGCTGAAAAATCTGGAAAAATAGTGCGTCTTATACACAAATAATTATAATTACGTAATTGTAACACCTTGTCAGAATGGAGAGATGTGTTAAAACACTTGTTTACTTTACCCTCTCCTTGTTGGAATGGCTGAGATGATGACGTGTCAACTCTTTATTATGTCTTGCACTCATTTTCGAATAGAGAGATGAAGTGTCCACATTGCTCCACCCGCCCCCCATGGAACAAACTGAGGAATTGACCAACTGGAGAACAGCCACAAGGTAAGCAAAAGGCCACAATCCTGTAGATTTACTTTTACAACAAATCATATCTAACCAAACCTTGTGCCAGCCTAAACGAAGTTTCATATTTTATTTTCATAGCATAAAACATGAACAGTTTTATTACCAGATTTGTCTTCCGAATCGATTTGAAAATCCAACCAAATGCAAGATACTGTATATCATGGCACGGTAGATGCGGTTAAATCCTACTTAACGGACATAAATTCCACCGTTGTATGTCTCCTCGCTGAAAGAATAAAATACTAAAAATCAAGGAATTAACCGAATTTAATGAAATTTTCAGGTTTTCATGGCTCTTACTTCTAATGGAGTGAATGATGTGTCGATAAAGAAATATTCAATATACTTATCTCTCTACTGGTATTACATCGGAGAAGGCTGAAATTCTGGTTGTTGGGCAGCTGTTCAGTTGTTAGCAGTTCTATGATGTCATGGAGTTTGGATGCCAACTTGAGGCTGAGAGTTATCTTGCCTTGTGCCCTTTGGATTTTTTTGTAATAACACAAGGCCACTTCTTTTCACCCATGAGAATTTTATTTCCCACAAATTACAACTACCAAGAGCAAGAAATTCCATGTCTTACTTTGCTAATGCATTCCCCCAGATTCAATTTACACTCTGACCTCTCGCCCATCCTTTCTCTCCTTCGCTACATACCATTTGCTCATCCAATGAAACCATGTCATGTGTCCATGAAAAATCATCACTTGAACTTTTCCATTCTAATTCACACATCAGGCCACCCTTACGGCTCTAGTTTATGGGCCGGGTTAGATCAGTCGGTAGAGCGTTCGGCTAGAAACCACAAGGTTCCTAGTTCGATACTGCCTCGCCAACTCAGCGTATGAGTAACACAGGGATCTGTGCGGTAAAATAAGGAGCTGATGGTAGGTGTGGTGCTCCACCTCAGACGCTAAAAACTATTTCCTTGGTCTAGCACTAATGAAAAGGGGATAGATTCCCTCGCTGATTGGCTGATACCGACATTAGGCCGCCTCGACGACTTCTTCTTCTTCTTGATATGCTCTGTCGGTAGAGCGTTCAGCTAGAAACTACAAGGTTCCTAGTTTAAAACCAGCCCTAGCCAACTCAGTGTATGTGTAGCACAGGATCTGTGCGGTAAAATAAGGAGCTGGTGGTAGGTGTGGCGCTCCACCTCAGACGCTAAAAACTATTTCCTTGGTCTAGCACTAATGAAAAGGGGATAGACTCCCTCGCTGATTGGCTGATACCGACTTTAGGCCACCCTGACGACATTACTTACTTTTACTTGATATATTTTGTTAATTGTTTTCTAAGTGATAGACAGCATTGTTAATCAGATCCAATACAAATTGAGTCATTCTTTTTTCTTCATTTAAGTTACTGTAATCTAAATTATCAATTTTTCTCTGGCCCATATAATAAAATAACTGGGATCACCCCCCAGAATTTCAATGCTATTTCTATGAATATTTTAATGTTTAAATTCTAAGTAGAATTTCAATGCTATTTCTATGCATATTTTAATTTAAATAGAATTTCAATGGTATTTCTATGTATATTATTTTATTATATGGCCCATATAATAGAATAACTGGATCACCCTGCTTCCCACCCCAAGGAAAAGAAAGATGCTAAGGATTAAGAGTATTTACGGGGATTTGTTGGAGCCCTTATTCTCCGTAGTTGGCTATTTCGGATGAAAGAAACAAACAAATACAAATATAAAATGCAGACACTTGTGTTATCAAAAGGTACAGAAATGTTGTTGCAAATTTTATTGGTATTTGCTACGAGACTTATCTGTGAGGTTAAATACTGTTCGTTGGAGAAGTGGTGATATCAGGGGTATTCTGGTTGCTCGTTGAATGTTGTTAAGGTCATTTCTCATTCTTCAGCCTTCTGTAAGTATGCTATTGTATCAGCCTTAGAACGTTTGCTGATACAATGCCATGAATGTTTGCTGGTGGTAGAGTTCTGTAGAGACGCTTATTTTCATGTCCTTCCCTGGTAACTGTTCTGTGATAAGTTAAGTCTAGGGATCGCTTATTTTTTGTGACTTCCCTCGTTGACTGCTCTGTGATAAGTAGTGAAATTTGGTTTTCATACGATGTTGGCGAATCACCCCCTAGCGACAGGGGAAGACAATTCTCTATCGAATTTCCGATAGGATTGCAAACTGGCCATATTTAATCTAATGTAAGGTTCAAAGTTAATTAATGAACATACAATTCCGACACATTGTGAGACAACACATTTAATATATATATAACAGCACATGGAAATGATAAGATACATAAGGTACAGGAGAAATAGAACATGTAAATACATATACAATATTTAGGTATAAACACGATACCCAAATGTACATAAAGTAATAAATGCTACAGACATGGAACTAAAGGATAGTCCATGCTGTATAAAGGACTTACAGTAATGTAAGGGGGGGGCAAAAGCCCCACCGAGAAGAGGGTAGATAGACTCTAGCCCATAGCAGTTTGTTGAAGAGATCCAGCTAAAAGAGGAAGACAAGTTCAAATAAGTCGCTTAAATACCAGAGGTCCCCTAGTGGGAACAAACGGCAACACAGCGAGAAGATAACTCTTCCAGGCAAAGGGAAGATAATCCCCTACAGTAACACCAATTGCAGTTGGAACTTCAACAAACCACAACTCTACTTTAGCTAATCAATAGAAATAAACGTCATAAAGTGCAGTGGCTTATCCAATGCATCTTGCTGGTGATTTTACATGGTAATGCTGTTGTTATCCTGTTAGTAAGACAAGTCAAAATTAATAATACTACGCCTGACAAATATTAATGGAATTAGCACACTTAGAGGATGTTCACTTTGTTTTATTATTTAGCAATAAATAAACCAATAAACTAATTTCCCAAGTCATTCATGATACAGGGATTTCATGTCATTTAATGGACCATGGGGAAATGGTAATCATAATTTCAACAATCAATGCACATGTGTACAATGAAATCCTGGAAAATGGTGTCATTCCATCAATAGTTGGTTTCGTGATGATGAAATCATTTTTTCAGAATGATAATGCATCTTGTCACAGTACAAAGGGGATTAAAGCTTTTCTTTAGGAAAGGCATATAAAATCAATGACATGGCCATTCAACGATCCAGATCTAAATTCAATTAAAAATTTATGGTTGAAATTTTTTAAATGGACCATGAGCAGGTTCTTTATATCAATAAAGATCTATTATCTATTATCTATATTATATATATAGTAAAAAAAGTCAAGTTCTCGGGGCGGCCTAAAGTCGGTATCAGCCAGTCAGCGAGGGAGTCTATCCCCTTTCAAATAGCGCTAGACCAAGGAGATTGTTTTTGGCGTCTGAGGTGGAGCACCACACCTACCATCAGCTCCTTACTTTACCGCACAGATCCCTGTGCTACTCATACGCTGAGTTGGCGAGGACCGGTATCAAACTAGAACCTTGTGGTTTCTAGCCGAACGCTCTACCGACTGAGCTAACCTGGCCCTTATATATATATTATACATATATTATCTATAACTATAATCCAGGAAATCTGGAACCATTTTGATAAAGAATATTGCTTTAAATTAGTGAAATCCATGCCTAAAAGAATTAAGACTATCATAATTGTTGAGGAGGAGCAACTAAATATTAATTCAAATTATTTAGCTTAATTCCATATTTTTTTCCTTAATATAAGGTTATTCCATATTTTTTCCTCTGGAAAAAAGTTATACTGTCAATTTAAATAATGTAATCTAGTTTGTTTAAATAATGTTTATAAAGCAAGAATTTTCGATTATTAAATGAAAATTTTTTGCATATTGAAAAATACCTTTGAAAAGGTATTAAAAAAAAAACCCTTATCTCCCCAGCTGGTGAACATTCTATATATGCTAATTCCATAATTTTACTAGTAATAGTAGTAACAGTGATGATGATGATGATTGATTAAAACATAATAAACTTATAATATTGATAGTTCCTCATTTCAGAAATTCAGACAAAATGAGTAAATAAGTGTATAATAATGATAATTCCTCATCTCAGAAATTCAGATAAAATCTATTATAAGTTTATATATTTATATTTATGTTTATTTATTTTTTCAAAACTGTTTTAATGTTAATGCATCTCCTTAATTGACTGGAGTTATCTTAAAACGTTGATTTAAATTTAAAATTTCAAAAATTTGCTTACTTTTACATTCTGCATTTTTTATTTTAAATATGAAAATAGTAATAGAGAAATATAAAAATGGTAAAAACTATATCTATATATATATATATATATATATATATATATATATATATATACACATTTTTTTAATCTAAAAAGTCTCATTTTTCTATTATGCAGAAGTTGTTCCAGTTATTTTAACTTTGAATATTTCCACTGATATAGGTATAAAGTGATTTAATATATAAAATTACTTTGAAGTTTTTTGTACAATATCTCATAAGTGTTTCATAATCAAATAAATTTATGTATCAATTACTATCAATGAAATTATCTAAAATGTTAGTGTCTAGTTTCTTTGCTGATACTTGAAACCTAAATTGAATTTCATCTTAGAAATTTTCCTGTAATAGTAACTCATATGTTAGATTTAAACAAAAAGTTATGTCTATATGTACAGACAGTAACATAAGTAAAAGAAAAGTTTTAGAAGTATTGTCTATAACTTTCAAAACAGTTATTAAAATTCACAGAAAGGCTGTGACTAGCATCCAGTCACCAGACAAAAAATGACAGAGAGTAACTGAATACACTCTGTAGCAACTGAGAGGACATTGTCAAATGTTCCATATATATGGATACAAATATATGCACTAAAACCACCAGTCCATACAAAATGCTGTAAATAGACTTGCCCATTCCACAAAGTGGAATAGCCCAACCTGCTATTTAAACCACTGACCAAGTCTGGATTCTCTGAGGCTGATCCAACTTGCAACAGTTGAATATTGATCAATTTACACAAATCTTGACATAAACAATGTATATGTTCTGTGTTAAAGATTCTTTTTTTTCTTCAAGGTTGATAAGAAAAGATAGAAAAAAGTGGAGATGCCCTAGGAGTCATAACAAATAATAAGAATAAAGAGCCATTGATGTAATGAAAATAAAAACGTGCTTAAACTTAATTTAAAGCACTAAAAAAAATTCCTCCCAAAAATTATAAAAAAAACTTTGAGAATTATTAAAAGAGCCTTTTAACCGGATATTGGATAGGAGACATATTTGGTTGGTTCGTTTGTTAGTTGGTTCATTCATTCGTTGGTTTGTTTTAAAACATGTCAAACTGAGGTGGAGCGCCAAACCTACTATCAGCTCCTTACTTTACTGCACAGATGCCTGTGCTACTCATACACTGAGTTGGCGAGGGTGGGCCGGTATTGAACCTGGAACCTTGTGGTTCCTAGTCGGACACTCTACCAACTGAGCTAAACCGGCACTTATAACTTCAGTGATCTAGTGGGGAGCAGTGCTTTCAGTGTGACTTGTTGGATTATTATTGAAATATAAGGCGTGCTGTAATCCACCACTTAAATTTATAGACTCCTTGCAGTCACGTGGTTTAAACCCCAGCCAATCAACAGCCCAAATACGTGGCTAGTTAACTATCTAATCGCTGATATTAACAGCCATTCATTTGCACGTTATTCGACATTGACGAATGGACCTGCCACACTGAGGAACACCAAGGAACAACCAAACTGTCTTTTCATCCCTTATAAAACATCCTGTAGAGCTAAAATTATTCAAACTGAAAGAAGCCATTTCTCTCAAATTGTAGATTGCGTCCTTGATTCAAACAAGAAAAAAAAAAGGTGATTTTTTTTTTCATTCATATTTCAAAAAAATATTTTTTTAAGTTGCTTACAATTAGCAAATAGTGTAATAAATACTGATTGTTTGTTTATATACATTTACATGCATTTGTCCCAAGGACATAAAAGAACAGGGAGAAATACATTCAACTCTTCATTAGTTCCATTCACAACCCTTTCACATTATTACTTTTACCAAAAGAACTCAACTTTCCCTTCCAGACATCCCATCTACCATAATACCATATTTGTTCTATAGGATCTATGCTAAAAATATATGATATACATTATTGCCTATAAAGTTTTCAACAACCAGACAATTTGCTTCTAATTGCTTAGTTTTGAGAGTTACCTATGCAAGAAGAAGAAATTGTAAATTTTATTTCAATCAACATAACAAGAGTTACATTTAGTAATGGTTTGTGGTTATGGATTTTAATTTTATGGAAAATATGAATTTGCTTTTTCAATAGCTTAAATCAATTCTAAACAAGATTTTAAATAAATAGAAAATAAAACATGCTTTTTCTTTTCATCCAACAATTTTAATTCTATTTTATTTGCTTTTTAAAATTTTTTTCTGGCAATTTAGAATTCAGAACTAGAAAACATAACTACGAGGTATGTCAGAAAAATTCCAGGACTGGTGTCACAAAAAATTCATTTCAAATCCAAACTACAAACTGCAAGTTATCCCCTTCAAAGTAATCCCCCTGGAGTCTAATGCACTTTCCCATCCTTCTCTGCCATGTTTGCATGCACTCCTGGAAGGATTCTTCCGGGATTCTCTGTAGCTCTGTCATCACTGCCTATTTGATCCTCAAAATGAGTTCCCTTGATGATCTACTTGAGCTTGGGGAAAAGGAAAAAATCTCATGGAGCCAGGTCGGGTGAGTATTGCTCCAGAACAGTGGTGTTCTTGTGGGTCAGGAACTCTTGGATATTAAGGGCAGTGTGGACAGGTGTGTTGTCATGGTGAAACACCCACGATTTGTCCTGCCACATCTCTCCTCTTCTCGTGCAATGAATAAAGTAAACCTCGTAGTATCTCTTTGTAGACATGTTGATTGATTGTTTGGCCCTGTGGCAAGAACTAGCAGTGGACGATGCCCCTCACATCAAAGAATACCTTCAACTTTGAACTTTTCTGACATATCTCGTAGATTCATGCCTTATACTGATTGTGATCAAATTTGCTTCTTCTTACATAAAGTTGTATTTGCTCACCCCCTTCTCCACCATCAGGATGGGAAACAAAGTCAATTTCTAAATAGAGTAAAACTGATTTGAATTCAGAGTTTTCCTTCTCCAAGACTTGTGAAACAAAGTTTAAAGTGCCCAGTCTGCTTTACTATTTATCTGTAGCTGGTGGGAGAACAGTTGGATTCATACCTTTCCCAAGGGTATTACCACTATATAAAATGTCAAAAGCCTTCTCCAGGATTTGAACTCAGGTTGCCATTTCCATTTCCAGGAAAAAAATGAAAACCCTTTTTTACCTTCTACCTTCTTCAAGAACTTTCAAGAGAAAAAGAAGATATGAATTCACAAGAATTAGGACAAAGTGAAATGCAATATGAATTCACAAGAATTAGGACAAAGTGAAATGCAAATAACTCTTATATACCTTACAAGTCCCCACCTTCCAAATAGGAAAACCCAAGTATGAATTCATTAGGACAAAGTTGCAAAGTCCTATGAATTCACAACAAAGTGAAATGCAAAGTCCTCATGGCATTTGAAATGCAACAGCCTGATTCTGGATTTGAACTTATCTAATCTATTTCTCCCTCTCTATGTATAATCTTGATTATCTCCTCGTTATATATCTTAGTTTCTCAGTGAGACTAAAGAGAAGATTGGATAGTGTTAAACATATTTGTATGTTATGTACGATAAGCAGCCAGCCCATAGCTTCTCAACATCTTGGCTCTTAATAAAATTCCAAGAATCTAGTCCATCTAAATCTAAATTAGGTGAAATGTTCCCTTTTTTTAGAAATCTTACAAAATGATTTTAATGTTTTGTTTTTTTTTAAAATTCTCCAGTCATGTTTTTTTTTATTTAATTCGCTTTGCAAACTCACTTTTCCCTAATCCTAATTATCTACCCCAAGCTCAATTGGTGACTCAACGGGTCACATTTTGTTTAGTAATTTAATTTGTTTTCTTATTTTTTTTCTTATTTTTTCTTTTGTTCGGCTGGTCTCTGGTATATATACTGTTTAGGTATAGATAAAAATGGTACGATCTGAAATTTTGAAAACAGCTATCATCATTCTACGAATAAAAGCAACCGATGTTCCCTCTAATTTTTTCAAACCTTGCACATGATTAAAAATCCTGAGAACAACTGAAGGGCAGTGAGCAGAATTTTTTTTTTTACTTTCAAGAAAATTATTGATTTTTCTTTTTTTACATAAAGTTGTATTTTTACAAAACATAGGTCAAAGTAAGAGTTGCAGGACAATTGTCTATTCAACCACATTGCTTTATTATTGAATTTATTTTAAAGCTGAAACTTTCAAAATCCGTGTGTGGCATTAAAATTTTACTAAGCAGTATATTTTTTGTATGTGTGGCCATACAGCTGCATTGTACAAAAAAATGAGGTTAATAATCCGAACATCTATCGGAGTGTATATAGTGTAATATGAGACGAGGGAATATTGAACAGAAACTTCATATTCTATGTTCTTACAACAATGTTTATGGTGTTTATGGATAAAAAAATTTAAGTAATCCTTTCATGTTTCAATTCATTTATAACTTGGGGCAAAAAAATCTCTTTATGATAATCTTGAACATAGAAGATAAATTGAGTTTCTGAATGTAAGAGGAATCTTATTTAGTTTTATTTTCAACTTTCTTGAATTATTCTGAAACTGCTAAATTATAGACAGAAAAGATTTAAAGACAGTAAAATTATATATTCCAAATCTTTTTATTTTATTGAGTTCAGATAAAAAATAAAAGACTTTTTTAAAATTCTTTTGTAAATTCTGTCTATTTTCACTTTTTTTTTTGTACTTGGTTTACAACAACAAAGATGTAGATTTTGATATATTTTGTCATAGAAGTGTAGAATAGTTTTTCAAGAAAAAATAATGGTAACAAAATGCTTAAAGATATTCTGTTTTTATTCTGAAACATTATTTCCTAACAGCTTATATAACAAAGGAGAGTGAATGCTTAAAAGGCCCATTTGGGGGGGTTATAATAAAAACCTAAAATAAAAGACAAATTTTTCACAATATCTAAATCAGCATAATCTTTTAAGTTTGTTTTTTCCTAGAAACTGTATAGAATTAGAATGACCCATTCAAATCTGATATGAAAATATTTTTTTTTTAATCATGTTATTACACATTCTTTTTGGTTTGATCATTTTTATTTTCCTAAGAAACAAATTTTGGGGAGCCAAAGGCTTTATATAGTGTAAGATACATTGAGGCAATAGTTTTTTCAATAATTGAAAGAATTGGTTCTGTATTTTTATCACTGTTGCTAGTTACAAATTTACTGTTTCCACAATCAATATCTGCTTTGATTATTACTACACCATAACCACCTTAAAAATGTACATCATTTTTTTTCTTCTTCTTTAAATTAGCATCAATTTTATTAGAGGGGACAGTGATGATGATACTAATGCTTCAATTTAGATACTCACCTTCACGAGAAGGTCTCAAATCAGACAAATGATACATGCTGAACACGACTAGAGAAGCAAGGACAACCTCATAAGTGACATTCTCCAATAGATACCTACTCATGGGCACACCAGTGAGGACTACCCTAAAAAAACGTACATCAATTAGTTCTGTGCAGATTTTTAATGCCTAGTGAGTGACCTATAGTTTGGTGAGAGAGAGTCATGAGAGCCAATACTGACAGCACACACTGATGTTAATAGCAATACAAAGGGTGAGAATATTGTATTGCCTTAGTAATTATTACAACAGCACCCATGATAAGCAACAACCAGAAGAAAATCACTATAGTTTGATAGCTTGAGTAAATTTAATTTTTTTTATATCATTGTTGAAGAATCCCAATTACCATCGAATTGGTAAGACAAGGCAGTAAGGAAGCCATAACTCAATACAGATCACACCTTGTAGCAAGCCTACTGCAGAATATCAGATTATTTATGAATCACCATAACACCACAGAAACCAAGCAGCCAATCAGGACTCAAGGAATGGAATCACTCAAGTGCATGAATGGAGTATTCCTGAGTTCCATAAACATCAGCTGCTTTGGGCACCAGTTCAGTTGTGCTTAGTTGCAGTTCAAACCAACAGTATACTAACTTATTTTAACAATTATTATTATTTATTTATCTTTTTATTTTTTTAATCTCTATTAATAATGGAGATTCGCTTCCGGTTTTTGTCTGTAACAAAAATTACATCACTGCTAACGTCACATTACCCAAAATCGTCATAATATAGAATACACTCAAAATTTGAACATGCAACATTAGACAGTCCTCATTGTTTTTTAAAACAAGTTTTAATATATACATGACTGGTATTATATATCTATATATAGTTTGTTTTATTTTAATACATATTTAAAGTTTACATTTCAAATTGTTTTATTTTTAAATCCTGTAATGAATTTGATGATTTTAATTACTTAGGGTACGAACTTGCTGACATTGAATTTTTTACTCCCACCCTCAGGCAATATGTTTCAAAAATCTATTTTTACATCACCGGAGGGTGTTTTTTTTTTTATTCTGTACTAGTTTATTTAATGATCATTTTACTTATTTTTCTATCTATTTATTTATCTATTTAAAAATTATTTTTTTTATCTATTTATCTTTTTTTATTTATTTTTTTATCTTTATTTATTTATTTTTATTTTTTTTATCTATTTATTCATCCTATTTTTAGATGGAAGAAATGGTAAAAAGCAATAATAGGATCAACAAATAGAATGAAATTTATATACAAAAATCTACAGGATGTTTTTCCCCTTACTCAAAGCTAAATTGCTGAATGTCTATTCTATGTTAGTTGAGTTCCTGGTAAGTTTTTAAGAATAGACTTACTTGTTGTAGCCTGTCCTTCATGTATGTGTGAAGTGAAGTGGCTTGGTTTCAAAAGAATATGTTTTGACCACTGTTAATGTTTGGCTGTTGAGTTGGGTGAGGAAACTATGTGTAAAAGATACATGCAGGACTGAATGAGAACTGGCTAATTGTGGAATACAGAGTATTATTTATATTTTTGATGGAATCAAAAAAGTGTCCATAGCCTCAATAGGTGGCGCCTTTTGATTGGCCAAAAAAGGCTCAATTTCAGGTCATATTATTGCTCACTACTACATCTGCAGCAACCAGACAATGACCTTAAACAATTAACTGATCATCCTATTTTTATCACAAAAAGTTAAAATTTCAATTGTTTTGTATGGATAGCATATAGAAGTGTTCCTAAGAAAATCCACATTTCATCTTTTATTCCATTTTTTTTACACACACAGAAATCAATTCAGATTTTTTGTTACGGAGATAAACTTAAGGATTTTCAGAGCTAAATTCTGAAATATATATATATATATAGTAGAAAAAGAACTTGATAACCTGAATTGGTGCTACAGTTGTTTCAATTTCCCATGTAATGTTTTGATCTTCAAACATACAAAATAGGACAATTGTACCACCTTTAGGTTTTCAAATCCTATTTCTTCGAATTTTGTTGAATTATATATATATATATAAGAGGTAGGGAGAATATATGTAAAGTCTCTCTCTATACATATGCCCATATAAATATTCGGATTCACACCATTATATATGTGTGAGTGTGTGTGTGTGCCTATCTATGCATATACATGTGCATATTAGGAATGCATGTAAATTGAGATAAAAGTTTGCAAATTTGTTTTAAAAGCATAAAAAATAAAATATGGAAAATTGGATTTCATTTTTTTTTTTATCAATGATTATCTGCAAATATTACACATGCTCCATGCCTCCAGGAATCCAGAGTTTCCGCCCTCGACCACAAGACAACCCAAAATTTACCCATCTATGTACAACATGAATCAATATAAATAACTACATAGGAGGTGTGATCAAAAAGTATCAAGACTAAAGCTTTAAATGTTTTTGATTCCAAAATTTAAAATTTGCAAAAACGCCTATGCACAGATCTTTCATCAAACATTCGGTGGTTGAGAATAGCAAACAATGTGGAATTTACAGAAGAATCCACTGTGTGTATGGACGAGCATGTTTTAGTAAAGAAGAAAAGTTTGCAAATGGGCAAAACATATATGGTGTTCTCTTCAGTCTTCATGGAAATAAAATTTATCTTGCAGTGCCCCTCAAAATGGGTTCATTAAAAATTTGCCTATTTTTTCTCATGAAATTTCATATAAAACCCAACATTTATAACAATTCCCAGCATTCAAAGTTCCTGTTTTTTAAAGGTGAACACATAATTACTCTTAACAAGAAGGAAAATAGAACAATTGTTAACACTGAAAGCTAAAAGAAAAAAAATATTAGCAGGATGGTTCAACCTCTACTGCCATATCATTAACATTTGTCCAATCGTAGTGCAATATATTAAATAAATATAATTTAATAATAAATAATAATATAATATAATAATAATAATATATATAATATATATATATATATATATTATATAATAGGTATATATAAAAGCAAATTTTTTTTGTGATGAAACAAAGAAAATACAGTGCTCAATCACAAATTGTGAGAGCTAATATTTATTTAATTTGTTCAGTTTTTAAAGATAAATGTTTATTATAGACAGCTACCCAGGTTTCTTGCTAGGTCACAATCATCAGGTTGTCAAATTAGATCCCATGGTGTTTATTGAAGATCTTTTCTTAATATATATATATATATATATATATATATATATATATGGGTAATTCCATGTCAAATCATCCAGGCCATGTCACCCACCCGCTTCAGGACAGTCAAATGGGTTGAAATGCTTTCACTCTCTGGTAAGAAAAATGTTTTAGGTGCTGAAGTCATTAAGACAGCCTTCTTGCACATGAAAGGGTCTATCACTATTGTAAAATTATCTTCAAAATTGGATTTTCTGCCCTGGATAATACTATATAAGAGTAATATTATTGCAGGATAGTATGTTTTATTTGTTAATTATTTATGTTCTACCAGTAAAGAAAATGACCCTTTTTCTCTTCAATTTTTGCTTTTCTGCTCTGAATAACACTATATAAGAGTAATTGTGACTTTAAAAACAATTACCATACGAGAAAAGAAATTCACTAATTACGTATTTATATTACCACACAATTTAATGTTAGGTTAAAATTTCTCTGGAGTTTTATAAAAAGTAAAAGGATGATTATTTATCCGCAAATGTAAAATTTTGTATCGGGCAATCAGTAATCATCTGTATTGCAAGTGGAATCTGATCTGGCCCTCAGACTATTGGTAGGTGGTTTATATCAACAATGTACTTTGATCAAGCGCATTCCCTGGATTCTGATTAGCTGCTGGTTTTCAATGTAGACATAAATACCCATCATTTCTGTATTATATGCCTTCAGCAATGCAAGGACTGTATTGAGTGACAGCTTGCTTCCTTGTCTGCCAATTTGATGGTTATTGGAATCCCACTGCAATGGGGAGTACTGTATTCCACAATATCAGGGGGATAACTTCTACAGTCTAGACATCTAGACAAGTCAGTGCTAATTTGAAAAAAAATTAGGTTTATGGATTGTCTTGTAATATATACATATTTATTTATTTACCACCCCCTCCACATGAGTTGGATGCAATACAAGGTCAATTTCTTAAGTGGAGTGTAGAAGGTTTGAATTCAGTTTCTCTTCTCCTAGACGGGTTGCCTAATCAAAGTTGAAGAGTCCAGTCTGCCCTACTATTTACCCATAGCTGGAGAGAGAATAGATTTACATCTTTCCTAAGTGCATTAGCACAATGTGAATTGCAAACAACCTCATCCAGGATTTCAACTCATCTCATCATTCCCATTTCCTATAATGGTAATCATTACACCACGCATGTCTACTTGTCTTGTAATATATATATATATATATATATATATATATTTACCAACCCCTCCGCACGAGCAGGATGCGACACAAGGTCAATTTCTTAAGCGGAGTTTATCAGGTTTGAATTCAGAGTTTTCCTTCTCCTAGACCGGTTGCCTAACCATGGTTAAAGAGCCCAGTCTGCCCTACTATTTACCCATAGCTGGAGGGAGAGTAGGATTCATACCTTTCCCAAGGGTATTAGCGGTAAGTGAAATGGAATTACCATGTCCAGGATTTGAACTCGGGGCGACGAGTCCATTTCCCATGACTTTAACCATTACACCACGCGCTTCCTTGTCTTGTAATATATGATATGAAGATTAACTGGCTTCGAGATAATCTGCAAACCTGGAGAATTATTTTATTGCAATAACATTTAAGAAAGCATAAAAATACAGATTTGAAATATTTTTTTGCATGATTTTTTGCGACAAATTTTTTTGTATGATAACAATAATATCTCTCTGAATGTTTGAGATGAGGCTTGAAGATTAGTATTATTAGCGTTGTTCGGACTATTGTCCCCATCTTCATTGTTATTTGTACAACGTTTCGGCCGATATACCCTCCGGCCTTCTTCAGGTATTTCTTGTCGGACTCGGGAACCTTCCCAAGTTCGAAAAGAAGGTTCCCGAGTCCGACAAGAAATACCTGAAGAAGGCCGGAGGGTATATCGGCCGAAACGTTGTACAAATAACAATGAAGATGGGGACAATAGTCCGAACAATGCTAATAATACTAACAAAAATATCGTTCAAGTTTAATAAAATTTAAGATGTACTCAATGCATGAAGTATCATTGTTCGGTTGAAGGACGATTCAAGGGCCCTCCGCAGAAGCTAGCTTAATTGCCGCCGATTAGGGCATCTTTTAAGCTAGTTATTAATAGAACAAAACAAAGAATCAGATTCTAAGATAACTTTTCAACAAGGAAAAAAAAACATTCAGATGAATTCACTTCTTCCGACATTAGAAAAATCCTCACTGAAAATACTAAAATCATCTATAAAAAATAACAATAAGAAACGCCTACAAATTTCATGGGATGATATGCATAAAAAAATGAAAAAGACCGAACATTAATAAAATAGCATTCAGCATAATATACTGAACATCTTTAATAACTAATATACTAATCATAGCAACCCTCTAAAAATAAGACTCTCCTAATTTAAACACAAAATAGATAAAAGAACGATAAAAAGAAAAAAAGAACTAACACTACCATATATACCCCCTCTTCTGATGACGACTGAGGAGAAAAGGAAAAAGCTATTGGAAAAATAAACACCTCATGGTGAACAACAGTTGGTAAAGGTTAGCAATTAAGGTGAGGGGAAGGGTAAACAGTTGACAGTTTAAAGATTTTAATTTTATATTTACAGACTTATGTTTTGGAGTTCACTGCTTTCTCAATATAGTCTCGATCCAAAATCAAATTATGAAGATTTTGCAAAATATATAAAAAAAGAATAAATCTTATCTTAAATACTTTCACTAATCATCGATTTGTTTAAACAATTTTTTGCAGAGTCTCATAACACTTTTCTTGAAAATGATTACAGGGAAACAGTATATATATATATATATATATATATATATATCTTTTTCCTTATATTGTAGTGAATCGGAAGTTTTTACTGCGACGAACAAAAGTCGAATGACAAAAATTAATAGTTTGCGCATGGGATTGTAGTAAAAGAAGAAAATTAAAATAAAAATTTGTACATTTTCAACCAATCAGAGACGTTTGTGCCTAAAAGGAAATCTATCAAATAGACCCCTTTTGGAACCTACCAGAGGACTATAAATGAACCAAATTTTCAGATCCCAACCAGAAAGAAATTATTCTTCTAACTAAATCCACGTCACTTTAAAGTAAGACAAAGCACATTCACTTATAAGAAGGTATGAACTAATATCTATATGTCTATCTCTCTTTATCAACCTTTTACAAGATCATCAGTATTACTTGCTACTGACTGCCGTGTGACTTTGAACTCTTACCCTTTCTTTCTCACTTCATAACTTATAACATATTTTCTTAGATGTTATAAAGAACTTTAGAAAAAAAATTACATTTTGTACACAAGAGTACTGAAAGAAGTTTGCTCGGTGTTATGCGTTACCTTTTGTAAACTTTTTCTCAATACAAGTTGTTTGTTTTAATATTGAGTCTTGTTATTTATGCCATGTGCCTGCAGTAATTGAATGTTTTATGGTGTCTTTAAATGTTTGAATATTTTATTGATTATTGACCTCAAACTGGTGACCTTAATACAAAAACATTAAACTGCCCTTACAGTCACCATAATATTATTAATTTTATTCCATCACCATTTCAAGATTTGTCATATTCTTAGATTTCTGTACAGGAGTTCATTAAATTTTGTATTGTTTTACATTATTAGTGTATTGTGAAGTTGTTTTTAAGGTTTTATACAACCTGACCAACTTATGATAAACACTCATCTTGGTATTCTATCATATATCAAGCTTGTGAATCTTTCAAGTCAATTATACTCAATATTGTGATGTTGGTGATGTAAGGGAAATAGATGTTGGTGATGATGATGCTAGTGTTGGTTGATGTAAGGAAATAGATGTTGGTGATGATGATGCTAGTGTTGATGTAAGCTAGTGTTGGTGATGTAAGGGAAATAGATGTTGGTGATGATGATGTAGTGTATGCTAGTGTTGGTGATGTAAGGGAAATTTACTTTACTACTTACTTTACTATTCATGCTTTTTGTACCTTGGCCCAATAGCCCCCCTCTCTCTCTCTTTCTTTCTCTCTTTCTCTCTCTCTTTCTGTTACATAATGAATAGGTTAGCCTATTCATTTTGTAATGTAGTGTAAAATTCGAAAATTAACATTTAATTGTAGAGTGTCATGGAAAGTTACAGTAGGTTCAGATCAGTATGATAGACAGGCTTTCACCCCTGATTGACTTGTGGTGGAATATTCTCATTGGTTGAGGAGATCAGGTGACAACCGAATCTATGGGAAAGTTAGGGAGGTGAGTTTAGTTGAAGGCATCCTTCTGGTTGGATGTGTAATGGCGCTGATGCTTTTCTCCACACATGTTCTTCAAGTTTTGGTCTTGAATAATGAAGATGAAATCAAAAACAAAATCTCTGCATCCATAATTACTAACAAAAATGGATGCAGAGAGATGTGGCCAGAGACAACACCCAAGATGATGAGGAGAGACCAGAGAACTCAGCATAATCAGCGACAAAGATGAGAAGATAGCAGACTAGAAGAAGTAGAAGAACAAGAACAAGAACAAGAAGAACAAGAAGAACAAGAACAAGAACAAGAACAAGCAGATAAGATAATAATAATAATAATAAGAAGAAGCAGATAAGAAGAGTATACAACATGAAGGTGCATAGTGTAATGGTTAGAGTCATAAGAAATGGACTCGTTGACCCGAGTTCAAATCCTGGATGAGGCAGTTTGCATTTCATATAGTGCTAATACCCTTGGGAAAGGTATGCATCCAACTCTCCCTCCAACTATGGGTAAATAGTAGGGTAGAGTGGGATCTTTAACCTTGGCTGGCTAACCAGTTTGGAGAAGGAAAACTTAGTCTGAATTCAAACCTGTAAAACTCTGCTTAATAAATTGACCTTGTGTCACATCCTGCTCTTGTAGGCAGTGTTAAAAAAAAAGAGTATGCATCTTGTATCCCTCCCTCTCCCTTGACTTGAAGCATGTGATACCTATCATAAGTGGGATTGGTCAATAAATAATGTGGGGAGGGGTAAATAGGTGAGTAGAGTTGTATTTGTATTTGCTAAAAGGAAATAGCTTTTTACAATTAAAATGACTTGGTGAAATTTCATTTTGAAAAATGTGTCGGAAGTCAGAAAACTAATTTGAATTTTGGATGATAAACTAGAAATTTACCTTTTTTAAAAAAAAATTATCTGATGGGCAGTAATTAAAAACTCCATAATATAATTATATTTTTAATTTTGTTTTAAAATATGAGGTATCTGCTGCATTTTCCAATGTTTGATATCTCCTACCACTTTGTATTTTCCAGTAAAAAATTAATATTTCAGAAAACATTACCTTCAAAAATTTAAATTAACATAAAATTTTATGATAATCAACATAAATACTAGAAAAAAAAACACCCCCGGGCAGTGTAAAATTTGCTTTTTGTAAGATATGGCATAAGTTTGTTTTGTTTTACAACAGACAACAATGTTTTTAAGAATACACTCATACATAACTCTACAAAATGTTATTAAAATTGAACGAATATTTTAATTCTAAAATAAAAAATATTTCTAAATTTGTTATCTTTATTTTATTGACATCTAAAAGTATGTATTAAGTATTTTTTACTATGCTCTTTCATTAAAAAATGCAAACAGATCTTTAAAATCTTATATTTTTTAATCATAGACATAAAAAAATAGTTTTCCTGTCACAATTCAAATAGATATGTTTTCTTTCTAATAAAATCAAGTTTGTAACAGTTAAATTCAAATTAATTAAAACAAGGTTGTTCTTTATACTATGAATTGATGATTTTGGTTAACATGATGTAAGCAGTGACGTAGTTTCGGTTACAGACAAATTGAGACTGAATCTTCATTATTAATAAGATTATGATCTGGCGTAAGGGGCAATTAAAAAGATATGGTATGAAATTTAACAGACCATATGACCTTTAGGCACCCTTTTTGCGATCTCAATTCATAATGAGATGTTTTTCATTTGTTTGTTAGGGGTTAGGGTTAGGGTTAGGGGTAAGTTTTATAATTTAAAAAAACTCTAAAAATCGTTTGTTAACAAACTGGATTTTGATGATGTAAATGCAAAAAATATCCTTATGAATCGAGATTGCAAAAGGGGTGCCTAAAGGTCATATGGTCCAATTTAACTTTAGTTGCACATAGTATGGAACAAGGAACTTGACAATAGTTACATGCAGTATAGTGAATAAGTATAAAGTTTTTGAAAAAACAAGAAAATATGTTAAAGATCGACATTTAAAAAGCTGATGCTAAAGTGTTTCGGTTTTTATTAAACCATCAACAGGGCACTCAACTGGGTTAATAATTATAAATCATATGAAAAGAAAATTTTGGAAAAAAGCAAAAGCTTGTGGGGCTTTGTTTATGATGTTTAAAGGTTCCTCCCAACAATCGAAATGTAAGAACATGTAAAACAAAATACTACACAATGATAGTGTTCCCATTCAGATAGTGATGACAACATACCTTTCTCTTTGAAACTCATGAACTCAGTTTTATCGGAGTTCACATAAAGCTAGATGGTAGCTGCACAAGAATGCTGCGTGCAGTCTTGAAAAAGTTGTAGAAAGAGCACCCCACAAGGAAGCAGCTGTATGGCCACCTGCCCCCCCCTATCTCACAAACCATCCGAGTGAGACGGACTAGGACACTGCTGGAAAAGCAAGGCATCGCTTATAAGCTACGTTCTCCTTTGGAAGCCAACACATGGACATGCTAATGTGGGCCGCCCACCAAGGACCTATATTGACCAACTATGCGAGGATGCTGATTGCTGCGCAGAGGACTCCCAGGGGCAATGAGTGATACGGAGAGTTGGCGAAAGATTGTCATGGATATCCGCGCTACATGCGTGACATGATATATGATTGGTTTTAGAAAATCCCCAAAATTGTTAAAATAAAATAGAAAGTCCGAAAAAATGTTAAAATATTTTAAATAAATATTTTTTTGTTGTGTTGTTAGATAAAATAATTCATGTAAACTAGAATACAGCATAGTGCTAGAATTTTAGTATAGCAGCAAACAGTGCAGTGCCAGTAATTTACTATAGCTGCATTCAGCACAGTGCTAGTTATCTTAGTATAGCAGCATACAGCACTGCTAGCAATTTTACTATAGCTGCAATCAGCAGTGATAGTTAATTTAGTATAGCAACATACAGTAAGTGATAGTTATTTTAGTATAGCTTCATACAGCAATGCTAGTAAGTTCACTATAGGTACATTACCAGAGTGCTAGTTATTTTAGTACAGCAACATACAACACAGTAATAGTTATTTTAGTATACAAGCATACAGCACAGTGCTAGCAGTTTTAGTATAACAGCATACAGCACAGTGCTAGCAGTTTTAGTATAACAGCATACAGCACACTGCTAGCAGTTTTAGTATACAAGCATACAGCACAGTGCTAGCAATTTTAGTATAACAGAATACAGCACAGTGCTAGCAGTTTAGTATAACAGCATACAGCACAGTGCCAGCCAGCAGCATACAGCACAGTGCTAACAGTTTTAGTATAACAGTATACAGCACAGTGCTAGCAGTTTTAGTATACAAGCATACAACACAGTGCTAGCAGTTTTATTATAACAGCATACAGCACAGTGCTAGCAGTTTTAGTATACAAGCATACAGCACAGTGATAGCAGTTTTAGCAGCATACAGCACAGTGTTAGCAGTTTTAGTATACAGCATACAGCACAGTGCTAGCAGTTTTAGTATACAAGCATACAGCACAGTGATAGCAGTTTAGCTAGCAGTTTTAGTATAACAGCATACAGCACAGTGCTAGCAGTTTTAGTATAACAGCATACAGCACAGTGTTAGCAGTTTTAGTATACAAGCATACAGCACAGTGTTAGCAGTTTTAGTATAATGGCATACAGCACATTGCTAGCAGTTTTAGTATAACAGCATAGAGCACAGTGCTAGCAGTTTTAGTATAACAGCATACAGCATAGTGCTAGCAGTTTTAGTATAACAGCATATAGCACAGTGCTAATAATTTTAGTATAGCTGCACACAGCTCAGTGATAGCTATTTAAGTATAACAGCATATAGCACTGCTAGTTATTTTACTATAGCTGCATTCAGCATAGTGCTAGTTATTTTAGTATAGCAGCATACAACACAGTGATAGTAATTTTAATAAAGCAGCATACAACACTGCAAGTATTTTTAATATTGTAGCATACAACACTGCAAGTAATTTTAGTATAGCTGCACACAGCACAGTACTAGCAATTTTAGTATATCTGCATATAACACAGTGGTTGTAATTTTAGTATAGCAAGTATACAGCACAATACTAGCAATTTTAGTATAGTTGCACAGTGCAATAAATTCAAATACAATTGCACAAGGCATAACACTAGGAATTTGACGATACACACACACACACATACATACATATATATATATATATATATATATAATTCATATGATGATCTCCATATATATATATATATATATATATATATATATATATATATATATATATATAGTATATATATATAAGTATTGTTAAGGACCCAATGGGGAAAATTGAATATTTTATGAAAAAAGAAAATCCGAAAAATGTTTTTTAAAATCCTTTTTTTTTAGATTTTATTTCAGCAACATGTGTTTCGGATCTTCTTCGATATATATATATATATATATATATATAATATATATATATATATATAGATAGATAGATAGATAGATAGATAGATATTCCTGATGCCCACAAAGTCTGTGTGAACTTTGAAATTTAAAATTCTTTAAAGTGTACACTGACTTTATGGAGACCCTATATATATATATAATCTTTGAAACGGTTAAAAGAATGAAATAAAAGAGTCAGAGTGGGCTTAAAACCAAATAAATACTTTTTTTTTTAATAAATAAGTATAATTTTCTTACCTTTAACAATATTGATAGTGGATGAAAAAATCAATTTTTAAACTCACCTGAAAAATTAAAGAAAACACATTAGAATAATCAATTTCTGAAGAAATAATGTAAAAAGTATGAAAAGTAAAAAGTATAAATAATGTAAAAAGTATAAATAATGTAAAAAGTATAAATAATTAAAAGTATAAAAAGCAAAATATAAAAAGTATAAAAGAAAATTAAAAGTATAAATAATGTAAAAGTATAAATAATTATTTATATATTTATTTATTTATTATTCTATATTATTATTATATTATATTATTATTCAATATTTATTATTCTATATTCATTTAATCATATAAAAAGTATAAATAATGTAAAAAGTAAAAAGTATAAATAATGTAAAACATTAGATATCTTTTTTTCTGTTAGATATTAAATAAGATATTCAAAAATCAGCTACAAGACTAATGATGAAAACTGTAGAACTAGTCGGTAGAGCATCCAACTAGGAACCACAAGGTTTTGGGTTCGATACTGGCCCTCACCAACTCAGCATATGAGTAGCACAGATATCTGTGGGGTAAAGTGATGAGCTGATGGTAAGAGTGGCGCTCAACTTCAGATTCCAAAAACAATCTCCTTCGTCTAGCCCTATTGAAAAGTGGATAGACTCCCTCGCTGTCAGGCTGATACTGACTCTAGGCCACCCCAACGACTTTACTTACTTTACTTACCATGTATGTTGGACTATAAGATAAATGGTTACAAGAGTATTTGAAAGAGGACAACAGTCCACTGCAATTCATTGAAGCCTTATAATTGTCTACATTTCAGTTACAGTAGACAGCCCCCAAGTTATCATACAATATATTGCTTTATTTTGATTACAACCATTTTCTTTAGAACAAAAATAATGGAAGGAATATTAGTCGAAACCTATAAAAAAAAGGTAAGTTTTCTTACATACAACTGTGTTATACTTGAAATCACATATAGAAATAAAAGTAAAGTGGTCGGGTGGCCTAAAGTTGGTATCAGCCAGACAGCGAGGGAGTCTATCCCCTTTTCACTAGCACTAAACCAAGGAGATAGTTTTTGCGTCTGAGGTGGAGGCACACATACCATCAGCTCCTTAATTTACTGCGCAGATCCTTGTGCTACTCATACGCTGAGTTGGTGAGGGCCGGTATCGAACTAGGAACCTTGAAATAGGAAAAACAAATTGTTCCAAAAAAGATTAATTTATTATATTATGTCGATATTTAAACGTTTCGATTTATATAAAACCTTCTTCAGGACAATATGATAAAAAGAAGAGAAAAAAATTTTTTGTTGTTCCCAAACTGAAACTTTTAAATGTCGACATAGATATAATAAATTCATATTTTTTGGAACAATTTGTTTTTCCTATTTTTATATATTGTCAGATTCATTTCCATATTTTACCCCCACTTGACATCATATAATTGTGTGAAAAAATGTTTTCAATTCCCGAACCTTTAGGTATGAAATAGCCCTAGGTTGATTGAAGTGCCATTTAATTGAAGTCAGCTGAGTAACTTGTATTATAAAATGAATGATATTAGATGAGTCAGTGCCAATTCTCAATATTTTTTATTAAAAAAAGATTGGCAAAACACAGGAGTGTACAAGTGCAACACTCTGAAAATTTATGACATAATACAACAGTTGAGTTTTAGAGGTGCTTTTTTTACTAATGGAAAAATATTTGTTTATAACGCACTCATATAGAACATGCACTTCCTAACTTTGGACTGCGATATTCTTAAACCACTACACCAAAAAACTATAACACTGACGTTTTAGAATCTGTAGCAGCTAAAGCTGTGTTCAAATCGAAGCTAAAACTTAGTATTTACATCAGTGAGTTGTCAAAACTAAAATAATTTGAAGAATTTTTCTTAATACCTTTTCCTCTCTTTCTTTGTCCTAATACCCTTTCTTCTCTTTCTTTGTCCTAATACCTTTTCCTCACTTTCTTTGTCCTAATACCTTTCCTCTCTTTCTTTGACTTAATACATTTTCTCTCTTTCTTTCTAATACCTTTTCCTCTCTTGTCCTAATACCTTTTCTCTTTCTTTTCCTAATACCTTTTCCTCTTGTCCTAATTTTCTCTTCTTTGTCCTAATACCTTTTCCTCTCTCTTTCTTTGTCCTAATACCTTTTCCTCACTTTCTTTGTCCTAATACCTTTTTCTCACTTCTTTTCCTAATACCTTTTCCTCTCTTTCTTTGACTTAATACATTTTCTCTCTTTCTTTGTCCTAATACCTTTTCTATTTCTTTGTCAATACCTTTTCATCTCTTCTTTTCCTAATACCTTTTCTCTCTTTCTTTCCTAATACCTTTTCATCTCTTTCTTTGTCCTAATACCTTTTCCTCTTTTGTCCTAATACTTTTTCCTCTCTTCTTTGACTTAATACATTTTCCTCTCTTTCTTTGTCCTAATACTTTTTCCTCTCTTTCTTTGACTTAATACATTTTCCTCTCTTTCTTTGTCCTAATACTTTTTCCTCTCTTTCTTTGACTTAATACATTTTCTCTCTCTCCTCTCTCCCCTACTCTCTCTCCAGAAATGATGGGTTCTCACACAGCCTAACCTAGGGATTGAACTCCCGAATTGTAAAGTTCCTGCTGTTAATTTCATCTTATTTTCAGAGTTCCAGAGTTCACTTCTTGGGTGTGGGGGAATCCAAGCGAAGTAGAAGATTTGTGTGGCATTAAAGAATTTGATCCTTGGGGTAGGGGGGGGAGATCCTTTTGGAAAGTCAATCAGAAACAATAGACAAGATCAATAAAAATCCTTAGATGAAATAAAGGCTTCTATTTATAGTTCCGACATATTAGTAAATATGTCAGACACTTGAAGAATTTGAATTGATAATAAAAAATGCTTCAGCTTTTTTGCTATTTATTTTTTTCAATAAGTTTGGGTAGTGAAGACAGTCAGAACTCCCGTTTATTGTTTAAAACATTTACATAGATTATCACTATTCTCACTCAAACTTAATAGTGTAAAACACGCAACCCTAAATAAAATTCTCACGTATGATATACACTGCTTTTTGTAGCAGCTAAATTTAACGTAACTTAAGAATTTGTTCCAATTTTTATCTGTTCAAACTTACTAAAAATAAGAATCTATTTAGTTAGATAATAGTTAATTTATATAAGAATTTATATATTATATAGTTAATATATTCAATTTGTTATAATTTTAAAGTATTATTTTATAGTTATACATTTAATTTGTTATAATTTTCATGTATTGATCAATATAGTTAAATATAGTTAATCCATATAAGAATTTATATAGTTAATATATTTAATTCATTATTATTCTTATATATTGATTCATACAGATATAGTTTTATATATATATATATTATATATATATATATATATATATATATATATATATTAAGAGGCACATGTTGTAATAGTTACTGTCAGAGGAAATGGACATGGTGAGATGAGTTTAAATCCTGGATGAGGCTGTTTGCATTTTACATAGCCTAAACAACATTTGGAAAGTTACGAATTCAACTATTTTCCTTCCAGCTATGGGTAAATAGTAGGGCAGACTAGGCTCTTTAACCTTGGTTAGGCAACCAATTTAGGAGAAGGAAAACTGAATTCAAAGCTGTTTACGCTTAAGAAATTGACCATGTGTCACATGCGGAGGAGTTGGGTAAATATGTATGTAAGAAGTTATATATTTATATATAGTTAATTTGTTATAATTTTTATATTTTAATTTATATAGTTATATACAGTAATAACATATATATATATATATATATATATATATATATATATAAGAAAATTAAAACAGTATATAAATATGTGTATGCGTGTGTGTGTGTGTATATATATATATATATATATATATATATATGTCTATGTATGATTATATGTGGATATGCGTATATATGGATTATATATAAATATATGTATATTTAAGGGACTATTTTGAAGAAAATGAATGTTTCATTCCTTGTTCACTTCTGTCTTGGTAAATACAGTTTCAGTTTTTATACTTTTGAACACACCTCATATACTTTGTTAATATCTAAAATGTATATTGCCTTTGAGTTTATTAATGCTTTCAGATTAAAGCAAGAATGTTATAATAAAGTTTAGCAAGAAAAACATTAAATGTTTATATTTAAAAGGCACTTCATTTTAAGTGTTCCTCCTTCTACTGTCCATAATTGCTTAAGTGTCTTTGGCCTTGCAACATAAAACTTTCTTATGAAGATATATCCCATAAGATGCAATCAAGTACTGTGTTATATCTTCTGAATTCAGTGAGGATTTAACGTTATATCTGTTTATCCAATCCATCATCTGACAAAATTATTATAAACATAAGATATCACATGATAGCAAAGTATTTGATACTGAAAATAAAACTCTTTTCTATTAAATCATTATTATCATCAAGTCATGCCGATAGCACAGATCTCCATGACTCTTCCTCACCATCCATCTCTATCGGCCATTGCTTCTGGTAGGTCCTCTGCACAGCATCATGTATCTGCGCAGAGCTGATCAATGTAGTTCTTTGTTGGTTGACTATGTCCATGTGGAGGTGCCCATAGGATAATGTCCCTTATGAGCTTTTCCTTGCTAATCCAGCATGTCTTATTCATCTCACCTAGATGTTTTGTGTGATAGGAAGTAGGTGGCTATACAGCTGCCCTTCCACATAGCATTCTTATACAGTTCTCCTGAGGAGGAAGTGCGTGGTGTAATGGTTAAAGTCATGGGAAATGGACTCGTCGCCCCGAGTTCAAATCCTGGATGTGGTAATTGTATTTCACTTTGTGCTAATACCCTTGGGAAAGGTATGAATCTTTCTCTCCCTCCAGTTATGGATAAATAGTAGGGCAGACTGGGCTCTTTAACCTTGGTTAGGCAACCGGTCTAGGAGAAGGAAAACACTGAATTCAAACCTGTTGAACTCCGCTTAAGAAATTGATCTCATGTCGCATCCTGCTCGTGCGGAGGGGTTGGTAAATATATAAACAGTTCTTATCCAGCTTTTTCTCCATTTCATTAGAGTCCAGGTGGTATAGCCATACGGTAGCACTGACATGGCTAGAGCCTTCTTCAGGTATTTCTTGTCGTACTTGGGAACTTTCTTTTCAAAGTCGGGAACCTTCTTGTCGTAATCAGGAGCCATCACGGAACTTTGAACCTAATTGAATTCAATCCATGGGGATATCCTGTTCGCATTCCGCTAACCATAGCTGGGTACAAGTGTTAAGCTGTGTTAATTATAATTCTATGTCAATGTCGCCATTGACCAGGATTGAACCTGCAGAGATAACTGTCACTTAGAACTGTATTAACCCAAAACCTATATCCACTATGTTTAGTTTGGTTTCTTTGTCCAATTGGACAATTCAGTGTGAATTTTGGGAACTTATAAACATAATGTCTTGTTTTACCTAGAATATCTACCTTTTTACTTATGTATGATATTTTACCTTGACTCATACTGTGTTTTTTAAAAAATATAATCTAGTCTTTTTAATCATAGATTCCCATATTGTATTCATTTCTATACTTGGTCCACTTAAGAGGTTACTATAATCTATCATATGAGCTGATTCTTTGAGGCATCTTCTCTTTTAATGTTCTTCCCTATCTATTATCTTATCTTCATCCCATAAGGGCAGATGGTTTCCCTTTTCATTCCATATATGGTCAGCCATAACCGACTTTTCTATTTCTCCTTGAACCACTGCTTTACGGTGTTCTTCTAGTCTTACTTTAAGTGGATTGCATGTTTTGCTTTTGTATACTTTGCCACAGCTGTATGGGATGGAATACACACTATTCTTGGTCATGTTGTCTTGTTGTATTGGGGGCTTGACTCAGAGGAGATGTTTACGAAGAGTCGAGTCACTCCTGAATGTTGTCCTGATGTCCTATTCAGAGAAATAATACCACTACTGTTCTTCTACAAGGATGGCTTTGGCATTAATCAAACTCTTGTTGTATTGGGGGCTTGACTCAGAGGAGATGTTTACGAAGAGTCGAGTCACTCCTGAATGTTGTCCTGATGTCCTATTCAGAGAAATAATACCACTACTGTTCTTCTACAAGGATGGCTTTGGCATTAATCAAACTCTTGAGAAAAGGTGAAATGTTCAGAATTCAGGAGTTCTTTTTTTTTTGTCAAGTAAAAAAAATGTAAAAGTTGGCAGAGTGTCAGTATCAGCCAAACAATTATCCTGTTTTTGCTAGTGATAGATCAGGAAGATTTTTTTTTTGCATCTGAGGTGGAGTGTCACACCTACTATCAGCTTCTCACTTTACCACACAGATCCGAGCTGTACTGCTCATGTGCTGAGTTGGTGGGGCCAGTATCGAACTAGGAACCTTGTTGTTCCTAGCCAAATGCTCTACCAACTGAGCTAATAGCAAAAAAGCTGTAGGAATAGCTGCCTATGAGGAAAAAGATAAGTTCACAGAACGTAAAGATGAAAAGGAAAGGACATGTACTTTTAACCTTATTTATTCACATATAAACTCAACAACAGTCAATATAACAAAGTACTTAGGGGCAGTACTTACAGTTCATATATCTCCCTCATTGAGGGGGGTGTCAGGTTGGGTCTACAGTTGTTACTCCCTCACTGAGGGGAAAGTTCCTTCAGTCACCAGAGACTGAGACAAGAGCTCATTTCCACGAGACTCACACGTTGGTCCCAAAACCGTAAAGAGGGTTCTTTCCCCAACCTGACAAGGGACGTTACCTTTTCTACTTCCTGTCCCCGAAGGCACAGGAGAGTTCTAGTCCCTACAAGGCTGACAAAAAACATTTATTTTTTATATTTCCACTTTATTTATATCTTTTTATTTAGTTTGTGTTTGTTTGTTGAGTTTTCGGGGCATGTCAACTGCTATTGGTTATTTTATGCCAATATTGTATATTTTGTTACTTATGTGATTATAGATTAGGTTGTTAGTTGTATTTTAAGACTTTTTATAGAGATTCAACTGATTGATTGCAAAAAGGTTTGGTGGTGTGTTTTTAACAGTCATATTGATTGTTTGTTTTGTTTTGTTTTACGGCATATCAACCTCAGTGGATCATTTAATGCCGATAAAGTTTTTAAATAAATCAATTCTTAATGGATAATACAATTTTTTTATGAATACATTTTTCTATTTAACCCATAGATGGGACCCTAACAGGTACTACCACTCTGGGTCAGAGTGGACCAGGGAGCAATGGTGATGAAGGGGTGCTCCACATTCCCCAAACCTCCATAACTGGAACCTCACCATCAGATAGAGTTTAACGTCATTCCCAGGACATGTAGACCCGCAGCCACCGCCTTCTAGCACCCATATGATAAAAAGGGGTTGGGGCTTGCCATAAGGGCAATAGGGTTGAGAAAATCATATAGGTGCTAGGGTTTGACGTGACCAGCCGATTGATCGGAGGGGGCCTCTCCGACTGCCCGTCTAGCCCAAGATAGGGCCAAAGTGGAGTATTGCATGTCATGAACTGCTCATCCACCTGGGCTCTATCCTTAAGCATCACGGGTCGCCACCCACGGCCAACAGATGGCCCCATTGGGGGAGTCTTACCCCTTTGCAGAGGTGCAGTCGGTGCATTCTAACACCCCAGCCGACAGGGTGGCAGTCATATTGAGGAGAAGAAGAAGAAATTCTACTGTCTAAAATCTCTACTCCTACCAATGCAACCGGTCAACCAATCACTTCAGTGTTGAGGCTCCAAAGTCAACTCTTTTTCTGTCTTCTTTTGTCATTTGATATCACATGACACCTCTCAGCCAACCAGAGCCCATTTCTCAATAAAAATCTAACTTACTCAGCTTCCACACTGAAAAGGATGATCTATAACTTTCACTGTTACTCATCATTTCTGCAGGTGTTGACTACATAGAATATATGAATATATTGGATATATAGAGAAACTGAGTGAGGCTACATAAGAGGGTAGATGGCGTAAACATAAACTTGTGCATATGTGTGTACGTGTGGATGTTAGCACAACATGATATGTGATGAACAGAAACTGAAATAACTATATAAAAATTATTTTTATAAAATGAAATAAATCATTGTGCCATTTGTAAGAAGAGTAAATCAAATATATATATATATATATATATATATATATACACACAATTGTAGAAAAAATTATTGGTCTACTTTTTATTAAGTATTGAGAACACTTGGATAAATTACTAATGTTACTCCAATGGAAACACTGAATATATATATTTATACATGTCAAATTAAATATAAGACATGTATCCTTTTTAATGATTTTATTGGTGATCTTTTCAAGTTTTCTGGACAACTTTTTTATATTTGGATGGAATTCGTGGATTAGTCCACCGAAGTTCATATCCTGAGTATTTTCGGCACTTCAAAGTGCCATCATCAGGGTAAAGTGTTCCAGGTTTTTGGGGGTTTTTTTCAAAGTATATTAATGGATGTGGAGGCTGGAAGGAAGAGAATTGATGGAAAAGTGTTATAGGCATTTAAAATGTGAGTACATCATTGAAAATTAATTTTGTTTAAGGATGGTTTGTATTGTTTTATGTATAGAGCTTCTAGTATTTGGAGTTTTTGTTTATTTTTTTCTTTGTGCAGAATGTGTGTATTTTCCATTAGGATATTTTGGTAATTAGAGTGGGGGCATGGATGTAATTTTAGATGTTGTGAAATGGAACTATTATCTGTATATATATATATATATATATATATATATATATACATACATACACACACACATATATATATATGTATATGAATATTAATAATATAGTTTGCTATATTTATAAGTAAAGAGTGTGCAATATCATTGATAGAGCATGTATATCTAAGTTCGGGTAGCAAAACATGAAGTCAGTGGTGCTTGGTAATTGACAGTTATATATATATATATATATATATATATATATAAAAATCATATCATACACACACACGCATATATATATCTATGCGTGTATGTATGATATGATTTCTTTTATACATGTTTAATGCCAGAGATTTTCATAGTTTGACTTTGAATGACCTCCCATATCAATTTCCCATAACCTATGTCTAACATGGTGGTTTTGTGAGCCTTTGCATAAAAAATGATATCAATAGGCCATGAATTTTTAGCTGGATCTGAGATGAACAATCATAAAAAGATAACAGCAACAAACATTTGTTTGTTTTTATGGAATATTACATGACACTAGTTAATTCATCTTTGTGATGTCAATTTCCAGTTGTTTTTTGTTTTTTTCTCTGAACCAATATCTGACCCAGGGATTAAATACAACTATGACAGATTGTTGTATACTCTCTTTCCTTACTTTCTTACTTCTATTCTTCTAGCGTCTCTTTTAGCGTCTGGACTTCGTCTTGGGGACTTTGTGTCTGGTCTTCTATTGGGGATTTCTCTTTATCAGAAGCCCTGTCTCATTGGTAGTTTTTAGATAATAACACAAGACTTTGATTTACTTAGATCATATTTTATTTCGGAATCCCCACCAGACTACCTGCACAGATTGAGTCGGCCGCGTGCATAACACGTCTTACCACTGTCATGGTTTTGGCTGATCTGACTAAAATCTCTTTCTAATCTAAACCGGAAGAGGGTCTTCTCCACCTATTCTGATGGTATCCACTGGAAGGAGGATCAGGACTGAGGTCAAGCCTTGTCATTCAATCCTTCAAGGCCGCCGGCTGAACTTATAACAGCCATTTTGGTTTCTAGACTAGTGTACATAAGTATTAGAAATCTAATAATTATGTAACAAGAAGAAGACCTAAGGCCACAACAGCCAAAATGTTGACTATAATAACCAAAATGAGGTCACAGGTTCAAATTCATCTGTGAATAATAATCATAATTCCTCATCTGACAAAAGCCCTGTCAATGGAGCTTAGAATATCCTGTAGAAAAAAAGGGTTTCCTTATTATGACACTAAATTGCATTTGATGGTCACATTCCAATTCTGAAGGTTTGGAGAGTATGGAGTACCTCGTTCATTGCCGTTACTCCAAGGTTTGCTCTGACCTGGAGTGGTAGAACCTGAGAGGGTCCCATCTTTTGCTCAGATAAATGTTTAAAAATTGTTCATATTTGATAGGATCATGTGCAAAAAAAAAACCGTCTTAAGTAACAACTACAGAAAAAATGTAAATGTAGGGCTTTACCAAACCCATTCACAATAGTTAGGATGTGACACAAGGTCGCAATATGGAGCATGCAGTGAGGATCGAATTTGTTATTTAGTAATAATGGATCTGCAAGACTAGTTTGCTAACCATTAAACACCATGGGATTCCTTGTAAATGTTAACATATAATGAATGCAATTCCCAAACCTAAAGACATAAAATAACTCTAGTTGTATTGACATGCCATTAAAATCAATCAATTAATATTCTAAGAAATTTAAACAAAATAAGTGCATCAGTGTCTAATAATCGTCGTCATTGGGATGGCCTAAGTCTGTATCAGCCAATCAGCAAGGAGTTATCCCTTTTCATTAGTGCTAGACCAAGATTGTTTTGTGTCTGAGGTGGAGCGCCACACCTACCATCAGCTCCTTCCTTACTCTAGTATCGAACTAGGGACCTTGCGGCCCTTATGTCTAATAATGATAATCCCCAAATAAAAATCAGAAAAATCTCTAGATAAAATAATGTTGCAAAAGTTATCTAGTTGGGAAGCATGGTGGTGTACTGGTTAGAATAGTAGGAAATGGACTCTTTGACCTGAGTTCAAATCCTGGACGAAGCTACAGTTCACATAGCACTAATATCCTTGGGAAAGGTATAAATCCAATTATTCTCCCTCCAGCTATGGCTAAATAGTAGTGCAGACAGGGATTTTTAACCGTGGTTAGGCAACCAGTCTAGGAGAAGGAAAACTCTGAATTCAAACCTCTTAAATTCTGCTTGGGGTGGTCACAACTAGAATAGTCTCAGTCCTACTTAGTGATCTATTTCAATTAAAAAAATTTTAGCCAGTGATAATGAATTGCCAATGATAAAAGAATGTGAAGATGTCCAACAGAAATTCAGGCAGAAAGAAAATTTGAGTTCATGCCTTTTACAAAGACATTACAAAATAACACTAATATAGATGAACAAAAAAAAAGTTAAATTCTAGATAAGTCTTTTAATGAGCAATTTAAAAAGAAGTAATCCTAAATAAGAATCAACATATCTTTAAACACTTGTTGATGAACAGGTAACCAACTAACAAGTCAATGAAAATGAATCACCTGTGCAAGATAAAAATAATCAAAGCCTGAAGAATAGACATGTTACATTTGCAAAAGTTTTCTGTGTCTTTCTATTTTGAGAAAAAAGAAAAGAAAAAACAGAATGGTTTTTACTGTGTATTTCCTAAGAGGCCTAAGATAATTTTGGAGTGTTACTCAGCCGTAATTTATCCAACCCTTTGTGTTGTGTTCACAGTTACGATAAGAAAATCCCAAACGTCATGGTGTGTGGTCTTTGGTGGTCTGCATTCAGCTCATTTGAAGTTATGTATTTCTATTTGTATTTTTTTAGTAATTATCTCATCTATTTCTTTTTCTTTTTTTTTATAGAATTGGTTTGTTAACTACTTTACCTGGGAGATTGTTCTAAGGTTTTACTATTTACTGTTTAAAGGATTGTTTTTCAAGATGTACTTTTTTTGTTTTTGCTATTATATAATTTGTATTTATGTTTTAACGCCTGGAATGCGCTTTGATCATAAAATAAAAAAGGTTTCAAATAAATAAAAAAATCCTTGGAGTTTCTTAATTACAAGAAAGAATAACTTCAACACACATCTACCATATTTATTCATTGGTTATACCTGATATTTTTTTCATAACGACATTTGTGGAAACTGAGAGAAAAGAATGTAGACTGCCTTGCCCTTAAAGTTGGGATTGAAGTGCTTGGGGTGGGGAAAACAGGAGATAACTCATAATAGATGGTTTCTTGGTTGAATTTTATGGCATGTCAACCCTTGAGTTATTTTATGCCAAAGACGTTTTGTTTTATTCATTATTGTTGGGTATTCAATTTTTTTCCAAACTCAATTTAAAAAAAATATTTTTAAGACTCATTTTTTATCTATCTAACCCATAGATAGGACCCTTGAATTTATAAGTGTTCACTACTAATTTAATAATTCTGAAAAAAGCAATTAAAACAAAAGGAGAATGATTTGGATCTTGTGCAAATATGTTTATAGGGGAGTGAACCTGGATGTAATGGCAAAAAGATGACTGTACCCTCACCAGAACTCCAGAACTAGATCCACAGCACTAGATGAACTTTATTGTCATATACAGGGTACTCTTTTTTAGGTGGGGTAGGGGATTCTTACTTCCCTGCTGAGAATGTAGTATTTTAGGCACCACTCACAGGTTGTGTGGATATTGGTAGTATGTCAATAAAGTAAAACCTTTCAACAAATAGCCCATTTTTATTTTGCATTCTCACAGACAGCAACTAAGTGTCAATCTGGCAAAATGGCATCTGACATGAAAGCAGAGGAGTGTCATTGAATTTCTCCAGGCTGAATTTAAACCTTTAATATTCATCAATATTTGCTGAATGTGGAACAAACAGTGCATGAGTGACAAGCCGCATTCAACATAATTGCCAACCCATTAAAGGACGAGTTCCTCAGTTAGCTCATCTTTGTGAATTGGGCCAACAAAAGATGGACTACATGGATAAGATTTTCCTGACATTACTGCTGAGAACAAGTGGGTTGCCCCTGAATGTCTAGATATTTTACAAGTGCAGCATGAAGACTCTTGTTCACTGCTTGCAAAAATGCAGAATAAATAATTGGCATTTTGCACAGCTAAGCTTAGTTTAGCACAAGGTTCCTTTGTTTAATTGTGTATCAACCTTCATGGGTTATTCAATGCCAAAGCCATCCATGTAGAAGAAAAGTTATGGTACTATTAAACCTATAGCTTGCAGGATGGAGGGGGTTTATACCTTTTTCAAGGTTATTAGTCCAAAAGTGAATATAATAGTGTGACTGAAGTTCGTACTTTCTTACCCTGATGTCAGTCCAGCACATTAGTCACTAAGCCATAGGGACTCTAAGCCATAGGGACTCCAACCCCTAGTTTAGCATAAGGTCAGTGATATACATATTTACCAACCCATTCACATGGGTAGGATGTGACACATGGTTAATTTCCTAAACAGAGATTAAAAGGTTTGAATTCAGAGTTTTCCTTCTCCTAGACTGGTTGCCTAACCAAGATTAAATAGCCCAGTCTACCCAACTATTTATGCAGAGCTGGAGGAGCCCTTTTCAAGTAGACTATTTAGGTCCTCAGCCTTCTGATAAGTGTGCTGTCGAAACGGCCTTCAGAAAGTATACTGTTAAAAAATGCCTCCGTCCAGGTCGATGGCCTACAGACAAGTTTGGTGGTGGGACCACTTATTTTGCGACTTCCCTTAATAACTGCTCCCTGATAAGTGACGTGGTTTGGATTTGGCGCCAACCTCCTGTTGGCGATTCGCCCTCTAGTACTAGTGAAAAGGGGATAGACTCCCTTGTTTTCCTTGAATTCAGAGTTTTCCTTCTCCTAGATTGGTTGCTATACCATGGTGAAAGAGCCCAGTTTGCCTTACTATTTACCCATAGCTAAAGAGAGAATAGTTGGATTCATACCTTTCCCAGGGGTATTAGCACTATGTGAAATGCAAATAACCTCATCCAGAATTTGAAATTGGGTCACTGATTCCATTTGATGATAAATGTTATACCACAAACCCTACACTGTCAAACATTTCCTCAGGGAGTGTGGAGTTTTCAGTCCAATCAGAAATAAATATTTCAACACAAATAAGATGAGGGATCTATTTGAGAATACTAACATGGATGACATTTTATCCTTCTTGAGAGAAATAGAAATATATCGAAAATTATGAATCAGATATAAAATACATCCACAAAAATTCACCTGTAAAGGAAACTTGAGTACCAACTTTTATCTCACACTAACATTTTTTGGCATTAAATAACCCACACGGTTATCATACCATTAACATCCATGAAATACATCTCCAAAATTATACCAGTAAAGGAAACTTGAGTACCAACTTTTATTTCACACTCTAACAAGTTCTGGCATTAAATAACCCACAGGATTTTTATACCACCATCAAACAAACCAAACCAAATTAAGTTAATGAAAATTATTTATACCAATTTGAAGATATTAAGAACTTGAAACATAGAAACTTTTATCAAAATGACTTATTTCCAAATTATACAAGGTGTGTCAAAAAGTATTAAGATCTTTTGTACTTTTTGACTCACCTTGTATTCTGAAAAAAAAAAAAACGTTACATTCATTGTTCATTTCTATCTTGGTAAATACAGCTTCAAATTCAGCACTTTTAAGACACACCTTGTATTTTGAAATAAATTAACTTTCTATTCATTGTTCATTTCAATCTTAGTAAATACAGCTTCAAACTTGGCACTTTTACGACACACCTTGTATTCTGAAAAAATAATGTTCCATTCATAGTTCATTGTTATTTTGGTAAATACAGCTTTGAATTAGGCACTATAATGACACACCTTGTATTCTGAAAAAAATCAACGTTTCATTCATTGGTCATTTCTATCTTGGTAAGTACAGCTTCAAACTCGGCACTTTTACAACACACCTTGTATTTTGAAAAAAATTAACATTCTATTCATTGTTCATTTCTATCTTGGTAAATACAGCTTTAATCTCGATACTTTTAAGACACACCTTGTATGACCTGAAAATGGTTGATATGCCATAAAACAAATAAAACAAACAAGTATCTCCATATTAAAGAGGGGGTAAAGAAGGAAATCCAGCATTCATTTTCCCTTCTATCTAATCGGAAAAATAAATGAGGGAAAATATTTTTAGGACAAAAACTATAAAAGAAATCAATAAGAATCTATTTCTGCAAGAGACAAATATTTGGTAAGAATCTAATTTGCTTGTGTGTTGCTGTTTTAAAGACTCTATCCAACTGGGAATCGTGCTGATACATGTCTGGCTATTGAAATACTCACAAGTCACTACATATTTGGTTTCTCTTATTAATGTTCTCATTGTCTCAGGTTAACCTAACTTGACAGTTTCACGTTTTTTTGTGATCATTTATTTTTGCTTGTGATGGAAATTCGGTGGGAAAAAAAAGTTTCATCAGTTAAAGAATTATTGAATTTGCTGTGCTATGGGGCGACAGGAAATTAACAAGTTTTTTTCTTTTCTTTTTAAATTGAAATCCTAAAGGGTTGGTTTGTATAAAATCATTTTAGCTCATTGCTTTTAAATAGCTGGCTTACATTAACTTGATTATATGTGGCAATGATATCACCACTTTTTCAAACAAGTTTTTCATGTTCCACAGGTTTTCCATTATTATTATTACTATTGGGACCTGTGGATATACCACAGTATGATAATTTAATTATTAAAAAAGTTTGATGTGTTTACTTAAAAGCTATTGCTAATAGTTCAATATATAAAAAGTATAATAATCTTCATTTAACTCTTCTGTGTAGCAAGTCTTTTTTCTTCCCTTTCTCTCTTTATAATAAAAACAGAATGGTCTGTTATTTAGCTGATGTGATTATACTCAGAAGAAAAATGAATCCAGTGTATAAGCAATACCAGATAATCAGGATTTACATTTTTTCCTGATTATCTGGCATTGCTTATACACTGGATTCTTTTTTTCTTCTGAGTATAATCACATCAGCTAAATAACAGACCATTCTGTTTTTATTATAAAGAGGGAAAGGGAAGAAAAAAGACATGCTACGCAGAAGAGTTAAATGAAGATTATTATACTTTTTATATATTGAACTATTGCAATAGCTCTTAACTCTCTGGTTAAAAATGAGACTCTCCAAATCGTCCAAGATGAAAAAATGTAAATCCTGATTATCTAGTATTGCTTATCCATCGTTTTTTTTGTTTTCTTATGAGTGTCATTACCTCAAGTAGGAAGAACCACAAATATAAAGGCGATTTAAAAGAAAACCTACAAATATTCATCTAAAACGAACTTAAACCCACATAAAACCAACAACTAGCCTAACCCCATAGGTTGCATGCATAATAGCATGCTCTGCTGATTTCTTCTATGTGTGTTGCGTTAAAATGGGTTTCAGAAAATGAATAAAGATGTATACAACAAAGAAATATGCCTCCGTGTTCATAATTAAGAACTAAGATAGATGCAGACAGATACAATCCAAGACAACCCAAAACGATGAAAAAGAATCCAGAATATGTCCTTAACCCAACCAGAGATAAGATGGTTAGAAGATAGAAGACGATAGTAGAACATTTTTGACACTAATGCCTTTTTACTGGAATTTAAGTGACAGCAAGTCTCCTCAAAGTATCCTAATTATGGTCAAGTCATGTTAAAAGCACTTGTTACTACTAGATGAGTGAAGTTAAGCAGTGATTAGCCCATTTAATATTTAACTAGGTGACAACTTATACAACAGCAGGTAATGTAAGCAATCTGAGTTCTTTATCAAAATGACTTGCTCTGGCATTAAATTATTCCAAATGCCATTAAAAACAACCAATGAATGTCAAAGTATCCTGGCCAATTTTAGTAATGCTGTGGTCTGAATAGTTTTGATTTGTCCTCTAATCTTCAGTTCATCAATTCCAGGTTATTTGGGATTGTTCCAAGTATTATTGGTATTACTGTCACAGTAATGTTGATAGTTTTTTGATTTAGTGCGTCCTGAGAGGCACATATTTGCTTTGAATGAGTCCTCGGAAAAATTCATGGGTCCCAACTAAAGCCGTCTACCATGTAACCTATTCTGTGTAATTCATTTCTAAGAAACTATTGAAATGTATTTACAGTTAGCTTGAAATGGTGAGGGAAGAAAAAGAAAAACACTGGGACACAAGGATACGATTTGACTGTGTCTTTTTAGATTTTTGTGTGTCAGGGATGCAGGATGCATACCTATCAGCATCCCTGCTGTCACTTTCATGTTCCATAGCCTTTTCAGCTCTCTGGCAAGGTCCAGGTATTTGTCCTGCTCACTTCTTTTACCTTCACTCAGTGATCTGCTCGCATGGCAAAATCCACTATATGACAGGTTCTTTTAATGACCTACTTTGTAAGCAGATGGAACTGAGTGCATCACTTGGGCTTGGGGCTACCATAGTGGTATGATCGATATATTTGATGGATAGAGTCTTCCATAATACGTGTGCAGTTCCAAAGAGGATAATCTTCTAAACTTCTTGTATCTTGATGTTGCCAGGGATTTTTTTTGTGTGTGTATTTCTCCATCCGTTTCTTAGCCACTTCTCTCACTTCTTTCTCTTTTCATGTTTATTTTTTTCTCTCTATCCCTTTTTCCATTTCTTCTTTTCTCTATCCTTTTTCTTTCACTCCTTTCCTTTTCTCTGCTTCCATACTTTATTTGGCTCTTTCTCTTTCTTTTCTCTTTTTTTTCTCAATTCCTTTCTTCTATATATGCCCCTTCTTTTCATATATTCTTTTTCTTTTCCTCTTCATTTTTTTTTCTCTATTTCCTTTCTTCTTTCTATCAAACTCTTTCTTTTTTCACTTTACTTTCTTCTTTCTATCATCTTCTATTTACCTCTCTATTTTTTCTCGTTATTCCTTTCTTCTTTCTATCTATCTCTTCCTTTCTTTTCTTTCCTTTCTTCTTTCTATCTATCCCTTCCTTTATTTTCTTTCTTTTTCTCCTTCCTCTTTTTTCTCTTTCCATTTCATTTTCTTTCCTTCCTATTTTTATTGTATTTCTCTTTTTCCTTTTCTTCTTTCTCCCTCACTTCTTTTTCTCTTTTTCTATATATTCTTTCTCTCTATCCTTTTCATCCTTCTATCTTTACTTATCTTTTTTCAAAATTTTATTGACTCCTTCCTTCAACAAATTTCCCTACCAGCTTTAAATTTCTTCTTTCTTTCTTTCTTTTTCTTTTTTTCTCGTTTCTCTTAATTTTTTCCCTTTTCTTGAAATTGATATGATGGATTAAATAAACCCCATTTTCAAAATGTCTTGCCAAATTTTTTGTATTCTTTGATTATGGTAAGATTGGTTCCATATTCCATGGAACCTCAAAGGTTCTCAATGGTGTAATGGTTATCGTCGAGGGAAACAGACACAGCAAGATGAGTTCAAATTCTGAACGAGGCTATTTGCATTTCACATAGCACTAAAGAAAAAGGCATGCATCATATTATTTTCCCTTCAGCTATAAGTAAATAGTAGAGAAGACTGGGTTCTTTAACCTTGGTTAGGAAATCAATCTAGGAGAAGAAAAAATCTGAATTCAAACCTGTTAAACTCAGATTAAGAAATTGACCTTGCGTCACATCCTGCTTGTACAGAGGTGTTGGTAATTATACATATTCCATGAGGCCAGCTTGTGGTCAGAACAGATATCAAACCTATTCCTATTTGCTCAAAGTCAAGCAATCCTATGTTTGGTTAGTATTGAAAAGCTACCATTGGAGAACCCTCTTTGCTGAGGCTGTAGAACACCAACTGCATTTCTGTTGAGGGCTAAGACACCCTCTCCAATGGGGCCACCTATTAGCGATGGATGGAATCCTGGTTGTTGAGCAATCCATGACATGCAACACTCCAGTTTGGCCCTACTTGGTGGTTGGAGTGACCCCTTTGATTAATCAGCTGGTCATGTCAAACCCTAGCACCTATATGATTGTCCTAACCGTATTGCTCTTATGGCAAACCCCCAACCTTTTTTATTATATATGTGCTAGAAAGCAGTGTCTGAGGATCTTAGTGTCCTGGGTATGATGTTAAACTGCATCTAGTGGTGAGGTTCAAGTTCTAGATCTCTGGGAAGTGTGGAGTACCCCTTCATTGCCATTATTCCCAGGTCCACCCTGACCGGGAGTGGTAGTACCAGTTAAGATCCTATTTACGGGTTAAACTGGTAAAAAAATGAGTACAAAAAAAAATGTTGAATACTTAACATGAATGAATAAAACAAAAACGTCTTTAGCATAAAATAACCCAAGAGTTAATATGCTGTACAATCAAATTAACCAGCCATTACCATTTGAGAATACGGAGTGTCCTGGCTTAAAAAATGCTAAGTGGTGCCTGCTGAAAATTCAACCCACGCTTGTATTCGACTCCCTAGTTGGTTGAAGGCATATTTATTTAAAGATATGTGACAGTTTTTTATATCAAAATAAAATGAAAATACAAAAAAAAAAAAAAGATATTTAAAGGGGGTTTAATATTCACATTTACTCGTCGATAAAAAACCTGGGTGGTGGCTTACTTTTGACTACTTCAAACCACAAAAAAGTTATTTGTCGATAAAAACACCTTTGAAAGGCCTCCCAAAATATTTTAAATGTGTGTGTGTGTGGGGCGGGGGGGTAAAATATTTACATTCCCTTGTCAAGAAAAGAATTGGGGGGGGGGATAAATCTTTCATATCGCATTAACTTTTTGGGGAAAATGCTTTCAAACAGCTAGGGAGTAGAATAGTAGTGTGGGTTGGATTTTTAGTAGCTTAAATTTTCAGCAGGCACCGTTTAGTTTTTTTTAGGGCAGGAGACCAGGATGCATTTATGTGATAATACCCAAGAATACTATCTAATTATAAGGTATAGCAGCTGATATCAATTCACTAAAGTTTTTTTTTTTTTAAATGACAGCAATTGAGAAGAACATATTTCAGAGGCTAATCTGGGTCCAAAGTTTATAATGAGGAGTAATCTCCCCTTTTCATTTTTAAAGTTTGAGATTATTAAAAAAAAGGTAAAGTTATATATATTTTATTAAGTTTTAATGAAGGGGTGTAATATATATTAATGCTTAGAGTTTTTCTTTTGCCTTTTAATATATATATATAAATATTCTGTTTACTAATTGTGACGAAATTGAAAGGCAGCCCTATGAACAAGCAGATACCCAGCCCCCACAAACAAAGCGCGTTTGGCCTGTGCGAAGAGGAAGAGCGTGGTGAGTGGCTACGGATATTCGAACTCGCTACCTCCTTGTAGCTGAGGTGCTGTTAGCAGACCCGGATGAAGTATATCGGAATTTGCATAAGCGCAGCCGAACGAGCAGAAATAAGACGGACTGTCGCTGACACAGGGAGTGAGGATGAAAGTGTTTGGACGGCAAGTGAAATCTGACGATTGCTATTTGAAGTGAGAGTAACATGCTCAGTTGGGAAAGGAATTACATTTTGTTTTGGTTGCAAAAGATAAATATTATCTTGAATTTTTAGACCATTCAAAAGAAGCTATTTCGACTGTATTGGAACCATGGCATCTAGACAATTCGACATTCGGCTTATTTATGTGAGATGAAACAAACACACAAAAAACAATGAAATTAAGAACAAATTCTGTCTGAATTTTTGAGATGATCCTTGATAATTTGTATTGTTTAGATTTTTCAGACTGTTGTCCTTATCTTTACTGCTATATATATATTTACCAACCCCTCCGCACGAGCAGGATACGACACAAGGTCTATTTCTTAAGCGGAGTTTATCAGGTTTGAATTCAGAGTTTTCCTTCTCCTAGACCGGTTGCCTAACCATGGTTAAAGAGCCCAGTCTGCCCTACTATTTACCCATAGCTGGAAGGAGAGTAGGATTCATACCTTTCCCAAGGGTATTAGCGCTAAGTGAAATGCAATTATCATGTCCAGGATTTGAACTCGGGGCGACGAGTCCATTTCCCAAGACTTTAACCATTACACCACGCGCTTCTTTACTGCTATATACACAAAGTTTTGGCTGATGTAACCTCTGACCTTCTTTAGGTGTTTCTTGTCGAACTCTGGAACCTTTTTGTCAAAATTATGAGCCTTCACAGAACTTTAAACTGAACCCTTTATTTATATATTGGGTTAGATTGTTCTTATTCCATTAACTATGACTGCGTACAAGTTTTAAGCTATGTGAAGTATTCCCAAGTTTGACAAGACACACCTGAAGAAGGCTGATTTGGAAAGCAAATCAGCTGAAACATAGTGTATATAACAATAAAGTCTGAAAAATCTAAATAATATAAACAAGAAAAAATTGTTTTGTGATGATGATAATAAAAACATAAACACATAGACACAACTAGATGGTAAAAGTCTTCATTTTTATATAGTATCACTCAGTTTCTATTTTTTTTATACAAAAATTTGAAACTGAAATCAATCGGGCAATTAATGTGTTTTTTTTTGTTTTTTTTGTTTTTTTTGTTGTTTTGTTTCTTGTATGATTGTAAATTGAAACCAGAAAAGTTTTCACAGAAAAGTAAGGATACTATGCCTAGTCTACTATAAGCCTGTTTTAGGCTGAAGATCACATCAGATTCTACCAATAAAGTACTTATATATAGCAACCAATCACACACTTTCTTTTAATAGAATCATGGGATAGCTATAAACAAAGATGTCTGTACCTCAGAGCAAAGTTTGTATTTCATGTTCAATTTTTTTATGAATTTTGTGCTTGGTTTTTTGGCGTGGAGTTTGTGAGTTAAGGTAAGGGTATCTGACTTTCAAGGACCTAAGAGTATAAAAAGTTAATCTTTTTTTAAAAAATTTTCAGATAAATATCTACCTAAATGTCAAGTATACCTGTTTAACTTTTAAATTCAAATGATATTTAATGCTAAGATTTTAGTCCAGTGAAATCAAGTAGGCTATTTCTTTGTATTTCACTTAATTGCTCAACAAATCTGATCTCACTGAAAAGATAAAGCTATAATTCTTTCAAGCTGTTGTTGTGTCAGTGCTACTGTACAGTTGCACCACTTGGACTCTAATTAAACACCTAGAGAATAAACTAGATGGTAGCTGCACAAGAATGCTGCATGCTATCTTAAACAAATCGTGGAAAGCATCTGACAAGAAAGCAGCTGTATGGCCACTTACTCTCTATCACATAAAGCATCTGAGTAAGACAAATAATGCATGGTGGATACTGCTGGAGAAGCAGGGATGAAATTATAAGTGATGTTCTCCTGTGGATACTTGCACATGGACATGCCATTGTGGGCCATCCAGCAAGAACCTACATTGATCAACTTTAATCAGATTCTGGATGCCGCACAGAGGACCTCCCGGGTTAATGATAGGGATGGTTAGCAAGAGATAGTCATGGATATGATGGTGATGCCTTTTAGTAAGGGTTACTTTCTTTGGTCATCAAAATAAAGTAGAAATTGATTTTAGAGAGCTATCATGACTGAATCCTGTTTATCTGCTGATAATTGTGGCAGTTTAATATCTGAGTGCAACTCTTGCTAATAATTGTGTGCCTTAAGTGATATAATGGTTAGGAGACAATTTTCAGTGGGATGTGTTTTCATTAGGTACCTCATACTGTTACATAATGAATGGGGTAGCCTATTCATTTTGTAATGAAGTGTAATATTTGAATTTAAAAGTTAACTTGTAATTCTATAGAAGATTCTGAAAAATAACCATTGATTTTGCTTGACTGCTTAAGACCACTTGTTGACCTATTACATTGCATTCTCATTGGTTGAGTGCTATGTGATAGCAAATTTCAGTAGAGTAGTTAATTGAGTTAGGTTTAGGCACTCCTAGGAGGTGAATGTTACAAATGAAGTCCACAGAGTTCTTCACACGCAGGAAATGTTGGGTCTTGGGGAAATAAACATAAGACATCAGAGTTAAAAAGAGTCTTAGTGTTTATTAAACAGATGAATAATGAACCATTCTTCATTGATTCATAAGATATGAATGCATGTGTTCAAATGTAATGCCCTGTCGTCACCTCAAATAAAAATGGACCATATTGTCATAATTGTTAAGAAAGAAATGGAAGAAAAAGAATGTGCTACATGTCAGAGGGAAAAAGAAAGCAAATACAAAAAGAAAGAAAGAAAGAAAGATAGGAAACAATAATACTTATCGTCTGTTTCAAGGAAATAGAAAAAAGCAGAAAAGAAAGAAAAGGAAAGTTAGAAAAAAATAAGGGGGAAAAAGAAATGAATGCAAGGATTTATGACAAGATAGGGATGCATGGATGTATGACAAGATAGGGATGCGAGGATGTATGACAAGATAGGGATGCAAGGATGTATGACAAGATAGGAATGCAAGGATGTATAATAAGATAGGTATGCAAGGATGTATGACAAGATAGGAATGCAAGGATGTATGTCAAGATAGGAATGCAAAGATGTATGACAAGATAGTAATGCAAGGATGTATGACAAGGAATGGATGCAAGGATGTATGACAATATAGGGATGCAAGGATGTATGACAAGATAGGAATGCAAGGATGTACAACCGAAGATGACCCCAAGATATATATATATATATATATATATATATATATTACAGTGTATGGTTATCACTATTTAACTTGGTGTGTCAGTGGTAGGCCAATATATGTGGTATTATTGGGATAGTGCTCAATATCTGTGATAGAGCTATTATATAATGATAATAAATAAATACATATTAATTTTTGTATATATATTTAATTAGATAAACTGCAGATAAACATCCATATAATTAAATATATATACAAAATCTAATATATATTTATCTAACATTATATATATATATATATATATATATATATATATATATATACATATATATATATATATATATAAGTAGAATTAGAAAAACAAAGTGTTCCAAAAAAGATGAAGTTATTGTGTTGATGTTTAAACGTTTCGGTTTATGTAAAACCTTCTTCAGGACAATATGATAAAAAGAAGAGAAAAATACTTATTTGTTGTTCAAAAGGTGATGGATGATTTTGAATGACTTAATTTGGAAATATGTAGAAAAAGACACATAACCATTCATTGATCAATGTTACATGCGAAAACGAAAGTCAAGACATGATTGGTAAATATATTTATATGATAAATATATTGGATATAATAGCTATATAATTTATTATATTTCCCCTTCAACAGGTGATAAGAATGAAATTGTCACATTTTCTTTAACAGGAAGAAAGTCCAAATTGATGTGTGATATTTGTTTGTATCAAGTGACATTTGGGATATTAATATGTATCTGAGATTTAACCATTTTATCTCCTTTGGGGTAATTCCATGTCAAATCATCCAGAAAAAAGTAAAATTGTCAACCATCCCCTTCAATTATTCTGAAATTTTGTACAGGTGTGGACTATGTTATGGTTAGACAATCTCAAAAATTTGAGCTTCCAATTCCAAGAATTGGCAGAGTTATGTTGATTTTTAGCTCTCCAAATTTGAGGGGGGTCATGAAAATCAACTATCTTTTTGGTACAAATAATGTTCAATATATATGAAATAATAATGGAAAAATCTATGTCGTAGATGTAGTGCCACATTGGGATATTGATCTTGCTATGAAAAAATCAAAAATCATCAATAACTTAAAATTGGTTACATTTAAGACTTTTATGATAGCATTTTTGGATTCCAATTTTTAGGAGTTGGGAAGCTCTAGAACTCACTTTACAGATAAAAATAGATTACAAAAAGTTGCCATTTTTCGGGCCACCCCTCAAATTTGGAGAGCTAAAAATTGACATAACTCCGCTAATTCTTGGAATTGGAAGCTCAAATTTTGAATTGTCTAACTTTAACATAGTCCACATCTGTACACAATTTCAGAAAAATTGAAGAGGTTGGGTGATATGGCCTGGATGATTTGACATGGAATTACCCTTTATTGTATTTCAAAAGTTGCAATATTCTATGACATGCTGATCACCTGTAGCTACTCAGTCAGTAGAGCGTTCGGCTAGAAACCACAAGGTTCCTAGTTCGATACCGGTCCCCGCCAACTCAGCGTATGAGTAGCACAGGGATCTGTGTGGTAAAATAAGGAGCTGATGGTAGGTGTGGCGCTCCACCTCAGATGCTAAAAAAACAATCTCCTTGATCTAGCACTATTGAAAAGGGGATAGACTCCCTCGCTGACTGGCTGATACCGACTTTAGGCCGCCCCGTCGACTTTACTACTAGATATAGAAAATCTTATGTTTATTTTTTTTCTGATGCTTTATTTCCCACAGCCTTTAATTATAAGTACATTATATTTTTCAACACTTTCTTTTAGTTATTAACATTAGTTAAATATATAGGCCATGCCATTTTCATTCAATTTATACAAGAAACATATGTGTATAATTGATCCAACACCTGTAACATTTCCTCTTCTTAATTAAATATCAGCTATGAATATTTACCTGAAACTATCAGAGATCCAACCTTCAAATAAATTAACATATTTGATAAGGCTCCCATCACTACTATTTGCATTTAATATCATAGTAATATGGAGTGAGTCTAGGTACCATCTCTAGTAGTCTACAGTGTCTGAGTAAACATTAGCCTATAAAATACCTGAGCATTCTGTATAAGACAGATGTATGTAATATCAAACTGGACTGTGATTCTGTGTCCATGTTTACACTAATGTAAGTAAATATACTGCTATACTGGACCCTGACATAAATATGTCTGAAAGAAAATTATAGGTTATTCACAAGAAAAAATAGAAAATATTGATAAAATATTAACTAAATATTTATTGGGAAAAAAACAAAAAACAAATCTAAGGATATTTATAAAAAATTGATCTTTAACCTTTTTTAAAATACTGAAAAATTTAACAATATCTATTATGAAAATAAAAATGATTTTTAATAAAATATTAACCTAAGGAACTACAAGGTTCCTGGTTCAATGCCGGTCCTCACCAACTCAGCATATGAGTAGCACAGGGATCTGTGCAGTAAAGTAAGGAGCTGATGGTAGGTGTGGTGCTCCACCTCAGATGCAAAAACAATATCCTTGGTCTTGTGCTAGTGAAAAGGGTATAGACCCCTTTGTTGTCTGGCTTATACCAACTTTAGGCTCCTCCAACGACTTTACTTTTTTTAATATATTTACCAATCTTTCTGTATGAGTAGGATGTGACACAAGGCTAATTTATTAAGTAGAGTTTAACAGGTTTGAATTCAGAGTTTTACTTCTCCTAGACTGGTTTCCTAACCAAAGTTAAAGAGCCCAATCTGTTCTATTATTTACCCATAGCTGGAGGGAGAATAGTATGATGCATACCTTTTCCCTTTAGTGCTATGTGAAATGCAAATAGCCTCATCCAGAATTTGAACTCTGGTCTCCAAGTTCATTTTCCTCAATGATAACCATTACACCACTAGCACCTATAGTTTTTAGAATTTATTTTTGGGAGAAGAAGGATGTTTCTTATGTATCATTAAATTCAGTAGCCATTGTTTTATAACCAGGGAGACATCAATAGCTGTTTTCATCAGAATTTTAAGCAAATCACAGGGTTCCTCTGTACATAGCTTACGTGTAAAAATAAATCAAATTATTCTATTCAATAAAAAATATTTCATATTTTTATTTTATTCCTTTATTTTTCTATGTTAATTATCAATCATCTATATATTAATACTCTAGTACCTACCTACGTGTGTCACACCCAGTCATCACCTCAGATAAATAATGGACCATTCTGCTTTGATTCATAAAATATGAATACATGGTGTTCAGATATCATGCCCTGTCATCACCTCAGAAAAATAATGGACTATATTGTCGTAATTGTTAGGGAAGAAAAAGAATGTGCTACACGTCAGAGGGAAATAGAAAGAAAGAAAGGCAGGAAACGGTAATACTGATTGTTTGTTTCAATAAAACAGAAAAAAGTAGGAAAGAAGAATAAAAAAAATAAAAGTTAGAAAAAATATGGGAAAAAAAGAAATGGATTCAAGAATGTATGACACAAGGACAACCCGTTTATATACCCGATGTTGAATGAGTGTATAACAGATGTACAACCCAAAACAACCACAAGACAACCCAAAAGATGTCAAGACCACAGAGCTCAGCTCAGATAGCAGCAAATATAAGAAGAAGCTATATATAACAATACTTCTGACCTTGTGCCAAACTAAGGGAAAAGTGGATAGACTCACTTGCTGTCTGGCTGATACCGACTATAGGCCACACTGATGATTTTACTTACTTTGGTTTGGTTTGTTTTGTTTTACGGCATATCAACCTCAGTGGGTCATTTAATGCCAATAAAGTTTTGAAATAAATCAATTCTTAATGGATAATACAATTTTTTTATAAATACATTTTTCTATTTAACCCATAGATGGGACCCTAACAGGTACTACCACTCCGGGTCAGAGTGGACCAGGGAGCAATGGTGATGAAGGGGTGCTCCACATTCCCCAAACCTCCAAAACTGGAACCTCACCATCAGATAGAGTATAACGTCATTCCCAGGACATAGACCCTCAGTCACCGCCTTCTAGCACCCATATGATAAAAAGGGGTTGAGGCTTGCCATAAGAGCAATAGGGTTGGGGCAATCATATAGGTGCTTGACGTGACCAGCCACTGCCTTCTAGCACCCATATGATAAAAAGGGGTTGGGGCTTGCCATAAGGGCAATAGGGTTGGGAAAATCATATAGGTGCTAGTGCTTGACGTGACCAGCCGAATGATCGGAGGGGGCCTCTCCGACTGCCCTTTTCTTACTTACTGCAATAGCTCTTAAGTAAAAATATCAAATGTTGTACTAGTTTAATTATCATACTTTGGTATATCTCCAATTCCTATTAGTTGTTATTAATTTTAACTTGTATTTTTTTTATCTACTTAATTTTGATTGCTTTTTTTAATTGCAATTTGGTTGGGTCATTATCTTTTATTGTTGATTATTTGATGTTGTTGAGATAATGAACTAAGTTGCAATTAAAGAGACAAGCATGATTAAGAAGATTAAGAAGATTAAGAAACTATAAGTTAAAATCATTAATAATTTGTGGTTTTATATTCATATGTTAGACTATTATCTTAATCATACTGGGTATAATCATGTAGGGATTATCTTCCCATTGGCCTGGAAGAGTTATCTTCCCACTGGGTTGTCACTTGTTCTCACCAGGGGCTATTGTATTTAAGCACATGGTTCAAACGCTTCTTCCTCTTTTGCTACATCTTCTCGTATGAGCACATGGGTTAGACACATTGTCACCCTCTTCTCGGTGGGGGCTTCTGCCTCCCCATCACTAGTAAGTGATTTTGTATGTACGGACACTCAAGTCCTTTTATCCTTACTGTTGTATGTTTATGTACATGTATTTTTATTGTTTCTGTATCCTGTTTTATTTCTGTGCTGTGATATATAAAATGTTTTGTCCCACAAACATGTCGAAGTTGTATGTTCATATATTAACCATGATCCTTACAAGTGGTGAATATTTTAGCCACTCTACTTGCCAGGTGTTGTGTGTTGTAGTTGGTAACCTTAAGGAAATTTCAAAACATGATTATAACAACAAAGATGAGGATAATAATCTGAGAAGAATAAATGATATAAATAATAGTAACTCAGTGATGCTGATAACTTTTTGATTTACTGCATCCTGGGATGCATATACTTGCTTTGAATGAGTCCCTTGGAAAAATTAATGGGTCCTAACTAAAGTTTCTTAATAGATTATTAGGTTTTTATTTATTTTTTGATCTGGGGAAACAACTAAAGACCTCTAACCCCTACCTTGTAACCTATCCTGTGTAATTTGCTTCTAAGAAACTGTTGAAATGTATATACAGTTAGCTTGAGGGAAGAAAAAAGAAAAACACTGGTACACATGGATATGATTTTACTGTGTCCTTTTAAATTCTTGTGCATCAAGGACGCAGGACGCATACCTATCATCATCACTGGTAACTATACACCTTGGAAAATTAGACAAATAAATTTTTCTATTTTTATAAAATTTACCTTAAGTGAGATTGAAATTAGTAAGTAATTTAGTTGAATCACACTGAGTATAACTTATCTTTTTTTTATGAACTCATTGAACATCCGGTTTTCCAGTTGACGCCGGGGGTCCAGCAAGCTTTGGCCGCTGGACTTATCGAGAGTTTAATAATAGCGTCGATTCCTGAGGCGCCCCCCTTGTGGGGGAATGCCCAAGGGATCGACACAATTTTTGTTCTTTCCCACCCATGAGCTTCGGCTTGTGGATGGGCCCACATTAAAACGAGGCCTTGCGCCCAGCCCATACAAGTGGGGTATGAGGCAAATACCCACACTGATTATAACTTATTTAAAATTTTACAGTTAGTAGCATGTATTATTATAACTTTGGCTTAAATCAGACAGCAGAGCATTCTGGTTTTGATACCATTGCCAACTCAGTGCATGAGCAGCACAGCTTAGATTTATGCAGTATAGTAGGGAACTGATGGTAGGTGTGGCATTCCACTTCAGATGCAAAAAGAATCTCCCTGGTCTACCACTAGTGAAAAGGAGATCTACTCCCTCACTCTCCGGCAGATACTGACAATAGACCACTCCACCGACTTGACTTTACTTTTGTGAAAATGTCATGATATTAATTTGTGCATGTTACCCCCCTCTCCATTTACCGATAACACAATAATACTACTTTTTGAAAGGGAGTGACATGCAATATCAACAGTGTTATCATTAATGCATGTAATCCTAATGAACAGAATGTTCGATATGGAATTTCTATTGAATTCAAATAAACGCAGATTGTTGTTAAACTCACCAACACAATTCGTTCATAGTGATTCTCTTAAGTGGAAGTCTCCTTTTCTAAAATTTTCAAACCATATTCAGCAATTTCTTTCATTTAAAGAATGTATCCCATAAGTCATGTAGATATTTCAAATTACTTCTGCAGCATTTTTACCTTTTCTAAATTCATATCATTACATACTATGTAGATACATCTATCTTTACAGCAGTGAAATTAGTAAGTAATTTAGTTAAATCACACTGGTAATTATAATTTGATTATTTAAAACTCTACATATACTAGCATGTATTATTATTACTTAGGTATTTTAGAATAGCAAAACTATCATTCATTCGAATTTTAAAATTATAATCAATAATATTTATGAGAATCTATCAAGAATTCTGATGATCGTTATTGAATTTGGTATTTTTATTCAAGTCTGAAAAAAAATCATCAAAGTTAGTTGTTCTCAACTGGGGGTCATATGGCCCCCAGGTGATAATATGAATTTTATTGGAGTCCATGCGAGCAAGCAAAAAATATTTAATCATAAAAATACAATAGGATTTTTAAACATCGAATGGCTATTAGGGGTCCACGATTGTAAAATAGGAATTAAAGGGATCCATCGGTAAAGAAATAGCTCCCAGGGGACAATATAATTTTCTTGGGGCCCATGCAAGCAAAAAATATTTAATCATGAAAATACAATAGGATTTTTAAACAATGAATGGCTATTGGGGGCCCACCATTGTAAAATAGGAATTAAAGGGATCCATCAGTAAAAAAAAATGGCCTCGGGACTATTTTCCTAAATTGATTGCAATGTGGCATTTTTGCTGTGTTATATTGACATATAAACATTCAAAAATAATATTGTGATAATATAGACAAATATTTTAGTTAATATATAGGTATCTAGTTGTTATTTGCAAAGTTTTGCTTAGTCTAGCACACGGGTCTTAGGTTACTAAAAGTACTATATTGGTACTCAGGGGTCACCCATTTAAGTACTGAGCAGGCTTATTGCTGCTTAACTTTTGAGGATTTGTTAGGAACCAGTGCTTCAGTGTGACTTGACTGTAAGTTATATAAACTAGTAGTATATGACTGGTGAACCCATTGTATTCCTATTGAGGCTTCTATTCAAGCAGGTGTAAAAAGCAAGAAACTGTCAGTCACCAAGCACCGTTGACTTACTGTTGTCACATACACATATATATATGAAGATAAGATGGATGTAGTAGAATCCGACAGTATGAGGTAGGTAAAAGGATAGTGAACAAGAAATGATAACTCAAAACAAATCTAAGAGTTGAAATGTTTCGTCCGATTTATACGGACATCCTCAGTCAAAGATTTTTTATTGAAAGCAAAATTACGTGCAAGTACATGTGATGTGGTGAGGGGGGGAGTTAGTAGCGGAAGTGAAGGGAGGGAGGATAGGGGCTGACATGAATGAAGTGTGTGGATAGTTTACACGAAGTAGAGAAAGGTTGGGAGTAGATGGGCCCAGGGGTAGGTCAAAGGGAGGACTACCAAGAACTTTATATATATATATATATATATATATATATATATAAGAGAGTTTCATAATTTGCTTGAAGCATTGTGTATGTATTGGTTAGGAGGTTGATTTAGAAGGCTATCACAATGCAGTTTGGAATAAATAAAAAATAATAATACGGTAACAATGGTGTTGTGTGTTGACCTGTATTTTTTATTATTTCTTGAATTTTCGAGGTAATACCTCTTTATCAAAAGAATTGAACTGAAGCAGTTCAGCTATGGCATTTCTTCCTAAATGATTTTTTTTTTTTTTTTTTTTTAATCATTTAGGAAGAAATGCCATAGCTGAACTGCTTCAGTTCAATTCTTTTGATAAAGAGGTATTACCTCGAAAATTCAAGAAATAATAAAAAATACAGGTCAACACACAACACCATTGTTACCGTATTATTATTTTTTATTTATTCCAAACTGCATTGTAATAGCCTTCTAAATCAACCTCCTAACCAATATATATATATATATATATATATATATATATATATATACATTACTAACCCCTCCACATGAGTAGGATGTAACACAAGATCAATTTCTTAAGCAGAGTTTAAAAGGTTTGAAATCAGAGTTTTCCTTCTCCTAGATTGGTTACCTAGACCAGTCTGCTCTACTATTTGCCCATAGCTGGAGGGAGAGTAGTTGGAGGCATACCTTTCCTAAGGGTATATATATATATATATATATATATATATATATATATGTGTGTGTGTGTGTGTGTGTGTGTGTTAGAGTAGTGAAGGCAGTAAGTCAACGGTGCTTGGTGACTGACAGTTTTTTGTTTTTTTAACAGAATCATCATAGGAAATGGTCTTTGCAAGCCAAGTTCAAACCCTGGTATAAAGTACGTAAGACTTTGTAAGTAGTTCAAACGTCGGTCGACCCATTCCGAATGGCCGCTTCTCGGCTCTTTATTTATGCCAATTTTTCCAAGGGCAGACCAGTCCATTCTGACAACACACAGGGGGGATATCACTCTACTTATACACCTGGATAAAGCTGTTTATGTATCCTTTGATGTTAATGCCCTTGAGACAAGTATGAATCCATCTCTTCACCCCCCCCCCCAGCTATGAGTAAATAGTAGGGCAGACTGTGTTCTTTAAACTTGGTATGGCAAATAGTCTAGAAGAATGAAAACTTTGAATTCAAACTTGCTGTATATTTCCCTAAAAATTGACTCTGTGTCACATTCAGCTCATTGCGTAGTGTTGAATAAATATGTACTTAGATGTTTATTCTGATGCAAAATATGTGTGTCTGTTTATATATGTGCTACAGATAGATATTTTAGTTTTCATACAAACAAAACTTGATACTAATAAAAGAAGGTGCCTTATCTAAGTTTGAAATCATGGATTAGTAGACTCTCAGCCGTGCCATTTCTGACATCTTTGCCAAAAGCTCTACATGAAACAAGTAATTATTCTGAGTGATAAGATGGACAAAGGATATGAAAATTTAACAAAATGTCTACATAACCTCTTATTATAAGTGCACGCACTTAAGGGCCAGGAAACCTTGCGTACATGGCCCCTCTCTCCCATAATTGGACTTGACTTAAAAGCCTGAAATTGTAAGTACTTTAATTTCTGTTAAGAATGAATTGCTATTTTGTGATGAATGTGGATTCACTCAATACAAAATAAACCCTCTGAATTTTTTTCAATTTTTACTGTAAACTTGAGGCATGAGTTGTGTAGTGGTTATCGTTTGTATCAGTGTATAATATTGATAATTCCTCATCTCAGAAATCCAGACAAAATGAGTAAATAATTGTATAATAATGATAATTTCTCATCTTAGAAATTCAGACAAAATGAGTAAATAAGTGTATAATAATGATAATTTCTCATCTTAGAAATTCAGACAAAATGAGTAAATCCTTATCTCAGAAATTCAGATAAAATCTATTATAAGTTTATATATTTATATTTATGTTTATTTAAACTCCCAAAAAGTGATTGAAGTTATTTTACAATATTGCTTAGAATTTAAAATTTTAAAAATTTGCTTGCTTTCACACTTTTCATATTTTTAACAAATATGAAAACAGTAAAAAAAATGGTAAAACACACACACACACACACACACACACACACACACACACACACAAACATATAAACTGACTCAATAATATATAATAGATTTTCAAGATAGAATTAAATTAAAAGATCATTCAATGATTTTTTCCTCTTATTTGGTTATTCCAAAATATTTTCTTTGGATGGCTTTGAAAAACAAAATGAAATCATTAATTCAAATAATTTTATCTGTTTTATTTAAGGCATATCAAATGAACTAGAATATTATGCTATTAGATAAAAATGTCCCTGCATCTTATCTGTTATTAGTCTATTTACTACTAAATAAAAACCTAAGTGAACACCCTCTAAATTTAGTGTTTATTTATTATTGTTTAATCCAACTGTATAAAAAAAACTTTTTTTTCTCCTTTGAGATTACCCTAGCATTCAACGATACCAAAGCAATTGCTATTATTATCCTAAAATCATCCACTTTACCATTACAATCAGAATCAATAGGAGATTAAGAGGATTATTAGATTATCAGATAATCCATGATGCCAATGGCAGAAATAAATTACCCAGAAAATAATTTTGGTCAAATTGGATCCATTGGCCTCACAATTTATTCATCTCAAAAGGATATTTATTAAATACACCATGTGATAATAAACATTATATTAAGATGACTTAATATTTCATTTTTTTCTTTTGAACTAACTAAATAAATAAGACATCGCCCAATAAGTCCCTGGCCTAAATAATAAAACAACAACTTTTAGGCAAAATTCGACATTATTCACAACATAGTCTCCTTCTAGGGTGATACACTGATTCCAACACTTCTATTTGCAACAGTTGAATAACTGGAATTTGTAAACTAATAATCCGATTGGGCTCAAATTTTGACACATACCATTTGAAGGTTAGTAATTTATAAAAATCATATGGATTTTTTATTAGTGGCACCATCTATATGTCAGGCCCAGGACTTATTGAGTAATGTGTTATGTAGTTTTTCATTATTTATTTTTGTTTAATTTGAAATACAAATATTCAAACAACAGAATGAAAATTTATGAAGTGATAAAAACAATCTAATTATAACAATAATAATATAATTTACTTACTGTAATTACAAATGGAGGATAATAAATAATTCAATTAAATAAGAAACAATACAATCTATTATTATAATCATAATAATTTGATTAAGAAATTATCTTTACAGTATCACTTATAAATATTACATAATTATTAGCAATACAGGGGCCGGTCTATCTGACAGTTGTCTGCCTCAGAACCACAAGGTTCTGGGTTCAATACCAGCTCCCACCAACTTAGCAGATGAGTAACAAGGTTTGGATCTATACAGTTATGTGGTGAGCTGTTGGTAGATGTGGCGCTCTACCTCAGGCACAAAAAACAATCTCCCAATCTAGCACCAGTGAAAAGAGGATAGACTGCCTCACTGTCTAGCTGATACTGACAATAGGCTGTTACATAATCATTAGATACCTAATGATTATGACAATAGTGTAGAAATCATTATGGCGATCAGTACAGCTCATGGCCTTGAGAGTGAGTGACAATGCTTGACCTTACTCTGACCTTGCCTTGCGGGATAAACCGTGAGAACCGGAATCCCGATAGAGGCCCTTCCGGTTTAAGGATACTAAGTAAGTAACTTAGTGAGTTAGAACTTAGAAGCCAAGCTAGCAAGATGTGAGTCTCACTGCACAGATGTCTGGTCTGGGGAATCTACGAATAAAGTAACATCATTGTAAATCGAAGTCTTGTGTTTATTACTAAAAACCAACAATGACACAAGGCTTCTGATAAGAAGAAATCCCAACAGAGACCAGACCCGAAATCCCCATACAAGAAAGACTAGACGAGACCTTAGAAGATATACCAGACCAAGATAGATGATAGACGATCAGAATAGCAAAGCCGGCCAGAGGAAGATAAGACCAGAGTAAGAATTAAAGAGAGGTATATAACATATTTATTGCCGGTAAAGAAGGGTATGCAACAAGGCGACTCCATTTACTTTTCTTAGAAATGATAAAATCCTGTTATCCCCCACAGGCAGCACTTGCATTGTTGCCAAAAAAGGGGGTAAGGGCTAGGTTCATAATTGTTTGAGGCAACCCTGAAGGATAATGCAAAAAACATATGAACAATTTTTCCCCATCTCCAAAAAGAAGCTGGTACCTTTAGTTTAGAATAAAATTATCTTTTCATAAACAATTTTTAGGTCGTACTTATTTACGGGTGATACTTAATAATATCCATTTTGATTGTATGAGGGTGAGCTGAAAAGTTCATAGGTTGACTAAGTTACTTTCATGGAATGTAATGAAAAGAGGTTTATTTTTCAACACAATCTACTTTGCATTCAACACATTTCTTCCATCTGTGTTGCAGTGCTTGGATCCCATTGGTTCAAAAAGTCATCAACAATAGATATGAGGCCATCATATTAACTTTTAAGCCCAATCCCTAATAATGTTCCACAAGAAACAATAAAATCTGTGTATTTTTGCTTCAGTAGAAAATTAACTTATTATCAAAAAAACAAGTGGTTAATTAGTACTTACTTATGGAGGCGGGTCAGCTCAGTCGGTAGAGTGCTTGGCTAGAAACCAGAAGGTTTCTAGTTTGATACCGGCCCTCGCCAACTCAGCGTATGAATAGCACAGGGATCTGTGCGGTAAAGTAAGGAGCTGATGGCAGGAGTGGCGCTCCGCCTCAGATGCAAAAACAATCTCCTTGGTCTAGCGCTAGTGAAATGGGGATAGACTCCCACGCTGATTGGCTGATACCGACTTTAGGCCGCCCTGATGATGATGGAGGATATTGTATTTTGATAGTTTTTCTTAAGTAAAGATAACAACATATTTATTTATCTTATAATAATGGAGATTCGGTATCATTCTGTCAGTAACTGAAACTACATCACTGATTACGTCCCAATACCCTCAGGAATTGCATAAGTTTATCAATGAGTATTTTAGCTATAGTCAAAATCATTAATAGTTAGAATGAATCTTATTCATTTATTTATTAATGATGTCTCTATGAAAATATGAGTTAGATCTGCCTCAAAAGAGCCCATCTTATTAGTGTGTTTAAAATCCCGCAATGTGTCTTATATATATTTAACAACCCTTCCGTACTAGCAGGATACGACACAAGGTCAATTTATTAAGCGGAGTTCAACAGGTTTGAATTCAGAGTTTTCCTTCTCCTAGACTGGTTACCTAGACATGGTTAAAGAACCCAGTCTGCCCTGATATTTACCCATAGCTGGAGGAAGAGTAGGATTCATACCTTTCCCAAGGGTATTAGCGCTAAGTGAAATGCAATTACCAAGTCCAGGATTTGAACTCGGGGCAACGAGTCCATTTCCCATGACTTTAACCATTACACCACGCGCTTCCGCAATGTGTCTTATATGTCACTAAGAAATAAAGGTTTACATAGTATATGGTATGGTTAATTTGCATACTGGTTTTAAGAAAACTGAATTTAATGAATAATTAATTGGTGTTATTGATCTCTAATATTATTGTTTTATTCTCCAACATATTAAGATCAATCCTAAGAATTATTTTATATAGAAAGCAATTAAAATATAATTAAAATTAGTGTATTCATTTTATATGTGTTCTTATTCAGTTTTGTTAGTCTTTCTAATTAAATATATTTCATAATATCAAAACTTGAATACTTACACCCACCCGGGGGGGGGGGGCATAATATTCTTGCTAGTTTTATATAAAAGAGAAAAAGTAAATATAAAGTCATCATGACATAACATGACACCAGACAATGCGTTATGAAAATGTGTCCTTTTGATATGAATCAATTCTCAGTTCAATAAATCTGATTTGACTCAATAATTTCGAGGTAGCATATCACATTATTTTCACACTTTATCTATGATATTTAAGATCACTGGCACCTTTTTCATTTAGAAGGATATATATATATATATATATATATATATATATATATCCTTCTAAATGAAAAAAGGATATATATATATATCCTTTTTCATTTAGAAGGATATATATATATATATAGTCAGAGTCTGAATAAAATAAAAATGTGGTCTGATGAGGCTTGGTGGGCCTCAGATACCCATGAGTGGAAATGGTCCATAATCACAATACCCCTGGTATTTAAGGCCTTTTTATTGACAAATATATATATATATATATATATATATATATATATATATATATATAAAAGTAATTGGTAATTTGCTTGAAGCATTGTTAAGTATGTTATAAAATATTAAAATTCAAAGGCAATACAATGCGTATAAAAAAAAAAGAATAAAGACAAAAAGATGTTTTTTTATGTCTAATCGATTTCAAAGCTAGAGCTTCATCATCAGAGTTTATTTTCTGAAAATAAACTCTTATGATGAAGCTCTAGCTTTGAAATCGATTAGACATAAAAAAACATCTTTTTGTCTTTATTCTTTTTTTTTTATACGCATTGTATTGCCTTCGAATTTTAATATTTTATATATATATATATATATATACAAGTTAGGGTAGCATGAAGTCAATGATGCTTCGTTACAGATAGTTTCTCACCAATGTGATTCTCAAACAAAACTTTTTATGCAGACTGTAATGAAGAGGCTGGTAGGGAGAGGGAGGAGTTTCATTTTATGGTTCAAAGAAAGTAGGAGTGCTGTTTGGAAATTTCATAAGGGTTCAGTTGCTTCTTATTGTTGATACACTATATATATATATATATATATATATTCCTATGAAATAAATATATTAGATGATAATAGAATTGTCTATATATTTAACTAATATAAATAACTAAGAGTGTTGCAAAAATCTTTTCAATACTTTCTTATAGTTATTTAGATTAATCAAATATATAGACAATACCATTTTCAATAATTTATATAAGAAGCATACATGGAATCCACACCTTTTATATAAGGTGTGGAATCCATGTTTATATATACTAGTAAATATATGCACCCTCCGGGTGCAAGTTTTTAAGTTTTAATATAATAAAATATCATGTTAAATTAGAAAGGCTAATGAAACTGAATAAGAATGCAGATAAAAAGATTTGGAACAGAGGGGGTATGATTGAATAATAGAACAACTTTGAAACTAACTATTCCATCATTTTCCCTTACTCCCGTCTTTCATTGGTAAATTTTCCTAATTTAACTATTTAGTTAAAATAGGAAGTAAAGGATAATATTACAGTTATTTCTTCTTGTAAATAAATTTCTTTTAAGATTTATCCACGAGATTTTTGTTTATATTTCTTAAGATAAAACCAAACAATTAGAAATCAATAATACCAAGCACATATTTATTAAAATAAAATTTTAAATATCAATATGCAAATGAGCCTTCTCGTTCAAACTGTAAACCTCTATGTTGTTGTATATATAAATACAATTGCATGTTATTAGTACGTAGATATGGTCAACAGTATTAATAATGTAAAACAATTTTATTAGTAACTGAAAGTTTAAAAGAATGAAATCATAGAGAATTTGACGTAAATAATTAAGGGAATTGTGACTTGAGTAGTAATATAGTTTCGGTTACATACAGAAAAACACACAATCTCCATTATAATAAGATATATATATATATATATATATACGATAGTGTGGATTGTCAGTTTCAGCTTTTACTGGAATGGTGTGCCAAACGCAGTATTATTACCCTTGTAAGTAAGTCTACATAAATCTATATAACTATAAGTCTACTATAAGTCTATATTTCTATTAGTCTATATAAGTTTATAAGTCTACATAAGTATATAAGTCTATATGAGTGTAATATAATTCTATATATCAATAAGTCTATATAAGTCAATATTGTAAGTCTATATACATCTATATGTTTATTAGCCTGTATATCTATATAAGTGTCTAAGTCTGTATAAATCTATATAAGTCTATGTGTTCACAGAAGCCATAATAAGATCAGAATAAGAAGTGGATGGTGATAAACTATAATCAGACATGTTTAAGAGAAAGCCATAAAAAAAAGGAATAATAAGAATGAAATACTAAGGGAAGTGTCTTTCTATTGGGATATTTGCAGAAAAGTAGGAAGGATAAAATTGATTTGCAGATGTTGAATTGTCTGCTTAGATAATAAAATTAAGAAAGATAATGATGTGACAAATATTTGGTTCAATGGAGAGGAAATTAGCTTTTTTTTTCATTTTTTTACAGAATTGCTTTTATCATTTATATTTTACAATTGTATCAAAGGTAAGTTACATCACAATATTCATGAATAGAACTTTTGTATACAGAGAATCTGGTAGAATGATTTCTCGGGTTTGGAATGTAAATAAAAAACGGCAACGTAAATCCTATTCAAAATTTGATTTGACTATAAGAAAGAACAATATTTGCTATTTTGTTCTCTTATTGTCATCACTTTTGTTTTAAAGATAATATCATTCAAATGAATGATTTCTCAGATTTGGAACATAAATAAAAAAGAAAATAGATTCTACTCAAAATTTAATTTTTCTAAGAGGGGGGGGGGTTAACTCAGTCGTTAGAGTGCCTTCCTAGGAATCGCAAGGTTCTGGGTTCAATACCAGTTTCCATCAACTTAGCATATTGTAATCTGATCTGTGTGGTAAAGTGGGGAACTGATGGTAGGTTTGGTGCTGCACCTCAGGAAAACTATCACATAAATATTGTCATATTTTGTTATTTATTCAAAAAGACATGATATTTGTTTTGAATTAAGATAAAAAAAGAATATCTAAATATTCTGATTTTTTTTTATTTGTATTTGTTATATATATATATATATATATATATATATATATATATATATATATATAATCAATAGTAATGATATTATGGATGATTTGGACTCATAACTTAAAGTTTTATGGTTATGCAATCCTCAGATGAGTCAAATGGTTGAGATCTTAAAATATATCACATTTTGATATTCATTATCATTGATTGTTTTTATTTTCAACACTTGGTTTATATGTTGCCATATTTCGTTGTTTATTTAAAAAGAAGGGATATTTGTTTTGAATTAAAATAAAATAAAAATATTGTGAAAAATTTTTTTAAAGAGGTGTTAAAATATTTACATTTACTCGTTGATAAAAAACGGGGTTGGGGGCTGTAAAATATCGCTTTCTTCTTGCACTAATTTGTCAATTAAAAACCCCTTCAAACCACTAGTCAGTTAATAACTAGAACATGTCAAATTTTCAGTAGGCACTACATAGTATTTTAGGACAGGAGGCCAGGACAACAAAAACTGAAAATACCCTTGTTTTGATTTCATAATGAATAAAAATCAGAGAGGCAATGCATTACCATTGCCTGATCACCACAGGGCCTTGGCCTGATCCCCTTCATCTCCATTGCTCCCTGGGCCACTCTGACCCGGAGTGGTAGTACCTGTTAGGGTCTCATCTATGGGTTAAATAGAAAAATGTATTTATAAAAAAATTGTATTATCCATTAAGAATTGATTTATTTCAAAACTTTATCGGCATTAAATGACCCACTAAGGTTGATATGCTGTAAAACAAACCAAATCAAACCAGCAGAATGCAAACTCCCTACAAAGCGGAAAACTTGCTTTATTCAATGGTTTTATTCTTCTCCCTGTATTTGTTATTGTTTCTATGAAAATAAATCAGAAACTTTACTTTCAGGACATCCCTCATGTAAATTATATGTCCTTGTCTGTCCCACTAATCCCCTCATAAGAGCAGTATTTTCTGGGTGTGCTAGAATACATACCTACTAAAGTTGGTGGAGTCATTACAAATATTAATCTCACAGGAGATACAGGATCTAGCACAATGACCTCTTGAATTTGGAATGTAAATAAAAATGAAAACATAAATCCTATTTAAAATTTAATTCTACTATAACAGAGAACTGTTGTATGTTGGTTGGAGGTAATTTTTATGTGAAATGTAACATTAAAGAAATAAGCAAAACAGTACAAGTAATCACAAAGAAGTTTGAGTCATAATAAAAATGGTCTTTTATATGTGTACTAGCAAAATAAAAAGACACCCTCCGGGCGATGTAAAAATAATTTTTTGAAAGATATAGCCTGTGCTGAAAATTCAATGTCATAGAGTGTGTACCATAAGTATGTAAAATCGTCAAATTCATTAAAGGATTAAAAAAAGAAAAAGAAAGAAAAACAATTTGAAATAGAAACAGTTCCGATAACTTTTAATATTATATTAGAATAAAACAATCTATATATAAATATATAACGCCAGGCATCTATTTATTGAAACAATGAGGATTGTCTAACGTTGCATGCTCACATTTTGAGTATATTTATTCTATGTTATGATGTTGGATTATGTGTTGGGTAATGTGACGTAAGCAGTGACGTAATTTTTATTACAGACAAAAACCGGAAGCAAATCTCCATTATTAATAGATTATAAATTGTATCAAATAAACAGCAAGTTACAAAGGTGTGGTTTGGTTAATGAATTTTCTTTTTTACAAATTCTTATTAGTGTTAAAGCTTACTTGTATTTATTCACCTGGTTCGAGGAGGATTAGTACTCGTGAACTTGTCTGTTCACTGGCCACTGCCTTTCTGCTCTCTACTGCTATAAATCAGAATGTCCATTAATTGGTGGGAGTTTTGAATTTTTGGTGTTGGTCAGTCTGGTTTTTTTTTTTTTTTTTACTCCAAACCTGCCCTAACAAGAATTTACAGCTTATGAACCATTTCAGAACAATATTTTCCATATGGTTTTATTGTCATCACTTTGTTTTAAAGATAGTATTATCCAAACATTTGCTCTCATGAGTTATATACATCTGAAGTCTCACCTTAAGATTAGCTAATGTTCACCTAGTTATAGTTATTTCATTTGGTATTTCTGAGAATTCATTGAGTTGACTGTGGGTTATGTTTAAAGAGTTGAACCTTCAGATTTCTTCAGAGGAAATAATTATAAGGCTCTGGTAAATCTGCTAGCTATGGGATGTTACCGTGTTGTGAAATAAGTTTCAATTACAAATACATGATATTCACCATTCCATGCCATTATGTCAACTAAAATGGCACAGTTTGGTTGGTAGAGCATCTGCCTAGAACCAGAAGGTTCCTGGTTCAATACTGGCCTTCGCCAACTCAGCATATGAGTAGCACAGGGATATGTGCTGTAAAGTAAGGAGCTGAAGTGTGTGGCGCTCCACCTCAGATGCAAAAACAATCTCCTTGGTCTAGCACTAGTGAAAAGGGGATAGATTCCCTTGCTGTCTGGCGGATACCGACTTTAGACCACCTCAATGATTTTACTTTTTTTTTACTGAATCTGCTCAAAGACATACAAAGTGTGTCAAAAAAGTATCAAGATTTTTTGTACTTTTTGACACACCTTGTATTCTGAAAAAATAATGTTCCATTCATTCTTCATTTCTATCTTGGTAAATACAGCTTTCAACTTAGTACTTTTTAGACTCACTTTGTATTCTGAAAAAATTAATGAATGTAATGTTATTTTTTTTCAGAATACAAAAAGTACAAAAATCTCGATATTTTTTTAAACACCTTGTACTTCCTATCCTCAATGCTACTAGCGCCTGTGCGGTGGCAATTTTAGATCTATGACACCATTTTGCCAGATCCTGTATTAAGCTAACCAAACTTCCTTTATCAAATAATGTACACTAATGTCAGTTTTACAGTTTTAAGAGTTTTACTCAGATAAGTAAGTAAATTTGGCTGTGTATCAAACACCTGCTCACAACAAGAAATAGTCAGAAACAAACTGTTTTTTTTTTAGTTTTTATTTTTTTCTCCTTCCTTTTAATTTTTTCTTTGCTTATTTACTCAAGACATGAGGTAGAGTTTAACAAAGAAAAGGAAGTTAAAAAGTTGATGAAATTCAAAAACATACTTCCCACCTTCTCAAGGCATTCCATGATGATGTAATTGTTAACAAGCTAGTCTGGCAGATCAATTACTCTTAGTCAGTTCAATCCTAGCTGGACATCCTATAATTCCTACTTTTTGGACACATCTCGTATTATACTTATTCTACCAAGTAAGGCCATCATGGTGTAATGGCTAAGAAGCTAGTCTCGCAGATCCATTACTACTGAATAGCAAGTTTGATCATTAACTGGATGCCCCATACATGTGTCATGTGAATGTGTACGTGTTTCAATTCACACAAGAATATAATAATGGTTTATTTGTTTAACAGCATATCAACCCCTTATGGGCTATTTAATGCACATTAAATGTGAATATGAACCTACAATTAATGCAATTCCCTAAGCTCTAGGCATAAAATAACCCTAAACAGGTTGACATGCCATTAAAAATTAATCAATCAAACGTTTTTCAGACTGAATTCATTTATCAATTCAACCAATTTTAAGGTAACGCAAATTTGAAAATGGATCAGAAATAAATGTATATGAATAAGTGGAATTTAAAAAAAAAAAGCTACTATAAAAAATTTTTTTATTTCAGAATTGTTTTCCAATCTAGACCATACAACTGTGCAAATTATTTATATTTGATATCATATAACTGTGTGCAAAAAACTCTTAAAAAAAGCTGCACAAAAAATGTGAATATTAACCAAAAATGAATGCAATTCCCAAACCACTAGGCATTAAAAAAATGGGTTGACATGCCATTAAAATCAAACAATGAAAAGAGATTAAATCTTTTCAGACTGAAATTCATTTCTAAATTTGAAGTGGATCTGAAACAAATGTATATAACATCTGCAGTTGGTCAATTAATATCATTAGATTTGGCTGTAAACAAACGTAAAATGTTTGGTCTGCCAAATCTCACCAGTTCATCTGGAAAGCATTTAAAATAAGAACAAATTTAAATACACAGATGATAGAAAAGAAAATTACAAAAACCCAGACTATGTTACATTTACTTAAGATTAAACAAACTAGGTAATGTAACTGGATGGCAGTAAATGATCATATTTGTAGATCACTATATTACACAGCTTTTAAAATAAAATTAACATTACTCAAACCACAAATTAATACACTGTATATTTTTCTTTGGCATTAAACACAGACCTATATGTGTTCAGATGCTTATCATCATACTCTGTGTTCTTTTGGTCTGGAACCACTTGGGATTTTCATCTCAGGTCTTTTCTTCTTTGTGTCCATTGGTAGCTTTTAATAATGAAGACCTGATGTTTTTTTTTTTAGAGCACTTTATTTTTCAGTCCAAAAATAAATGGCCTCAGAGGATGGACCGTCATCTTGTGTCTGTCTCTTCCAAACACCAAGCCAAAACTCTCTCTTTTACACTATCTCTTCCTCTATTTGCACTCATGGCTTTAGTTCTGTTCTGTCCAATCAGAATGAAGATCACTCACTTCATCCAATCAGAACAAGATGTCTCATATATTTTCTAAATCTTCCCCCCCCCCATTTCTGCACTTTTCAATTTCCACATATGCATCACACGTCACTCACCACTGACGTCATACACTGACCTCCACATTCTCATTATCTAACAAAATGAATTCCACAGGAAGTCTTGTCTTAACATGAATTTCTCAGAATAAATAATGAGGTAAAATCTAAGTTAATTAACATAAAAAGTCAACTCGACATTTTAATAAAAAGAAAAAGAAAATTAAAAAGTGACCTCTGCTAAAATATTCACTTAAAAATAGAAACTTAATGCACTTAATGCACTTTAAACATAAATCATAAGGATTATTTCAGATCAAAATTTCAGATACAAAAATATTGATTCATCTTTGAATACAGATATATCAACAAGTCCATAGTTAAATGAAAGAAGCATTTATTTCTTACAATAAATATATATTTTTCAACATAATCTCCTTCATAGTCAATGCAATTTAATCAATGATGGATATAAATCACAGAGATTGAACATTATATAGGGAAAACTTTTAATCAAAATCAAGTTGCTATATATCAGGCTATGGATGTATTAATCCACCTTTATATATATATATATATATATATATATATATATATATATATATATAATTTAAAAAGTAGGCAGTGACCAGTTGTCAGTATCAGCTGGACAGTGAGGGAGTCTATCCTTTTTTCACTAGCATTAGACCAGGAAGATTGTTTTGGATAGGAGGTGGAGCACCATACCAAATATCAGTTTCCCACTTTACAGCACATATCCAAGCTGGGTTACTCATCCGCTGAATTGGTATTGAACCTGGAACCTTGTGGTTCCAATGCAGATACTCTACTGACTGAGCTAAACCAGCCATATATATATATATATATATATATATATATATATATATATAATGTGTGTTGTGTTCTTGTGAACGTTGTTTGTTTGGTCTTTTTAAAGCATTGGAAATAAGAACAAAAACAAGAAAAACAGAACAAAAATTAGATTTTTATATATTCAACCATTGCTCTGTTTCTGGTTTAATCTATTCCAATACTTCAGGTTAACCATCACCCTTTCTCAAGGTATTCCGACAGTCTGGAGAGAAAAAATGCAATGTTGTATATGAGGACAAAAAAATAATTAAATGAAGTGGACAGATTTGGCATTTTTTTAGCTGTTAATTTTCTTTCGAAATTGTGTGACGTAATTAATCCGAAATACGATCATGGTAATATATATATATATATATATATATATACACTAGGCTGAATAAAAAGTTTTACAATATTTTGGTAACATGAGCATCATTTCATGTGGGGTTCAATTGTAATAGGGTCATCCATAGTGAGAACTCGATGTGCCTCATGAGTGTGTGAACAGACAGAGTGATACAATGAATAATTGAAGGAAAAACTTTAAATTTGCTTCATGTAATATTTTATTTCAACTGCAACAAGCTTAGCTAGTAACAGCATCTTCAGACATAGACCAAAAGGAGTATCAACCATGTTTTTCTCTATGTATGAATATGCTGCTATGAGCTATCTTGTTGCGGTTGAAATAAACTATTACATGAGGCAAATTTAAATTTTTTTCCTTCATTTATTCATTACATATATGATATTTCAGATAACTCACACACAGGCACATACATACATCTATATAAATTGAATGTTTTGAATGTTGACATTTTATTTGAAAAAACAAGGAAAAAGATCTCTGCCTTTTTAAAAACTATGGCACATGCTGTGGCGGGGAGGGGGATGCCCATTGGCTGGCGGTACTTGAAGCAAGTAGCATCGGCCAATGGGAAGCCACCACCCAGTCTCGGCATTGCCAAATAATCTCTTATAAAAGAACACTGACACAAGATGCCATGTACAAAAAGCGAAGCCACACAATGAAGTAGCAGGATATTGCTGGGATGCAAGCCCGAAATTTTAACATTTTGGACTGGGTCACCTGTGCGAACCAGTATAATGTTGAAAGACCCGAACTGGTAATGATCACAGGAAAAACTTTACTGATGATGCATCCCAGTGCATCTTGAAGATGTATTTTCCAAATTTGATAAGAAACTTGGTTATTTAAAATATCGGTTATTTAACTTGGTTATTTAAAATATCGGTTATTTAACTTGGTTATTCAAAATATCGGTTATTTAATTTGGTTATTTAAAATATTTCTAAATTTGAAAATAATTTTGTATCTTGTGAAATATGCATATGAGGAATTAAAGAAAAAAAATAGTTAATGAGAACATTTTAAAAAATACCGAGATATATTCATTTTCAAATTTAACTCTCATTATCAAATGAAATATATTTAAAAATGTTCAGTTTTCATAAATGTGAACACTCGCTTTACATTTGTAAGCCCGATATCTTTATCAGTTTTCAAATGTATTCCTCTTAAACTAACCACTTCCTTGATGTTAACTTAAGACAGGAAATACTACGGATTAATAATGAATTAATAAAACTTATTTAATAACAGCCATGTGCTGATGTTTATCTTTTATTATTCACAGATTCACTCATGACAGAGGAGGAAAAAATTATGTTCTGTGGCTCATCACCAACAAGGTTATTTCAAATTGCTCCCTCAAATTGTGGCACACATTTAAATGATTTGCTTTTTATCCTCTGAAAACATGAAGGACTTTAAAAGAGGAATTTCAAAGATGCTTCAACTGATAGAAAACTCAATAATTTTACACTGGGGGGATGTGAAAAGTTCCGAGGCTGAAAAAGTTCATATGATGAGAATTTTCATGGATAAGGGTTACAGATAAGGAATGTTTTTAAAATTCTTTTTTTCTTTTTTTTTTTAATGGTAAGTTATTATTCTGGATAAGTATTTGAACAAAATACCTCAAATAAAGAACAATTCTGTGATCTCTTTAATGCAAGAAAGTTGTTTATTGGGTAATTCCATGTCAAATCATCTAGGCCATGTCATCCAGCCCCTTCAATTTTTCTGAAATTTTGTCCAATTATAGATCATGATAAAGTTAGACAATCCTCAAAATTTGGGCTTCAAATTCCACAAATTGGCAGAGTTATGTTGATTTTTAGCTCTCCAGATATGAGGCAGCTCACAAAAAATATTGACTTTTTGTAACCTATTTTTGTCAGTAAAATGAGTTCTTTTACAAAAATTTGTTAAGATTTTGCCCAAGTGTGGACTATCTTAAAGTTAGACAATACCAAAAATTTGAGCTTCTAATTCCAAAAATTGGTGGAGTAATGTCAATTCTGAGAATCGACATGACTGTCCAATTTGGGTGGGGAGTCGCGAAAAATGGCAACTTTTTATAATCATTTTTGAATTTTAAAATGAGTTCTAGAGCTTCCCTACTCCTAAAAATTGGTTTATAAAAGCATTTTAGCCGAGAAATCCAAAAATATTATCAAAATGTCTTAAAGTTAACCAATTTTAAGTTATCAATGATTTCTGATTTGCAAAATTTTAACTGATGTTGTAGCTTCGGTTCTGAGCAAAAATCAAACTATCTTTTTGGTAAAATAATGTTCAATATATGTGAAATAATAATAGAAAATAAATTTTGTCATAGATGCAGTGCCACATCGGGATATTGAACTTACCATGAAAAATTCATGGGGAAAAATGCTTTTATAAACCAATTTTTAGTAGTAGGGAAGCTCTAGAACTTATTTTACAGACAAAATAGGTCGCGGCTTTTTTTGCCAACCCCACCAAATTTGTAGACTTATAAATCAACATAACTCTGCCAATTTTTGGAATTGGAATCTCAAATTTTGGGAATTGTCTAATGTTAACATATTCCAAACCTGTAAAAAAAAGTCAGAAAAATTGAAGGGGGTGGGTGACAATTTTACTTTTTTAAGAATTACCCTATTTTTTTTTTTTTTTTGAAATAGTTGCACTTGATGAAAGTCACAAATTCCTCAAACTTTGGACAATGAGAGTCCAAAAACCTGGACACTTTATTTATGTATACATACTGTACTTCTCGTAAATATTTGATCAGACAGATTATTTGAGATCCCTTGAGACAGAGAAAACAAAGCTTTTTAGATAACAACAGCATAATAATGTTTGTTGTTATTGATTTTGACAGCATATTAACCTGTCAGGGTTATGTCATGCCTAACAGTTAGGAAGTGATACATATCGTGTATTTATATTTATACTTTTTAGTAATTGGTTTTAAAAATGTGTTAGCATTATTGGGGATTATGTTGTATGGTATTGATTTGTTTCATGTCTATATTCTATGGTATAATTTTATTTCCCTCAAAAAAGAGATAATGTCCTCGATGTTGACATTTTCAAACAGATCTTCCATATTGTTTGCTTTAACATAACATTTCTGATGTGAGCAAAAAACTGCATTCTATGAATAAGTGTTTAACTGTCAAAGGTGTTTGACATGTAACAGCATAATAAGGCATGCATTTAATCATATTTTGAGCTTCTTAGAGCTAACATTCTGAAAAAGGGTGGAGGCATAGTGGCTCTCCTGCTGGACTGCAATATCATCGTAAGTGAGTTCAAATTCCAGTCACATTGTTATATTCCCTTGCAAACTAATACCCAGCTATGGGTTAAATAGTACTACTGTTCTTTTATAAGTATAGTTTTAACATGATGGTTGATATATCAAAAAACATTAAAGCAGCACTCATACACTTTATATATATATATATATATATATATATATATATATATATATATGAGAAGTAAACAAACAATGTGTTTTGATATGGCTTTTTTTAGCCGACAATTTTTGGGAGAATATGTGCTTAATTGAAGTCATACCTAATTTTGAAAATTAATTAATTGATAATTAATGAATTAGGCGGGCATACCTATTCAAATATAAGGCTAAACAAATCGAGAAAAATCAATCTCTGTATGTACATTTCAGCCTATTAGGCCTCATCAGCAGAGCTTTATACAGGAAGACTGCTTTGTTGTGATTCGAACCCTGACTGTCAAGCTAACAGGCGGGGATTCAAACCATTACACCAGCTGGTTTTCCAGATTTTCCGTTTGTTTTGAACTCAGTTATATTCCACTTATGGTGACTTTGCTACACGACAGTATGAGAAGTAAACAAACAAACAGTCAGGGTTCGAATCACACACAAAAAGTCTTCCTGTCTATAGCTCTGCTCATGAGGCCTAATAGGCTGAAATGTACATACAGAGATTGATTTTTCTCGATTTGTTTAGCCTTACATTTGAATAGGTATGCCCGCCTAATTCATTAATTATCAATTAATTAATTTTCAAAATTAGGTATGACTTCAATTAAGCACATATTCTCCCAATATATATATATATATATATATATATATATATATATATATATATATATTATGTAGATATCATTCTTTATTTCTAAATCTTTTTTTTTTTTTTGCTTACCCTAAGAGCTGTCTACTAATGCCACCACTGTGCACTATCTTGGTAAGTATGCAAGAGAGATTTATGATCTTTTTGTGAATAACGCAGGTGATTTGTTCTTTGTTCTTTTTTTACAATCTTCAACCAATCTTCCTATTCTCATTTCCTACATCAAGTGTTGTGCTGTATTACGGCAAACTGAGTAAATACCACATTAAGGGGCCAGTTTAGCTCAGTCGGTAGAACATCCGCGTAGGAACCACAAAGTTCCAGGTTCAATACCGCCAACTCAGCACATGCTAGGATCTGTGTGGTCTAGTGCTAGTGAAAAAGGATGTGACACAAAGTCATGGATCATTTACACACACACACACACACACACACATACACGTTTATTTATAATGTTGTTATTCTTTATTTTAAAATTTTGAGATTTTTGTTAGTTGATATCTGGTTACCCTAAGGGCTGTCTATTAATGCTGCCACTGTGCACATAAGTAAGCAAGAGAGATTTATGATGTTTTTGTGAATAACACAGGTGATTTGTTCTTTGTTCTTTTTTTACAATCATTCAAGTATCTTAATAATTGATAAAACACAATGATGAAACACATCAAGTGATTTGGATGAATATCAGACAGATGCCAACTTAAAAGTCTCGTTCATAGTCTGCAACCTAAAATGGATGTAAAATAAAAAAGGTTGATTAAATCTGATGTTAAAAAAATATTTTTCTCTTATATGAATATAAATTCATGTTTGTTATTTCTAGTTTCTTGTTGGATTATTTTTGGTATATAAGGTGTACTACAATACACCACTTAAATGTATAGACTGAGCGAGGTCACATGGTTTAAACCTCAGCCAATCAACAGCCCGACTGCGTGGCTGGTTGACTACTTACTCACTGATACTGAGAGACATCCATTTGCAATCATTGACAAAGGACTTGCAATACTGAGGAGCACCAAGGAACAACCAAAGGATTCTTTACCAAGAATTTCTGCAATAAACATCCTTTTTCTACAACATCCCGTGTTTGTCTACCTTTCTCCACATACTGTCGGATTAATTTCCTCTTATTTCTCCCATATATATATATATATATATACATATATTATATATATATATATATATACATATATTATATATATATATATATATTATGAATCAACCAATATTCTTATTGATATAATAAAATACTTAAAAGCAGGTGTTTTGAAGTGACTGTAAAGGAAATGATATTTTCAATAAACTTAAAGTTTGACAAAATCTCTTGAGCCCAAGTCAGATCAGGATACACACCTGAACCAAGTCTCATTTGTTTTTATGTCTTGTCAGTTTTTAGCAGTCATTTCTAAAAAAGCTAGGCAGTATGAAGTCATGTACTAAGCTTAATTTAGTTTGGCACAAGGCCTTAAATTAGGAGTTATGAAGATTGATGAGAACTAGCAGGACCTGTGGAATTTCCACAAAATGAAACAAAAATCAAGAGCAGCTATATAAGCCATAAACGATGATTTGCAATTTCATTACATATAAATCCTACTGTTGTCTTTGCAATAAATAATACAAAAATATACAATAACAATCGATATAATACTGTACAAATTCAATCGAAAAAAAAATCTTTAAAAATGGGTTTTAAAATATCTACATTGATTTACAATAAAAATGGAGAGGGAGGGGGGGGGGGCTTAAAAATATCTAAATTAATTTGCCAACAAAAATGTGACAAATAAATGACTCGAAAATATCTAAGTATGGCCAGAAATTTGCCTGATGCTGGTTCACCAAAACACAGCATAAATTAGGACAGGAGGCTGGACGACAGAGATCAAAATTACCAAAATATATTCCATAATTCACAATTTCAATATTACAAATAAAACAAATATGTGCCTTTTTTTTTTTTTTATTCCTTTTAATTTTATGTTGGGCATTTAAGTGATGCAAGACCATTTGGAATGTTTCATTTTTAACATTGGGTGAAATAAAATGGGACAAATAAGAAATCTGCGATTAAGCTACACCAGATAATCTGGATTTACATTTTTGCATTGCATCTTGAATATTAGGTATCTGCGCAGAGTCTAAGTCTCTCAGCTTTTCCAGCACCATGATGGAATGTTGATCTCTTCTAGCATCTTTGAGATCTTAAGTCCTTCTAGGTCTCTTCTAGATCAGATTTACCAACCACAAACTGTGTTCTTTTTAGGAATGCAGTGTGAGTTCAAGTTAAGGCAGGACATGCCTGAAACTGAAGACTTGTTGATAATAATGGATGGAGATTTAGGAACACGCGTTTTGATATAGAGAGATGTTTAACGTGAATATGTGGAGAAAAGTAGACAAATACGGGATGTTATGGAAACTGGATGTTTATTGTCGACGATGCAACGTTTCGGTCTATTAGACCTTCTTCAGGACTTGGATATAGTTCTTGCTTCAATGATGGACATTCTCAAAATGAGAATATGTAAAAATGTGAATATGTAAAAAGGGTAAATGTGTTTCCTATGAGCTGATTTCAAAAAGGTGTACCATAAGTATTTTTATTTTTTACTCAAAAACTCATTTCATATACAGATCTAAAGACTTTACTATCTATTAATAATGGAGATTAGGTCTCTATTTGTCCGTAACCGAAACTAAGTCACTGCTTATGTCACATTACCCAAAATCGTCATAAGAGAATAAATATACTCAAAATTTCAGCATGCAACCTTAGACAGTCCTTATTGTTTTTTAAACAAGTTTTAATAAATACATGCCCAGTATTATATATTTATATATAGTTTTATTTTATTTTAATATATATTTAAAGTTATCAGAACTAAGTTTCAATTTCAAATTGTTTTGTTTTTTTACGCTTTTAATAAATTTGATGATTTTACTTACTTATGGTACAAACTCTCTGACATTTAATATTTAACTCCCACCCCCTTAGGCAATATCTTTCAAAAATATATTTTCCACCATACTTTTTGCTAGTATTGTTAATATATATATATATATATATATATATATATAAGCAGGTTTTGTAAAATCATTCTTGTAGAAGAACTATTTAACCCATAGCTGGAGGCATGAGGCATAAGTAAACATAATAGCATGATGAGTTCAAATTTGCTTATTAAGATATCTCTGTTAGCCATTACTCCACAAGGATTCCACTTCCACCCATATATATATTTACCAACCATACGCACGAGCAGGATGTGACACAAGGTCAATTTCTTAAGCGGAGTTCAACAGGTTTGAATTCAGAGTTTTCCTTCTCTTAGACCGGTTGCCTAACCAAGGTTAAAGAGCCCAGTCAGCTCTACTATTTAACCATAGCTGGAGGAAGAGTAGGCTTCATACCTCTCCCAAGGGTATTAGCGCTAAGTGAACCTTTACCCATATAACTGATTGCAAATTATTAGTATTGTAAGATTCAAAGTGAATATTTGAAGATACAACTCCGACACATTTCTGAGACAAAACATTTTATATAATACAGCACATGAATAAACAAGATACATAAACAATAGAAGATAGAATAGTGTACATAAACATACATACATAAAAGTCACTGACAAGATAATATAAAAGTACACGTAATATAAAGGTACAGACATGAGACTAAGAATAGTCCATGCTGTATGAATCACTTACAGTGACAAGTAACCGGCGTTGAAGGCCAAAGCCCCAACGAGAAGGGAATGACTGTGTCTAACCCATGTGGTCTCGTAGCGAGGAAAGAGGAAGAGAAATTCAAATCAGCCGCTTAAATACAAGAGGCCCCTAGCAGGAACCAGTGACATCAAGCGGGCAGACAACTCCTCAGGCAAATGCAAAATTAACCCTACAGTATTAAATAGGAATACTTCAGATCATATAAGAGCAAGCAAATCATTTGTATTGAAAAGAATTACTTAAGCTATAACCATTTTATCATTAGTTATTTGAAACCATCCTTGCAAAAAATTGGGCTGAATTATATAAAAAGTTTTTAAAAATGTTTCTATAGTAATGGAGATTTTTATTATATGATGCAGATATTGAAAATATTGGTTCTTAGGTGTTGTCTGCCCAAGGTAGTTTAAAAATCTAGAAAAGAAAGCCTATAAAGGAAGATAAAATTGAACTAGCCACAGTACCATACAAAATGGCTTTATTATGAGCCAAATCATTTTAAACAACATCATTAATAATAGGATCCCATTATGATAAGAGAAAGACACTTTGCAATTCATCCTTTTCTTCTAATAATTTTGTTTTCTCAAAGACATTGTTTCTTACACAGTAATTCATCTAAAAATTTGATTAGTCCAACAGATTTTAGTTTGAAACATCACACAACAAAGATGGAAGAAAATTCAATAAGGGAGGTATACTTGATGTCTTTCTTCCATACTTATTTTTGGACTTTCTTTTGTATTCATTTTTTCTTCATTTTATATATTTCTGTCCTCTTTTATTAGTTTTTTGTCCTTTTTTTTTCTTGCAGAGTTTTTTTTTTCCTTCTTCTCTTGAAACTCGATGATTTTCGGCCATTTTGACTGAATTATTTTTTTGTTCATTTATTTTCTATTATTTCCTTTTTTATTTTCTTCTTTTTGTTTGTCTTTCTTAAATTCTTTATTGACTTCTTTCTTGTTTTATTTTTCATCTTTTCTTTCCATTTTTTTAGTTTTTAGCTCTTCTTTAATGGTAATTTAAAAAAGAAATAGTTTCTCTTTTTCTTACTTTCACACTTTTTTTTTTTTTTCATATAT
>CM042153.1:43974951-44055073 GCA_023376005.1 Doryteuthis pealeii
CCTGTGTTGGTAATTATACCTTTCCTAAACAAAATGGCATTACTTTTTGACTTACCTTCTTATATATATATATATATATATATATATTCATTAAATGAGTGTTGCTTTGGATCTTTCTTTTAATTTTTTAGGACATTTTCTCAATTGAAAAATCAATGATTTTTCTTTTTTCTTTACCCCTTCCTGGAGAAATGACTTTTTTATTCCATAATTCCCCTATTTTTCTTATTTCTATAGTCTCTTATAGTCTTATATTTCTATACTCTTATAGTCTTATTTCATAGTCTCTCCACAATGCATTGTGTTATTGTTCTGGGTATAGCACTTGATCTCTGTGTTAACTTGTTAAATATTTCTATCACATTGTCCTGAAGCTTTTATCATAAAATTTGATTGCATGTTCTATTTGTATGACACCCTTATCCAAACACCCTCGTACTAATCCAAAATTGCTCAGCTGAATATGAATTCTGAGAGGCAATCTTTAACTAAATATTTTCACATGTGTTCAAAACTGTTTTTTCAATGACGGTTGTCAACCTGAAAAATAAAAATATCAATCTGCTTTCTTTCTTGACTAACCTTGTAAATGTCAACTTTGAGAGGGACATTTCAAAAGTAATGTATATAGTTGCTGGAAGCATGTATACACTTTACTTTAAAGCAGACTGAACATATCCGATATATATATATAAATATATATATATATATAGTATTATTAGAATGTAGTGAACTATAAAGGAAAGACTTTATTGAAAAGTTCAAGGCCAGTAATAAAGAGGATGATGCTAGCTTTAGAAAAGAGTAATGAAATTTTGTACTTTATTATTACTAAATAAGCAAATACCCACTTTCCGGTTTAAAAACCACGTCCCTAGCAACCATAACCAGCATCCTTAGCAACGTACTTCTGCAAAGAAATTAGGAAAAGAAACATCTCAAATACAGCCTATGGCATCAATAGGGTCCTTATGCAAGTTCCATAGCCATAATAGCAACCTTAGCCTTTTTCTGAGCAAAAATAGCATCCCTAGCAACTGTTAGTATTGTCCTTAGCAACGCATCTAGAAACAGCTAAAATCAACAAAATCCATCTAAAATTTAGCTGTCCACAGGCAACTTCCTGGGCCAAAATAGCTTCCCTAGTAACTGTAAATAGTGTCCTTAGCAACCTACTACTAAATAAGAAATAGCCACTTTCCGGTTTAAAAAACGTGTCCCTAGCAACCATAACTAGCATCCTTAGCAACGTACTTCTGCATAAGCAATTAGGAAAAGAAACTATCTCAAATACAGCCTATGGCATCAATAGGGTCCCTATCCAAATCCACAGATTTCATTGTGGTCTTGGTCCACAATGAAATCACTTTCAGTTGAGTGAACACTATATATAACAGCAATTACTTACCTCCACTGCACTTACCGCCCTGTCGGCTGGGGCGTTATAATGCACCGATTGCACCTCTGCAGAGGGGTAAGACTCCCCCAATGGGGCCACCTGTTGGCCATGGGTGGCGACCTGTGATGCTTAATAATAGAACCCAGGTGGATAAGCAGTCCATGATATGCAATATTCCACTTTGACCCTTACTTGGGCTAGACGGGCAGTCGGAGAAACCCACTCCAATCAATCAGCTGGTTACATCAAGCCCTAGCACCTATGACTGACCCAACTATTGCCCTTATGGCAAGCCCCAACTATTTTTATCATATGGATGCTAGAAGATGGTGGCTGAGGGTCTACATGTCCTGGGAATTATGTTAAATTCTATCTGATGGTGAGGTTCCAGTTTTGGAGGTTTGGGGAATGTGGAGCACCCCTTCATCACCATTGCTCCCAGGTCCACTCTGACCCAGAGTGGTAGCACCTGTTAGGGTTCCATCCATGGGTTAAATAGAAAAATGTGAATTTATAAATAAATTGATTATCCATTAAGAATGAACTTATTCAAAAAATTTTTCGGCATTAAATGACCCATTGAGGTTGATATGCTGTAAAACAGAACAAACCAAACCAAACCACTGCACTTAACTGGACTCTATTCTATTTCAATTGACTTATTAGACCAGCTACATGGTGTTACGCAAAGAAAATGCTACCTTGTCTTCACATCTTATCTCTTTTTAAAAAAAAAATATTTCACACTTTTCCACTCCATAATAACGCTTGTCAGCTGGGGTTATAGAATATGCCAACTGCACCTCTGCAGAGGAGTAAAATCTCTCCAATGAAGCCACCTGTTGTCCATGGGTCACAACCCATGATGCTTAAGGATGAAATCCTGGTGGCTGTGCAGTTATGGCATGCAACACTCCATGTTAAATATGCATCTAGTGCATGACATTAAATTGAATCTAGTGGTGAAATTCCAATTCTAGAGCTCTGGGGAGTGTAGTGTACCCCTTTATCACTATTACTCCCAGGTCCACTCTAACCTGGGAGCAATGGGGGTGAAGGGGTGCTCCACAATCGCCAGACCTCCAGAACTGGAACCTCACCATCAGAGAGTTAAACGTTATATCCAGGATATGAAGACCCTCTGCCACCATCTTCTAGCACCCATGATGAAAAGGATTAGAGATTGCCATAAGAGCAGTAGTGTTGGGACAATCATATAGGTGCTAGGGCTTGACATAGCCAATTGACTGCAGGGGGCCTCTCTGACCACCTGTCTAGCTTAAATAAGGACCAAAGTGGAGTGTTTTATGTCATGGACTGCTCTGCCACCAAGGTTCCATCCTTAAGCATCACGGGTTGCCACCCACGGCTAACAGATGGCCCCATTGGCTGAGTCTTACCCCTCTGCAGAGAGGCAGTTGGTGTATTCTAACACCCCAGCTGACAGGGCGGCTGATGATGGTTGAAGAATGAACTAGTCAAAATATGATTTGAACAACAGAATCAAAGTGTTCAACTGTTTAAGTATTTATTTAAAAGAAATGGTCTTGTTAATGAAAGAAGAAAAAATATGAAGAATGATAAATGCAGACAAATCAGATGAAACTGATTGTTGTTGGAGGCAAGTGGTGTAATGGTTACAGTCATAGGAAATGGACTCGTTGACCCGATTTCAAATCCTGGACAAATTTACAGTTCACATAGCGCTAATACCCTTGGGAAATGTATGAATTCAACTACTCTCCCCCAGCTATGGGTAAATAGTAAGGCAAACTGGGCTATTTAACCTTGGTTAGGTATCCAGTCTAGGAGAAGGTAAAACTCTGAATTCAAACCTGTTAAACTCTGCTTGAGGTGGTCACTACTAGAATAGGCTCAGTCCTAATTAGTGATCTATTTCACTTAAAAAACTCGATTGGAAAAATTTGTTTCTCAACAAAAATTCACTGGTTTGCTTAAGAAAACTTTAATGAACTTTCTTTTTAATGGTTGTTAAAATAAATCCGGAACTTTTTGTAATTTCTCGTCCATTTCAAATGATTTTTATATTTCAAAAGACTTAAAAGTTGCAAAGGCCAATGGTCTTTCTTAAGATAAGTTTAAAATAATTTGTTTCAAATTAAAACGTCACAAAAAACCTTGTCATGTCCAGCATTTACCGTAGGTGACCTTAGTATTTAATTTTACTTTATTTTATTTTATTTGTGTGTGTCTGTGTGTGTGTATGTGTGTGTGTGTGTGTGTGTGTGTGTGTTGTTTATGTACATGCCTTAGAAATTAGGATATATGATCAGTTTAATATCTTACACATCTGCATATTTCCCATTCATTTCTATTATTTTATATGTTCCTTTCTAGTAAATATGCTGCAGTTGTTAATACAACCTTCCAATTCATTCATTTCTTCATCCATTCTCATAATATCTTTATTAATGGCCTTTTCTAGAGTGCACTTTCATTCCTAATCAGTCATAAAACTATTTTTGGTTTGGCACTTAAATAAAACAGATGAGCCGCCACACAATGATTTGGCAGACAAAAAAAAATTGTTTTTTTTAATAAAAAAATATAGATAAAAAATTATGACTCAATTATAATTGATCAAAAATGCATTTGTGAATGTTTACATGCTTTTTTAAGTATCATTTTAATTTTATGTTTAATATTAATAATTTTATATAATATATATATATATATAAAATATATTATTTATATGTAATATAAATAATTATTAATTTAATATTTTTAATATAAATTTACATGCTTTTTTAAGTATCATTTTAATTTTATGTCTTCAAGTATTTTTATCCTGTATTCATTAATGACAATATAAAAAGGAAGATAAATTGAACAAATAAACAAATGAGTTCAATAATGATAAGAGCTATAATTTTAATTGGGACAATAATAATAATAATCTATTAATAATGGAGATTCGCTTCCGGTTTTTGCCTGTAACAAAAATTATGTCACTGTTTATGTTACATTACCCAAAATCTTCATAACAGAATAAATACACTCAAAATTTGAACATGTAACATTAGACAGTCCCTATTGTTTTTTAAAACAAGTTTTAATAAATACATGACTGGTATTATATATATATATATATATATATATATATAGTTTTTTTTATTTTAATATATATTTAAAGTTTACATTTCAAATTGTTTTATTTTTTAATCCTTTAATGAATTTGATATTTTACTTACTTAGGGTACAAACTTGCTGACATTGAATTTTTTACTCCCACCCCTCAGGCAATATGTTTCAAAAATCTATTTTTACATCGCCCAGAGGGTGTTTTTTATTTTGTACTAGTAATAATAATAATAATATGCATTTCATTCTCAAGAACAGATTCTGGTTTATGCATATACCATTTTGTTGTATAGTCAAATTCTTTTTTTTTTTTGCATCATTCCCAGTGGATCACCTTCCCAACCCAATCGTGCCTAGCTTTGTATTCCCATTGTGCTAGTTTGCTACATTCACTTAATACATGGTTGATGGTTTCATCTGTCACCACACACAATTTTTGCTTTGATATAATTTCTTCTTATGGCATTGTTTTGTGTAGCAATTATTAGCGATTCAGTTTCTCTCTTGAGATTTCTTCACTGGGACTTTGAGATACCAATTGTAGTTGGTGCACTTGGAACGGTCCCAAAAAATTTAGTAAACAGACTAGAGGAACTGGAAATCATGATAACTCCCCTCTCTGGAGACCTGAGGCAACTTGAGTATTTCTTGTTTGTAAATAATTTTCTTGTAAGACTCCGTATGTTAGATAACTTTGAATATATATTAGAATAAAACTATATATAAAATCAATAATACCAGGTATGTATTTCTTAAAACTTGTTTTAACAAACAATGTGGACTGTTTGATGTTGCATACTTAATTTCTGAGTATATATAATACAGGGTTGTTTTTATTCTATGTATGAATGATTTTGCCTATAAATTAAATTCTCATTCATAAACATGCAATTCCTGAGGATATTGTGATGTAAGCAGTTACATAGTTTTGGTTACAGACAGAAAGAAAACTAAATCTCCATCATATATAGAATTAGACTGAACCAAATAACAGATTAGACAGAAATATGGCAGTGACATAGTTTTGGTTACAGACAGAAAGATACTAAATCTCCATCATATATATAATTAGACTGAACCAAATAACAGATTAGACAGATTAGACAGAAATATGGCAGTAACACAGTTTTGGTTACAGACAGAAAGACACTAAATCTCCATCATATATAGAATTAGACTGAACCAAATAACAGATTAGACAGAAATATGGCAGTGACCCTTAATAATGAAGTTGGATGGTCACAGTTTGAATATATCCTATTATAGTATACTCAGTGAAAGTATATTATTTAAGGAACATTGCTTCAGCTGCATACAAAACTAGTATATTAATCAGGTGTAGATTGGAAAAGTTATTGTCTAAAATTGTTTTTTACAGGCTCTAATAATATAAAATCTGTTTCTTGTGATTAGCTATTATGAAATGTCTTTTCATTAGGCTTGCATTTGGTGAACCCCAGAGTAGTATATTTACAGAGTATGTAGGAAAAAATAGTAATCAAAATAAAATATACAGGTTAAAACTTGTCTGAGAAAAAAAAAAGAAAAGAAAAAGAAAAACTGAAGAAATAACATAAAATTTAATTGTCACTCTCACACTGACAAAATGGCAGTTAAATAACTTTCCTAACTCCTGCAGTTGGAGAGCACCAATTTGGCTTCTGTTTCCAAATATAAATGAAAAGGTTTATTATACATGACTTTAATAGTATGGAAATTGAGCCACCTGATAGAATATCAACTAAATTTAGCTTTTCCATTATTCATTTTATTGGTCTCAAACTAGATGAGTATAATTGTTTAATGTTGTACTTAAATTTGGAATTCAAATTTGTTCCATTTACAATTAAATGGTAGTCTCAGAATACACTCCCCTTGCAATAGAGCTGAGTACTGATTTGTGTAATCAACTAAATCTACATGGTTAACTGATTCTTCTACAGAATGAAACAGAATGTGGCAAATGTATTTTGAAGAAAATGAAAGAAAAAGAAAGGAAGTTGTCAATCAATTCATATGATCTGATAAGATGACTGATTTTTATGGCATGTCAGCTATCTAGGGTAATTTTATGCCAAGAGGTTAGTGAATTGTATTCATTGTATGTTTATATTGTAGAATCAAAATTGTCACATAATACCTAAATAACGAAAACAGAATATAATAAATAATTAAAATAATGTCTGATGAAACCTCAGAAGAGAGAAATGAGATCTCACGGGATCTGTTAATTCAACCTAGCAATTGCTAATTACTTTGTTCACCTTGTATCTTTGCTTAGTAAACCTTTCCCTCTATCTTTAATACTTTAATGTTTCTTCCTATTATTTCTGTTAACTCTGATACTATTATCTGAATTATAACAAAATATGATATTTAAAAAAACAAAAACAATTCTGATGATATCAAGCTAGCATTTTTTTTTGTTTTACTAAAGATGAAGCAATATTTTTTTAATGGCAGGTAAGAAGGTTCCAAGCTAGCATCCATTTGACAGGCTGTAACCAAATACAAACCCTCTACCAACACTCATAACATAGTTATGTGATGGTTATGTACTGATCTAAGTATCCACATCAAAACCAGCAACCAATCAGAACCCAGAGAATAAGCTTGCCCAAGCTGCATAATGGAACATCCCAGCCTGCTATATAAAGCATCTACCAACTCACTCTGGTAGTCTCAGAGCACACTCACCTTGCAATACAACTGAGTACTGATTTGTGTAATCAACTAAATTCTACATGGTGCTGCAGACAGGATTTAGTTAGATCTAAATGTCCAACTAAATCCAACATATTTACTTTTTCGTGTAGATGTTTCTTAAGCAGGTTTTTTATACACGGTCCTATCAAATATTAATAATTTTTAAACAGATTGAAATGAAGGGTACTCCTGTTACATAATTTATAAGCAGTTTGTAAATTATGAATGTAACTGTAGTTAGAATTTTGAATAGGGTCCGTTAGATGTAAAATTACGGGTATTGAAGGAAGTCAGTCAGTCAATCAGTCTACTATTGGTTTGAACAATGTGACTGGCCAAGCACAACGGAACCAGTGTCAAGACAACTGGTACTTATGGGAATTCAGAATAGTCCACTCATGCATTTGGGTGATTCCATTCCCTGAGTCCTGACTGGCTGCTTGGTTTGTAGGATCCTCTGAGGCTTCATAAATATCCTGCCATTTTGCAGTAGTCTTTGCAGCAAAACAGAATCGTATTGGGTTACGACTGCTTGCTGTCTTGTCTTGCCAATTTTACGGTAATTGGAATTAGTATGATAATTCTACAACGGGGTTTATGGAAAGTTACCCGATAGTTGTTGACAAGTAATAACCTTTTGATTTGACCCTTTGAAAACGTGCTATTCCAGGGTTTTAGATTAGATTCGACCCAGTTTCTGAGGAGTGCAGACGCTATTGTTGGCTCTGATGGGTCAGTCTCACCGCAGCAGAATAAATGGGCAAGGTTGCAAAATAAAGCTTGATCAAAAAATCAACCAAGTCTTGTTTGTTAATTGAATATTAAAAACAATGACCAGTCCAGCAAGAAAACGTCAACCCTTGACAAAAAGCCCAAAGAAAATGACCGAAACCAAAAGAAGATTAAAAAGTAAGAATCACCATTCTATTTGTCTATCTCTTATATACCCAATATTGAAGAGAACACACCACACTCTCCAGAACTACAGAACTGGAGCCTCACCATCTGATGCAGTTAAGTGTCATGCCTAGGAAACAGCTTTTGTGGGGTTTTCTCTTACCCTCCTGCAGAGGACAAAGTTTATTCTAAGCCCCACTAACAAGGTAAGATCTGATTAGCTTTAACAGGTTATTTTCTTCTCTACAAAGATGCTTGAGTGCACAAAATATGTTGTGCATCTTCCATTTAACTTAAAAATCAGAGGGGACCTTACAGCACATGCAGACATTCTCATAAAGAATTACTTAGTTCACAATGAAATGCCATCAAATGAACTTGTGTATTGTGACTGTTGCAAATGCAGAAAGTTGCTTCAGAAAGATTGTTCAAATATAAACTTGGCTATGAAAAGTAGGTATTTACCCAACCCGTTGGCCACAGGTAAGATGTGACACAAGGTCACAAGTTTGGAGCATCCAGTGAGCATCGAACTCACATTCAGTAGTAATAGATCTACAACTCTAGCTTGCTAATCATTACAGCACGAGAGAACGCCCAATGTATTTCTCCAACCCATCCACCACGGGTAACATGTGACACAAGTTCGCAAGTATGGATCATCCAGCAAGGATCAAGCTTGCTTTTCAGAAGTAATGGATCTGTGAGTCTGGCTTACAAAACCATTCCACCATGATGGGACACCCCTGAGTGTGAAATGTTATGAACTAGGAACTATGCAAATGGCTAGGAATATGTGTCAATAGTATATGAAGAAACTCTCTTAAATTCTCTAAATTCTCTGGAAGATTCAAATGGATCACCCAATCTAAGCGAGATTACCAAATCTGGTTATTATGAATAAGATAAAGAAAAACTTATCAGATGGTGTATTTCACTCTTTCGCTGGATCATGGAATAAAAATGAACAGCTTCTCATGTTATATAATTCATGGATAGCCTATAAAGTGTAGCTAGATTTTTGAATTGAAGTTTCAAAATCGGTGGGGTTAAATGAAAAGTTACTGCTAGCCATTATAGTTATTATTGGCAGGTAATAACCTTTATTTGACCTTTCAAAACCTGCCCAATAGAAAGGTGTGTTTAAAGGAAATTAGATTTAGTTGGCAGTTGCCGGACGGTAGTCAGAAGGAGCGGATGCAGGGGTCCCTCACTCTAAGATGCTGACTTCTCACCGCGCGGTTAAATCCTTTTGGGCCAGGGTTTTCTTAATAAAATCTATAAAAAGCAACAAAGTCTTGCTTCCTTATTAAAAAGAAATGAGCAGACACCCAGCCCAAAAAAGAGACCACCAAAGGAAGGATCAGGCCAGAAAAAGAAGAAGACGATTAAACAAGTAAGTAGTAGAAAAGTAAGAACACATCTCCTCCTCTCACCATTTATATACCTGATACATAAAGAGGTATATAACACTCAGAGAAAAATGTTTAATTGTGGATAACAAAAGCAGCAGTTGTGTTAATCATTTTATATAATTACCCAACCCCTCTACCATTGGCAGGATTGAACAATGGAGGGACAATCTTATAAGTGACAATTCTCATATGAATAGTATTATCTATGTTATTCGGACTATTGTCTTCATCTTTATTGTTATCTGTACAATGTTTCAGCCAATATGCCCTCCAGCCTTCTTCAAGTATTACTTGTCGGACTTGGGAACCTTCTCAGGAACCTTCTTTTCAGACTCGGAACCTTCTTTTGGACTCGGGAACTTTCTTTTCGGACTCGGGAACCTTCTTGTCGTAATTGGGAGCCATCACGGAACTTTGATCTGTTCTCATTCCACTAACCATAGCTCAGGTAGGGGCGTTAAGCTGTGTTAATTATTATTCTATGTTACTGCTGCCCTTGATCAGGACTGAACCTGCAATCTAGAGATAACTATCACCTATCACTTAGAACTGTCTTAACCTAACTACCTTATCCACTAGGCCATGTGTCCAATTGGTTCCCAAGTCCGACAAGGTTCCTAAGTCCAACAAGGTTCCCAAGTCTGACAAGAAATACCTGAAGAAGGCCAGAGGGCATATTGGCCGAAACATTGTACAGATAACAACGAAGATGAGGACAATAGTCTGAATAACGCAGATAATACTAATCATCAAGCCTCATCTGAAACATTCAGAGAAATTCTCATATGAACTCTTTCACATAGACACACCATTGTTGGCCGACAACCATTGTTGTGAGAAACTGGATGCTGTGTTGAGGACTGCTAAGAGCAATGGCCGACATGCACGGATGGTGAGAGAGAGTCAAGGGATCCATGCTATCCGCATGACTGAAGAGAGATTTTGGGTATTGATCTCCAGTGAAAACAACCCAATAAGAAAAAGCAATAATATCACTTATCAAAATACAATTAATATTATTGAAATACAAATCTATAATAGTAATAGAATAAGACATGAATGTGTGTTCAAATGTTATGCCTTGTCATCACCACATATAAAATAATGAACTATTCTGTTTTGATTTTGAGGAGAGGAAGGGAAGAAAAAGAACATACATGTCAGAGAGCAAAATATAAAGCAAATATAAAGAAAAAGGAAAAAAATAAAGGGAAGAGGGAGAGAAAGTGATAATGCTATACATTAGATGCTTATCATCTGCTTCAATGACTTTAGAGCCATTAGTTTTTAGGTGGCTTAATAAGAATTTGTATGTATATATATATATATATATATATATATATATTGTTAAAGAAAAAGACTTAAAAATCGACCGCTTTGCAGTTAGATCTATTTCCACCCACACACACACATATATATATATATATATATATATATATATATATATATATATGTATGTACATGTTGTGTCAAAAAAGTATCAAGATTTTTTGTACTTTTTGACTCACCTTGTATACTGAAAAAAAAAAAGTTCCATTCATTCTTCATTTCTCTCTTGGTAAATACAGCTTTAAACTTGGTACTTTTTTGACACACCTTGTATTCTGAAAATATTAATGAATGGAACTTTTTTTTTTCAGAATACACCTTGTATATATATATATGTATATATACAAGGTGTGTCACAAAAGTATATATATATATATATATATATATATATAAAAGTAAAGTTGTCGGGTGGCCTAATGTCAGTATGAGCCATACAGCAAGGGAGTTATCCCCTTTTCACTAGTGCTAGAGCAAGGAGATTGTTTTTTTGTGTCTGAGGTGGAGCGTCACACCTACCATCAGCTCCTTATTTTACCGCACAGATCCCTGTGCTACTCATACGCTGAGTTGGCGAGGACCAGTATCGAACTAGGAACCTTGTAGTTTCTAGCCGAACGCTCTACCAACTGAGCTAAATGTGAGGTTAAGAAATATGACTGAAAAATGAAAATTAGGTTATTGAACTTTATAAATCATGTGGATATAACACATTTCACTTTAACAGCTTCATTAGATAAGATTTTCTCTTTAAAATAGCGCGTTTGGAAGTAAAAAAAGCTCTTCAAACCCCGATTTGGAAAATTTCCCCAAACTTTTCCAATGTACCAACTATCAGGTAAGGTGTACGGGCACGGCCCCTAACTAGAAACAACAGTTGGAATGTTAATTTCATAGTTTTAAGGGGTCCGCCAGGCGTTTTTAAGTTTTTTTTTACATGTGTTGAAATGAAGTAAAAAATGCCCTGTTTTGATGTCTCTTTCAAGTGTTTTGAAGCGTCGATTTTCAGTATATAAATTTAAGCAAAATTTTTAAAGTTAACCAAAATTTTCAAACTTGCAAACTATCAGGCATGATTAGACTCGTTAGGGGCTTGCGAAAAATACCAAATTCAATGTTATTTTATTAATTTTCGATAGTATTACACAGTTTTTTTGTTTTTTAATAGCGTGTTTGGAAGTAAAAAGAGCCCTTCAAACCCCAATTTGGAAAATTTCCCCAAACTTTTCCAATGTACCAACTAACAGGTAAGATGTACGGGCATGGCTCCTAACTAGAAACAACAGTTGGAATGTTAATATGATAGTTTTAAGGGGTCCGCAAGGCGTTTTAATTTTTTTTTTTTTATATGCATCTAAACAAACTGAGAAATGCCCTGTTTTGACGTCTTTTTCAAGTGTTTTTAAGCTTCGATTTTCAGTATATGAATTTAATTGTTATATAGTTTCAAAATAGAAATGAAAAAGCACAAATTAAAGCAGACTGAACAAGTAGAATATTTTTTTTTTCTCTTTCAATAATCGTTTCTTTGTGATATTTTACAGTAATAATAGTAATTACAAACAAATTTCTGAATAATTTTCAAATTTCAAAAGTTTACAAACAAGATTATCTGTTTCCATGACGATTACATCTACAAATTCTTTCAACATTTAACAAGATGTACTACTATTTGATGAAGCTGCAAAAGATGAACATTTTAACATGGTTGTATATATCCAACCCCTCCCCACAAGCAGGATTCAACACAAGGGGAGTTTTTTAAGCTGAGCACAACTAGTTTGAATTAAGAGTTTTCCTTCACCTAGACCAGTTGCCATACCAAGATTAAAGAGCCCAACCTGCCCTGGATGTGACACAAGGTTTATTTTTAAGTAGTGTAGGATTCATGGTTAATATATGAACATACAACTCTGACACGTTTGTTGGACAAAAAATTTTATATAATAAACAGCACAGAAATAAGACAAGATACAATAACAATAAAATACATGTACATAAACATACAAGAGTAGAGATAAAAGCACTGGAGAGTCTGTACATACAAAATCACTTACTAGTGATGGGGCCGAAGACCCCAGGAGAGTTACATAGCTTTGGGGGCAGAAGCCCCACCGAAAAGGGTGTGACAATGGTCTAACCCATGTGCTCATATGAGAAGATGTAGCTAAAAGAGGAAGAAGCATTTGAACCAGGTGCTTAAATACAATAGCCCCTGGTGAGAACAAACGACAACCCAGCAGGAAGATAACTCTTCCAGTCAAAGGAAAGATAATCCCAACAGTAGTGTTTAACAGGTTTAAATTCTGAGTTTTCCTTCTCCTAGATTGATTACCATACCAAAGTTAAAGAGCCCAGTGTGACCTATTATTTACCCATAGCTGGGGGAAGAACAGTTGGATGCATACCTTTCCCAAAAGTATTAGTGCTATGTGAAATGCAAACAAGCCTTCAAACATTTGAACTTGTGTAGCTGGGTTCATCTATACATATATAAAGGGCAGTTGTGTGTATGTATGTCCAGAGGAAACTACGAAAATAAAACAATCAACAAAAAAGTAAATATATATATACACATTAAATATCACAAGATCTTGCTTTTTGTGCTAAAATGATGAATATTTTATTTATATTCATGAAGATATTTAGAAATTAAAATTTGAATAGTAAGAGAAGAGAAAGTCATTTGCTTCATGATTAAAACATGAACAGATCAATTATGGAAGACCAAAACAATCAATGGATCTGCGAGACTAACTTTTGTTTTTATCCCCCTACTCAGGCAATGCTGGTTAGCCAATTCTAGCTTTCAATAATGATAGCTATTATACCATAAGCACCCCCCCCCCATAAACATTGTAATATGGTGAGTGGATGTGTGGTTTCCCCATTTTGACACCAGCTTGGTGATTTGACGTGTTTTGGATATGGTGTCAGGCATAACCTCAGTAAAGATGTGAGAATCAGAGCATGAAGCAAAGGTTTGGTAAAGATATTGATTTTCATTGGTTAATATGAACACAGGAATAAAGGCAGAAGACAGGATTTTTCAATTAATTAGAGGGCTGCAAGTTAAACAGAGACATATAATTTGTGTAGTTTCTGGGCTTAGGCTTTTTTGGGCCCTTCTGGGCCACCATATAAAAGAATGACAAAATTATTCATCTTCTCTTCTCTCGTGATGGTTGAATTTCAGTAACCCATTATCAGAGCTCATCTGAATATTCTAACATCTGAATCAAAGTGGGAAGATAAAAAAATAAATAAATATAAAAAGTTTGTCCATTTCTTTTTATCACCTGGACAGGAATGATGATTAACAGCTTTTGAGTCTTGTTTGGGAACATGTGCCAGCAAGAACTGCTTTCGATGTAGCAACATTTATATAAATAATTTGTTAATTATCCAAAGTATTTATTGTATAGTAGTAAAAAAAATGCACCCCGGGCACAAGTAATTAAATTTTAATATAATCAAATACTGAATTAGAAAGAGTAATGAAATCAAATACAGACACAAAACAAGTTTACACTTATTCTTACTTTATTTTAATTGATTTCAATATAAAATTATACATAGAATTGCTTTAAATACATTTGAGAATAAAACAATAATATCAGAAATCAATAACACCAAGTAATTATTTATTAAACATGGTTTTATCAAAACTGGTATGCAAATTATTCAAACCATATAATATGTAAACATTTATTTCTTAATGATATATAACACACATTAAAGGACTAATAATACGGGTTGTTTTGAGATAAATCTATCTCAGCTAGAGACATTGTTATTAATAAGATGCTAATTAAGATTTAATAATGATTATTTAAAAACATTAGGAATATAACGTAAATAACTAAGGGAATTGTGACGTTGGTGATGATATAGTTTTGGTTACAGACAGACAAACACACAATCTACCTTATATTAAGGTATTGTGAGTATGATAGTTTTTTTTTTTTTTGTTTTTTTTGCTTCACCAAAGTAGTCCACAAAATAAGGTAGGCAAATTGTCCATTCCTATGTAGTTAGTTTTTTTGTTTCTAGTGACCTACAAATAAACCAACAATATAGAAACACTCTTTCCAATATTTATACAAAAAGAAAGTGATTACAGGCAATTCACTCAATTCTTTTTATTAGACTCTTTTGATAACATTATAGAAATAAAAATTTCGGCCATTTTCAATAAAATTATCTATTATCTTAGAGCCAGTTTAGCTCAGTCGGTAGATTGCCCGGCTGGGAACCTCAATGTTCCTGGTTTGATACAAATTTTCTGAATCCATTATAATTTTAGCCATAACAATAAAAGAGGTAAATATTTTGTTTTATAGTAATAAACCTCACTAACCTGGTATCCAGAATGGATTCTTGGGTTTCTCAGCTCACCAGTGTTTTATTCCAGTACTAAGTAATGTGGCATATAACCACAGATAAGATAGCCTAAAGCAAGTAACTCCATATATATATTTTCTCCCCCCAAATTCTTCTTTATTGAGTTATAATAATAACTAGAAGTTCAGGTCCACAGCAGTTAGTCATTTTGTGTTGTGACACAGCAGAATGTTCTAAGACTGACGTGGACATTGTAATTCAATGTTTTCTGCATTGTTCATAGAACATTTTCAATGCAGTTAGAATCAATATAACCTTTTATTGGTTACAGCAGTTGCAGCTGCATATGGATTTCCTATTTGCACTTTATCTGTTATTCGTTCTAAGCTCAGACACTTAACAATTAGTTTGGTTTGTATTATTTGTATTATTCAGACTATTGTCCTCATCTTCATTGTTATCTGTATAATGTTTCAGCCAATGTGCCCTCCGGTCTTCTTCAGGTATTTCTTGTCGGACTCAGGAACCTTCTTCTCGTAATAGGGAGCCATCACGGAACTTTGAACCTAACCCTTTATTCAGTCCACGGTGCTATCCTGTTCTCATTCCATTAACTATAACTGGGGTACAGGTGTTAAGCTGTGTAAATTATTATTCTATGTTACTGCTGCGGAAGGCACATCGGCCGAAACATTGTACAGATAACAATGGAGATGAGGACAATAGTCCAAATAATACAAATAATACTAATTATCAAGCCTCATTTAAAAAATTCAGAGAAATAGTTTGATTTGGTTTGTTATATTTTACGGCATATCAACCTCAGGGGGTCATTTAATGCTGACAAAGTTTTGAAATAGTCATTCTTAATGGATACTCAATTTTTTTATAAACACATTTTTCTATTTAACCCATCGTTGAGACTGTAACAGGCACTATCACTTTGGGAGCAATGGTGATGAAGGAGTGCTCCACATTCCCCAGACCTCCAGAACTGGAATCTCACCATCAGATAGAGTTTAACGTCCTTCCCAGACATGAAGACCCTCAGCCACTGCCTTCTAGCACCCATATGATAAAAAGGGCCGGGGCTTGCCATAAGGGCAATAGGGCTGGGGCAATCATATAGGTGCTAGGGCTTAAAAGATAAATCAGAGAAATTTCAGACTATGGCAAAAGAACAAGTAAAGTCATTGGGGTGGCCTAAAGTTGGTATCAGCTAGACAGCGAGGTAGTCTATTGCCTTTTTACTAGCGCTAGACTAAGTAGATTGTTTTTTAAACATCTGAGGTGGAGCACCACACCTACCATCAGCTCCTCACTTTACTGCACAGATCCCTATGATACGCATTGAACCCAGAACCTTGTGGTTCCTAGTCAAACGCTCCGCCGACTGAGCTAAACCAGCCCTGAAACATTAACAAATGAGAAACGTTACTAAATAGGAATTGTTATTTGAAATTATGTAATTGCTTGAAAAGAAAAAAGGCTGACTTCAGCATTAGATCACCCAACAAGGGTTGACATGCGATAAAACCAACTTAATTAGTGATATGCAAAAACCATTTAGCAAAACCAAAATCAGAAATTGCATATATGAAATTTAATTTCTTTATTTTGATTTCCAATGAGTGAATAACAGTAACATAAAAACAACAGTTGAGAAAAAGTCTTCTTTTTTTTTTTTCTAAAATCAAGTCTGTCTTCTCCCCAAAGGCATCAACAAATAAAACAAATTCTAATGATTTTTATAATTATGAATTTTTCATCAAGTGTTGCTTCAAGATATTAAAGTAAATGTGTTTCATGACAACCTGATGATTACAATATGTGCATAGAAAAGTCTGTGATGAATATGCAAACTAATGTTAAACAATCTATCTATAGAATTATATAGAATTTGGAAGTGTGTGGTTAGAGTCATAGGAAATGGACTCGTTGACCAGAGTTCAAATCCTAGACAAGGCTGTTTGCATTTCACATAGCGCTAATACCCTTGGGAAAGTATGAATCCTCCAGCTATGGGTAAAATAGTAGAGCAGACTGAGCTCTTTAAGCTTGGATAGGTAACCAGTCTAGGAAAAGGAAAACTCTTAATTTGAAAAAACCTGAGGTTAGTCATTGATTGGGTTTGTGGCATTCCTTGTACACCAATTCTTTCCTATCGACTGTGCCAAAAAGTGCGGATGGTCCTACAGAAGCCTTTGCCACTATAAACAAAACACTGTGAAGGTTGTTCATTGGATGAACGCTCATGCATAAAAATCAATGAGAGAGTCTATTTTTTAAAAATCTATAGAATAATGATTTGATTTCTGCATGGTTGGTTGGTTGTTGGATTTTACAGCATGTCAACCCTCGTTGGGTTATTTTATGCTGAAGACGTTTTGTTTTATTCATTGTTGTAGGGTATCCCATTTTAGCCAACTCAATTTTTTTTAACTCATTTTTTAATCTATTTAACCCATAGACGTGACCATAACAGGTCAGAGTGGACCTGGGATTAATAGCAATGAAGAGGTACTCCACACTCCCCAAAAGCACATAATTGGAACCTCACCACTAGATGCAGTTTAAAATCATACCCATGACACTAAAACCCTCAGTCACTGCCTTCTAGCACATATATCATAAAAAGGCTGGGTGTTTGCCATAGTGGCAATACAGTTGGGACAATCATATAGGTGCTAGGGCTTGACTTGACTAGCCAATTGATCAAAGGGGGGCTCTTTGACCACCCATCTAGCCTAAGCAAGGGCCAAAGTGAAGTACTGTATGTCATGGACTGCTCAGCCACCAGGATTCCATCCTTAAGCATCACAGGTCACCACTCCTGGCTAACAGGTGGATCCATTGGGAGGATTTTACCCCTCTATAGAGGTGCCCCCCCACCAGTCGGTAGAGCGTTCGGATAGGAATCACAAGGTTCCTGGTTCGATACTGGCCCTCGCCAACTCAGCGTATGAGTAGCACAGAGATCTGTGCGGTAAAGTGAGGAGCTGATGGTAGGTGTGGCGCTCCACCTCAGATGCTAAAATAATCTCCTTGGTCTAGCACTAGTGAAAAGGGGATATACTTCCTCGTTGCTGGCTGATACCGACATTAGGCCGACCCAACGACTTTACTTTTACTTATAGAGGTGCTGTCAGTGCATTCTACAGCTACAGTCGACAGGGTGGATGTATGCATGTTTGCCATAAGAGCAACAGGGTTGGGGCAATCATATAGGTGCTAAGGGCTTGATGTGACCATCCAATTGATTGGAGGAGGCCTCTCTGACCGCCCGTCTAGCCTAAGTAAGGGCCAAAGTGGAGTGTTGCATGTCATGAAGAGTTGCATGTCATGGACTGCTCAGCCACCTGGATTCCATCCTTAAGCATCGCGGTTGCTCCCACCCAACAGGTGGCCCCATTGGCAGAGTCTTACCCCTCTGCAGAGGTGCAGTTGGTGTATTCTAACGCCCCAGCCGTAAGGGCGGATGCTGTCCTACAAGTGATCACCTGAATGAGTTGCAATAAAAAGCAACTAGAATATGAAGGATAATAATAGACAAAATTATTTAGTTGTATAATATTCATGAAGCTATGTACAGATGTTAGATTATACTAATCTGATTGGAAATTTGTTAATTCAGCAAAAAAGACATTTAATCAATAACATTCTAAAAGACAAATAATGTATTTTTCGAAACCAAATATCTAAAGTTACTTCACAACAGGGAAAGAGAGAGTGAGTAAAAGAGCAAGAAGGAGAGAGAGAGAGAGAGAGAGAGAGAGAGAAGAGAGAGAGAGAGAGAGAGAGCAAAAGAGCAAGAAGGAAAGAGAGAGAAAGAGAGCAAAAGAGCAAGAAGGAAAGAAGAGAGAGAGTGTGAGGAGAGAGAGAGAGAGAGAGAGAGAGAGAGTGAATTAAAGAGAAAGAGGAAAAGAGAGAGAGAGAGGAGAGGGAGGGAATAAACAACTTCATCATCATCATGTCATGCAATTTACACGGATATCCATAACGATCTCTCACCAACCTTCCCTATCATTCATCGACTCTAGAAGCTTCTCCGCGCAGCAGCCCGCATCCCTGCATAGTTGGTAATGTAGGTCCTGGCTGGGCAACCCACATGGTGTGCCCATGTGCTGGCTTCCACAGTAGTACGTCGCTTACGAGCTCGTCGTTGCTTTTCCAGCAGTGTCCTGCATGTCTAGCCAGTCTTACTCGTATGGTTTGTGAGATGGGGGGCAGCATTCTTGTGCAGCTCCTATCTAGCTTATTCTCAAGGCACTTCGTAAGGGTCCATGTGGTACAGCCATACAGCAGTACTGACACAACCACAGCCTGAAAGAATTGTCTCTTTAGCTTGTCGGGGAGATCGGATTTCCATATGGCAAGCTTGTCAGGGAGATCAGATTTCCATATGACTAACTTAATTTTATCTAATTTGTCTAAAATTGGAACAGGAAATGGATATTGTCCCTTCGACAACAGAGGCAGAGGTAAAAAGAGTGATTGGGATTGAAGGGATCAGAATAGGGGCAACCCACAAAAGATAAGGTCAGGTTGAAGTCAAGTCTCTAATTTGTCTAAAATTTGGAAGAGAGGTCACTTAGATGAATAGAAATAAAGAGGTGAGAGCAAAATAAAATGTAAATATCAACTTTGAAAATCTAAACGACCCTAACAATCATACGAGGGACAAAAATCCAGAATTTTCTTATTTTCTAATCAAAATCTTGAAGCATAAAAACAAAGAAAAAATTACAAAAAGATATATAATTTACAATAACACCTGGATCTTACATGTCTATCTTTGATGTTTTGATAAGTACAGTGGATAAAGAAAAAAAAATCATATAGGATGATTATATTCAGATCATAGCTGGCTTTAAAATCAATGGTAAAATGTTTAATACAAGATGTTACACTGGGTACAACAGAAAGAAAAAACAAACAAAAATCTGATCTTGATTTAACAGAGATTGAAAAAATTTCAAGCAACGAAATAAAAACTTGCACCAAAAAATAATAATAAATTCAATAGTGTTCTATAGACAAATGTATTTTATATTTTCTATCATATTTATTTAAAGGTTGCCTTTGGCAGCCATTAAGTTCACTGTTTGGTTGGATTTTATGGCATGTCAACCCCCTTAGGTTATTTCATGCTGAAGATATTTTTTATTTTATTCATTCTTGTTGGATATTTGAATCTTTTTTCAAACTCGTTTTTTTAACACATTTTTTTAAACTAGTTGTTTTATCTATTTAACCCATAGATGGGACTCCAACAGGTACTACAACTGTGGGTCAGAGTGGACCTGGGAATAATGGCAATAAAGAAATGACTCTACAGTTCAGGACATAGGTGCTCATATGTTGTAAAGTGCTGGATTGATGGATGAGATGGTCGAAAGTAACCACACTTGAACTACAAAAACAGAGATTTTTTGTTTTAAAACAAACTGCATACAACCACAGCTGTGGCATCTGATTAAGACCTTTATATTCTCCAGAAACCTTTTAGCTTGAATTCTTTGTTTGGTTGGTTAGATTTTATGGCATGTCAACCCTTGTTGGGTTATTTTATGTCAAATACATTTTTGTTTTATTCATTCTTGTTGGGTATTCAAATTCTTTTTTAAAGTCTTTTTTTTTAAAACACATTTTTAAACTAATTTTTTGATATATTTAACCTATAGATGGGGCCCTAACAGGTACTACAACTACATGTCAGAGTGGACTGGGAGTAATGGCAACAATGAAAGGATACTCCACACTCTCCAGGACACTAAAATTACAAATAAATGAAAGGAAGTACTCTATGATTAACATTTGTTACCTTCCCCGAGAAATTATAGTAACTAGCAAATATATGCACCCTCCTCCGGGTGCAAGTATTTAAGTCTTAATGTAATAAGATATTATATTAAATTAGAAAAAAAAACTAAATAAGAATGCAGATAAAAAGATTTGAAACAGAGGGGGTTATAATCCACAAATAGAAAAACTGAAACTCCCATCTCTCATTGCTAAATTTTTCAAATTCAACTATATAGTTAAAATAGGAAGAATAAAAGAATAAAATTACAGTTATCTCTTCTTGTTAATAGATTTCTTTTACCCCGAGATGTTTGCACATATTCATTGACAAAACTAAACAAACAATTAGAAATCAATAATACTAAGCAAATATTTATTAAAATCAAATTATTAATATCACTATGTAAAATATCCCTCCTTTCACACTGTAAACCGCTCTTTTGTTGCAAATATAAATACAATTGTATGTTATTAGTATGCAGATATGGTCAACAGTATTAATAATGCAAAACAATTTTATTAATAGTTGAGATTTAAATGAAAATAAATAAGGTATTTCACTCTTTATTGTAAAAGATAGAGAGAGGTGCGAGCACACCAAAGCGATAGCACTAATGTGTTTCAATCGAACATAAATAAGAGATGAAAAGAAGGAAAGAAAAAATGTTATATGTATGTAATAACAAAAATGTTATAAGTATGTAATAAGTAATTGAGAGTTAGCTCCCCTTTGCGTAACTCTTTAGCTTTGTGAAACTATATAAACTCCCAAGAGAGCTGCAAATGTATTTTAAGTAGAATAAAGCTTACTCAATTCCGACCGTGTATGTTTTTTTTATTATTACTACAATATCATTATACTTTTTACATATTGAACTATTTAGCAATAGCTCTTAAGTTCAATATCAAACGTTGTAATAATTAAATTATCACACTGTGGTATATCCACCGGTTCTGTTGGTATGGAACAATGTAATAGTTAGTGTGGAATTTAGTGAACGAATCGTGGAGTGACTAAGCCGCCGGTAAAAACGCGTAGGCAAAGCTGCATTTCACTTGTAGAAATAATTGTGTAGTGAGAGAGGAGACCTACTTCGTGCAACACGGTGTGACAGAGAGAGTAGAAGGTGTGAAGACTTGCCGTATTCTCGAATATTCTTTGCCTAGCATGTAGGACTGACCTAGAGTCAAACCCGCTTCCTTCAGAATGTGAGAGCTGTGGACGATCAGTGTAATAAGAAATAGCATAGTGGCCTGGATGTAGGTGGTCCCGCTGTGCTGACGAGTGTCGCACGTGCTGCATGGACAATTATGAGTGAGGAGCCTGGATGTGGTGAAATTGAGGTGTATTTGAAGGACTTATTCTCACAGACCAGAAAGAACGACTGTAGTAGTATTTTGTTGTCGAGACGAGCGGGACAAAGAAATAATTTTGGGATATTGGATTTTGGAGCGTGATACAGTTGGGTGTGTTTAGACTGTCGATTTGAACCTTGCGTCAGACTTTACTGTGACCCCCCCCCCACACACACACACTGATTAGAAATTGAAAAATATCAAAATTCAAAAAAGGATTTGGTTGATTAAAATAATGAAGAATATCTGGGTAATTAAAAAAAAGGGCATAAAACAAAATAGAATAAAAGTGAAAACAATTCAAAACACGATTACTCCAAATATCGGTGGAACTCTTCTAATATTCTTATAATAAACATGTAAAGGAAAGAAATTGCTTTCTTGGCCCTCATCAGAGAATGTAAAGGCTGCAGTTTTTTTTTTGTTTTGTTTTTTTACATTGGGCATTTAAAATGGACACAAGAGAAAAGACACATGTCCCCCTAAAAAAGACAACACTGAAGAAAACTGGAACCAATTCTAAGTAAATCTCTTTTTTCATTCTTCTATACAAAACAAAATGCCAGTAATGGACATTCTTACAATGAAATGGACATTTCAGACAATCAAGTCTATTTTGATTGTTGGTTGGTTGGTTGGTTGGTTGGTTCCTTTTCCATCCATTAAGGACAATGGCATAGTGTCCAGTAAATAAATAAATAAATTATCTGCATCTGCGCAAGTGGCTGTGCAGGACTATCCCTGAGTGACAGTCTTTGATGCCCTAACTGCACACAAACTGTGATGCTTTCTGAGGTGGCTGTTTTTTTTCTCTCTCTCTCTCTCTTTCTGGCTTTCTTTGCTGTCGAAGCTACTCTCCTCTCCACCTCACTCCTCTTTGTGCCTTGCTTAATGTTAAGGCACCAGGCCAATTGATTTTCTGCACCTACTCCCACGTGTTTGTGTCAATGTGGCATATTCTCATGTCTCTCCCGCAGACATCTTTAAAGCGTAGGCGTGGTCTACCTACCGATCAGGAGCCTTTTACTAATTAGCCATGGGAATGCGGCCATTTTCTATCCTAAGTCTATATTATACTTAATATAAAAAGTATGAGTAAAAGCTCATTTTGGAACTGAAAGGCATATTATTTAAAACTTCTACTAAAATAAAACCTGCATTCATTTGTAAAATTCATATTTCCTTCATCTTTTCCATTTTGCATTTTTATTTGGGTCATTTCCTATAACTCCAACCTAAAAAAGGGAACCACTCTGAATTAATTTTATCTGTTAATTAATCCACCCATTATTTTCCCATTAAACTAACCATAAACCCTAACCCTAACCCCCATCTTCTTTTTTCCTAGTAGATCAATAAATAAATAAATCATTTTTCAGTCAATCAGAGTGGTTCCCCCGTATTTTAGATTGGAGTTATAGGAAATAACCTTTATTTGTTTATCTCTGCATGTAAAAAAGGGTTAATGGATATCTTGTATCAGTTGATTTTACTTAGCTGCTTTGTCTGTGGGATGTCACATGTCAGTTTCATCTAGTGAAACTGAGCATATGATATTTATGTACTACTTACTTCAGGGATTGAACTCATGACTGCTAATCTGACTGCTAATATGTAAGTAGGTGGAGGGGTCTATTATAGGTATCAGTCAGAGAGCAAGGGGGTATATTTCCTTTTCACTAGCACTAGACCAGGGAGATTGTTTGTGTCCAAGTTGGAACATCACACCTTCCATCAGCTCCCTACTTTACCCACAGATCCAAGCTGTGCTACTCATGCACTGAGTTGGTGAGGGCCAGTATCAAACCCAGAACCTTGTGGTTCTGAGACAGATGATCTACCGAGCTAAATATACTAATCCTAAATAAGAAGGGATATGAATATTCATACCACAAGGCCAATAATCTAGGACCAGCCAAAAACAATTAGTTGTTTAAGGTTTTTTTGGGGGTGTTTTTCTTAGTTTGCTTGAAGCATTGTACATATGTGTTTAAAATAGAAATTAGAAGGCAATTGACAATGCAATGGAATAGGCGATGAAAATGATGTTTATTTACCTGTTTCCTAAATATTTTCGGGATAAATCCCATCTTCAGAGGTTTTAGAAGTACTTGTGTTTTCTTTTTTAGTACTTATCGTACGGCTGGCGTAGGTGTCGGCCTCGCTCAAACGTTTGTTGTTTATTATGTTAAATAAACGAATGCCGGATATTTGAAACGCCAGATATTTGAAAATGTTTGGGTTTTTCCGTGGTGAATCGTCGGCCCGTTCGTGCATGCGAGCGTGCAGTTTCAAATATGGATCTTTGAAATTCTTTTAATTCTTATGGCAAATTCAGCCTCACTCAGGCATAGTGAAATAAGGGTTTTTTTTTAGTTTGCTTGAAGCATTGTACGTAATTAAAATAGAAATTAGAAGGCAATTGACAATTCAATTAGTTGTTTATTATTAGTAGTAATTATGATTAGTTTAATTAATTTACTTCAAATTAGTAAATTAGTAAACTTCAAATGTTACCAGTTTAACTTTTGAAGTTTAATTATTTAACTAAATTTACTAATTAACCCAAATAGTCATATCCTTCACATAAACTTTCTTTTGTGGTTGTTGTATGTTTTAAGGAGGAAAAAAGGGAATATGACATTGTTTAATGATAAGAAAAATCATGAATAGTATTATCTGCGTTATTCGGACTATTGTCCCCATCTTCATTGTTATTTGTACAATGTTTCGGCGATATGCCCTCCGGCCTTCTTCAGGTATTTCTTGTTGGACTCGGGAACCTTCTCAGACTTGGGAATCTTCTTTTTGAACTCGGGAACTTTCTTGTCCTAATCAGGAGCCATCACGGAACTTTGAACCTAACCCTTTATTTAATCCACGGGGGTATATCCGCGGAAATGTTGTACAAATAACAATGAAGATGGGGACAATAGTCCGAATAATGCAGATAATACTAATCATCAAGCCTCATCTCAAACATTCAGAGAAAAATCATGAATTTAATTATATATAAATCAAAATCAAAATCAAGAGAATGGTATGTTGAGTCTTTAAAAGAATGATGTTCTTATTACAGTTTGAAATTGTTTGCAATAGAAATGATCATTATAGTCAACAATGGAAAGTATCATCTCATGAAATCTCATAAAAGTCTAAGTACAAAGATTAACCTTGTATTTGTAACTGACAGGCAAAATTAAACAGTTCTGCAAATTAAGTGATTGTGGCATGTCAAGAGGTGTTTACAGAGAAAAGCTATTAACCAAACTTGTATATGTAAAAAATAAAGCTTACTTTAATCACAAGATTTTTAAAAATACAAGAGTCTTTTAAATGCTGGTATCAAAAGTTTTTGTTTTTGTTTTTTTTAACTTCCTAAATAAAAGAGCTCTAAGGTTCTATCGTGGCTTGAAGAGTTGACTGTTTTTTATTCTCTTTATATAATGATGCATGATATCAGTAGTTCTTAATCAAATTTTAACAGCATTTTTTAAATCAATTAACTCAAGGGTGTTAAATTGTAGATTTTAAAATTTCAAGACTGAATAGGGCAAAACATAAAAATAATCATGACAAATTTATCTATTTCCTTATTTAATGGCAACAATCTCCAACAGTACTTGCAATTATTATATAGGTTATAGAATATTTGCTAATCTTTTAAAGAAATAAATACATTCAAGGTAATACTATTTGAACTAGAGGATAGCTACTAACATTTTAAAAAATTACATACAATCAAGACAAGAGTATTTGGGTGATAAAATATTTGCTACCCCCTTAAAAATATATAAGTCAAGAGAAGACTATTTGAGTTATAGGATACCCACTACTCCCTTAAAAATATATACAGTCAAGACAAGACTATTTGAGTTATAGGATACCCACTACCCCCTTAAAAAATATATACAGTCAAGATAAGACTATTTGAGATAGGATATTCACTACCCCCTTAAAAATATATAAAGTCAAGAGAAGACTATTTGAGTTATAGGATACCCACTACCCCTTAAAAATATATACAGTCAAGACAGACTATTTGAGTTATAGGATATCTACTACCCCTTAAAATATATACAGTCAAGACTATTTGAGTTATAGGATACCCACTACCCCCTTAAAAATATATACAGTCAAGACAAGACTATTTGAGTTATAGGATACCCACTACCCCCTTAAAAATATATACAGTCAAGACGAGACTATTTGAGTTATAGGATACCTACTACCCCTTAAAAATATATACAGTCAAGACTATTTGAGTTATAGGATACCCACTACCCTTAAAAATATATAAAGTCAAGACAAATATGTACCTTCAGATTCTGTGAAATAAAATGGATGAACAAACAAATTATGATAAAGCTTCCAAAGACTTAAAAAAAAATTCCATGTGAAATATTCCAAATATTGACCAAAGCTAAACAGTTTAAAATCAAACATCACCCACTGCAGGAAACTTTTTTTTTCTTATATGGATAAAATAATCTGTATGCATTCTTTGTAATATACATTCATTAATCATAGGATCTTTAATATCTAGGTGGCTATATTTTCTCTTGGTTTCTCGTTCACTTGCTGATACAAGTCAAATAACTTGAATCGAAAACTAATGAATGTTTATCGTTTGTTCCATTCCGTCCAGGGACAGAATCTTATCTTGGTTTCCCTGAAAGCAAAGTTTATTCACCTCACACATTTCATTAGTGACTTCCATTGACAGGGGATAATTTTGGTTGGTCTGTGTGTCCAGCAAAAGAATAAATTGAATGAATGAATAAAGACAGAAAAGATTTTTAAAATATCAAAATTGTAAGAAAGATGAAGAAAGAGGATTGAGAAAGGAAACTTTTTTTTTTTTTAATTAAATAGAAAGGAATGATTTCTGGTAGCACAAAAGTATTCTAAAATTATAATTAAGAAAAATAATTCTCTGAATTTTTTTAGATGAGGCTTGATCATTTGGATTATTTGGATTATTCGGACTATTGTCCTCATCTTTATTGTTATCAGCCAAAACATTGTGCATATAACAATAAAGATGAGGACAATAGTCCGAATAATCCAAATAATACTAATTATCAAGCCTCATTAAAAAATTCAGAGAAATAGTGTAGATAACAATAAAGATGAGGATAATAGTCCGAATAATCCAAATTAAGAAAAAAATAAAAAAACAATATCAAAATTTTTATTAACTGATTAGATGATTTACATACTCATTGGGTTCCTATTGTAACAGTGGTCCATGATTACATTGATGCTTCTATTTAAAAAAACTACCCTGTCAGTTGGGGCTGTAAAATATGCCAACTGCACCTCTGCAGAAGGTAACCCCCCCCCCCTCAATGAGGCCAATTGTTTGCAGTAGGTGGCAACCTGTAATGCCTGAGGACAGGATTGTGGTGGCCAAGCAGTGTGATATGGCTACAAAGTGGTCCTGGGACATGTAATACTCTGTTTCAGCCCTTACTTGGCCTAGACAGGCAGTCAGAGAGGACTTATCCAATCAACTGGCAGGTCAGATCAAGCCCTACCAACTATATGATGGTTCCAACCATATTCTTAAAATTGTTCTTATGGAAAACAACCACCCCTTTTTATCATATAGGTGCTAGAAGATGGGGGCTGAGGGTCAACCACCAGTATTTATTAATGCACTGGAAGTTAATAAAAATCATTTCTTGAACAAATCATATGTAAAAAAAAACAACAAAATGTTTTGCATTAAATAACCCACAAGAGTTTATATGCCATTAAATCAAACAACCAGCCTATTTAGAAAAGAGTGAAGGATTCTAACTGTGACATCATCTTACCAATAAACATGGTTACTCTTCTTTTGAAAACACCTACTCTTAAGAACAAAAGGCATAGCAAGAAGAACCACAGCACAATGCCATTAAACCCTGACCAGACCCTCAGCTGCAGCTGCTGTAACCATGCCAGCTTGTTCCACAGAGGCCTTTTCAGCCACAAACATACCTGCAGTTAATATGGACCAGCTAAGCCATGATGATTAACATTAGAATTTGGATGACTAAAAATGACTCTGATCATTTTAAGTGTATTTTCCCTAATAACAATAATCTTACAATGATGTGCTGTTTTCTCATGGTTACACACAGACACATATACACACACATATATATATATCTTTAGAAGTTTAGTGTGAACTCAATGGAAGCTGAACAAGTCTCAATTTAACTGTTAGTGAAAAGGAAAAGAAACCAAATGAGTAACAAAGATAAATATGAAAAAGGGATCAATAAATACTTGTAGAGCTGCTTTAGGGAACTAAGTCAACCAACAAAAGTTAACTATTCAGGTTTTACCAACTAGGATCATCAGGATAATTCGGACAGGATTATATATATATATATATATATATATATATATATATATATAAAATGTGTGTCAAAAAAGTATTGAGATTTTAAAAACTTTTGACACACATTTTATTCTGGAAAAAAATAATATGTCCATTCATTCTGCATTTCTATCTTGGTAAATACAGCTTTAAACTTGGTACATTTTTGACACACCTTGTATTCTGAAAAAATTAATGAATGGAACGTTATTTTTTTTTCAAAATACAAGGTTTGTCAAAAAGTACCGATAATCTTGATATTTTTTGACACACCATATATATATATATATATATATATATATATATATATATGCATGTATATATACTATTAAAATTCTCATTATATAAAAGTAAAATAAGAATTTAATAATATACTAATATTGATGCATCTATTTAGGATCAAATAAAAGATTCTAATTAAAATTTGATAATTATCTCCATTATATTGACAATTTGAATAATTAAAAAAATGACAGTGCATATGCAAACCCCAACAAGTTAATGTTTAATTGCATATTGGACAGGAAATTGCTTTATTTTCTATGTTAGACCATTTTAAGTATATTGGTCTAATACAAAATTTGACTGCTACTGGCATATTTTTGCTATTATATATAAATCTGGTATGAGCTCTCTAAGGGGTGATTAGAATTAACTTTCACTTCTAAGCATATAAGCAATGATCGTTTGCTTGCAAACTAGATCTCTCTGTGATTGTAAAATATATAAACAAACCTATGTATTTAATTGTTAAAACCTCAGCCCCACTACAGCAGCTGTCAGTGGCCGAGGGGATAATAAATCAGGGTGACAAACAGTCAGTCGGAGTTCGACCCTAGCCAAGGATAATTGTGTCTAGCTATACTGAAGAAGCGTGAAACGCCGAAACATGTGTCTGTGGATGACTTATTAATATATATATATATATATATATATATTTATATATATACATATGTATATATATATATATTAAATTTGATAGAGGAATTATATATATTTGATAATTGAATCATATTACCACGACCAGACAACTCGGCAAACACCATTTGCGACATCCAGAACACTGGACAGCTGTTCGACCTCCTTTGGTCTCATCAGCAGTGCATACCATAATCTCCGCCACTAGAGATTGAACCAGCGGACCAGAGAGTGAAGAGTGGGGGCTCAACACACTGGGCCACCAGCCCATGCCACAAACGGAGAATGCCAAATCATCTAGTGGTGTTTGCCGAATTGTCTGGTCGTGGTATTATGATTCAATTATCAATTTTATATATATATATATATATATATATATATATATAAAGATAAATCTAATGAGTCAGACGAACCTACTATTAGTTTCGCATAAAGCTCTTCAGGGCTAAGTTGTAGAGTTCGACTTTAGCCCTGAAGAGCTTTATGCGAAACTAATAGTAGGTTCGTCTGACTCATTAGATTTATCTATTATTGGCTCTACTTAGGTATCGAGCACTTTTTACTTATTAGCTTTCTCCTAGCAGTTATATGAATATACATATATATACATATAAATTGTTTTTTCTTTTGGCCAAATACTGTACCAATAGATTATTTTTTGTTGGTATGACTATCTTGGTCTTTTCTTTTTTTCAAACTATTTGCTGGGTTTTTTCTCACCACAAGGATTTACCAACACGCTTGGTATATTATATATATATATATGCATACAATGAGCATATTTTTGCTTTTACATATATATATATATGTGTGTATGTGTGTGTGTGTGTGCGTGTGTGCATGTATGTGTGTGTGTGATATCATAAGAAGTTTACAAATATATAGATTATGAATAAAAATCCACTGTATTTTCATTATTTCATTATGTTTGAAAATGAAGTTATGATATCAAATAACTGAATGAATATATTATGCAATATAGAAATTATTGAATGACAGAATGAATAAGGCAAAAGCAAAGAAAATCAATTCTGCTCTTAATTCAATGGGAGAAAATTTTTAATTAAATTTGAGAAAATAACAAGAGAGCAAACAATGAATTTTAATAAAGGGAAGATGAAATTGAGTGGGAAATGAAAACTGGAAAGGAAAATTGAATATACGAAGGAAAGAAGGAAGAGATAAAATAGAAATAAAATGGAAATAAACGAATTTGTAGAAGAAAAACAAAAAGAGGAAAGGAATAAGAGAGAATGAAATTTAAACTGAAGAAATGAATGAATGAAGAATTAATGAATTATAAAAATAAAATATGGATTCAAAGAATAACAGAATGAAAAAAAAAAACACCAAAAGAAAAAAGAACAAATGAATAAGAAAAATAAAAAGAATGAAGTGGGAAATGAATAACTAGGATGAAATTGATAGTTGAAAAATAAAGAAAAGAAAATATGTAGTTTGAAATTTAAATGGGATTGAAATCAGCAAAACAAATTATAAAGAAGGAAGAGAAAGAAAGGAAGGAAAGAGGGAAAGATGAAAAGGAAAGAAAGAAGAGAAAGATGAAAGATAAGGAAAGGAAAGAGAAAGAGGGGAAAGACAAAAGGAAAGAGAAAGAAGTAAAAGAAGCAGAGGAAGAATAAAAAGAAAAAAGTAAAAGAAAGAAAGAAAGAAGAAAAAAAAAGGAGTTATAAGTGAAGAATAATCAAAGTTCCAATTACCATCGAATTGGGAAGACATGGCAACAAACGATTGTAACCCAATTCAAATCTGAATAATAGCAAGGTCTACTGCAGAATGACATGGTATTTATAAAACTCAACAATTATTTTTTTATTTATTTGTTAATAATTAAATATCATTCAAATCAAACAGCCAATCAGAACTCAAGGAATGGAATCACCCAAATCACCAAAATTCGTGAATGGATCATTCTTGATTTCTATATATACCAACTGTCTTGGACACTGCTTCAGTTACACTTAGCTAGCTGGGGGTCCAGTGTGCTTCGGCCACTGGACCGGTAAAGTAAATTAATAGCGTCGATCCCAGGGGGCTTTCCCCCCAGGCAATACCTGCCCCCTTGACTTAAAGGGGCAGGGCTGGGTTTATTGCCCAGTGCCTGAGGTGCCCCCTTGAGGGGGAATGCCGAAGGGATCGACGCAATTTTTGTTCTTTCCCACCCATGAGCTTCGGCTTGTGGGTGGGCCCACGTTAAAACGAGGCTTGTGCCCAGCCCATACAAGTGGGGTATGAGGCAAATATCCTTAGCTAGCTGCTGTTATTCAAACCAACAGTAGACTAACTGACCTCAATAATAAGCAATTAGAAGGAAACTAAAGGAAGAGAGGAATTAAAGGAATTAAAGGAAATAAAGGGAAAAAAAGGAAGTAAGAAAAGAATGAAGGAAAGAGATGGGGAGGAAAGGTAGGATGAAGGAAAGGAAGGGAACAAAAGAAGAGAAAGAAAGAAGAGAAAGAAAGAAAGAAAAGAAAAACAGAAGGAAAAAAGTAAGAAAAGGAAGGAAAGAAAGAAAAGATTCCAGAATTGATTAGTTGGATTTTTGGGCATGTCAACCCTTGTTGGGTATTTAATTTTTGTTTTTAAACACATTTTTTTAACTAATTTTTTTTAACGACAATAAACAAACACACAACTAAAATGCTTCTACTACTACAATTCATTCAACATCAGGAATCCGTTTCAGCAGGTCGCATGGACAAAATTAATTCTCATTTCTAGCACACGAATCCAAACTTTTGACGAACTTTTACATTTTACATTTTGTAGCAAACCTTTCCACATCATGTCTACACTATTTCTTTTGAACATGACTGTTACCTAACCATGGTTAAAGAGCCTAGTCTGCCCTGCTATTTACCCATAGCTGGAGGGAAAATTGGATTCATACCTTTCCCAAGGGTATTAGTGCCATGTAAAATGCTAACAGCTTCATCCAGGAACTGAACTCGGATCGACAAGACCATTTCCTACGACTCCATAAGTTTGTTTGCATATGGATGCCATCCAAACCAACTTCAAACTATTCCCCAAAAAAAGGAACATGGTGATAGAGAAATAATTTAACCAAGATCATGAAGCAGAGAAATGAATACATGTATGTATTTCATTGGGTCATTTTATGCCAAAGATATTTTGGTTGATTCATTCTTGATGGGTACTTAGTTATTTTGTAAACTCAATTTTTCTTTTTAAACACCTTTTTTAGAACTCATTTTGTACTATTAAACCAATAAATGGGACCCTAACAGGTACTACCACTCCAGGTCAGGGAGGACCTGGGAGCAATGGTGATGAAGGGGTGCTCCATTTTCCCAGATTTCCAGAACTGGAACCTCACCATCAGTTAGAGCTTAACATCATACTCAAGACATGTAGACCCTCAGCCACCGCCTTCTAGCACCCATATGATAAAAAGGGTTGGGGGTTGCCATAAGGGAAAATAGAGTTAGGACAATCATATAGGTACTAGGGCTTCAAATGACCATCCGATTGATCGGAGGGGTCCTCTCAGACCGCCCGTCTAGCCTAAGTAAGGACCAAAGTGGATTGTTGTATGTCATGGACTGCTCATTCACCAAGATTCCGTCCTTAAGCATCATGGGTCGCCACCCACAGCCAACTGGTGGCCCCATTTGGGGGGGTCTTACCCCTCTGAGGAGGTGCAGTCAGTGTATTTTTAGAGCCCAATCAACAGGGCTGAATACTGCAAGAGAGCCTTTGAGAAAACAAGCCCCCACCCAGGCCCCCAAGTCTCAAGCTACACCCCTGTTTTTACAAAGCTTGTGAGTATATTTCAGTAAATTTTGCTTGTGCAATATTCATACATACATTAATGGAGGTGCGTGGTTTAATGGCTAGAGTCGTAGGAAATGGACTTGTCGACTAGAGTTCAAAACCTAGACGATGCTGTCTACATTTCACATAGCACTGACACCCTTTCAAAAGGTATGTATTCACCTGCTCTCCCTCTAACTATGGGTAAATAGCAAGGCAGACTGGGCTCTTTATCCTTGGTTAGCAACCAGTCTAGGAGAAGGAAAACTCTGAATTCAAACCTGTTAAACTCCATCTAAAAACTGACCTTGTGTCACATCCTGCTCGTGTGGAGGGGTTGGTAAATATGTACATTCATTAACTAAATATAGTTGATGAGGAATCAGGTACATTTTATTTCCGTATCGCACAAGCGACTTTTGCGTTTATCAATACTGGTCAGCTATTACTAATCTAGCATGATTGGAAATTGCTGTATGCTGGATTAATGAGTTTGCCAGATCAAAGGTGTTTGGTTAATCCAATCACTAACCTCTTAATCCTACTTGTAAAAATAGTTAGTGAATCAAGAGAAGTAAGATAAATTAGACTTTTAGTAAAACCTTATTTGTTATGAATAGTGTATAGTGTTTACACTTTGCATCATACAGGGACATTGTTAAAGCACTGAAGCCATCAATGGGGATAATTGAAATGAAGATAGAAATCTATCATAAATAAAAACCACAAATAAACTGAAATTAACCACACACACACAACAATAATTTTACTACACATTTTTCTTTTATGGTATCTAATGATGTTCTGAGTACGTAGTCTAGGCATATTATAAATATATATGGTGCCAATGTATCTCCTTGTAGGACTCCAGCCGCGATGTCAAAGAAATCTGTGTCGCCATCAGCTGAGCGTACCATCGCTTTAGTGTCTTTATATAGCATCATTATAGCTGCAACCGTTTCTTTGGGGGGTACCATATGCTAGTAGTATTTGTTCCATTTTCCCTCTATGTATGGAATCAAATGCCTTGGAGAAATCTACGAATAGTAGCGTTGCCTCTAGATTCTTTGCTCGTACCCCTTCTATGATCCGTCAAATAGTAAGGATCTGAGAGGTTGTGGATCGATTTCTGCGGAATCCGTTTTGGTTTCTCCTAAGGATTTTCTACATAATAGAATACACAAACTAAATAATGTAAGTACATAAGGGCTGGGTTAGCTCAGTCGGTAGAGCGTTCGGCTTGAAACCTCAAGGTTCCTAGTTCAATACCGGCCCTCGCCACTCACCAACTCTGTTCAGGGATCGGTGCGGTAAAGTAAGGAGCTGATGGTAGGAGTGGCGCTCCACCTCAGAGGCTAAAAAACAATCTCCTTGGTCTAGCGCTATTGAAAAGGATATAGACTCCCTCGCTGACTGGCTGATACCGATTTTAGGCCACCCCATTGACTTATATAAGCAATTTTTGTGGATAACTTTTATAAAAAAGCTTTTAAGGATACAAGCATAAAAAGGAATAATTATAATTTCTTATCTCTGCTTTCTCAATTATTAATTTAGTCATGAATAATCTGAACATTAGTTACATTAATGAGAGTAACCTCCCCTTGTTTGTTTCACTTTGAGGAAGCCTTTTGTTTTGGTCAGCCATTTTCATTTCACCATAAATCTACACTGAAAATACGAATTTGTTCGAATCAATGTTTTAACATGAAAATATCATAAAATGGATTCTTAATAACAATTAAGTTCATTTCAAATTTCATAAATGATTAGATATTTACTGTATTTTGTTTTTATATATAAAGTATAAAGTTTTTTTACTTTATATATAAAAACAAAATACAGTAAATATCTAATCATTTATGAAATACAGAATTTAAAAATAAAAATTTAAAAAAACAAAAAATAATTAATCGTAAAAAATTCCTTTACTAAAAATCTTTTGAATTCCAACCGTCACATTTCTTAATACCCATCTCCTTCCGTTTAAATTGTTTCGTCTTGTTGCCAGCATCTCAAAAATCCGCTACATTTGGATATGTTTTACTGACAAAAGGTATACATAGGGACATGACCGACATATATATGGCGCGATTGCCCACATTGGTGAATAATATAACGACTTTCGTTCTTTTTTTGCAGTATTAAGGTTTTTTGTTTTGTGAACTGATTTGACATTCTTCTCCGACCCAAACAACTACGGAGTGTGATGAGCTCTGATGATGATTTTTGTAAAATCGAAATATTGATCAGTATCAGCTATGATTATATTATAAATTGTTTTCTTCTTTAACAGCATTGTGTGATGTTTTCACTCCACCTTTTCATACTCATATTGTCAGATTCATTTCCTTTCTTTTAACTTTTATATATTTATATATATATATATATATATATATATATATATATATATATAGATGAGAGGTATCCAAAACTTGTTAGTGAGGGATGATTCTATATGTGATTTCTAAGACACACTGTATTATTATTGTATGATCCAGTATGTATAAATACAGTGAATCTTTAAATCACTAAAAAGAGCTCAATGTATAATAAACTTTTTAGATTATATACAGAGCAATATTTTTTTATATTTATATTTTTGTTTTATATATATTCCTTATGTATATTTTTTATATACATTTTTTTATGTATATTTTTATATATATATATTTTTTTATATATATAATATATATATGTAATTTATGTAATCTTTAAATCACTAAGAAACCAGACCTTGAAGAGTATCCTTTTTTCTCATTTGACTTCCTGTCGCCATGGTGACAGTCTTCCAATGTAAAAAAAATTTTTTTTTTTTTTCTGAGAAGTAAATTTTTCAGTTATGCAATTCAAATTATCTTGATCTACCATCTGATGAGACGAAATTTTGGGGAGCTATATTAAATCAACTTAGATTTATAAAGGCCCAATTTTGGTCGAAATAAATTTATTATGGAATAACGGTGTTGAGTTTTTCCTTCCTTTCAAAGATATATATATATATATATATATATATGGTCCAAAATTTCTGTTTGTTTAGTCCGAGTACTAGTACTTTTGATCATCCATAGAAGAACATCACTTATGAGTTCATCCTTACTTCTCCAGCAGTATACAGCTGGCTTGTTCATCGTACTTGGATGGTTTTAACTGCTAATATATACATATGAATATATATATATATCTTATTATAATGGAGATTGTGTGTTTTTCTGTCTGTAACCGAAACTATATTCCTACTCAAGTCACAATTCTCTTAGTTATTGACATCACATTCTCCATGATTTTATTTTTTTATCTAAACCTCAATTATTAATAAAATTGTCTTACATTACTAATACTGTTAACTATGTCTACATACTGACAACATGCAATTATATTTATATATACAACAAAATAGCGGTTTACAGTGTGAACGAGAAGGATAATTTGCATATTAATATTAAAAAATCGAATTTAATAAATATGTGCTTAGTATTATTGATTTCTAATTGTTTGGTTTTATTTTAATGAATATAAGAAAAAGTCTCTTCAATAAATCTTAAATGAAATCCATTAACAAGATAAAATAACTGTCATTTTATTCTTTACTTCCTCTTAAGTACTTAAATTAGAAAAAAATAACAATGAAAGACGAGAGTGATGGAAGAGTAAGTTTCAGTTGTTGGATTTTTTATTATACTCCCTCTGTTTCAAATCTTTTATTAAACTCCCTCTGTTTAAAATCTTTTTATCTGTATTCTTATTTAGTTTCATTAGCCTTTCTAATTTAATACAATATTTTATTACATTAAAACTTAAATACTTGCACCCGGAGGGTGCATATATTTGCTAGTATATATAAAATAAACTTCTATTATATTTTATATTTTATATATCAGTAGATTATTTTTATTAGCACTAATAATCTGTTGATTTTTTATTTTAATAATCCTATTTATTATATGAGACACAAAATAGGAGTGCATTTGATAATAGCAAACATAAACAAAATTATGCAATTCCTGTCCTATTTTCTAAAATGAGGATTTATCATTATTATATTATTATATTTATCATCCGTATTATCATATTTATATCATTATTATATTATATAATATGAGGACTCATCATAATTACATGCTAATCCATTAGGAGAAATTAAATATATTTTGTTACCTAAATACATACATCTGCTTTCTTCTTCCCGTGTTTTCTTCCTTACATCATTCAATTTACATTTGTGGCTTTCAAATCAGAACATTATTAATCATCATAATTGATACAATTACATTCTTCACCACATTAGGTACAATCATAACAAACTACGGGGGGGAGTCAAAAAGTAATGCCATTCTGTTTAGAATTCTTGCAAGAATCCCAATTTAATAATCACTTCTAATTTTTTCAATTATTTAAGACTCATAGAAATAATAATATTGTTTATTTAAAAAATGAATATTCAACGAGAATAAATAAAACGAAACGGCATAAAATAAACCAATAGGGGTTAACATGCAGTAAAATCCAACCAACCAAATGTTCTTTTTATCTATATCTACAGATATTTCGGTTCTTTTTTTTTCAGACTGGAAATGTATTTATTTGCAAATTGGAAAAATAATTACGCTTAAACTTTAAAAGGAAAAACAAAGTCTGTCCATGATATGAATTGAATTTTTAAGCCTAGAAAAAGTGGCAGAATTTCTGTCAAGCAAAAATATGAAACTAATATGATAGCATAATTAACTAAAGATTTGCCATTTTTTAGAAAGGACGTAAGTAACAAAGAGTAAAGCAAACAAAATGTTAGAATAAATATATATATATATTATATATATATATGACATTTATATACATGACATTTTCCGTTATATACTTCCGAACAAATTTAAAATTTTTCACATTTTACAAAAAATAAAAATAAAACCTTACAACCGTTCTTACTTTTTTACTTTATATATAAGAAAAACAAAAAACAGTAAATTTACAATATTAATTACAAAATAAAAATTCTTTTTCTATAAATCTGTTGAAAACTAAACATCAACAGACTAATACTCATCCCGTTTTGAATAAGAGAATTCGTCTAGTGTCAAATCTTGTCATTATATCTTCCTTTTTTTTAAAAACTGTTACAATAAGATACACAATACCTGATGACCAAGAAAAATGCAGCGGAAGGGCTCACATTCGAAATTATTGTATAACTTTTTTCTTTTTGCAACGTCAAGGTTTTTGTTTTGAACTCATATGACTTTTGTCTCCGCTCTTAACAACACGGATTATAAACAAGCTCTGATGACGATATTCATAAAATCGAAATATTGTTCAATATCAGTGAAGTTATAAAATGTTTTCACTTTAACAGCATTTTGTGGTGTTTTCATATCTTTTTATATATACTCATACTGTCAGATTCATTTCCTTTCTTTTAACTTATATATATATATATATATATTATATATATATATATATATATATACCATAGTCGAAACAATTGAAGCTTTGAGATATTATAGTGAACTAATGTTAGTGATCATTGGTTAAAACTTTTGTCTGACAGTTCCATATATTTCATGAACTAATTCTCAGCCTTGTCAACTGAAAATATTTGATGCTTTATATCTCAAATAAAACTGACGTTTTTCAAGATACATTTCTTATTTTACATCCGTATAAAAGTATCTTATCAATATATTTTTCTTGCACATCATATTATAACACATAATTATTAATAAACAAAAGATATTATGAATGTATAATTATCAACACTGGAACATGTTCAAGTCAACAACTGGTTTAAATTCAGTTTTTTTTTCCTTTGGGATTTGCTCCCATAAGTTATTCCTGCCCAAGGTTCATGTGGAGCACCCTACAACCAAGACACGTTACAGGACAAGTGAAAAAGTTGTAACTGATTCATTTTTTGCACAGTATATTTATTTATACCCAGATTGTGGTATTTTAAAAGCTTAAAAAGGGCTATTGGCCCTAATAACAAATCATGTATTTGAATCATGACTTATTTGAATATGATCATCAAATATGTGAGTTCATGTTTCTGCATTATAAATAGTGTTTGATGATATTTGATCAAATAAGATTATGTGGAAAGTTAGGACAGATCTTTTTTATTTTAGCAGTTTGCGTACTTGACACATATATATATATACTAGACAAAACATAATCTATTGGGTCACCCATTCAGCTCTGAGTAGATAATTGAGTTTAAAGAAAAGGGAGTTAGCAAAGTGAATAAATTTAAAAAACAAATAAATATGGCCGGATAAAACCTTAAAATCATTTTGATAGCTTTCTAAGAAAGGAAATGTTTGACCTCATTTAAGCTATGAGTCGCTGGTTGTGAAATTTAACATAGAAATAAATTCTCCTGGTCTCTCTCTCTCTCTCTCTCTCTCTCTCTCTCTCTCTCTCTCTTCTCTCTCTCTCTACTCTCCAGAGAAATTATTAATGTGGTAGTAGAGATACATAAGAAAGAGATAGTACAGAGTAAAGTAAGAGGTTTTTTGACTTAACTGCAAATTACAACTAATTAGAACCAATTAAAACAGAATTCTTTTCAAACATAATTCAATTCAAAAAAGTAAGGAATATAATTTTTAAATAGTAAAAAAGCCTTTAGGAAGCAAAAGTTGATTAACTCAGCTTTAGTATAATATATATATATATATATATATATATATATATATTATATATACTAAAGCTGAGTAATATATATATATATAATATATATATATTAAATATTAAACACAGTTTTAAAAAAAAACAATTTTTAGCTTTATATTTCCCATCGCGTGAAAACGCTTCATATAAACGCTAAAAAAAATCTGGTTTTTTAAAAATCTCAACCATTTTATCTCATGATTGGATCACCATGAACTTCAAGTTATGAGTGTAAACCCATAATATTACCATTGATTATATATATATATATATATATATATATATATATATATATATATATATATATATATATATATATATATATATATATATATATATATATAGGGTTAGAATCAGCAGTCCAGAAATCTGGTCTGAATAGCCACATGCTCATGTCCATAACTAAAACTTTCTGAAAATAATAAATGTTCTATAATTGTTAGGAAGAATGTGTGTTTTTGTGTTTCTTTCCGATCAGAAGATGATCACTCCCAGGAATTTCCGCCTCGATTTCCAAGGAACACATGAATTGGTCATAAATTTTCCATCTGATTTTTATTGTAACAATAAACAGAGGCATAAAAGGTTCAATAAATATCAAGAAGAGGTTATTATTCATGGCCCCCTAGCAGACATTCTTTGTACTAAAAATGTAAATACAACAATACAGTTTGTTTGAAGTATCTTATTATAATGGAGATTGTGGGTTTGTATGTCTGTAAAAACTATATTACTATTCAAGTCACAATTCCCTTTGTTATTTACATCACATTCTCCATGATTTTATTTTTATTTAAACCTCAATTATTGATAAAATTATTTTACATTATTAATACTGTTGACCATATCTACATACTACATGCAATTGTATCAACAAAATAGCGGTTTACATTGTGAACGGGAAGGCTAATTTGCATATCAATATTAAAAATCGAATTTAATAAATATGTGCTTAGTATTGATTTCTAACTGTTTTATTTTAATGAATATCAAAAATCTAATTTAACATAAAATAACTGTCAATTCAAATTAAATTAGAGTTCAATAAGATGGTTGGAAATATTTGTTTCATCTTTTAAAATTCTGTGTTCTTATTTAGTTTCATTAATTTAATACAATATTTTATTACATTGCATTATTGCTAGTTCATGAAGGTATAAGAAAAGTTTCAACAACTGTTAATATGTTAAGATTTGATTTAGTTAATGATTTAGTTGATAGACATAATGCTCCTGTTTAGCTGGAAAAAGACTGTACGAGCTGAAGGGGAGACACACACTGATAGTAAAATTGACGTAATTACTACACACATAAATTTCCAAATTCGCCCTGGTCATCAACGCATCTAAGACCAGGAAGATTCTGTTATAAAACCATCGCTGCTGATCACCTCATTCTACAGTAAGTTGACTACAAATAATGGACAAAATGTGTTGGGATTTTTTATATATAAGGCGTGTGCTAGATATTCACTTTTATTTATAGACTCGCGAGAACTATGTGATAAACTGCTTGGCCAATCACTGGCACTGCTGCTGATATAATATACCGGCTGTTCTGGTCATAGCTACTCATAACTGCTTTGAAACCTTCGTGGACGACGGACATAGGATTGTATCACTGGACCTTTACCAATAGGCTGGATAGGACTTATTTGCAGGATAGGACATACACTTACCAAAGGGTTCCATAACTCAGGACTTACTTACTTAAGCCCTTTTCAACTGGACGACAGACATAGGATTGTATCACTGGACCTTTACAAATACGCTGGATAGGACTTATTCGCAGGATAGGACTTATACACTTACCAAAGGGTTCCATAACTCAGGACTTACTTACTTAAGCCCTTTTCAACTGGCCAAGGATGGCATTTAAAAATTTAACAAGTGGGTGCAATTTTCAATAGCATTAGATTGTAAACTGATCCCATATAAAAAAATATTTTCTAAAGCTAATAAAGCTTGTCCTAGATATGACGTTAAACTGCATCCCAGCTCTTTTACCTTTCATATGACTATTGAGATTGTTTATGCTGATCCTACTAAGAATTGAACTCACCATCCTAGGCTTGCAAATGGTGTTGAGTCACCCTGTTCCACCTACTGATTAGAAGTGGGTGGTGAACTTCCATAAAAGTAGTTTTTTTCACAAGAAAACAATTCACTTGCCTGGGCATCTTGTGTGGTGTAATACTTAGCAAGCTAGATCAGTAGCCCATTGTTAGTGAATTCGATCCTCACTGGGTGCCCCATAAGTCTGGCTTTGTGTGACATCTAAGCTAAGCGAATAAATAATAATTCTCTTGCCTCCTAAATCTATGCTGGATAACTTCACAACTTGATCAGTTACTATTCATATAAAAAAATGTGCATAAAAAGGTCACAAATATTAATGGCATTTCAATCTGTATCAGGTTATTTTATGCCTAGGAGTTAGGGAATCATGTTCATTGTATGTTGATATTCACATTTTTGTGTAGTTGTTTCTTGAGAGTTTTTTGAACACGGTTATATTATATCAAGTATTCCTATTTAATACAAATGATTTGTTCACATAGAGCTCTGGGAAGTGCAGGGTACCCCTTCATTGCCATTATTCACAAGTCCACTCGGACCCAAAATAGTCATACCTGTTAGGGTTCTATATCCATGGTTGAATAGTTCAAAAAATGAGTTTAAAAGAATGTGTTTAAAAAAATTGAGTTTAGAAAAATAAAAATTGAATACTGAACAAGAATGAATAAAATATCAACAGCATAAAATAACCCAAGGGTTGGTATGCCATAAAAACCAACCAACCCATCTATGGGTTAAATAGATCAAAAAATGTATTTAAAAAATATATCTATTTAAAAAAATGTATTAAAAATAGTTTTAAAAAACCCTGGAATGCCCAACAAGAATGAATAAAATATCAACAGCATAAAATAACCCAAGGGTTGATATGCCATAAAAACCAACCAACCTTTCTATGGGTTAAATAGATTAAAAAATACCCAACAAGAATGAATAAAACAATCGTCTTTGGCATAAAATAACCCAAATTATTGACATGCTGTAAAATCCAACCAACCAACGAAAAAATCAAAAGCTAACAGATTTCTGGAAAATATAAAGATTTTAAGGATAGAAAGCATTCAATTTTTTTTTTTTTTAATGTTAAAATGGCAAAATTACATAAAATGAATCATGGTTTTAATTTGAAGACAATTAGTCAAATAGAAAATGAATGAATGTAATTATCTGTGAAAATTGGCAAGATCCCATATTGGAATATTCTACACTTGACGAATCCTTCAAGGGTAATATTACAAGAAAATGAAAAGTATCATTGTTTGCATTGTTTGATGTTCATAAATTAAATTTGGATTCAAAATTTCAAGCTTTTTTTCATTAATAAACGCATAATTACACTTGCCACGTTTTGAATTAAAACAGTGCGCAATTGAAAATCTAATTTTGGCTTATTCACAATCAGGTAGGTTAATTGCAATTTATTTCAGTTGGAAGGTTATAAATTGATACTCAAAAGATGAAAAAATAAATAAATTTATGCAGCTGCAAATCTTATTTAAACAAAAATAATAAAAAGTTTTTAAAAAATAATTTACACAGCAAATAAATTTCAAATGATAGAATTTATCTTGTGAACAATCAAAAATATTTAAACACCTCAGTTGTCATAAACTCATAATTTGGAATTTCCCACCATTTCATTCATGTATGGTAGGGATGTCAAAAAGAAAACCCAAATTTGATAAAACACTTTTTTTAAATTCCCTAAAAATTAGCTAATTATTGGATTTTAATTCTATTTTTGGTATTTAAAGAAATAAAAGTTAAATTTCTTTTCAAAGACATTTTCCCAAAAAAATTCTGATCTTAACAAATTTTAAAAAATTGTTTTGTTGCTATGTGCAACGCCCCCCACCCCCAGCCCCTGAACATTTTGTTAATTTGACTCACTTAATGAAGATGCATGGCGCTGATCTTTATTAATTTTAAAGATTATTTCATGGAAAATTAGATTTACTCAACATTTTTTATATCATTTTGTCTACTTTGTACAGATCCCTTATTTTTGAAGTCGAAAAAGTGGTAAGATAAGGTACAATATTGCTCTTTTAAGCATTTTTATTTCATTTTATTCATTTTTGTATCTTAATCTTCTAAGAATGAAAAGAGAAAATAAAAGAGAAAAAAATTCAGGTTAAACATTTTTTCAAGGCAACAATGACATAGAATAATAATTAACACAGCTTAACACCTGTACCCAGCTATGGTTAGCAGAATGAGAACAGGATACGCCCGTGGACTGAATAAAGGGTTGGGTTCAAAGTTCCGTGATGGCTCTCGATTATAAGAAGGTTTCTGATTATGACAAGAAGGTTCCTGATTATGACAAGAAGGTTCCCAAGTTCAAAAAGAAGGTTCCCCCCAAAAAAGGCCGGAGGGCACATCGGCCAAAATAATGTACAGATAACAATAAAGATGAGGACAATAGTCCAAATAATCCAAATAATACTAATTTCTTTAGAGGTTTAAAATTGACATTCATAGATTAAACTCTTCCCCTCATTGAATGTGAATGGTATTTTGTAGATTAATATAAAAATACTGAATAAATAAATTTGACTGATTAAATAAACAAGTATTTTATCTAAATAATACTTTTTTAGTCTTTATTCATTTTTAGTGTAGTTTTTCATTGGACAATATTTTTCAATGAAGACCTGTCTGCTTGTATCTTTATATGTGTCTGTCGATAAATATACATGAAATTCAAAAGAAACTCCACTGGGTTATTTTCTGCCAAAGTATATTTATTAACTTCATATGTGTGTTTATCCCATACACACGATTAATTAGAAAATATTTTTTTAAAATCTCCTAGCTTTATTTTCAGTTCCCTGTCATCAGACAAATAAAAAGGTCTGATGATTGTGTAGCCATATGATACTTAAGAAAAGGGCAATACGGTATAGCCACATGAAACTTGAATTAAAGTAAAGAGAGTGCAATGTTATAATTTTTTAAAAAAGAAAAGGTTTTATAATTTGCTTGAAGCATTGTGATTATATTGGTTTGATGGTTGGTTTTGAAGGCTATCACAATACAAGTGTAAAGAAAAATAAGGTAACTATGGTGTTGTTTGTTAACCTGTGATTTATTCTTAATATTTCGAGATAAAAATCTCTTCTACAGAAGATCTCCAGAACTGAAGTTGTTGGTAGTGGCTGTCCATTTGGTTTTGTCTCATGCCTTCCAACGTGTGCACGTGTGTGTGTGTGTGTGTGTGTGTGTGTTTATTTATGTGTGTGTTTGTGTGTGTGCCTGTTCAACAGTGTCTGATTATCATTCTAGGTCTGGCTCACCCTCTAAGCATAAACTTTTTTTTATTAACAGGACCATCTAATTCTCTCTCTTTTTTTTTATATATGTGTGTGTGTGTGTGTGTCTGATTATCATTCCATATTTGGCCTACCCTTTTTTTTGTTATTGGTGGTCTGTTTGTTTATTTTTTTTTTTTTTAGTTTATACACACACACATTAGTCCATTTAGTCATCAGTCAAAGTTTTGCTAGACAAACTACAGCAAAGATATCTTGAAATTGTGTAATTATGTTAACACTGCATGACTAAGATAACAATATTTTCAAGATTAATTGATATGTTTATTAGATTATCAAGAAGTCGAAGAGGGCAAAGGAGTTTTTAAAAAATCAGTATAAAGTTATGTCTGTTTTTAATACAATTTTGAGATATTACCTAATTGGAATTAAACATGTATTTTTCAATATTTCTTTTCATTTTTTTCTTCTCTTTTAGTTTCTTCTATTTTTCCAAATTAATATTTTTCAAAGACAAAAATTAAAATTATTCAAAATTTATAAAGAGTTGTACTTCTATTTATTTCTTTACAACATTTTTTTTACACTGAGAGCAATGTGTTAGGAAATGTGTTCATAGGTATTTTATTGATTTTTCCTTCTAACGTTATTTTATAATCATTCACTAATATATATATATATATATATATATATATATATATGTTAATATAAGAAATTCTATAATATCAGTTGTAGAAGCAAAAGAAAAACTTCTGTCTTGGGAAATTTTGCTGGCAGCTTAATAAAAATTTAGTCAGATTTATATTTTCATAAATACATAAAACATGCATAAACTAATAAATAGGCATCCATAGTTATATAATCATATTTGTATCTATGACATATAACATGTAATTCTATATAAGTAGATATTTACCCAACCCATGTAACTGCCACTAAACCGACCAGTTAATTATGTCTTATTTTTATATGAATATTTTTGTTTATAAAAATCAAGTGCAGCCGCGGTGTTCAATTTGAGGTAGTTTAATGGGTTTAATATCATTTGGTGCCGACCACTAGTTCTGCGGTCTATGAACCCTGATCGGAAAAGAGTAAGGAGAAATTAGAGTTAAAGTATTTCATCAACTGGTTGGATGAGGCAAAAAACGGTGAGTGTTTCTATTTCTTTGAAGAGTTTTCTATTTCTTTGAGGATTTTTGCATTTCATAAGATTATTTGCTGTATACGTCATTAAATGTATTTGGTTTTTCCTTGTACAGTTTCATGGTGTTTATTAAATAAACTTAATGACATCAGTAAAAAATTGTCATGCCATCCCTTTGTTCGAGACCAGTCGGCAGTTATAACCCAATCAGGACACAAGGTCCCAAGTTTGGAGCATCCATAAAGGATTAAATTTGCTATTCAGTAGTAATGGATCTGTGAGACTAGCTTGCTATTACATCACAATGAGACTCCAATCTTACCCAACCCATTTGCCATGGGTAGGATGTGACATTAATTTGCACTTTTTTTTCTGATGCTTCACTAGGCTGGTCCAACATAAGGTATTTTTACAAAGGGATTTTAATGGACTATCCAGTGAAGATCCAACTTGTGATTCAGTAATAATTTTAATGGACTATCCAGTGAAGATCCAACTTGTGATTCAGTAATAATTTTAATGGACTATCCAGTGAAGATCCAACTTGTGATTCAGTAATAATGGATCTGCGAGACTAACACTGGGTAGCCGCTTCTAGTATGCAATATGGATAGGTACTGCTTGTTGTAGACGAATTGGTATCGAAAATTCATTAAAAATCAGGGAAAAATTATGTTCATTTTTATAAAATGTGATAAGTAATACATATTGGTACAATAACATTTTTTGCATCTACATAAAATGCAGAAATCATTTAATATTCATAAATATAAGAAAAATAAGAAAATAAATCTTCTACTTACATATTTGCCACAGCAATTATGTATCTGAAGTACTTACCTAAAAAGAAATGAAAAAAAAAACAGAAATAAGCAAAGAGAAAATAGTGATTTAAATTTGTTCAAGTATTTTTTTTTTAGTACAATACCTCTTTCCAATAAGGATAGTAAGATTTGCATATAAAAATTGTCATGCACTTAAAGAAAAACTGATAATAACAATCTATTAATAATGGAAATTTGTTGTCTCTCTGTCTATAACCGAAACTATGTCACTGCTTATTCTCAGGAATTGTGTAAGTTTATCAATGAATATTTGATTTATATTCAAAATCCTTAATATGTAGAATTTGATTATAAAAAATTAAACGGTCCACATTGTTTTTTAAAACAAGTTTTAATAAATACATGTCCAGTATTATTGTATTTATTAATTTTCTTTTTAATTATTTTTTACTCTTGCCCTTTTTTTCAGAAACAAGAAGTTAACAAAAAGTTTACAAATAATGAACTATCTACGATTTATTTCTTTGAATGTTTGAGATGAGGCTTGATGATTAGTATTATCTGCGTTATTCGGACTATTGTCCCCATCTTCATTGTTATTTGTACAATGTTTCGGTTGGCATGCCCTCCGGCGTTCTTCAGGTATTTCTTGTCGGACTTGGGAACCTTCTCGGACTAGGGAACCTTCTCAGACTAGGGAACCTTCTTTTCAAACTCGGGAACTTTCTTGTTGTAATCATAGAAAAATAATTAACACAACTCCTACCCCAACTATGGTTAGCGGAATGAGAACAGGATACACCCGTGTACAAAATAAAGGGTTAGGTTCAAAGTTCCGTGATGGCTCCCGATTATGACAAGAAAGTTCCCGAGTTCGAAAAGAAGGTTCCAGAGTCCGAGAAGGTTCCTGAATCTGACAAGAAATATCTGAAGAACGCCGGAGGGCATATCGGCTGAAACGTTGTACAAATAACAATGAAGATGGGGACAATAGTCCGAATAACACAGATAATACTTATCTATGATCCTATGAAAAATTTATGTGTAAAATATTCAAAATAATTATTTAATTGATAATTAATAGATGCAAAGCAACATTTTTTTTTTTTTTATCTAAGGAGGACAAAACTAAGTTTCCATTTCAAATTGTTTTATTTTTTTTACACCTTTAATAAATTTGTTGATTTTACTCTCTAACATTGAATTTTTAACTCCCATCCCCTCAAACATTATCTTTCAAAAATTAATTTTTACACTAGATAGAGTTTAACATCATACCCAGGACAATAAGACCCTCAGCACATATATGACAACAAGGGTTGGAGCTTGCCATAAACGTACTAGGGTTGGGGCAATCATATAGGTGCTAGGGCTTGACATGACTAGCTGATTGATTGGAGGGGGCCTCTTTGACTGCCTGTCTAGCCTAAATAAGGATCAAAGTGGAATGTTGCATGTCATGGACTGCTCAGCCATCTGGGTTCCATCCTTAAGCATCACGGGCAACCCACAGACTGGGTATGACACTTAACTGCATCTGATGAGTAAAACCTGTCATTTACATTTAATATTACAGTATTATAGTATTGTACAAGGATGGGTATACAGTAGCCATACCCAAATTTGTCGGCTGCTAACTTTTTAAAAGCAAATTAAAATTAATTAAATCTATTATTTAAGGTCAAACTTTTGTCTAAAATGATAAGTAATAACATAATGAACATCATTAAAAAAAGAAAAATATCATTACATATGCAGTTTATTTTTAAAAGATTTAAAACAATTTATTTTGGTCAATTTCGACACAATCCGCCATTTTGTCTGTTTTTCAATGGTTTTAGTCACTTGTTTACAATTTTAACGTAAAATTTGGGATGGAAAAAAAAATTACCAAAAATCAGGTAATTATCCGATTTTAATGAAATTTTCTGTATTGATTTATCAATTAATGAATTTTATAATGCATCAGTTATTTTATTTCAAAACTTTAATTTAGTATTTTTGCTATTAAAGATTAATATATAAAATTCATTTAAAATATGAAAAGACTGATGTTAAGTTTAAAATGTTATATTTTTAGATTCTAGAAATAAATAGCCACTTAATGCAAACCTTATTTTTTTCAAAAAACGTATACATTTTGAAGAAAAATTCTATTGAAAATGTAACCCCCTTTTTAAGCAGAAAAAATATTGATGTATAATTTTTTCTTTTATAAAATAATAGCCAATTAAATAATTATCGAAATGAGTAAAAAAGAAATCTCAAAAAAATTTATTATTTATTATTTTTTTACATTTTATTTTTCGATTTTCGGTACTTATTTTTTCATAGAAAAGCCACCGTAAAAAATTTTTTATTGTTTCTATTCATTACTTCGGTCTTTTATCTCTTTATTTACTGTAATTAGAAAATGGAAAGACCAACTTGAAATAAAAAGTTACACCCCCCAACATAAGGGGGGGGGGTAAAAAATAAGTGACCTGAAAAAATGAGAAACTTTTGAAATAAAATAAGTAAAGATCATTCATTGATACATAAACACTGAAAATTTCATTAAAATCTGATAATTCGCTGATTTTTGGTAAATTATTTTCCCTAGGGGGGCTAAAGTCATTTTGTCAAAAATGCAATTTAGTCTCATTTTGGGTATCACTAGTATACAGTCAGCGTATTCTAACCCCCACTCTGATAGGGTGGAATTTAGAATAAAGATCCTCTAAGATTTTAAAGATTTAAACTGATCAAAGTCATCATCATCATCATCATGTCATGCCAGAAGCATGGATATCCATAACAATCTTTTTCATTCATTGACCCCGGGGGGTCTTCCACACAGCATGCAGTATCCACACGGAGCTGGTCTATATAGGTCTTTACTAGACAACCCACACTAGCATGTCCACTGAAGGACATCGGTTATAAGTTCCAAAACTGATCAAATAGGCAGAGAAAAATAGGTCTAAAACTTAAAAATGAATGAATGATTGAATGTGCAGTAACCATGGCTGTGGAGTCAGAGTTCAAAAAAATCAATGGGGAAACGGGAATCGGAAAAACTACACCGACTCCAACTCCATTTGAATTTATACTTTATATGACTCTAGTTTAGTGTGTAAAGTTGAACAGTGCACATTCCTTCTTAATAGATTATTAAAAATCACAGTTTTATAAGAATCGTAGACTGTAATCACTTGGTTATATTAAGAGGAGTTGGAGTCAGAAGTGCCAAAAATAGAGGAATCAGATTCAGAGTCTAAGGTTTTGTGTTCTGACTCAACAGCCCTGGAAATAACCAAATTCAGGTATGAATTATAATAATAATAATGAAATTTATTGTGTACAGTGCTCAGGTGCACTACAACTCATGTCAAGTACACAGAATAATGTAGTGTCAGGAACATGAACAGTTTACAGTAGTAATATGCATGTATGTGTGCGCGTGTGTGCATATGTATGTGGAGAGTGGCATCAGGTATAGTGTCGGTGGACTACAGGAAGCATGGAGGCTTTGGAAGATTCAGTGCTTCGGCAGCCTACAACAAATGCGGGCAGTATCATAAATCACTTCTATTCACATCCCACTGGACTTAATGCTGAAAATATCTTGGCCACTGGCTTGTCTTCAGTCCTATGCTACATCTGCAAGCATCTTATAAACTCATAGTGTTACAATTCATGACAAGTCTTCAGTCCTATGCTACATCTGCAAGCATCTTATAAACTCATAGTGTTACAATTCATGACAAGTCTTCAGTCCTATGCTACATCTGCAAGCATCTTATAAACTCATAGTGTTACAATTCATGACAAGTCTTCAGTCCTATGCTACATCTGCAAGCATCATAAACTCATAGTGTTACAATTCATACAATCTTCAGTCTATGCTACATCTGCAAGCATCTTATAAACTCATAGTGTTACAATTCATGACAAGTCTTCAGTCCTATGCTACATCTGCAAGCATCTTTTAAACTATAGTGTTACAATTCATGACAAGTCTTCAGTCCTATGCTACATCTGCAAGCATTATAAACTCATAGTGTTACAATTCATGACAAGTCTTCAGTCCTATACATCTGCAAGCATCTTATAAACTCATAGTGTTACAATTCATGACAAGTCTTCAGTCCCTATGCTACATCTGCAAGCATCTTATAAACTCATAGTGTTACAATTCATGACAAGTCTTCAGTCCTATGCTACATCTGCAAGCATCTTATAACTCATACAGTGTACAATTACAAGACAAGTCTTCAGTCCTATGCTACATCTGCAAGCATCTTATAAACTCATAGTGTTACAATTCATGACAAGTCTTCAGTCCTATGCTACATCTGCAAGCATCTTTTAAACTCATAGTGTTACAATTCATGACAAGTCTTCAGTCCTATGCTACATCTGCAAGCATCTTAAACTCATAGTGTTACAATTCATGACAAGTCTTCAGTCCTATGCTACATCTGCAAGCATCTTATAAACTCATAGTGTTACAATTCATGACAAGTCTTCAGTCCTATGCTACATCTGCAAGCATCTTTTAAACTCATAGTGTTACAATTCATGACAAGTCTTCAGTCCTATGCTACATCTGCAAGCATCTTATTAAACTCATAGTGTTACAATTCATGACAAGTCTTCAGTCCTATGCTACATCTGCAAGCATCTTATAAACTCATAGTGTTACAATTCATGACAAGCTTCAGTCCTATGCTACATCTGCAAGCATCTATATAAACTCATAGTGTTACAATTCATGACAAGTCTTCAGTCCTATGTACATCTGCAAGCATCTTATAAACTCATAGTGTTACAATTCATGACAAGTCTTCAGTCCTATGCTACATCTGCAAGCATCTTATAAACTCATAGTGTTACAATTCATGACAAGTCTTCAGTCCTATGCTACATCTGCAAGCATCTTTTAAACTCATAGTGTTACAATTCATGACAAGTCTTCAGTCCTATGCTACATCTGCAAGCATCTTATAAACTCATAGTGTTACAATTCATGACAAGTCTTCAGTCCTATGCTACATCTGCAAGCATCTTATAAACTCATAGTGTTACAATTCATGACAAGTTTCAGTCCTATGCTACATCTGCAAGCATCTTATAAACTCATAGTGTTACAATTCATGACAAGTCTTCAGTCCTATGCTACATCTGCAAGCATCTTATAAACTCATAGTGTTACAAATTCATGACAAGTCTTCAGTCCTATGCTACATCTGCAAGCATCTTTTAAACTCATAGTGTTACAATTCATGACAAGTCTTCAGTCCTATGCTACATCTGCAAGCATCTTATAAACTCATAGTGTTACAATTCATGACAAGTCTTCAGTCCTATGCTACATCTGCAAGCATCTTATAAACTCATAGTGTTACAATTCATGACAAGTCTTCAGTCCTATGCTACATCTGCAAGCATCTTTTAAACTCATAGTGTTACAATTCATGACAAGTCTTCAGTCCTATGCTACATCTGCAAGCATCTTATAAACTCATAGTGTTACAATTCATGACAAGTCTTCAGTCCTATGCTACATCTGCAAGCATCTTATAAACTCATAGTGTTACAATTCATGACAAGTCTTCAGTCCTATGCTACATCTGCAAGCATCTTATAAACTCATAGTGTTACAATTCATGACAAGTCTTCAGTCCTATGCTACATCTGCAAGCATCTTATAAACTCATAGTGTTACAATTCATGACAAGTCTTCAGTCCTATGCTACATCTGCAAGCATCTTATAAACTCATAGTGTTACAATCATGACAAGTCTTCAGTCCTATGCTACATCTGCAAGCATAAAAGAGGAGAGATCGGGCCATTATGACACGTGGGTTGATATGCATAAAAACAAACAAAAACAAGCTAAAGCAAACGATTAACAGTTCAGTGACACGTTGCCTGACGTTACAAAAAACAGTGTATGTGAGTACAGTGGTCGTGGCAATGCATTCCAGCTGTAATGAACAACAAGTCAAGCTATGTTTAGGCAAGCTACCGAATAAAAACGAGCGCGCTTAGCGATAACGGGAATGGAATTGGCAACTTGTAATCTCCGATGAAACTTTGTGTTCACTTCACGCCGCGACTATTTGCCCTTAGAAAAAGTATGCATCCTTCTGCTCTCCTGCAACTTTGGCTATAGTACTGTACTCCGCTCAAAACTGACCTTGTATCACATCCTGCTCGTTGCGCCTGTAGTTGGGTTAAATACGCCGTTGGGTGCCTCGATCACATCCTTCATACGAATCGGGCGCCGGTGAAAGATAGAGTAGCGAAGACAACGAGGCTCGCACAACGACACCATAATCGCTGCTGTGAAATCGTCTTGACGATGGTCGTATGCTGCCTGTAGACTTTCGTTTATATCTAGCGAAAATGCATAAAGGTTAACAAATATAAAAAGAATAGTGTTTTAATTAATCATGAGGAAGTGGGGTAGGCCCTCAAAGAGGTTTCCACTTACTAGAGAGATCCCTTGGTTTGAATTCCAGAGTTTTCTTTTCCTAGCAGGTTGCCATACTAAGGTTAACGAGCCTAGTACTAAACCCTACTATTTACCCATAGATCGAGGGAGAATAGTGTGGATTCATACCTTTGCCAAGGTATTAAACGCGCTATGTGAAAATGCAAACAGCCGCATCCAGGGGAGCGCAAATAAGACTATCGTATGATAATAAGATTATTATAGTTTCCGCGTTTAAATTAAGTAGGAGGCACTTAACTTGTCAGAGCAGGCGAAACGTGTTCGTAGATCCAAAGAGCTGGACCTGCCTTCATATGGAGAATATTGATGAATAAAGAAAGTACATTATCATCAGCCATCAGCCAATCAGCATTCAGCATAACAAACTCAATTTTTGTAACAGACCGCTGGGAAACAGAACGATCCTTTACCATTGATATAAACTGCTGGACGTAAGCAAAATTGTAAATTCTCTAAGGACAACTTTACTGAATTAGTCTAAGTTGGCACAACAGCGCCAAGAATTTTACAGTATCTGCTGTCGACAGCGATAATGTCCTTAATTCCGAGCGCAAAGCCGAAAAGTAACTTTTGCCTATGTCTAATAAAATCAGCCCAGACCACAGCAATTACAGCCCAGTCAAAAAATAATAAGATAATAATAACAAAAGTGATATAAAGGAACGTGAAAGGCGACCAGTGATAACCAATCATACTTGGGGAGTCCTTGGGAACAGTTCTAAGAACCTGGAAAAATAGAATGGAGAATCACACGGATGCCATTCAGGCCACTGCTTCTACTGAGAAATTGGCAAATATACTTAGAAGAGTCCAGGAAACCTGGGGAGACTTGTTGTTCACTCACACAGTATAGCAAGCATCAATTAGAAGCAGGCGGGAAAAAGAACTTGTTAGGCATATAATCATATAATACTAATAATAATATATAATGACTGGGGTAACTGAACATCAAGAAGGGAATAATCGAGACAAGAACTTTATATAGATAATGACAAGCGGGTTCCACCGAGTGAAACATTGAAGAAAACGAAAAGATTGACAAATACTTAAACCTTGCCAGGGAACTGAAAAATCTGTGGAACATTAGGGTCGAAGTTGGTACGAATTGTGTTTGTTCCTTGGAACGGTGTCCACAAGGGTTTGGAAAGAAAGAGTGGGGAGAATAGAAAATCAGAGGAAAAAATCGAGAACTATTTCAAAGTAACAGACAATTGTTAAGACGGCTAGAAATACAAAAAGAGTCGGTGGAGACCCTTAGGAGACTTGGCTGTCACTCACACCCTAGTGAAAGAACCAGCAGCCAAGGCTAGTGTGAAAAAACAATGCCAGACCACAGCACCACAATGATGTGGGCTCAGAATACTTGAGGGTCCTTAGGAGACCATGGGGACTGTGTCTCTCAGACTCAGACTGCAGTCGCAAAACCATCCAGTTAGAGCTGAAATGGTGGGCAATAAAACTTGCCAAGTCATTTACTTATTATTATTATACTTACTCACTACTACTACTACTACTAAATAATAATGAATAATAAATTGACAAGAAGAAAACGCCAACTTCGCGCTCATGTCGTGGAATCTTTAACCTAGTATTGATTAGCAAGTCAACTTTCCACTTTGTAGATTTTGCAGTCGCCAGCCAGATCACTAGGGTGAAGATGAAAGAAAACGAAAAGAGAAGAAACCACATACCTGGACCTCACCAGAGAACTGGAAGAACTTGTGGAGATTTTCGAGGGAGAAAGTCCATGCATTGTAATTGACCCGCACCTTAGAGAAACCAGACTAGAGGCGAATCGGCAAATGCAGGAAGACTTGAGACCATCCAGAACTATAGCAATTGTTAAGCATCAGCAAGAATACTCCAAAAGGGTCTGGACGACATGAGGAGAGCTTGATGTCACTCAGACTCCGGTATAGGACATCAGCTTACGCTGGTGTGAAACTCAACAAGCAAGTAAATGTAGTATATATGGATAATTAATTATAAAGTAATAATACCATACATAATAAGGAATCATAATCCTCTGCCACAAGCAGTGACTAAAATCGCCAAGGCATACAAGAAGATCTGGTCGAGTGGGTGATGTCTCCCCGTCCTCATGGTGAAACATCGTAGGTTGGGGCGAAACTCTAAGAGTAGTAATAATGTAGATCTGGTTGGTGATCATCACATTTCATCCATGGCAATTACCTCATAATATGGCATACATTATCTGCAACTAAGACGGAGTGCTACCAACGACTTTTCTCTTTTATTATTATTTATCGTACGACCAACGCATACTATCCACCATCACCAATTAAAAACATTATCACCACCACCCAACGCAACATCATCATCATCATCAACAGAAAGCAACAACTGTTAGCCATTTGCCCATTACAACAACAACAACAACGACTCACCATCGACCAAAAACAACACTATCACTACACCACCAAAACAACACCAATCATCACCAATCGACAAACAACACTATCACCAACCACCCAATACAACAACTATCTCCACCACCACACACCACTACTACCAATCACAAAAAGCAACGCTAGTACCACATCCACCAAACAACAGCACTATCACCATCAACCACAAACAGTACATCGCCGACGACTCTCATCATCACCGAATCAGATCTATCAACACTATCACCACCACCACCATTAAGCAACACTACCACCATCAAAACAACATTATCTCCACTACACACCAACTATGACAAAAACACTATCTCACCTCTCCTGAACTAACCATAGACAAAAGCCATACTATCACCACCATATTCATCCATGGACCATGCATCCTAACAACAACACAACATAATCACCACCACCACCACCATTAACACAACTATCACGTCACACAACAACAACATGACAAAAAAACTTTTCCCCACTACTACGCATCACAAAAGCCATACTATCACCACCTACTATCATCATCAACACCAACAACAAAAAACACTATCACCATAACCAACAACATCACTAATCACCTCACCATGGAGCACACCATCAATCGAGCCAACAGCAATAGCAACAATCCATTAATCACAACAACATCAATATTTAGAATAAATTCATAAACCCTTGGGTTCCGCTTTAAAACAAAGGTTTTCCTAATGATAGTTAGATCATTTTCTATTTAGAAAGGCGGAAGAGAGGTTCTTAATTAGCATTCATTATTTCATAGAATTGGGATATTAAAAAGATGTTCAACACATGCAGACAGATAAAAATTATTTGTCCACGTTAAACAAATTAGACTGTGAAATTGCTTTATTTTCTAGAGAGAAATTTAAGTGCATTGCTCAATAAAAATCTTCGCTACGACGGTGTCGTTTTGTTAATTGTTTGCTGAACTGAAGTTTTAACATAGCTGGAGGTTTCAATACTTTCCCTAAGGTATTCAATCCGAAAGTGAATGTAATAGTGGCAAACTGGAGTTCAAATTGACTTACTATGTGTGTGTCTGCAGGTCCTAAACAGGTTAGTCACTAACGCCCATGGGATCTCCCCCAATCATAATAGTTTACAGGCTTCTAATATGATATTAATACCAATTAACTACTAAAAAAAAACATGCATATATAGCCTTAATGTCCTGGTATATAAGCGTTAAACTACCCTGTGGTGGGTTCCAGTTCTGGAAGGTTTGGGGAATGTGGAAGCACCCCTTTCATATGCATTGCTTTTTCTGGTCCACTCTGCCCGGTGGTAGTACCGTGTTAAGGTCCCCTATTATGGGTTGAATAGAAAAAATGGATTTTAAAAAAAAGTGTTTAAAATTGAATTAAAATTAAAATACCCATCAAATATGAATAGAACAAAACATCTTTGCAAAAAAAAACGCCAACACGCGTTGACATGCAGTAAAATCAGTAAACAAGGCAAACAAACTGGGTTCTTCCAGTACAATATGAATGATGACAATTACTTGCGTGAAAAAAAATTTATTTTCATTTGTAAGAACTTCACAATTGGACACTTGACATTGTCGGTTCCATGGAAAATACACCTGGAACAGACTGGATGGGGGTAACACGGCTGAAATGGTTGTGAACAAAGAAAACATCAACCAGGAAAATAGTCAATCCAATATAGAATGGATAACAATTACTTAAAACAAACATGTGCAACTTCAGCCTTAGCTTTTAGGGGTTACAAGCTACAACATCAATCTGTGAGGTCTAATATTGAGTTGGAACGGATTTTAATTTAATAGAGAATTCCGCGTTTTGATTTTTGAGGAATGTTACCTTAATCTTGTAATCAACCCTCATAAATCAGTGAGCATTAACACGATATAATCCTATTGTTGTATAGCCATAATATATATCTTCTGACATACCTGGTATATAATAGAGAGACAGAGAGATATATTATAGATGGTTGATGCCTTATCTTGTAATATTCTCTTCTACTTGTTGCTGACTGCTCTTCGTCTAACTCGTCCGGCCGCCATTGGTTATCTGGTCTGACTTCTATCTAGGGGCTTCCGCTGAAGTGTTGATTTCCTGTGTTGCTAATCTCTGCTGGGCTGAGCTGGTCATTGTCTTAATTATTTAAACAAACTACAAGACTTGGTTTTTACTTGATCAATTTTTTAAGCCCATATTGGTTCTTGCACAGGGAGAGACTGAATCTGGGAGAGACCGTAACGCCCAGGAGAGACGTAATCCATCTCTCTCCTTCAAAATCGGTTGAATCTGAATAACTTACTAAATCATCGTGTTGTTAATGGTGCCCAAATTGTGCACCTCTAAGGGGGTCAAAGGTTATAACTGTCACCATCGGCAATTTTTCCATGGTTTACCCCTGAATTTTTAAATCACAAATATTCCTAGCTATAGGTTTTGTTCACAATTTATTGAACTTGTCATGAATTGTAACACTATGAGTTTTAATAAGAGATGCTTGCAGATGTAGCATAGGACTGAAGACTGTGTCATGAATTGTAACACTATAATGGAAGATTTAATGAATTGCAACAGAATAAGAGCTTGCAGATGTAGCATTGGAATTGTATGAATTTATCAATGTTCTTACAGATGTGCATGTAACAAGACTTATAATTTAAATGTAGCAGTCATATACGATGTAACACAACGAGTTTATAAAGATGGCAGATGTAGGATAGGACTGAGAATATGTGTAAAATATAGTGATTGCAGTACGGGTCTTAGGACTGCCAGTGGCAGAGTGTTGTTTCAGCATTAAGTCCAGTGGGATGTGAATAGAGTGATTTATGATACTGCCGCAATGTGTCTAGGCACTGAATCTTCAAAGCCTCCATGCTTCCTGTAGTCACCCCGACACTATACCTGATGCCACTCTCCACATACATATGCACACACGCGCATCGCCATATTACTACTGTAAACTGTTCATGTTCCTGACACTATACTTATCTGTGTACTTGACATGAAGTTGTAGTGCACCTGAGCACTGTAACAACAATAAAATTTCATTATTATTATTATAGATTCATAAACCTGAATTTGGTTATTTCCAGGGCTGTTGAGTCAGAACACAAAAACCTTAGACTCTGAATCTGATTCCTCTATTTTTGGCACTTCTGAACTCCAACTCCTCTTAATATAACCAAGTGAATTACAGTCTACGATTCTTAATAAAACTGTGATTTTTAATAATCTATTAAGAAGGAATGTGCACTGTTCAACTTTACACACTAACTAGAGTCATATAAAGTATAAATTCAAATGGAGTTGGAGTCGGTGTAGTTTTTTCCGATTCCCGTTTCCCATTGATTTTTTTGAACTCTGACTCCACAGCATGGTTACTGCACATTCAATCATTCATATCATTTTTAAGTTTTAGACCTATTTTTCTCCCTACTTTGATCAGTTTTTGGAACTTAAAACCGATGTCCTTCAGTGGACATGCTAGTGTGGGTTGTCTAGTAAAGAGACCTATATAGACCAGCTCCGTGTGGATACTGCATGCTGTGTGGAGAACCCCCGGGGTCAATGAATGAAAAAGATTGTTATGGATATCCATGCTTCTGGCATGACATGATGATGATGATGATGACTTTGATCAGTTTAAATCTTTAAATCTTAGAGGATCCTTTATTCTAAATTCCACCCTAGTCAGAGTGGGGGTTAGAATACGCTGACTGTATACTAGTGATACCAAATGAGACTAAATTGCATTTTTGACAAAATGACTTTAGCCCCCTAGGGAAAATAATTTACCAAAAATCAGCGAATTATCAGATTTTAATGAATTTTCAGTGTTTATGTATCATGAATGATCTTTACTATTTTATTTCAAAAGTTTCTCCTTTTTTTCAGGTCACTTATTTTTTCCCCCCCCCTTAATGTTGGGGGTGTAACTTTTTATTTCAAGTTGTCTTTCCATTTTCTAATTACAGTAAATAAAGAGATAAAAAGACCGAAGTAAATGAATAGAAACAATAAAAAAATTTTTTACGGTGGCTTTCTATGAAAAATAAGTACCGAAAATGCGAAAAAATAAAATGTAAAAAAATAATAAATAATAAATTTTTTTGGATTTCTTTTTTACTCATTTCGATAATTATTTAATTGGCTATTATTTTATAAAAAAAAAATTATAATCAAATATTTTTTCTGCTTAAAAAGGGGGTTTACATTTTCAATAGAATTTTTCTTCAAAATGTATACGTTTTTTTGAAAAAAAATAAGGTTTGCATAAGTGGCTATTTATTTCTAGATCCTAAAAATATAACATTTTAAACTTAACATCAGTCTTTTCATATTTTAAATGAATTTTATATATTAATCTTTAATGCAAAAATACTAAATTAAAGTTTTGAAATAAAATAACTGATGCATTATAAAAATTCATTAATTGATAAATCAATACAGAAAATTTCATTAAAATCGGATAATTACCTGATTTTTTGGTAATTTTTTTTTCCATCCCAAAATTTACAGTTAAAAATTGTAAACAAGCAGACTAAAACCATTGAAAAACAGACAAAATGGCGGATTGGTGTCGAAATTGACCAAAATAAATTGTTTTAAATCTTTTAAAAATAAACTGCATATGTAATGATATTTTTCTTTTTTTAATGATGTTCATTATGTTATTACTTATCATTTTAGACAAAGTTTGACCTTAAATAATAGATTTAATTAATTTTAATTTGCTTTTAAAAAGTTAGCAGCCGACAAATTTGGGTATGGCTACTGTATACCCATCCTTGTACAATACTATAATACTGTAATATTAAATGTAAATGACAGGTTTTACTCATCAGATGCAGTTAAGTGTCCATACCCAGTCTGTGGGTTGCCCGTGATGCTTAAGGATGGAACCCAGATGGCTGAGCAGGTCCATGACATGCAACATTCCACTTTGATCCTTATTTAGGCTAGACAGGCAGTCAAAAAGGCCGTCAATCAATCAGCTAGTCATGTCAAGCCCTAGCACCTATATGATTGCCCAACCCTAGTACTTTATGGCAAGCTCCAACCTTTGTTGTCATATATGTGCTGAGGGTCTTATTGTCCTGGGTATGATGTTAAACTCTATCTAGTGTAAAAAATTAATTTTTGAAAGATAATGTTTGAGGGGATGGGAGTTAAAAATTCAATGTTAGAGAGTAAAATCAACAAATTTATTAAAGGTGTAAAAAAAAAATAAAACAATTTTGAAATGGAAACTTAGTTTTGTCCTCCTTAGATAAAAAAAAAATGTTGCTTTGCATCTATTAATTAACAAATTAAATAATTATTTTTGAATATTTTACACATAAATTTTTCAAAAATCATAGATAAGTATATTCTGTGTTATTCGGACTATTGTCCCATCTTTCATTGTTATTTGTACAACGTTTCTGCCGATATGCCCTCCGGCGTTCTTCAGATATTTCTTGTCAGATTCAGGAACCTTCTCGGACTCTGGAACCTTCTTTTCGAACTCGGGAACTTTCTTGTCGCTAATCGGGAGCCATCACGAACTTTGAACCTAACCCTTTATTTTGTCACACATGTTCTCATTGCTAACCTCTATTATTACTTGATTCCTACCGAAAAGAATAATCCGAAAGTTCGATAATGACAATACGTGGAACAATATCCTAATTTAAAGAATAATAATAATAGAATCTCATTCATCAAGTTTCTCATGAAAAAATGGTTGTTACAAAGAGTAAAAAATAATTAAAAAGAAAATTAATAAATACAATAAATACTGGACAATGTATTTATTAAAAAACTTGTTTTAAAAAACAATGTGGACCGTTTAATTTTTTATAATCAAATTCTACATATTAAGGATTTTGAATATAAATCAAATATTCATTGATAAACTTACACAATTCCTGAGAATAGCAGTGACATAGTTCGGTTATAGACATCAGAGGAACAACAAATTTCCATTTATTAATAGATTGTTATTATCAGTTTTTCTTTAAAGTGCATGACAATTTTTATAATGCAAATCTTACTATCCTTATTGGAAAGAGGTATTGTACTAAAAAAAAACTACTTGAACAAATTTAAATCACATTTTCCTCTTTGCTTTATTTCTGTTTTTTTTTTTCAATTTCTTTTTAGGTAAGTACTTCAGATACATAATTGCTGTGGCAAATATGTAAGTAGAAGATTTATTTTTCTTATTTTTCTTATATTTATGAATATTAAATGATTTCCTGCATTTTATGAGATGCAAAAAATGTTATTGTACCAATATGTATTACTTATCAACATTTTATAAAAATGAACATAATTTTTCCACTGATTTTTAATGAATTTTCGATACCAATTCGTCTACAACAAGCAGTACTTAATCCATATTGCATACTAGAAGCGGCTACCCAGTGTTAGTCTCGCAGATCCATTATTAATGACTCACAAGTTGGATCTTCACTGGATATTCCACTAGATCTTTACCTATATATTCCACCATTTGTAAAAAATACCTTATGTTGGACCAGCCTAGTGAAGCATCAAGAAAAAAAAGTGCAAATTATTGTCACATCCCTACCCATGGCAAATGGGTTGGGTAAGTTGGAGTCTCATTGTGATGTAATAGCAAGCTAGTCCTCACAGATCATTACTACTGAATAGCAAATTTAATCCTTTATGGATGCTCCAAACTTGGGACCTTGTGTCCTGATTGGGTTATAACTGCCGACTGGTCTCGAACAAAGGGAGGCAATGACAATTTTTTACTGATGTCAATTAAGTTTATTTAATAAACACCATGAAACTGTACAAGGAAAAACGAAATACATTTAAAATGACGTATACAGCCAATAATCTTAATGAAATGCAAAAATCCTCAAAGAAATAGAAAACTCTTCAAAGAAATAGAAACACTCACCGTTTTTTGCCTCATCCAACCAAGTTGATGAAATACTTTAACTCTAATTTCTCCCTTACTCTTTTCCGATCAGGGTTCATGAGCCGGCAGAACTAGTGGTCGGCACCAAATGATATTAACCCATTAAACTACCTCAATTGAACAACCGCGGCTGCACTTGATTTTTATAAACAAAATATTCATTAAAAATAGACATAATTAACTGGTCGGGTTTAGGGCAGTTTGCATGGTTTGGGTAAATATCTACTTATATAGAATTACATGTTATATGTCATAGATACAAATATGATTATATAACTATGGATGCCTATTTATTAGTTTATGCATGTTTTAATGTATTTATGAAAATATAAATCTGACTAAATTTTTATTAAGCTGCCAGCAAAATTTTCCTCAGACAGAAGTTTTTCTTTTGCTTCTACAACTGATATATAGAATTTTCTTATATTAATTTTATATATAATATATATATATATATATATATATATATATATATATATATTAGTGAATGATTATAAAATAACGTTAGAAGGAAAAATCAATAAAAAACCTATGAACACATTTCCTAACACATTGCTCTCAGTGTAAAAAAAATGTTGTAAAGAAATAAATAGAAGTACAACTCTTTATAAATTTTGAATAATTTTTAATTTTTGTCTTTGAAAATATTAATTTGGAAAAATAGAAGAAACTAAAAGAGAAGAAAAAATGAAAAGAAATATTGAAAATACATGTTTAATTCCAATAAGGTAAATATCTCAAAATTTGTATTAAAACAACAGACAACTTTATACTTGATTTTTTAAAAACTCCTTTGCCCTCTTCGACTTCTTGATAATCTAATAACTATATCAATTAATCTTGAAATATTGTTAATCTTAGTCATGGAGTGTTAACATAATTACACATTTCAAGATATTCTTTGCTGTAGTTTGTCTAGCAAAACTTTGACTGATGACTAAATGGACTAATGTGTGTGTGTATAAACTAAAAAAAAAAAAAAATAAACAAACAGACCACACAATAAAAAAAAAGGGTAGGCCAAATATGGAATGATAATCAGACACACACACACACACCAATATATAAAAAAAAAGAGAGAATAAATGGTCTGTTAATAAAAAAAAGTTTATTGCTTAGAGGGTGAGCCAGACCTACGAATGATAATCAGACACTGTTGAACAGGCACAACACACAAACACACACATTAATACACATCAACACACACAACACATACACACGTGCACACGTTGGAAGGCATGAGACAAAACAAATGGACAGCCACTACCAACAACTTCAGTTCTGGAGATCTTCTGTAGAAGAGATTTTTATCTCGAAATATTAAGAATAAATCACAGGTTAACAAACAACACCATAGTTACCTTATTTTTTCTTTACACTTGTATTGTGATAGCCCCTTCAAAACCAACCATCAAACCAATATAATCACAATGCTTTCAAGCAAATTATAAAACCTTTTCTTTTTTAAAAAATTATAACATTGCACTCTCTTTACTTTAATTCAAGTTTCATGTGGCTATACAAGCGATTGCCCTTTTCTTAAGTATCATATGGCTCACAAATCATCAGACCTTTTATTTGTCTGATGACAGGGAACTGAAATAAAGCTAGGAGATTTTAAAAAAATATTTTCTAATTAATCGTGTGTATGGGATAAACACACATATGAAGTTAATAAATATACTTTGGCAGAAAAATAACCCAGTGGAGTTTTCTTTTAATTTCATGTATATTTTATCGACAGACACATATAAAGATACAAAGCAGACAGGTCTTCATTGAAAAATATTGTCCAATGAAAACCTACACTAAAATGAATAAAGACTAAAAAAGTATTATTTAGATAAAATACTTGTTATTTAATCAGTCAATTTATTTATTCAGTATTTTTATATTAATCTACAAAATACCATTCACATTCAATGAGGGGAAAGAGTTTAATCTATGAATGTCAATTTTAAACCTCTAAAGAAATTAGTATTATTTGGATTATTTGGACTATTGTTCCTCATCTTTATTGTTATCTGTACAATTTTGGGCGATGTGCCCCTCCGGCCTTTTTGGGGGGGAACCTTCTTTTTTAACTTGGGAACCTTCTTGTCATAATCGGGAACGCCTTCTTGTAATCGAAGAAGCCATCACGGAACTTTGAACCCAAACCTTTATTCAGTCCACGGGCGTATCCTGTTTCTCATTCTGGCTAACCATAGCTGGTACAGGTGTTAAGCCTGTGTTAATTATTAATTCTATGTCATTGTTGCCTTGAAAAATGTTTAACGCTGAATTTTTCTCTTTTATTTTTCTCTTTTGATTCTTAGAAGATTAAGATACAAAAATGAATAAAATGAAATAAAAATGCTTAAAGGAGCAATATTGTATCCTTATCTTACCACTTTTTCGACTTCAAAAATAAGGGATCTGTACAAAGTAGACAAAATGATATAAAAAAATGTTGAGTAAATCTATTTTCGCATGAAATAATCTTTTAAAATTAATAAAGATCAGCGCCATGCATCTTCATTAAGTGGAGTCAAATTAACAAAATGTTCAGGGGGTGGGGTGGGGGGCGTTGCACATAGCAACAAAACAATTTTTTAAAATTTGTTAAGATCAGAATTTTTTGGGAAAATGTCTTTGAAAAGAAATTTAACTTTTATTTCTTTAAATACACAAAAATGATGAAAATCCAATTTAATTTTTAGGGAAATTTAAAAAAAGTGTTTTATCAAATTTGTTTTTCTTTTTTGACATCCTACCATACATGAATGAAATGGTGGGAAATTCCAAATTAATGAGTTTATGACAACTGAGGTGTTAAATATTTTTGATGTTTCACAAGATAAATTCTATCATTTGAAATTTATTTGCTGTGTAATTATTTTTTAAAAACTTTTTAATTATTTTTGTTTAAATAAGATTTGCAGCTGCATAAATTTATTATTTTTTAATCTTTTGAGTATCAATTTATACCTGTTCCAACTGAAATAAATTGCAATTAACCTAACCTGATTGTGAATAAGGCCAAAATTAGATTTCAATTGCGCACTGTTTTAATTCAAAACGTGGCAAGTGTAATTATGCGTTTATTAATGAAAAAAAGCTTGAAATTTTGAATCCAATTTAATTTTATGACATCAACAATGCAAACAATGAATACTTTTTCATTTTCTTGTAATATTTACCCTTGAAGGATTCGTCAAGTTGTAGAATATTCCAATATGGGATCTTGCCATTTTTCACCAGATAATTACATTCATTCATTTCTATTGACAATTGTGCAAAAAACGCATGATTCATTTTATGTAATTTTGCCATTTTAACATTAAAAAAAAAAAAAAATTGAATGCTTTCTATCCTAAATCTTATATTTTCCAGAAATCTGTTAGCCTTTGATTTTTTCGTTGGTTGGTTGGATTTTACAGGCATGTCAATAATTTGGGTTATTTTATGCCAAAGACGATTGTTTTATCATTCTTGTTGGGTATTTTTTAATCTATTTAACCCATAGAAAGGTTGGTTGGTTTTTATGCATATCAACCTTTGGGTTATTTTATGCCTGTTGATATTTTAATTCATTCTTGTTGGCATCCAGGGTTTTTTAAACTATTTTTAATACATTTTTTAAATAGATATATTTTTTAAATACATTTTTTTATCTATTTAACCCCATAGAATGGGTTGGTTTGGTTTTATGGCATACCAACCCTTGGGTTATTTTATGCTGTTGATATTTTATTCATTCTTGTTCAGTATTTCAATTTATTTTTCTAAACTCAATTTTTAAAACACATTTCTTTAAAACTCATTTTTTGAACTATTCAAATGGATATAGAACCCTAACAGGTATGACTATTTTGGGTCCGAGTGGACTTGTGAATAATGGCAATGAAGGGGTACCCTGCACTTCCCAGAGCTCTATGTGAAACAAATCATTTGTATTAAATAGAATACTTGATATAATATAACCGTGTTCAAAAAACTCTCAAGAAACAACTACACAAAAAATGGAATATCAACATACAATGAAACATGATTCCCTAACTCCTAGGCATAAAATAACCTGATACAGATTGAAATGCCATTAAATTTGTGACCTTTTTATGCACATTTTTTTATATAATAGTAACTGATCAAGTTGTGAAGTTTCCAGCATAGATTTAGGAGGCAAGAGAATTATTATTTATTCGCTTTAGCTTAGATGTCACACAAAGCCAGACTTATGGGGCAACCAGTGAGAATCGAATTCACTACAATGGGCTACTGATCTAGCTTGCTAAGATTACACCACACAAGATGCCCAGGCAAGTGAATTGTTTTCTTGTGAAAAAACTACTTTTATGGAAGTTCACGTCACCCACTTCTAATCAGTAAGGTGGAACAGGGTGACTCAACACCATTTGCAAGCCTAGGATGGTGAGTTCAATTCCTTAGTGGATCAGCATAAACAATCTCAATAGTCATAATGAAGGTAAAAGAGCTGGGATGCAGTTTAACGTCATATCTAGGACAACCATTAGCTTTAGAAAATATTTTTTTATATGGGAATCAGTTTAACAATCTAATGCTATTGAAAATTGCACCCACTTGTTAAAATTTTTAAATGCCATCCTTGGCCAGTTGAAAAGGGCTTAATGTAAGTAAGTCCTGAGTTATGGAACCCTTTGGTAAGTGTATAAGTCCTATCCTGCGAATAAGTCCTATCCAGCGTATTTGTAAAGGTCCAGTGATACAATCCTATGTCTGTCGTCCAGTTGAAAAGGGCTTAAGTAAGTAAAGTCCTGAGTTATGAACCCTTTGGTAAGTGTATGTCCTATCCTGCAAATAAGTCCTATCCAGCCTATTGGTAAAGGTCCAGTGATACAATCTATGTCGTCCGTCCACGAAGGTCAACAGCAGTTATGAGTAGCTATGACCAGAACAGCCGGTATAAAATATTATATAGCAGCAGAGTACTGCCAGTGATTGGCCAAGCAGTTTATCAGCATAGTTCTCGGCGAGTCTAAATAAATAAAAGTGAATATCTAGCACACGCCTTATATATTAAAAAAAATCCCAACACATTTTGTCCATTATTTGTAGTCAACTTACTGTAGAATTTTGTGATGAAGGTGATCAGTATTCAGCAGCGTGGTTTTATAACAGAATCTTCCTGTCTTAGATGCGTTGATGACCAGGGCGAATTTGGAAATTTATGTGTGTAGTAATTACGTCATTTTACTATCAGTGTGTTGGTCGTTGGCTCCCCTTCAGCTCGTACAGTCCTTTTCCAGCTAAACAGGAGCATTATGTCTATCAACTAAATCATTAACTAAATCAAATCTTTATCTTTTTGTTAACAGTAATATAAAGTAGACATTTGTTGAAACTTTTCTAAAGGACCAAAGTTATAACCTTTTTATTACTTGAATTGAACTAGACTAGCAAAATATATGCACCCCTCCGGGTGCAAGTATTTAAGTTTAAATGTAATAAAATATTGTATTTAAATTAGAAAGGCCAATGAAACTAAATAAGAACACAGATAAATGATTTGAAACAGAGGGAGTTTTAATAAAAGATTTGAAACAGAGGGAGTATGAAAAAAATCCAACAACTGAAACTTACTCTTCCATCACTCTCATCTTTCATTGTTATTTTTTCTCAATTTAAGTATTTAGTTATAAGAGGAAGTAAAGAATAAAATGACAGTTATTTTATCTTGTTAATGGATTTCATTTAGGATTCATTGAAGAGATTTTTGCTTATATTCATTAAAATAAAACCAAACCAGTTAGAAATCAATAATACTAAGCACATATTTATTAAATTCGATTTTTTTAATATTGATATGCAAATTAGCCTTCCCGTTCACAATGTAAACCGCTATTTTGTTGTATATATAAATACAATTGCAATGTCATTAGTATGTAGATATGGTCAACAGTATTAATAATGTAAAATAATTTTATCAAATAATTGGAGGTTTAAATAAAAATAAAATCATGGAGAAATGTGATGTAAATAACAAAGGGAAATTGTGACTTGAATAGTAATATAGTTTCGGTTACAGACATACAAACCCACAATCTCCATTATAATAAGATACTTCAAAACAAACTGTATTGTTGTATTTCATTTTTAGTACAAAGAATGTCTGCTAGGGGGCCATGAATAATAACCTCTTCTTGATATTTATTGAACCTTTTATGCCTCTGTTTATTGTTACAATAAAAATCAGATGGATGAATTTTATGACACAATTCATGTGTTTCCTTGGAAATCGAGGCGGAAATCCTGGGAGTGATCATCTTCTGATCGGAAAGAAACACAACACAACATTCTTCCTAACAATTATAGAAACATTTATTATTATTTCAGAAAAGTTTTAGTTATGGACATGAGCATGTGGCTATTCAGACCAGATTTCTGGACTGCTGATTCTAACCCTATTATCCCATATATATATATATATATATATATATTATATATATATATATATATATATCAGATAAGGTATATATATCTATATTGGTTTACACTCATAACTTGAAGTTTCATGGTAATCCAATCATCAGAATGAGATACAATGGTTGAGATTTAAAAAACATCTAAAGTAATTTTCCAGAATTTTTAGCGTTTATATTGAAGCGCTTTTCCACGCGATGGTGGGAAATATAAAGCTAAAAATTGTTTTTTTTTTAAAACTGTGGCTTGTTTAATATATTTAATATATATATATTATATATATATAATATACTCAGCTTTAGTATTATATATATGTATATATATATATATATATATTATATATATATATATATACTAAGCTGAGTTAATCAAACTTTTGCTTCCTGAAAAAGGCTTTTTTTACTATTTAAAATTATACTAGATTATTCCTTACTTTTTGAATTGAATTATGTTTTGAAAAAGAATTCTGTTTATTGGTTCTAATTAAGTTGTAATTTTGCAGTTAAGTCAAAACCGACCAATCTCTTACTTTACTCTGTGTCTATCTCTTCTTCCCCCTCTATGTATCTCTTGACTACTCCACATTATATAATGTTAGTTTCTCTGGAGAGTAGAGAGAGAGAGAGAGAGAGAGAGAGAGAGAGGAGAGAGAGAGAGAGAGAGAGAGCCAGGAGAATTTGAAATGTATTTCTAAGTTAAATTTCACAACCAGCGACTCATAGCTTAAATGAGGTCAAACATTTCCTTTCTTAGAAAGCTATCAAAATGATTTTAAGGTTTTATCCGGCCATATTTATTTGTTTTTTAAATTTTATTCACTTTGCTAACTCCCTTTTCTTTAAACTCAATTATCTAACTCAGGAGCTGAATGGGTGACCCAATAGATTATGTTTTGTCTAGTAATATATATATATGTGTCAAGTACGCAAACTGCTAAAATAAAAAAGATCTGTCCTAAACTTTCCACATAATCTTATTTGATCAATATCATCAAACAATTTATAATGCAGAAACATGAACTCACATATTTGTGATGCATATTCAAAATAAGTCAATGATTCAATACATGATTTGTTATTAGAGCCAATAGCCTTTTTTAAGCTTTTAAAATACCACAATCTGGGTATAAATAAATATACTGTGCAAAAAATGAATCAGTTACAACTTTTTCACGTTGTCCTGTAACGTGTCTTGGTTGTAGGGTGCTTCACATGAACCTTGGGCAGGAATAACTTATGGGAGCAAATCCCAAAGGAAAAAAACTGAATTTAAAACCAGTTGTTGACTTGAACATGTTCTGTGTTGATAATTAATACATCATAATATCTTTTGTTTATTAAATACTTATGTGTTATAATATAGATGTGCAAGAAAAATATATTGATAAGAATACTTTTATATCGGATGTAAAATAAGAAATGTATCTTGAAAAACGTCAGTTTTTATTTGAGATATAAAAGCATCAAATATTTTCAGTTGACAAGGCTGAGAATTAGTTCATGAAATATATGGAACTGTCAGACAAAAGTTTTAACCAATGATCACTAACATTAGTTCACTATAATATCTCAAAGCTTCAATTGTTTCGACTATGGTATATATATATATATATATATATATATATATATATATATATATAAGTTAAAGAAAGGAAAATGAATCTGACAGTATGAGTATATATAAAAAGATATGAAACACCACAAAATGCTGTTAAGTGAAAACATTTTATAACTTCACTGATATTGAACAATATTTCGATTTTATGAATATCGTCATCAGAGCTTGTTTTATAATCCGTGTTGTTAAGAAGCGGAGACAAAAGTCATATGAGTTCAAAACAAAAACCTTGACGTTGCAAAAAGAAAAGTTATACAATAATTTCGAATGTGAGCCTTCCGCCCTGCATTTTTTCTTGGTCATGCAGGTATTGTGTAATCTTATTGTAACAGTTTTTAAAAAAAAGGAAGATATAATGACAAGATTTGACACTAGAACGAATTCTCTTATTCAAAACGGGATGAGTATTAGTCTGTTGATGTTTAGTTTTTCAACAGATTTATAGAAAAAGATTTTTATTTTTGTAATTAATATTGTAAATTTACTGTTTTTTGTTTTTCTTATATATAAAGTAAAAAAGTAGAAACGGTTTGTAAGGTTTTATTTTTATTTTTGTAAAATGTGGAAAAAATTTTAAATTTGTTGGGAAGTATATAAACGGAAAATGTCATGTATATATAATGTCATATATATATATATATATATTATATTTTATTCTAACATTTTGTTTGCTTAACTCTTTGTTACTTACGTCCTTTCTAAAAAATGGCAAATCTTTAGTTAATTATGCTATCATATTAGTTTCATATTTTTGCTTGACAGAAATTCTGCCACTTTTTCTAGCTTAAAAATTCAATTCATATCATGGCAACTTTGTTTTTCCTTTTAAAGTTTAAGCGTAATTATTTTTCCAATTTGCAAATAAATACATTTCCAGTCTGAAAAAAAAGGAACCGAAATATCTGTAGATATAGATAAAAAGAAAATTTGGTTGGTTGGATTTTACTGCATGTTAACCCCTATTGGTTTATTTTATGCGTTTCGTTTTATTTATTCTCGTTGAATATTCATTTTTTAAATAAACAATATTATTATTTCTATGAGTCTTAAATAATTGAAAAAATTAGAAGTGATTATTAAAATTGGGATCTTGCAAGAATTCTAAACAAGAATGGCATTACTTTTTGACTCCCCCCCGTAGTTTGTTAATGATTGTACCTAATGTGGTGAAGAATGTAATTGTATCATTATGATGATTAATAATGTTCTGATTTGAAAGCCACAAATGTAAATTGAATGATGTAAGGAAGAAACACGGGAAGAAGAAAGCAGATGTATGTATTTAGGTAACAAAATATATTTAATTCTCTTAATGGATTAGCATGTAATTATGATGAGTCCTCATATTATATAATATAATAATGATTAATATATAAATACGGATGATAAATATAATAATATAATAATGATAAATCCTCATTTTAGAAATAGGACAGGAATTGCTAATTTTGTTTATGTTTGCTATTATCAAATGCACTCCCTATTTTGTGTCTCATATAATAAATAGGATTATTAAATAAAAAAAATCACAGATTATTAGTGCTAATAAAATAATCTACCTGATATATAAATATAATAGAAGTTTATTTTATATAATAGTATATATTCGAATATGTATATATAGCAGTTAAAAACCATCCAAGTACAATGAACAAGCCAGCTGTATACTGCTGGAGAAGTAAGGATGAACTCAATAAGTGATGTTCTTCTATGGATGATCAAAAGTAACCTGTATTCAGACTAAACAAAGAGAAATTTTGGACCATATATATTATATATATTTATATATATTATATATATATTATATATCTTTGAAAAGGAGGAAAAACTCAACACTGTTATTTCAATAAAAATTTATTTCGACCAAATTGGGGCATTTATAAATCTAAAGTGTTATTTAGAATAATTGCTCCCCAAATTTTGTCTCATCAGATGGTAGAATCTACTCATAACAGCGAGGGTAAATAGTTGAACTGCATACTTTTCCAAGGGTATTAGGCCACTTGGGAAATACAAACTGGTCTCGTCCTTGATTGAAATCGTCTCACCGTGTTCATTTCGCACGACGATGACGCATTACACAAAACATATATATTATCATGGCTTGATTTCCGTGAACAAAGATTAAGGGTGGGTTCACAATTAACTGCAGGTATGTTCGCATCAAGATAAGGCACATTTGAGACAACAAGAACGGTCAGGTTCAGAGTTTGAATGAAAGTGTTGTGGTTCTTGCTCCAGGGTTTTGTGTTCTTGAGAGAGGCCTCTTGTGGATGTTTCCAAAGGAGAAGACAACAGTTGATGGTGAGACACCAGCGACACGGTTTTATCAGTTAGAGTGGAACCATCGTGAATGGGCCGATGTGACATGGTTTCCTAGGGATTTTTTTAGGGCAGTAATCGTTTCTTTTGTAGCAAAGTGGATGAGTGTTTTCTAGATACTGTGATCTCGGACAGCGAAGATTTCTAATCTTGGAGACGTGTCTTGTCCAGCAAGTCGGTATTTTAATAGCATGTCCTCGAGGTAGGTGATCCTTTGCTTGTTCAAAGACAATCAATGTTGGTGACTAACGTCATTCCAGGGAATGTTGAAGGCATAGTGGCGAGGTAGTTCGCGTGGAACTGCTCGAGGTAACGATATAGTTAATTCACGACTCTGACGCATATAAGAAGAATGACAAGCGACTGTGGCTATATCACGATAATGTGCTTCTTCGTCTGGTGTCTGTTGTACCCGTGCATTTGGTTACAGTCTGCCAAGTACTGCTCGCCTTTGGCAGCCTGTTGTTGACTTCCCTTTCGATTTTGGCATCTGATGTGAATAGTAACCGCACGTAGGGTAAACTAATGCAGCATCTTCAAACGACCAATAATATACTTTCTTTTATTGAGAGTTCCTTTTTGTATTCATTTTTTTGCAATACCAGTCTTATCTTTTTTAAAGTAAACATTCTAGTGGTTTATTAAAACAATTGCCTCTCTCTCAAAACAACAACACTCACACGGACACAAATAAACACACACGTATATATATGAGATGAAATATTTTCAAAAATATAACAACACAGGATGTTACGACAGGGGAAACACAATTTTAATGTGTCAATACTTTAAAGTATTTCGGTATTATACATCATATTCATATTATTTATATATATTATGGTATAATATATATATATATATATATTATATATAGTATCACCAATATAATATATGCGTGCATGACGTATCATTTTTTTATATATATATATTTTGTATATTATATATATATATATATATATATGTGTATATATAATATATATATATTATTGTATATATTATATATATATATATATGTGTGTATATATACTATATATATATATATGGTGTGTTATATATATATATATATATATGTGTGTATATATAATATATATATATATATTATGTGGTGGTAATATATATATATTATATTATATGTGTATATATATATATTATATATTGATATATGTGTGTATATATAATATATATATATTTTATATATGTGTATATATATTATATATATGTGTGGTATATATAATATATCATATATTATATGTGTGTATATATATATATATTATATGTGTGTATATATTATATATACTATATTGTGTATATATAATATATATATATATATGTGTATTATATATATAACACATATATATAATATATATATATATACACACAATATATATATATATATATATATCACATGATATATATATATATATATATACACCACATATATATTTATATATATATATATTATACACACATATATATATTTAGTACTATATATAACAGCACATATATAAGTATATATATATAGTATACACACTATATATATATATATTATATATAACACACATTTATATATATATATATAACACATATTATAGTATATATTATATATAACAAAATATATATATTAAAAAATGATACGTCCCCATGCACGCATATATATTAATATTGTGTGTACTTATATATATTATATATATATTAGTAATATATATATTATTATATATATTAGATGAATATGAATGTATAATACCGAAAAATACTTAAGTATTGACACAATAAAATTGTTTCCCTGATCGTAACATCCTGTGTTTGTTATATTTTTGAAAATATTTCATCTCATATATATACGTGTGTGTTTATTTGTGTCCGTGTGAGTGTGTTGTTTTTTGAGAGAGAGGCATTGTTTTAATACCACTAGAATGTTATTACTATTAAAACAAAGTTAAGACTGGTATTGAAAAAAATAATACAAAAAGAACTTCTTCAATAAAAGAAAGTATATTATTGGGCGTTGAAGATGCTGCATTAGTTACTACGTGGGTTTTACTATCACATCAGATGCCAAAATCGAAAGGGAATGTCAACAAGCTGCAAAGCGAGCAGTACTTTTGGGCAGACTGTACAATGCACGGTGGTACAACAGACCCCAGACGAAGAGCACATTATCGTTGTATAGAGCCAACAGTCCTTGTCAATTCTTACTATAATGCGTCAGAGTCGTGAATTACATATCGTTACCTCGAGCAGTTCCACGCGAAACTACCTACGCACTAATCCTCAACATTCCCCTGGAATGACGTTGTCACACATTGATGTCTGACAAAGATCACCTACCTCGAGGACATGCTTAATTTAAAATACGACTTTGCTGGACAAGACACGTCCTCCAAGAATTAGAAATCTTCGCCTGTCCGAGATACAGTATCTAGAAAACTCTCCACTTTTGCGACAAAGAACGATACTGCCGCTAAAAAAATCCCTAAGGAACCTGTCAATCGCATCACCGTATGGTCCACTCTAACTGATAACGCGTGTCGCCCCTGGTGTCACCATCACCATGTTGTCTTCTCCTTTGGAAAACATCCACAGAGGCCTCTCTCAAGAACACAAAACCCTGGACAAGAACCACAACACTTTGTCATCAAAACTCTGACCTGACCGTTCTTGTTTGTTCAAATTGGCCTTATGATGCGAACATCCTGAGTTTTAATGTGAACCACCCCTTAATCTTTGTTCAACGAACATCCAAGCCATGATAATATATATGTTTTGCTGTAATGGTCATCGTCGTGCGAAATGAAAAGCACGGTGAGACGTTCAAATCAAGGACGAGACAGTTTGTATTTTCCACAGTTGCTAATACCCTTGGAAAAGTATGCATCCAACTATTACCCTCCTGTTATGAGTAAATCAACCATCTGATTTGAGACAAAATTTTGGGGAGCAATATTAAATCAACTTGATTTATAAGATGCCCCAATTTTGGTCGAAATAAATTTTTATGAATAACAGTGTTGAGTTTTTCCTTCTTTCAAAGATATATATATTATATATATATATATAATATATATATATATGGTCCAAAATTTCTCTTTTGTTTTAGTCTGAATACAGGTACTTTTGATCATCCATAGAGAACATCATTATGAGTTCATCCTTACTTCGCAGCAGTATACAGCTGGCTTGTTCATTGTACTTGGATGTTTTAATTCTGTAAATTACATATGAATATATATAATATAAATAAACTTCTTAATTATATTTTAATATATCGGTAGATTATTTTTATTAGCACTAATAATCTGTTGAATTTTTTAATTTAATAATCCTATTTATTATATGAGACAAAAATAGGAGTGCATTTGATATAGTAAACATAACAAAATTATGCAATCCTGTCCTAAATTTCTAAATGAGATTTATCATTATTATATTAATTATATTTTCATCCGAATTATCATATTTTATATCATTATTATATTATATAATATGAGGACTCAGTCATAATTCATGCTAATCCATTAAGAGAAAGTTAAATATATTTTGTTAGCCTAAATACATACATCTGCTTTCTTTCTCTCCGTGTTTTCTTCCTAACATCATTCAATTTACATTTTGTGGCTTTCAAATCAGAACATTATATCATCATAATTGATTACAATTTACATTCTTCACCACATTAGGTACAATCATAACAAACTAGGGGGGTCAAAAGTAGATGCCTTTCTGTTAGAATTCTTGCAAAGAATCCCAATTTAATAATCACTTCTAATTTTTTCAATATTTAAGACTCATAGATAATAATTTGTTTATTGTAAAAAATGAATATGCAACGAGAATAAATAAAAACGAAACGGCATAAATAAACCAATAGGGGTTAACATGCAGTAAATATCAACCAACCAATGTTCTTTTTATTTATATCTACCAGATTATTTCGGTCCTTTTTTTTTCAGACTGGAATGTAATTTAATTTGGCAAATTGAAAATAATTACCGCTAAACTTTAAAAGAAAACAAAGTTCGGCATGATATGAATTGAATTTTTAAAGCCTAGAAAAAGTAGCAAGAATTTCTGTCAGCAAAATATGAAACCAATATGATAGCATAATTAACTAAAGATTTGGCCATTTTTTAGAAGGGACGTAAGTAACAAAGAGTAAAGCAAACAAATGTATAGAAAAAATATATTATATATATATATATAGTATACATGACATTTTCCGTTATATACTTACCAACAATTTAAAATTTTTCACAATTTTCAAAATAAAAATAAAACCTTAACAACGCGTTCTTACCTTTTTTTACTTTATATATAAGAAAAAAAAACAGTAAATTTAACAATAATTAATTACAAAATAAAAATTCTTTTTCTATAAATCTGTTGAAACTAAACATAACAGAGCTAATACTCATCCCGTTTTGAATAAGAGATTGCGTCTCAGTGTCAAATTTGTCATTAATTTCCTGTTTTTTTAAAAACTGTTACATAAGATACACAATACCTGAATAGACAAGGAAAATGCGGCGGAGTGCTCACATTCGAAAATTATTGTATAACTTTATTTTCTTTTTTGGCAAACGTCAAGGTTTTTTGTTTTGAAACTCATATGACTTTTGTCTCCACTTTAACAACACGGATTTATAAACAAGCTCTGATGGATATTCCATAAAATCGAAATATTGTTCAATATCGCTAAGTTATAAAATGTTTTTCACTTTAACAGCATTTTGTGGTGTTTTCATATCCTTTTTATATATACTCATAACTGTCAGAATGCATTTCCTTTCTTTTAACTTATATATATATATATATATATATATAATACTATATAATATATATATATACCATAGTCGGAAACAATTGAAGCTTGAGATATTAATAGTGAACTAATGTTAGTGATCATTGGTTAAAACTTTTGTCTGACAGTTCCATAATATTTCATGAACTAATTCTCAGCCCTTGTCAACTGAAAAATATTTGATTGCTTTAATATTCAAATAAACTGACGTTTTCAAGATACATTTCTTATTTACATCCGTATAAAGTATGCTTATCAATATATTTTTCTTGTCGCATCAATATTATAACAATAATTATTAAATAAACACAAGATATTATGAATGTATAATTATCAACATCAGGAACATGTTCAAGTCAACAACTGGTTTAAATTCAGTTTTTTTTCTTTGGGATTTGCTCCTAAGTTTTCCTGCCCCAAGGTTCATGTGGAGCACCCTTACAAACCAGAAATGTTACAGGACAAGTGAAAGTTGTTAACTGATTCATTTTTTGCACCAGTAATATTTAATTATACCGCAATTGTGGTATTTTAAAAGCTTAAAAAGGGCTATTGGCTCTATAACAAATCAATGTATTTGAATCATGACTTATTTGAATATGAGTCACCAAATATGTGAGTTCAATGTTTCTGCATTATAAATAGTGTTCGATGATATTGTGATCCAAATTAAGATTTGTGGAAAGTTAGGACAGATTCCTTTTTATTTTAGGCAGTTTTGTGTACTTGACACATTATACTATATACTGACAAAACTAATCTATTGGGTCAACCCATTCAGCTCTGAGTAGATAATTGAGTTTTAAAGAAAAGGGAGTTAGCAAAGCGGAAAAAAATAAAAATTTTTAAAAAAAAAACCAAAAATAAAAAATTTATGGCCCCCCGGAAAAAAATTTAAAAAACCTTTTAAATCATTTTGATAGCTTTCTAAGAAAGGAAATGTTTGACCTCATTTAGCTATAGTCGCTGGTTGTGAAATTTAACATAGAAATACATTTCAAATCTCCTGGTGTCTCTCTCCTCTCTCTCTCTGCTCTCTCTCTCTCTTCTCTCTCCTACTCTCACAGAGAAACTAACATTATATAATGTGGAGGTAGTCAAGAGATACATAGAGGGGAAGAAAGAGATAGACACAGAGTAAAGTAAGAGATTGTCGGTTTTTTGACTTAAACTGCAAATTATAATAATTAGAACGCAATTAAAACAGAATTCTTTTGCAAAACATAATTCAATTCAAAAAGTAAGGAATAATCTTAGTATAATTTTAAATAGTAAAAAAGCCTTTAGCGAAGCAAAAAGTTGATTAACGTCAGCTTTAGTATAAATATATATATATATATATTATACTTATATATATATATATATATACATATATATAATACTAAAGCTGAGTATATCTATATAATATTATATATTATATATATATTATTAAATATATTAACAGCCACAGTTTAAAAAAAAAACAATTTTTAGCTTCATATTTCACAATCGCGTGACGCTTCATATAAACGCTAAAAATTTTTCTGGTTTTTAAATCTCTCAACATTTCACGACTGTTTTTTTTAAGACTCAACCATTTGATACTCATCGATGATTGGATTACCATAACTTCAAGTTTGAAGTGTAAAACCCATAATATTACCATTGATTATAATATATACCTATATATATATATTATATAATATAATA